>OY744516.1:154635336-154782836 GCA_963556195.1 Sepiola atlantica
ATGTATACATATATATATGTATACATATATATATATGTATACATATATATATATATGTATACATATATATATGTATACATATATATATGTATACATATATATATGTATACATATATATATATATGTATACATATATATATATATGTATACATATATATATATATATGTATACATATATATATATGTATACATATATATATATGTATACATATATATATATGTATACATATATATATATATGTATACATATATATATATGTATACATATATATATATATATGTATACATATACATATATATGTATACATATATATATATATGTATACATATATATATATGTATACATATATATATATATATGTATACATATACATATATATGTATACATATATATATATATGTATACATATATATATATGTATACATATATATATGTATACATATATATATATGTATACATATATATATATATGTATACATATATATATATGTATACATATATATATATATGTATACATATATATATATGTATACATATATATATATGTATACATATATATATATATGTATACATATATATATATATATGTATACATATATATATATGTATAGATATATATATGTATACATATATATATATATATATATATATATATATATATATATATATATATATAGGGAGAAGGAGAGAGAGAAAAAGAAGTGGGACAGAACAGAGACAGAAGTAGCGATAGGTTCCCGTTTTAAGATAAGCTACGAAATATCCCTTTCAAATCACTAAAACAACAGAGTTAAATTTTACATTAACGTTTATTTGTGACATTTTATGTTTGTTTCTTTCTTTATCTCTTATTTTCTTTATAACATTTTTTTTCCTCGCGATTTCGTTTGTATTTGAATGAGTTGCCCCCCCCCACCAACTCTGACATTATGCTTCGTTACACACCTCTTAAGCTTAACCAATCGAAATAGAACTTCCGCCCTTGCATTGATCGACCTCGTGACGTCATTGGGTGCAGATGAGTATGGGGACGAAATAAATAGACAAATACAAGGTAAAAAACAACAAAAAACTAAAAGTAGATTAAACTTAATAAATTAGGTTACAAACTAAACATATAGATGAACAGACAGATTACAATAAGTACTACAAAGAATTTCTTTGAGACATACATGATATAAAATGATAGGAAATAAAAGAATAGGAAAATAGGAAAAAGCAGAAAAAAATGTAATCAATATATTTTACGTTCAAAGTAATTCGAGATAGACTTGCGGAAACAGAAATTAAAGTAACCAGATGTTATATATATATATATATATATATATATATATATATATATATATATATATATATATATATATATATATATATATATATATGGGTATACATATTTATATATATATGGTCCCACACACCACCAATACACCTTCTCACACACACAACCATATATATATATATATATATATATATATATATATATATATATATATATATATATATATATATATATCATTAAAGATCTTCTACGCATGCTCCTATGTAGACAGATGTTTGTGAATGTGAGCTTTTCAGAAATAAAAACAATATATATATAAACAGACATATATATATATATATATATGCCCGTACATTTATACATATATATGTATATTATCAGGTTGAATCAAATATGAGAAATCGATAAATGGATTAATAGTTTGAAATGCAAACAATCCGACCTATAAATATGCAGAATTAAGTAGACGGACAAATACATATTTACTTACAAAAGTAATTATTACAGCACATTAGGTAATAATTCATGTGCAATTTGTGATTTATGCATATCTATCTATCTATCTATCTATCTATCTATCTATCTATCTATCTATATATATATATATATATATATATATATATATATATATATATGTGCATTCCACCAAAGGTATACATTATATCTCAAGAGCGACAGATGTCTTAGTATACGTAAAGATTGTTATCGAGTAAATATTGAAAAATTGTTTCCTTGTGACTATATCAAATAACAATTGATATACGCAGTTCTTTGCCAGAAGAATAACATTTCATATATATATATATATATATATATATATATATGTAGTTATATATACATATCCATATATGTGTATATGTTTATATAAATGTGTACACTCCTAATAACACATTGGAATACAACCTTAAAATCTTTAAAAATAAACCTTTTTTAAGGATGGATTTAAACTTCTCTCACTTTAGGTTACCAATACTACAATCTCAAATATTATGGAAACAAAAAGCTTCATTCTAAATATTTTATGAAGAAATTTACATTTTAATAAAATAAGGGATTTTACACTTGATCAAAATTATAAGACCAGAGACAACACTTCTACGAAATTGTACGAAGCGTGTATGAACATATTCATCAACCAAATTTCATTATAAGTTCTACCTCAACTGGTTTTGATGACATCAAACATTATTTGAGCATGCTAGAAATAAGCGTTTTCATTAAGGTGCGGGGGGGGGGGGGGTATTACTCCAGCTTCTAAATATGGCTTCACGAATTGTTGAATATTGTTTTCCATTTCGTTAAACATCCATTGTCATCATTCCCCACAAATGTCCAATTCGGTTCAGGTCGGGTGAGCATGCAGGCTGTCTCAACAGATTACCCCTTTTTTTTGTAGAAAAGTAAAGGTCTGTCGTGCAGCGTGGATTGCAGCATTATTCTGTTAGAATAACCATCCATCCCCACACAAACGATGGCTCTCCGTCATCAACGATGCTTTTTGTAGCATGCAAACATTACTAGCCGCTGTTTGAAGACCCTGCACCCTACGTAGTTCCATTGTTCTCTGGTGGAAAAGGCACCTATACCATTAAAGACCCTCCACCACTAAACATTCAGGAGGCATGTTTTTGTTATGCCAATATCGTTGGAAGCCATCAGGACAATCTAGATTGAATTTTTTCTCATCAGAAAACAGGATTTTCTTCCACTTGTCAACGTCCCATGTTTAGTATTCACGACCAAACCTGAAGCAGTCTACCTTGTTACGTGGTAGCAGCCGAGGAATGGGTGTACACTTTTTATTAACCATGATTTTTGTCGTCTGATTGTTACTCAACTGAAGTCAATCTCTGTTACTGCCTTAATTTGACTAGAAGAAAACCCACTGTCTGTGAAAGACAGTGGGTTTTTTTCTTCTTCAACAACCCGTCTTATTTTCTTACTTAATGCAGGATAATATTTCGGCGGCTACCAGTGGATTTTGCTTTTCAATAATTATCACTGTCCTTTAGAAAGTTGCAAACCAGTTTTACTGCGATTTACTTTAGCTGCGATCGCCCGCTTAAGCAACCCTTGCTTATTGAAATCTAGAATTCGAGCACGCTCAACTAGGGTAAGTTAGCTTGCTTTTTAGGCATGGTGACACTTTTACGCAATGATTAGTAATCTCTAACTAAACTAAAGACATTGGTAGTTCCATAGATTAAACAATTTTTACCCCTGGTCTTATAATTTTGATCAAGTGTAAAATGTATCGTTTCATAAAAATGTAAATTTCTGAATGTAGTATTGGTAACCTTAAGTAAGAGGAGTTTAACAAATCTATCCTTAAAAACAGTTTCTTTTTAAAATAATCCAAGTGGTCTTAATTTTTTGATCAGGAGTATATATATATATATATATATATATATATATATATATATATATATATATATATATGAAATATGCTTCTTCTGGCAAAGAACTGCGTATATATATATGCACACATTGATTAACTTGTGTTGATGTATGTATTTTATATATAACTGTATAAGTTAATTAATAAATATATTCATGCATATGCATACTATAACATATACATATATATATATATATACATACTTAAACATTTGAATTCCTGAAATAATTAGTTATTGACTATAAAGCAACACCTTAGAGTCTAGGTTATACGCGCGACATTATTCTTATTGATAATTCAATTAACGATATCATTTTATTTAATACTAGCGGAACCCGTCGCCCGGCGTTGCACGCGAGAAAGTACTACCTATTGCATGACGTCGAATAAAAAAGCAACGGCCTATTCTTTTTTCTTCTCCGTCTACCGTGTTGGCGAATGTTTTAAATTTAAAAAAAAAGAAAAAAGTGGTAGAGTAGAATGGGATCGAACGCTAAAACTGACGATTATGAAACCTAGTTTCTTACCGATTGCACCACTGTTTCGGGTTACAAATACATGTGAAAATAGGCCAGTTAACCTAAGCTTGATTATTGACATGCGTGTTAAATTAATACCAGACAAATAATAAATAAGAACCGGTGTTTTGTGAAAATTAAACTGTACGTATTAGTTCCCGGTGTCAATGAGTAGAGTCACAGTACAGAATTGTTAGAGAGGAAAGTTTTTGCTACCACCTATATGAAGTTGGTTTTTCGAAGAGACGTGGATATTGGTCCAAATGTAATATGTAGTGTTAGGTAGAAAAATATAATAACACATTTACTAAAACACGTTCGAGTGATTAAGTGTAGTAAAGTGGTAAGTTTAGTAGCCTGTGATCTATGTGGTTATTTTACTATACTCCGAGAAGGTACAGGGAAAAAAACGTCTCTACTTTATATATTAGATAATACTAGCGGAACCCGTCGCCCGGCGTTGCACGGGAGAAAGTACTACCTATTGCATGAGGTCGAATAAAAAAAAAACGGCCTATTCTTTTTCTGCCACCCCACCTCTACCGTGTTGACGAATGTTTCAAATTTAAAAAAAAGAAGAAAGTGGTAGAGTAGGATGGGATCGAACGCTAAAACGGGCGATCACGAAACTTGCCTTCTTAATGACTGCACCACGTGTTCGAGTTAACAATGCACGTGAAATAGGCCAATTAATCTAAGATTGTTTATTACCAGTGAACGGGAGCTGACATTAAGTTTTTGCGTCTTGCTTTATATTATGTAGTAAATTAATACCAAGCAAATAATAAATAAGAACCGGTGTTTTGTGAAAATTAAACTGTGTGTATTAGTTCCCGGTGTCGATGAGTAGAGTGACAGTACAGAATTGTTAGAGAGGAAAGTTTTTGCTACCACCTATATGGAGTTGGTGTGTTGGTGAATCGGAGATGACGGGCCAAATGTAATATTTAGTGTTAGCTGGAAAAAAATAATCAGAAATTTACTAAAACACGCTCGAGTGAATAAGTGTAATATAGTGGTGATTTTAGTAGTCTGTGATGCATGTGGTTATTTTCCTATACTCCAAGAAGCTACAGGGGAAAAATCGTCATCTATTTAAATTAAACACCGTCTCATGTTATATTAACCGTACTGTTGGTAATCAATTTTAATTCATAAATATTAATATCTAGATATTTGTAACTGATTGATTTTTTTACAATATGTTTTTACATAACATATATTAATACTACAACTACTACTAATAATACTTAGGGTTAATATACTCAGTCTTGTAATTATTATTATCATCATTATTATTATTATCATTATTATTATCATTATTATTATTATTATTATTATTATTATTATTATTATTATTATTATTATTATTGTAGTTCTTACACGCGTCATTATTAGTATTTTCTAACTGATATAAAATTGGTAATCATTTGGCGACCTTGATTAATGTTAACATTTGTGCCGTGAGGAAGATGCCATTAAATCAAGCGAGATGAACCGACTATGTGAAATGTAAGAAAGTGAACTGGTACTGCTTGAACGATGCGATTAAAGTCTTGCAGTTTACTTCCTTTATTTCTTCTTTCTCTCTTACCCCCACGTGTTTTTACTTTCTTTATTTTTTCCCTTACTCCCAAGTGTTTTTCTATTCTGTATTCTTTTCCTTCTTACTTCCACTTTTTCTTCTCGTATTTTTCCTTGTCTCTTACTTCAACGCTTTATTCCTTGCTTTCTTCTTTCCCTCTTACTCTAAAGTGTTATTCCTTTCTTTATTTTTTCACTCCTACTTCCACGTTTTTTCCTTTCTTTCTTCTTTCCATCCTACTTTTATGTTTTCTTCGTTTCTTTTTTCCGTCCTTTTTTCGTAAGCCACCACCACCACTTCTCCTTGTCCTCTACCTTCACCACCACCGCTACTTATCCGTCTCGTCTCCTTCCTTTCACCGCCACAACTACTTGGGATTTTGGCAGCAGTAATCAGCCTCTCTGTATTTACGTGTATACACTATTCATAGCTTTAAGGGCATTATTCTCGCAGGACACGTTCTGTTTCTTACATTTCACATTTTCATCTCTATTGATTGGATGACATTTATCCTGAGGCACACATGTTACCATTTATCAAACTCGCCAAGTGCCTTCATAACCCCCGATTGGACAATTCAAGTTTTCTCTTAATCATCTCAATTTGTAGGATGTAGTGGTGGTCGTTAACAAGTTAATAACACGGTTTGACGACGTGGGTTGGCGAAGTTCAAATCCAGTTCGCTCTATAGCGTCCGTTCGAGTTAAGAATATTGGCAACCTTCACGAAATCTCTCCTCTTTTTTTTCTAGACACAATCTAGGAAACCAATGCCAGCAATAGAATGTTACTGCTTCATATGAATTAACTTTACTATGTCAAGTACTGAACACTCTTTCTTTTTCGAATTCTATTTACATAGCATAGCTAAAATGTATAGTTGTATTTATTTGTGTTTTCAGTTTATTGCAGATCACCCATAGATATAAGGTAGTTCATTTTCTATTTTTGTTTGTAAATTTATATCCGGCATTATTGATAGAGATTCCGTCTCGACAAATGCCTTTATATTTTTATCTCTGCTGTTTTCCGGATGTCAGTTCCAGTCGGTATGTTACCAGTGTAATCCTCATGAAGTTGATAGTTTTCTCAGATATCTTATACATTTAAACAAATTTCAAGTGCCCATGTTTGCGGGTCTTTGTATGTTTTTTTGTAGTCGACTCATGCCATGTCTTTGTTCTTTGTAGCTTTGTACTTCTTTCAGGATATTTTGCTCAATAGATGGCAGGTCATATTACCTCCTGTAGCTGTTCAGTATATGTTCTGTTCCTCGGAACATAGTCCACAGATATCTTCACTTAGCTCTGAGATTAGAATCTTTTACATTGTTATTTTTAATGATATCATCGCAATTCTCACCCAAGTAACTACAGTAGACTTTCACGGCGAAAAGCATTCCAGTTACTACCAGTATACCCTCGGGGGGAAAACATGTGGTGTTCCATGGAATCCTAGGGTCTTTATATTTACAGTATACTCTGTTTCTTTCTATAACATTTGTAAGTCGCTTAAAATTCTCGCAACATTCGTTTATCATCGATTTCTCGTTAATAAAGTCCAGTGGTTCTTCTAATATTTGAGTAAAAATTACACATCTACAGATTTCGATACGCCCATTACACTTTTTTATTGTTTAATATATATGTTTGTGTTTCTTTTTCATATATGTGTTTAGAATGTGTTGGCGCTTCTTAGTACCTTTGCTAACGAAATACAAAATTACAAAAAGCACTGTACAGTTGACAGTTATTTAGTAGCACGTGCACGAGTTACATTATATTCATTAAAAGAATGGTATCAACCCTATGTGCTTGTTTGCTTCTTATTCTTGTGTGGATCATTTCGTCTAGGTAAAGTTGAAAGTCTATTTTCAGTAATAAATCAATTAAGTGATGGATCTTAAAAAATACGAGAGCCAAAATGCACAGTATTTATTTTATAGTATATTTTTCATACTTCACCATACTTACGATGGTTTCATGTTGTTAAAAATAAAGGTGTTGTTGAATCAAAATTAGAAAAATAAAATGTGTTCGATATACATATTTAATCAAGCGAGCAATGGGTATTTTATACTGTATCTTAATAGTTGTCGTTTGAGTCCAAGCAAATCATAAAGTAATACATTTTGTATCTGGTTCAAATAACACTGACAACATCACCTCCATTTTTTCTCACTCACAAGAAGTGAATTTTGCGTCCAATTCGTGACACCCCGCCCGTCTTGAACATATTTGAAAGAAAATCAGACGATGCAGTTGGTCGCTGTTATCTCTCTAAACATCCGCGAACGTAATTTACCCTACATCATAATGCCAAGTGTCGTTGCCTTTTAAGTCTTATTTCCGGATAGCGACACACTCTGCTTTCATCCTAAATCATCAGACAAAGTTAATTGAACACCTATTGTTAGTTATCAATGCCCATGAGTGTCATGGACCCAAACCAGTGCAAATTGCCATCGCCTGGCCACTCAAATAAACCTTTCACAAACCTATCGACGAACATCGGCGGAGAACATATGAAAAGACGAGTTGGCGAGTCGAACAAATAGTGCCTGCTAGCCGAAGGGTCAACTGTTGCCAAGTGAGTATGTGGTGCGAGTTATGAAATACAAGAAGAAGAAAAAGACGAAGAAGGGGAAGGAAAGAACGAAGCTGAGAAAGATCTTATCTCTATAACCGGGTTGGTAGTCCCGATATTTTTTTTTCTATGCCGAAAGTTAATTTGATGAAAACAAAGGCTTTGCTTATTATGTCGCCCAATCTGTCGTTGTATATAGACGTATTACATCGTAGTTAAGAAACGAATACACCCCTGAGAGATTGCATGGCACCAAGTGAGACTTCCATGATAACATCCGCATATATGATTTCTGAACACTTTGGATTTTATTAATTACTTTTCTCTCCAA
Source organism: Sepiola atlantica (assembly GCA_963556195.1). Lineage (NCBI taxonomy): Eukaryota > Metazoa > Mollusca > Cephalopoda > Sepiida > Sepiolidae > Sepiola > Sepiola atlantica. The sequence continues at coordinate 154,644,034 of OY744516.1, forward strand.
AGATGAGTGCGGATTCTGATGAGTGTTGTATATAGCATTTCTGGACCATTGAACTTTTCAACTCACGTGGAGAATCTTGTAACAACCCTCCACATCCTATGAGTGAGTAACCCTTTTTGTCAGTGATTATTTGGGGCACTATTTTGTTCATGGATTATGATCGCCATTAGTTCACGTTAAACAGTACTCCTTTAAATACTACTCTATTTTCCTTGTTATTTTTGTATATATGTGCACCCGTCTCTTGTTATTTCATGAATAAATATTGTTTAAAATATTGTTTTAATTTTAACTTGATGTTGAGTAGTAGTTTACCTGCTCGTTATTCTTCCTTGTTCTCAATTTTATATCTTAAATTTAAGACTCAACTTCAGACCTAAAGACATGCGAGTCACTTGCGGAAACTTTACCTTTTTCTATTAATCATTGTCACGCGCTCTCCCCCGGGGTCCCCACGAATTGCGTCAGTATGTGTTGAAAAGAAATAAAAAGGTGTCCCATGGTTAGGATACTAGTTCTTAAATACAAATACAAACTATATAATGTATAGTTTTAAATACATAAGTTGTATATATATATATATATATATATACACTTGTCTGTGGGCGTACCTGTGTGTGCGCGCAATATTTTTATTACACATGTAAGCCTTAACATATAGAACATATGTTCATATATATATATATGTGTATATATATGTGATTATTTTTATTTACACATACATGCCCAACATCTGCGACACTGGCATGTTGATTTTATCGATCAACAGCTATTATAAACTGAGATCTCATCAGCAAAGAAAAACTCTGATCTTAACCTTAGATAATATTTGGAAAGAAAGGAAGGTTCTATATACAAGCTGGCTAAGTTCGCTACTTGAAATACTTTACACCATGGTAATAAATATAAACCATTTCATCATCAGTTGTTTGTAAATATATGACACGCTATTAAGCATTTATTCAAATAATTAAATACAGATTAACAATTATTCGTATGAATAGATATTAACCTGTTTGTAATTATGATACAAATTGATTTATTTTAATAAGATGCCACCAAGAAATTTAAAAAATGAAGAACTCAATTCACCTGTGTGATCATGCGTGTGTGTGCACTTTTAAAAAACTTACAATATTTTATATTGAATTTAAAATAAAATAAATGTTCGTCACTAGCGGGTTGGGACAATGTCAACAGCTTAATTTCTCTATGTAACATCGCTAACGGAAAAGGAGAGAGGGAAATTATGATAGAGAGAGATAGAGAGAAAGAGATAGATAGAGAGAAAGACTGGGGAGGGCGTGACGGAAAGGTTAGTCAGTCAATTACGTTCTCCTTTTTTTAATCTCTTGCCTCGTATATCATTATTTGTAGTTAAATTTTAAATAGCTTCTCTGAAAATTAATCACCGAATATTTTAAGACATCTTTAGTACTGTATCCTTATATTCATTGAATAGCTTGGATTAATTACTGTTAATAGCGACACACATATTGCATGTACATGGAATAAAAGGAATCAATAAGATTACGAATAAATAACAGCAACTATTCATTAATTATAGCCTTTTTAAACAAGTAGTTATGATAATTAGATATGTGTATGAATGTTGGTGCGTCTTTCCTCTGTACTTTATATACCGTATTCCAAAAACAGTAACTTGTATTACACTGGTTTACAAAAAGAAATGTGGTCTGAGGCAAGAATAAGGATTGGTGTTTTTTGCTAATTTTGGTCTGAGGCAAGTATAAGGATTGGTGTTTTTTGTTAATTTTGGTGTGCTAGATTCAAATTTATAAATAGTTTGCTTTAGTTTTCTGGTTTTTAGGTAGTCTACTTTTAGTATAAACAGAGAATAAATGTACATATTTCAAGAGTTGCAGCAGCTTATAACAGATAACACAGGAGAAATAAAGAACACTGATTGAATAAATATACTTGCATGACACAATTACACAATCCATAGTACCACATACAGTCAGAAGTTTTATTTCTTTGAAGATCTGGTGTGTTTTGCCTCCGAAATTGCACGCAAGTGCATCCAGCAGAAGGCTCCCATCATGCCGGGTTCCATTTGCCTTGATAGTTGCTCTCCATCTTCGTAGTGTCTTGGTGGAATCTTTCTCCATGCTCATCACAAACTGCTTCAAGGTTTTGCGGGAAGAAGTTGAGGTGGGAATGGAGAATATTGAATGACATTCGACACTTCATATCCTCGTACCACTTTAGCAACTTCTCAATACAGGCTTGGTAATCTGGTACGCGTGTGTTACCGAGGAAGCAACTACATACTAACATGAATGCTTCCCATGCTCTCAGTGCCTTTAAGTTAAGAAGCTCCTAAATATTAGTATCCTTCAGAACTTCTCGGATCTGAGGTCCTACAAAGATGGCCTCTTTGAGATTAGCAGCACTAAGACCTGGGAACACAGTAGACAAGTGTTGGAAGGCAGCACCATTTTTGTCCAACACCTTCCTGAAATCCTTCATCAAACCAAGCTTAATGTGAAGAGAGGGAAGACGCACCTTATTGATGCCCACCAGAGGATTTTTCTTGACGCTGTGTTCGCCAGGAACAAAAGTGCTTCTACACCCACAGTCTTTCTGCTTGTAATGCTGGGATACAGCTCGACTATCACATAGACAGAGTAAGCAACAATACTTTTTGAAGCCCGCTTGCATACCCATAAGAAAACCAATGACCTTGAGGTCCCTTCACAGACTCTACTGGTAAACGTCATACTTAATAGCTTCTACAGGACCTCCATATTGTCATATGACTCGTTTAGATGGACAGAGTGTGCAATGGGAATGCTGGGATATTTATTCCCGTTGTGCAGAAGCACAGCCTTGAAACTTCGCTTGGAAGAGTCTATGAAAAGACGCCAGTCTGAAGGATTATGTGGCAAACCAAGAGACGTGAACAAGCCAGGTATATTTGTGCAGTAGCACAACTTGTTTTCAATGTCGAAAAGGGAGCAAGGTCTTCGTTCTGATTCCTGAAACTGGTGATCCTTATATCTTCCTGGACTAGGTTCCACTGTTTAAGCCGAGAAGCCAAGAGCTCTGGCTGCTGTTTTGACAGATACACGCCACGAGCAAGATCGTGCAGGTCTTATTTCGTGATCCAGCCACTGGTTCTCTGAATATGTAGACTCAACATCTTCCAAAGATATTGACTCGGCAGAATTCTCCCTTGAATGCATTTCTGTATCTGATGAGAAAAGAAGATCATTATTTACTAGAGATGTGGGTACACGAAAGATCATCTAAATTGGGAAACGGTCTCATAGCCGAGGGAAGGTTGGACTATCTGATCTTTTTCGTATAAGATGCATTGAAACCAGTTATATTAGTTAGACACAAATAGCAATCATCTGCGTGGCTTCGTGGCTTTCTCCAAATTATCGGGACTGCAAAGTTGAAAGCCACTTTCTTGCCATTAAACCATGCAGTTAGTCCATTGTAGCATGGTTTACAACAGATGCTTGGAGCCCAAGACTCATCAGTTTTACAGTCAAAATAGTGAAAGTAGGCACTTTTGAGGAGGGAAGTGATGGCTCGACGCTGTGCCACTGTTGTGAAGTTCTCACACACGATTCCAACCTGCTGCCTTAACTGCCAAAGTATGGCTTGATATATATATATATATATATATATATATATATATATATATAATGTAATGCTATAAGTTACAATTAGTGCATAATAACTAAAAAAATAGCCATAAGTGTCACACTATTAGAATTAACCGTGAATGCATATACACCTTTATGTACCGTATAAGCACAAAATGCACACTATACATATCTAAAAAAAAATAGAGGTGATGAGTAAAAACGGATTTCAAATGTAAATTCAGCACCCTCAAATTTAGGTAAACACGGGTATTCTTGTGCTTGCCTCAATTCTTTGGTAAACCAGTGTTATTGGTGTAAATAACAATACCTCATTTCCATGCTAATATAGGAGTTATTAATAAAAAAAACTCGCATCTATACTGAATAAGGGGAGAAATAGAGACATCGATATACGGAGAGAGAAATATATAGTGAGGGGCATAGAGAAAGACTGACGTTAATAGATGAATACATTTTGTTGATCGGTTTGAAAATGTAGGATATACACATAGGAAGTTTGAATTAATTAATCAGTGTCAAATAAAAACGAGATACCTGACCATCAATCAATTTGTCTCATCTACGTATGTTATTTAGATCAGCCTAATCAGTCAACACCTCCTGCCACGTGATCGGTTCTAATTTTTTTTCTTTTCTAACAGATAACCACGTAAAGAGCAACAGGAAATACTTATAAAAAAACGATGATAAATTGTGGAGCGCATATTGCAGGAATTATAAATTCATGAGAGCATGGATAATTTGAAATAAATTGTCACACGTGAGAAAGGCAGGTTTGCCACCTGAAAAACGTTCAGCGGCAAGAAATGAAATAAACATCAGTATCTCTTTCGTTCAACGGGAAAATTACACTTCATTAAATATTTGTTTTAAACATCCTTCGTTGCGGTTAAGTATATTCATTTTATCCTACTAAACATTCGTCCTGATTATTACTATTATTATTATTCATTATTATTATTATTATTATTATTATTATTATTATTATTATTATTATTTGTACTCACTAGGAGTCATAATAACTGATTGCTCACCCACAATGACGGTAGTATTCACTACAGTTTGAGTGACAACAAGTCTCCCCAGATTTCCAGTATTCTCCACCTCTTTTCAGTAGCCACAGCAAATGACCTTGCAGTATCGCAACAGTCGTTTACCATTGATTTCTTGCTGGTAAGGACCATTGGTATTCTCTGGGATTTAGGTGGTAATAAGCCTCTCCAAGGTCGAATCACTCTCTGCACTTCTAGTGGAGGTCTTGTATGTGCTGTGCCTCCTCGGTCTTCCACCGTCTTTGACCCTATACAAATATTTTTATTTGTGTCAGCCTAGGCTGGCACCATTTGTTATTTTTTAAATGTTTTTAAAAAATTTTTTTTTACTTGAGTGGAATAAGAGGAAGGGAAAGGGGGAGGAGAATGGGTGATGAGAGCAGGGGAGGGAGCGGGGTAGGGAAGCTCATGGTGTTTCTTGCAATTTCTATTAATTGGTTCATTTTTATGTGGTGTCAGCTGAGGTCGGTGTAATTTATTGGGGGAGGGGATTTCATGAAGTTATGTTTCTTGAATTTTGTGTTCCATTGGTTTGTGATGTGGTGTTCTTTCTGTGGTGTTGCGTTCTTCCTGTCGTAGATTACATGTTACCCTACGTAGCTTATGCGAATGTTTCCGCATTCTAGTGTTTTTCTTAACATTGCCGTCATCATCATCATCATCATCATCATCATCATCATCATCATCATCATCATCATCATCATCATCATCATCATCATCAGTGGTAGCAGCAGCAGCAGCAGAAACAGCAGCAAAATCTAGCGCCCTCCGGGCAGCAATTAATTTGACTGCAGATTTATCTACAGACAAACGGGCAAACACGTTGTTCTTTTCACATATTGGTAATTTTAAGAAAAAACAAAAAAAAATAAATCCCATGGTTTTTATTTGACATATTCCAATGTTGATTTTTGATTTTGTTTTAATATAAAACTAATTTGCCCATACTGAAAAGAATAAATGGAAAATTCGGGGCGATTGTCAAGAATAACCAACAGAAAAAAGGGGTGGCAAAAACAAATAATCAACTAAAAACTCATACCAAAGGCAATAACATAATTTTTCTACCTATCTGCTTATTTGTTTTTGTTTTAAAGTATTTTAAAGTGGTTTGTTTGAATTTAAATAATTTGGCCACATTGATCACGTAAAAGTTTTATTTGTAAGATGTCGTAAGTTTGTTTAACTCTCCAATGCGCCTTAAAATTAATTTTTCTTAAAAGTAGAAAAATACAACAAAAAAGTATTTAGACTTCGTAGACAGTCGGTAAATGAATCTCAGTTGACAGTCTAAAGTAATTTATTTGACAGTACTTTGTAATTGAAATAAAAAACAATGCTTGTAAATACTTTATAACAGAAAGATTACGCAGGTCGATAGAAGATACACCTTTACGCCTTTGATAACAGTTATTTGTTGACTACTTGTTTTTAGCACATTCCTTGTTTCTATTGGTTATTCATGACAATAGCGAAAAGAGGAAAGTCAATTGGGTAAATAAAATAATTATATATTCCTGAGAAATTTTAAATGGTTACTTTATATTTTCGCTTTTTTTTTATTAAAGACCGAAAAATAAAAATAAAACTGTCTTGTTCACTCATTCAAGACAGAACAGATAAAGCATAATATCACAATAGATACTACGTTTTTACGCTAAAAAATTCACTAAGTTCCTTTCGCTGTCCAAATAGTCAATTTTCGGGAGCAAGGATTCGAGTTAGAGCTAAGCTGAAAAGAAGGTTTGCTAATGCCTGTACACCACTAAGAAGTTAGCATCTTTCTGTGTGTCTGCAACGACGCAGACACACTGAGTTACAGTCATCACAGAACGATAGTATTGTCAGCTTGTGGCATACTGGAAATGCTTAATTGTAAAAAGTCGTTAATTTTTTTACCCATGACAGTCACATTGACGTCATTCCCCATCAGAACTTTCATTCTAGTGATTCGAGGATCACCAGTTAGAAAATGCTACAATTTTTCGCGCATTACGCTATCACCAAATGTTCAGCATATAAGAAGATACCATCACAATAAGAGATATGTTTTACGATTTGAATGTTTGTTTGCTCGCTCATGATTCCTCTCTTTTCTTCTTTAAACAATTATTAATAATTGCTTAAACTGTTTTCTATTAAAGATGTAACGATAATCATTGTACGTGTTTATATCTATTCAAATACTTAATACACCAATCACAGTGTTGTATAGGGGTTCACGTAGTTTCGGAATTATCCTTCCATGAATCTAAAATCATCATATATCCAGTTCTGTGTATGTTAAAAGGTCGATTGATGACGAATGCTTTCAGTGTATTGTTTGTTTAAGAATTGTATATTAGAATAGCATTAAGCTTAAAATGGCAACACCGTGTATAATGCGGATAATTTATCGGAAGCAAATGACATATATCATCCATTTTTTATATTTCACATTAATTAATTGGTCATTTTCAAGTTGGACGCTGTCTCTAATAGAATTCCAACATTTTCTTTTTATCATTGTAAATGAGATTTCTGCTCTAGTAGTATTTTTAACTTTCGGACTATTTTTGTACAATAAGAGAATTTATGTACCCTATTCCCAAACTAATATACTTTTTATTTTTAAATTTACAATTACTATATAACTGTAGGTTTCGATATCTATTGCAAATATTCATTTTGACAGAAAACGTTTTCAGAGTGTTCATTTTTCTGACTGAGTGTATCTGCTATATCGCGTCATATTTTACAATGTAAGCCTCGTATCTTGTTCTCAGGTTTTGTAGTAGGCATGCTATACTTTCAGCATAGTTTATGCAATATAAGATGTTTGATTATATTTTGAGTGTGTTAAATACTCTTATAAATATAGTAGAATGTCTTTATCTTTTCTGCTCAGATTAAGCCAACGAGTGTTTATAAAATAACTCATTTTACAACATATTCCTGATAACAGCAAAACGGTTTTCATGAACGAAATATTCATTGGATGTTTTTATAGTATGTAATTCTCATATGTTCATGTTCAATAGCTCAAGATTCAAACAACACTCGTCTAATATTTTTCACATCAGACCATGTAGAATAATCGTTGTTATTGACTTCCACATACCCTAGAATATATAATGAAAATATGCCCTCCTCTTTTACGATGTACCTCGAATCTCTAATTGAGTTAATTGATTACCAGATTGATTAATTGGGCAAAATAGGTAAACTAAATTTGGTCAATTTAACTAGTGAACTCATATATCAATAAAAAAACATGTCTTTCTTTGTTTGAGATCTGCCCGCTGCTGTTTACCGAACATTTCTATATCTTGAATACGCTGTTTTTCCCGTTGGTTAAAAATTCCCAACATACTACTTTTTTAATTTCATCCATGTAGGTTATATTAACTCAGTTAAATTCCTTTCAGACTTTGTAAGTTATTTTGTTCATATTTCAGAGGTCAATAAACATTTCTCGTTGATAATCTGCTGTATTGCACTTCGACAGTTATTAACTAAATATTCTCTGAACTTTGGACTAATTAGTACTTCAATGCGGGTGATGTATATCTGCACAAAAGTACATAATTGTTCGATGAGTATGTATTATATCGGTGTTATTTCTTATTGTAAAATGGGCATTTGTTGTTATAATATATATTTTTAGATGTTCCTATATAATATTTTATACGGATATTCATTCATATATATATATATATATATATATATATATATATATATATATAATAAATATTTTTTATTGTTTATTATCTATGTACGTATACGTTTCGTCCTTTTTCAATCGGGACTCATCAGCATAGAGATATGACTATTCACTACCGGTCATGCGATTCGAAACCCCGGACCTCAAGTATTTTTCAACTCCAGTCCGACGTCGCTAATCGCTGGGCCAATTGTAAACAGCGAATAAACTATGATAATTTTAACACTTTAACGGCGGCTTTGACGTTGAGGCATTCTACTTCTATTAAGGGAAGGAATGATGCATTATAAGCAAGTGACGTCATGCTGTGTTAATACTACCAATTACAGTGCTCTACTTTCAAGGAGCGACAAATAATATATATATATATATATATATATATATATATATATATATATATATATATATATTGTTTCTAGGTAGAATATGATAGTTTCTAAGCATGCATTCTTATATCACAGTTATATTTTCTTCTCCATCTTTACGATTCTTATTGAATGTCAATCATTACTATTCATATAAGAGCCATTACTATTCATTCCTTCTTTTTCTTTTTATTATTGGTGTTGTTATTGGTGTAATATTGTTATTGTTATTCTTGTTATATAGTTGCTACGTTTCCATCCAATTTATTATTATTATTCTCCTTAATGCTGTCAACAAATACTTGGTTACTTCTTACCTCGATTATAATTTAGAAATTGTCAGTTATAACTTATTATTTTTATTATTTAATATCGAGGACTAGTTACTAGGGAATTTCTATCCGGCAGATTCAGGAATTATTTACAAGGTTTAGTTTTCAGCATTTGCTCAAATGGTAGGGTGAATCAAATGATGTTCCTCATTCTTCTACTTTTATTATTAGTTCTGGTATCTTGTTTTTATGTTAGTGGACTTACTGTTTTTAGAGCTGTTTCGTCGATTTGACTTAAATTCTTACATACCTTTTTATTAGTAAAGTATTTACTAAGCCTACATTCAATAAAACTAGGAATGCATTTTATAATTGATAGAGTGGTTTGGCCATGACTTCATGTATTTTGGTTTAACATTATCTTTTAAATAAGTTTGATATGTCGTTTTATCAACGCTCAAAGATATGTCTACAAAGTTTATGGTATTTATTGCTGTTAATACGTCGAGTCTTAAGCCTAACTTTTTCATTTCCATATATATTATATTTAATTATCAGTAAGTTATTTCTATAAAAGCCGACATTATGTTTCTAAATATATTTGTTGGGGTGTACATAGTTACATTATCTGATTCCTTGCAGAGTGCAGTGTACCCGATGCCAGAACAAAGGAATTCGTAACTCGGGTAATTATCCATTCATCATTATTCTTTAACATTACCGATATTGTATATATTTTAATGATGGAAGGCCCTTGGATAGGTATGTTATTATACCTCTCTGTGATAGATATTGATAAATAGAATCTACAATATCGAAGTGTAAGAAGGTACCTTTTTTGTCTTCGATACTAGTTACTAGCAGAGTGTTTCAGTGGTGTTAATATATTAGTTTGATTATAATTAATTTTATCTCCTACTGAATCTTCGAGATAATTACTTTGTTACTTCTCTCATTTCCGGTCTACTTGAGTAAAATATACTTGCTCGTTTAGTGTTGACATTAGCTAAGTGATCTTATAATAGGATGCATACTTCTTTAGATGTTAATTTGGTACATTATCACTAATTTCCAGGGTATCGTTGACTTGTTTATTTACTGTAATTGATATATGCATGTAGTTACATATACAACATAGGCAGTGACACATTCAATTTAACAGTAAAAAAGACCACACTCAAGGTTCAGCTTCTGAAGCACACGTTTCAATGTTGTACGAACCTCGTCTTTCATTGGGTGGTTTTTCCTTTTTTATTCCCAGTCACGTGGACGAAATAAAATGGTTAATTAATGGTGCTACATATGCAAAGACGAATGTCAAAAAAAAACTATATATATCATACTCTCGAAAACAAATTAAAATTCTAAATAATAAGTAAGCAATTTGACGCCATTCGCAGAACATGGTTAACCCGCTCGTAAAAACATAAACACCGTTTTTGCAGAGGGCTTAGAAATAAGTTATGTGTACACATTCAGCTTTCTCAAACTGTGCGGCTCGTTAACCAAGGTGAACACGATCAAAATCCGAATTAAGTGGTCAATTATTCGAAGGAATGAGTTGAAATCTATGTGAATTTCATGTTTTACTTTGTGTGTTTACTAGTTTACTTACGTGGAATAAATAAACCGTTATTTTTATATTACTAACGCAGACACGTGTATCAACAAAAAGCAGCGTGATATACAGCGTGGAAGATATAAACTATATATATATATATATATATATATATATATATATATATATATATACTAGACTAATACCCACCACATGAGGGGTAAAACACATTAGCACAGTTTTGCACCACATTTATGTGTCCTAACTAAGACGAGAATCAATGTACATTGCTACTTAATCTTATGTCTAAAATCCTTACTTTAATTTTTATTAATATCAGTTGCATTATTTTTATTCTAGTGTATGCCCAAAATGTAAGGTTTAGGTTAAAATGTTTTTAAGAAAAATTCAGCGGATTTTATTATATTTAGGTGTAATAACTATAGATCACATTCAATACTCATCTGAATATTCACATTTGCAAACAAAATTTTGTTCCCATATTGTGCCGCCTTAAATCGCTGTCAAATATACAAATAAAACTGTAATTTGGGGAATATCTATTAATTCATGTATGATACTTATAGTAAAAATTACTAAAAATCGGAGGTATAAGAATGTTCACGAGAGGTTTCGACATCCTTTTTCACCCATTTGTATCTAACGAAATTAAATTTCGAGTCGTAACGCGTAGCACTCTTTTTAAAAAATTCGAAATGATCGGTTATTTAGTGTAAGACCGAATTTTGTAATGAAAATATCTAACCGTATTCATATGCATAACTGTATATAAATAAATATATAAATGGTATATAATAAACGTGGCTTATCTAAACATGTTTTATGATCATTTTTATTTTTAATTTTCTCGTATACTTGTTATAAAGTATATACATCCACTGTATGTCTTGGCATTCTATCTATATTGTCGGTGTCAGGATGTGTTCCGATTGTAAGTAGATATCCTCCTGTTATTCTATATTATATATATATATATATATATATATATATATATATATATATGTATATATATATATATATATATATGTATATATATATATATATGTATATATATATATATGTATATATATATATATGTATATATATATATATATATATATATATGTATATATATATATATAAATATATATATATGTATATATATATATATATATATGTATATATATATATATATATGTATATATATATATAAATATATATATATATATGTATATATATATAAATATATATATATATAAATATATATATATATATGTATATATATATGTATATATATATATACATATATATATATATATATATATATATACATATATATATATATATATATATATATATATATATTACTTCTCTGTCTTCTTTGTTCTGAATAGGTTTACTCTCTGTGAAGAGTACAACGGAAACATGCACATATGTAACCAATAATGTTTGTATAAATTAGAATTGATATATATATATATATATATATATATATATATATATATATATATTTATGGCAAAATGAAAAAAAAATCCAATACAGGAAATATTCATAAAAAAACGAGAGATTTTACCGGTTTCGTCCGGATCAACGGACGACTTAAAAAGTTGATGATCCGAACAGAACCGGTAAAATCTCTCGTTTCTTGATGATGTATTTCTTGTATTTGATTTGTTGTCCTCTTTTATCTTTTTCACACATCCTGTCTTCACGGTTCTAAATTCTTATGATATATAGTTCATGTTATCCTTATATATATATATATATATATATATATATATATATATATATATATATATATATATATATATATATATAAGTATAACTAGACTGAGTATATCGTACCTATGTCCATGTGATAATTTAGTGTTAAATAAATGAACAAACTGCTCAAGAACTTGAACTCGACTCGTCAATTGTCTATTCACGATAGCCATTTAGTCACTATTTTTTGTTAAAGGGGCTCTGTGTTTGTATTGTTTTAGTATACGGCAGATCAACCATTATAGTATCATTTGATGCCGAAACCGTACATTCCTTTGTATAAAATTGAATTATAGATGTGTCTTTAATAGATAACATGTTAATGCACCTGGCCTTATACATGCCTACTATACATTACTTGCTAAGCTCAACATATTTGATGACATTAAGCTAACCTGTGTGACAACGTGATTATAACCATATCAGACAGTCTGTAATCTATTCATCATATGGAGAGTATTCATTAGGAATTAGATCTATATATCTATATATAATTCTGGTAAATTGTTCTTTCCATGATAAAAAGTAGATAATATAATTTATTAGAATTACACTCATATATCCTTTGCGGATAAAATAGTAAAGAATAATTATATTGAAAAATAAATAAAAAGTAATAAATAAAATAAGCAAGTATATAATAAATTATAATATAGTATAGAAATAAAAAAAATAGTGTGAACTCTCACGAGGAGTAACCTGATGTTGTTAGAAACATTAATATACTTGTTTTATTCTAGGATAAGTAATGGAAAAGACTTTGTTTTTCGCATTTAAACTAAGAGTAACTAATCTTCGTTGAATTATGTGTACATTCTATAGATTACTTAAACGTTTAAATCTTCTCTTTGCTTTAATTAAATATCAATATTGTCTGGACTAAAAATAGTACACAAATATTCAATAAAACTATCACGTAAATACGGTTAATGCGTTTCTAGAGGTTTGCCAGCTTTCACAAGAAATACAATAAATATTTAAAGTTCCTGCCTTAAGGCTGTCGTCCACAAAAAATAGAATGCATTCCTTTTTTATATTTGAGACTTTTCAACGAAATTATTAATACATCGATTCAGTAGTGGTTGTGGAATTATTTTGAAAAAAAACCCCAACAAATTAATGTATATAAAAGATAACATAAACAGACGCGATTAAAATAATACACCCATTTCGTTAAAGGGGTTGTCATTAATAGAGAGGGTTGTAAGTGCACGTTGAATTTACTTTTAGCAGCCTCGTACATCTCGCTTCCCTTATTTTGTCCTTTAGTCCTCAAAGTCCCTTAGCGATTATTCTGAAAAAGGGGGGAGGATTGCTGTTGTATGGGTTGGAATTCATATATCTAACACTTATCGTTAGATTTTTTGACATTGAACTGATATTGTTTAGCTCCTTACATCAAGTGGCTTCATGACTTGTCTGGAGCGATTTCCATAAAAAATGATATATAATATGTAAATGCCAAGCTGAGCGAAAATTACACTTACAAGATGCATCATTTTGATAATGATTTTAGATTTAAGATTTGGATGAATTCAGAATTATAATCAAGTATTATGCACATTTTAATTAAATGTCTAATTGTAATATACTTAAGCGAGCTCATTTTGAATCAATTTATGAAAATAATACAAATTATTGCAATAAATTGATAGGATAGTGTAGGAAATATTAGAATTAGTTGATTATATTTATATACTGCGATTAAAGTATAGCATTTATATGATTATAATCTAAAAATTAATTAACATAAACTTTGTTTTTATCAATTTTCTGAGTAAAGAATCCATTATTCATTCAATAATTGTAAAGGCTTAGAAGAAAAACAAATATTTTGATTATTCAAATGAATACATATATTAATACTCAACCTTTCTATATATAAAATAACTGCGTCTATAAATCTTTAATATTTAGAGTATTTTTTTTCAACATGTAATTTTTCAACTACAACATTTGTTGGTTTTATGACTTTTTATTTCTAATGAGTAGAAGCCAGCATGTTTTTTATAGTTTCTATTAATTATTAAGGAGAAAACATCCTTCACATTTATAGGTCAATGCCTATTGTAAATTAAAAAAAACATAATAGTAAATGTATGCTTCCTTCGGTCAAATAATTTTGCTAGCTTGAGAAGATGGTGTTATGACAAACGAACAAAAAGCAAACAATGCCTTAAAAGATGGTATTAGGATAAACAAGTATATACTACACTACCCGCGAAAGAAGGAGTAATGTCTACGAGGATGGTCTTATGAACACAGAAAGTATACTACATGTGGTAACCTAAAATAATGAGATAATAGTTGAGAGAATGGTATCATGACAACAAAAACAAGATAGTACACTACTCCCCCCCCCCCCCAAAAAAAATGTAATGCTTGGGAGGATGTTATCATGACAACAGAGCATATATTGCATTACTCCAGAACCTTATCATTTAAACATAGTATTTAAGTCTGAAATAATATAATACACTGAAATACGAATTACAATATAGTGCAATAGTAATAATAGTAATAGTGTACAATAGTTTCGAATTCAGCCACACATTTACCCTATTCCCATTAATAACAAATGCCCAATTGAACACCTTTCATAATATGTTATACATATCCATACTTATTTACGTGCTAGTCTGTCCTGTTTAATTAAATAAACGTAAACACAACAAAGTGTTTCTTCTAGAACATTTCACTTACCTCTAATTGCCAATTGTCCGTGGCGTTATACGTGCGGGGTACATGTCTCCTGGGCTTTAAGGGTGCCTTTTCGGCCATCTGTATTATGAGTACCTGCGATTTCCTCATATCCAGTGTATCCATCCCGTAATTTTTATTCCGTTTGTTGTCTCGGCTGAAATGTCTGTCTCTCCTGTCGTCCCATTCGACCATGTTGGTAAATTGTCGCATGTCCAGCGGATCGAATCGCGCTCCATTGCTTTCCAGACTCCCGTTCCAGTCGACCACGGGCGGCGAGTAGCGATCTATCGAGTTGATCTTCTCTATCGCGTTGCCATTCATCTTGTGGGACACGATGCAGTCCCGCGTGTCCGAACACTCACCACCGTCCTTGAACGTGGTGCCGGTGTCGAATAGGGTTAGCGATGAAGAGCATAATTCCTTTTTCCGGCTGTTACTTCGACTTCGACTTCGACTTTGGTTTCGGCTCTTCTTGCATTTCCGGGGAGATCCCAGGAGTAACTCGCATTGATCCATATTATAGAGATGAGTTATGAGAGTATTGATAGATCGATATATACAGAGGTAACAGAAATGAGAAGAGTTAGAAAGGGTCAAATATTGAAACGGCTGAATGGATGAAGCCGAGCAAATTTAGATAGACATAAAGATAGACTTAAACACACATATATATATATATATATATATATATATATATATATATATATATATATATATATATATATATATATATATATATATATATATATATATAAGAGGAAAGGCAGAGAAGGATAAAGGGATAATAACTGGATTAATACGTAAGAACTAAAATAAATAATTAAAATTATACATGGTAAGTATAAAAATATGCAAGATAACAATCTAAATAAATGTGTAAATAAAATGACAGACAGACAGTATGATACCTGAATCAGTGTCTAAAGCTGAGGTTGATATCTAGTTTGCACTATAGATGTATAGCTAGATAGATAGATAGACATACAGATGACTGATTGTGGAAGGTTGATTGATAATATCAGGTTGATATAGCTAGATATATATTTATATATGGGAAGAACATGTATTAGCTGATTGGAATAGATAGTTATATAAAAACATAGATAATGGGAGATAGATAATCACTCATATCCCGTAGATCTAGTAAAAATTGAAAATTACTGTTAATGGTTTATAGTGGTATAGTCTGTGTACAAATAATGTATTTCATTGATAACAAAATCTCAGAATATAAAATTTACACGTGTTTTCAATTGCTGTCTTCTGTTAAATTGTAAAATAGTCTAGCGAAAGCTCTTATTTTGATGAATACATTTTTTTCGGAAATTAATTTGAAAAGTATCCATGTATTCCAACACTCAGTAAGGGGGTTACCATAACGGATTGACGCATTTCCGAAGTGTCGCATATGTTTTCATCATGTGTATCTATATCTATGTCTATATCTGCATACGAAAGATTTCATAAAAATATACAGTTATTGCCTTATAGAATGCATATATATATATATATATATATATATATATATATATATATATATGTATATATAATCTTTTGTGTTTTTATAACTGTATATATTTATAAGTGTGTATACACACAAAAAGATAAGCAGTAAGATTTCGGCTTGTTTCGTTTTTTTTTATAAATAACAGCTACTAGATTGATGGGGGACGTGCCGCGCCAGTATCGGGAATATGTACAATCTAATAAGTGTCACGCCTCTGCTGTAGTCATCTTGTCAGCTTACCAAGTGGGGCTCGTAGTGTGTATTGTCGTAAAAACGCACCGATCCAGATGGCAGCTGTGAGTAGGTAGACGGAGGTATGTATTCTTATTTTCGGGTAATAGAAACAGAAGCAGAATGAAAAGTGGGGATGAACAGCGCTAGAGTTTCATGATTGGGGGAAAAGGCATATAAAAGCAGATGAATTGAATGTGTTTGTTTATGTTGTGTTCTTTTATTGTATAACGTTGGCGGTAAGAAACGTAGGCAAACACTGACAATAGACGATGCGAAAAGAAGCGTTTATATAATTTAATTTTCTTCTCATAGAATGAGACTATCATTGCATTTATAATAACAAAAAAAAACGTGTGCGAGGGAGGGAGTCGGCAGAGAGACACGTTGCAATCAGTAGAAAGCGAATAGCTTGAAACGAGAATAGTAACGAGACGTAAACAATGATTTCAAGCGAGATCAGAACAACAGCATTGATAATAGAAGCGACATTAAAAAAGGGGAAACGCAAGATGTGTGTTCAATAAAGACAGTTAGGAGTAAAAATAAGCTTAAATATGGCGACTCGAATATTTGTGGGCGCGAAGTGAAAAGCAATAATTGGTACTTTGAGATTTAAAATTCAAAACAGTGTATTCCGTTTCTTTATATATATATACAACTGCTTTTAAAACATTTTTAGCATTAAACAACAATGTAACGAACTAGCTTTCAAATACGTAACCAGTGTTTGCCGTGATTAATTCGTTGCACATTTTAAAATTAATTGGGTATTAAAATTTCAATGTAAAACAAATTGGTAAAATGCAAAGTGAAATAATAAAAATAATAACGTATCACGTATAACAGAGAAACACAGGAATACATCAACTTGTACACACTTTAATTATATAGAAGAAAGGAAAAAAGATAGACATTATGCTGAATAATGCATCAAATAATGTAAGAGTATATAAAGCATATTTCAGCTGCAAAAATTAGAGTTGAGTAAGGGTTAGGATTAGGGTTTAGGGTTAGGGTTTAGAGTTCACGTAAAGGTTAGGGTCAGGCTTAGGTTTCGTATTAGGGTTAGGGTTAACAGCGTTGAGTTACTCATACTTTAAGCGCATAGCTTGATTATCAACTGTCAACATTAAAAACGCGTTCTGTTTTATTCTAACTCCCACGAAAACAGTCACGGATTTTTTTCGAGATTCCTTTTCTGAAACATCCTGTCTTATAAACTGACTGTTCGTCATATCTCTAAAATACATACAAGCTAATTTATCTCAGCAGCAGGTACTCGCTAATAGTCATTAATAAGTACACTTACATACATATTTAACATATATAGATTAGGAGTCGATGAGTTCATTCTTTTGGCAGCTCTCGCTATTTTTTTCATTCTACACAAAAACGTATTTTTATTATCAACGACACATACAATGTATGCGTTTTATTCAATTTTAAATAACGCTATTCATTTTAATCAATAGAATTACACGACAGAGATACGTCGACATGAAAATTCCGAAGAGAGGAGCAAACACCGACCCGAACAGAGGAAATCAATACCGAAAATGGCAGTACCCGACGTTTAGTATATTTACCCGCACATACGACATTACATTACCATAATTGAATACCGGTTCTCTGTTCACCGAACCGTTCGAACCGCTGTCCGATATGTCTTACGTCGGAGAGAAATAAAGTTATTGTATTTCCTCTTATTTATTTTACAAAATCAGACGCCGAATCTGATCACTTGACCTTGCGTTTCTTCTCTACTTCGCTCATGTATTCCTCGGCTTAAATGTTCGTATTCTATTTTACTGGGCAAACTCGTACTGTTTTACTTTTCGTTTGCTCATCCGCAAGTATGCACAACGATGCCGATTCTCGGCCTGCTCTTATGTGCATGTACTACATAAACGTATTATTCATATAATTAGGATTGTCATACGTCTCTAAATGTAAAAGTGAGTTATATCCGACCACATGTTTAATTATTTTTTTAAATACACAAGGCTATGATAGAGCAGTATGACGGCGGTCACATGAGTACTTTTTCAGACTAGCGACTCAGTGCACTGTATTTGAGTTGTGTCGTTAATAACCTCTCCTGTCAGTAAATACTTCTACAATAAAAAAACAAAAATCAAATACCATAAAACATGTAAAAAGTCATTATTTCCTACAGACATTGAACAAGAGAAACACCTGTGTCTTTCAAATTTAAAGAACTCTTGCAGGCGTTTGAATGCCTATAACTAAGAAAAATGATATTTCATCGAAAAATGAAAATGTTGACTACTTGATGTCCATTAGATTAGGGTGCAAATACCACTTGAACTCTATGTTCCTATCACTGTGATCACTTCTGGCAGTACGTCATCTCGAGCTTCTGAAAAAAAAACAATTTTTGTTATTAATGCATTAACAAAAACACGTGCATACATTTAGACACTGTATACTTAAGTGCTTACTATTTCAGTTCCGTATTCCTTCACGTGTGCATATCGAAAATATTTCCCAGTTCTTTATATCCAAGTACTTCCTATTTGTGGAACACGTTGAAACGAGGTTGCTTGTCTGCAAGTTAAAACATTGTAATCAGCAAATCAAATGTCATCGAATACTTATCATACACCGAGCTAATAAATAATCAACTTTTTACAATCTATTGATAATTTCCAATCCCCTCATCATATTCTTCATCATTCAACTTATAATCTATGTATCTGATTAACACTCATCACCGATTTGTTTTAACCGTGGTAAGTTTTGAGTAATTAGTAAAAAAAATCTCGCCTTGTGTCCTCGAGGTCTTACGTTACACACATTCAGACCTGACATTTTATGAAAAGTGAAGACGATCGACTTAAAGAATGTTACTGTAAAGTGTTACTTTAGTTTATATGTTATGGAATTTTAGGTTCTTGGGCTTATTTAATGTCGCAAATTATGGCATAGAAAAAATGTAAGATTGTAGTATTACTTTTGGTAACTAAATTGTCATTATCAACCTCATTTCTTCATCATACTTTGATGTTAACCGTACTTTTGACAGTACTGTGAAAGACTCCTTATAAACATTGCAGTATTATATTTGTCAAGTGAGGCGGGGGACGGAAACAGGCACTTTCGTTCTAATCGGCGTTGTTCGGGAGCAATTACTAACATTACTGTGTTATATTTGGTAAGCGAGATGAGGGGGGTAACATAATCTGTTGTTCTACTTGGAGTTGTCCGGGAGCAATAAATGTAAATTACAGTATTACATTTAAATGCATTTGGAGTATTTTCATTATCAACATCATTTCTGTTAAAATTATTTTTAAACCGCGTGGGGATACAGCATTAGCCGGCAATAAAAATGGCATTGTGTTTTGTTCTACTTGACATTGTCTAACAGCAATAACTGTTAGATTACACTATTATATTTAAATGGGGTACTACAGTAAATGAATTCCATTATGATTATTTTCAACATATTAAACAGGAGCGATAAATGGGATGGGCTAAATAGAATAATAGAGGTGGAGAGAGGGGCAGACCAATAGGAGAGAAAGAAACAGAGATATATAAAGAGACCTGTAGAGAGTAGGAGAAGGATATACGTGTTAATATAAAGATGTTAAACATGCTATTTAATTTTGATTTTGATTTGTATAACCCTGGGCAACGCCAGATATCCCTACTAGTTGATTTAATAAATAAAACCACATGATTTTCATAAAGTCATTATCTTAACATTGCAGATGTCAAAATGTAAACTTAATCTAATCATATTTATATATAACACACAGCGTCTCTTTATAGCGTGTCTGTGTGATATTTGTGTGTACCTTATAAAAACAAAGGTTAGATAGAGTGTCTACATACAATCTAAAAGTTTTAATATCATGTAAGTCAATAGAAATATTCCCTAATTTCTAAGTGCACCACAAGGGGGCTATGATGGCATAATCGTTTTGAAAACACTTAATTTACCCTATTTTATTAAATTTGAATAATGTGTAACATTTTCTTGGGAAAATAATAGAAGTAGTTCAACATCTTTAAGTGCCCTCCTAATTTAAGAGAGCTATGTTGGTCGAACCATGGCTGTCGTAAAGTGAGAAGGAGATTTCACTGAGTGTTGTTTTTTTCTGCCGACGTCACAGTGGGCGGTACTAAAAAGATAAACAAGACACTTCGAAGGGAACTGTTACACACTAAATGTAGACATATGACAGTGGTAATTTTTATCTTGAATTATTTAACCTTCGATCTAGTAATTGTTTGGTATTTATAAAAGGAAACTGATTGTTTCTTTCATGTCATGTTCAAGGTAGAATTTAGATAGTGAGCTTGAGGAAAAAATCAATATGGATGACAAACTTGTTTTGATAAGAAAATACTAAATGAAATACAAATACTTGCTATTTCCCCTTAGAGTTTTAAATATTTATACACAATAACAAGTCTGTAGAACATAAACCGTTTTGTTTGTCCAGAAAAAATATTGAACGTAGGTCAAATTAAACGTTTATGCCCACTTGTCGACAGCATTTTTGTTAACAATTTGTGAGCCAGAAAATACTATCGTTGAAAAATTCCGTTAACACTTCAAAATGTAGTATATGTTCTCATACTACAATTTATATGTATGTCCTGAGTCAGTGAAATGCCACACTTCTAGAGTAAAACAATTTAATGTTTTGTCCCGGTCCAGAAACCCCCTTTATGGGAGCTGAATTTTCTCCACATTAAAAGAAGACGCTTCACAGAGAAAGGTTATTCCACGAAGACACATGGCTATATGACTGTGTTTTTATGTCTGAAAATATTTTATCTACTAATTGTTTGGTATTTAATTAAATAAAATACCGATAATTTTGTTCATTTCATTTTTATGGATAAAAAAGTCATAGTGATTTGAAGGTAAAACTATACACACACAACGCTTATATAGATTTAAGCACATATGGATAACACAATTCAAAATAAAACCTCTTGTTTATATTCACGTACTAAGCAGAAATAAGTATACTCAACAAATATTCAGTAGATATTAATTAAAAATACAAATAAAAATCAGAGTTATCGTATTTTGCCGACTTGCATTCATGTATGACTTGTTTACACAGCAGACTCACTCATGTATTCTTACTTTACGTGTATTTCGCTCTAAGTAATGGCGTATCTATAAAATACGATACAACTTATTTATGTTTTTAATTAAGATTCTACTCGATAATGTTTCCTAATTTACATATTTCTGCCTGATATAATATCTCAAAAACTTTTCCGGTTAATCTATTTGGAACTGCGATTTTTCCAGTGTAACAGCGTTTCTCATATTTGCTTTTATATATATAAGCACAACATAAACTCATTGACTAAAATTCAAGATGGTTGAAAAACCTGCTTTATTGAAAAGGCTTAAATGAAAAAAAATACTTGCTTTACTCTAAGATTTGAATTTTTTACACAATAATAAGTCTGCATAAAATAAAACGCTTTATTTCACCTGGAACTAAATTAAAGTGTATGCTCATCAGTCGAATGTCATAACATAATATCAACTAAAAATTAGGTTTTAACTTGTTTATATATTTTTGGCATGAAAAATATTTATTTTAGTGCCAAAACGTTATTTATGTGTGTAATAAAATACAATTCTGAAACTGTTCACATATGCTTGGTACTAGAAAAACACAATCATAAAAACGTGGAAGTAAATATATATAATCATAAATAAAATTTAAATAGTCAACATCTTGGGGAGTTTTACCCCCAGAGTAAATGTTGTATCGTGATGACTAATGCTTCTAAAAATGGTAGGATGGACAGAGGATGACTAAATTGATTACACTCCTCACGCTTTCGATTACTTTTATTTGTTTACAATTTAAATTGCATTTTTATATTTTGATAATTTAATAATTAAAAGTTTAATATCTGTTCTGATACTAAACTTTGCCTTTTCTGTCCTCGGTCAGTAAAGGTAAATGAGAAATTTATCTAGACTGAGGCAATTTTAACTTTTGTCCACATCCAGAATGCTCCTTTTGGGAGATTGATTTTCCTCACATTAAACTCAACTCTTCTATCTAACTCTATCTTGTCTTGTTGTAAATAGAAATAGTAAATAACAATCTATGGAACAACGTAATGTTTGTTTACTTTAACGCAACAATAACACAACTTAACTATTTATTTTGAATTCACGCTTTTTTAATTTTATTTAGATTGAATAAAGTTTACTTACAGTATAAATCGAATCGTGTTTCTTTCTCTTATTTGTTTAAATGCGCAGTTTAAAGTGTGTTTAATGTTTTTGAAAAAGGCTCCATTTATAACTGACAGTATGACAGATCCCGCTTGCTACTTACTAGCATGATGTCACTTTTCAGTGATTAGGCTTAAGTTTACTTTACGTCGGTCACGGCCGAACCTTCTTTTAAAACATAAAATATGTATTATTTTGATAAAATTTACTTAATATGTATGAGGTTTTACGGGGACGCAATGTAAGTAGTCCCGAATCTCTATGTTATATTCTATGTAACGAATATATACATGCCTCCACATCAAATTGACTCATGAGTAGATAACTCGTAGAATTTGGTATATTCGGACTACTGTTCTCATCAAGGTGTTTTATCACAACGTTTAGGCCGAAGTTACCTCCGACCATTTTCAGGTGTACTTTGTCGAACTCGGGAATGTTTCTGTTGAACACGAGTATGTAGACAGAATTTCTACGAATTATCACCCCTCGTCTCAAAAATTCCAGGGTAGATAACCCTCTTAAAACTTGAAATACGTATGTTCAATTGTACTGAACTTCAGACCATATATATGTCGCTGAATAGAGAGTATTTTAACAGTTCAGCCCTTTGCGACTATATTAGGACTCGAAACGCCTTAAGGGAGAAGTAAAAACAAACAAACGGAATGTTGCGTTATGAGCAGAGTAAAAGTTCACATTCTAGTAATCCTCATTAAATCCCGAGCAACGTAAGTCTACCCCTAGTTTGGTTATAAATTACAGTTTTTAAAGGTAAGCTATTGTTGAAGATTTTAAAACCAATGAAAAATATGAACTTTGTAAGTTGATAAAGTATTGAGTTCTGATGGCAAAAATACTGTTCAAGCAAAACAATTGCTTTATAAGTTTTATTTGGAATCGACTTCGTCGGAAATACCGTTTAAGAGGTGGTATACTGACTTTGATCGCGTTTGTACATACACAAAAATGCTGAACTTTAGAACACCTCAATCTTACATGTGTACTGGAAAACACAAAAAATGTCCACACACTTGGTTTGTCCGATCAGATTAAAGTTTCCTGAAGTAGGAGAGGAGTTGACGATATAAGAAAGTAGTCAATTCACTAATTTGCATGCGAGTTTGTCAATGAGAGATCTGTGATTACAATGAGTGCCGCGTTTGCAAACAGTCGATCAAAAAGAACAACACGTCAACGATGAACAGCGTTGTTTGTACATGTTTCAACGAAAAAACAAGGCTTTTCTTCCGTGAATATCTGACAACAGATGAAAGATATATCCAATACTTTACTTCAGAGTGAAATCGTCATTCAGTTAAGTAGACAGCAACATGCGAAAGCCGTCCAAGCGATCGAAGACGAACGCATCAGCGGGAGGTTTTTTGTCTACGTATTTTTGGATGCAAGGTATTTTTTCATCGATTACTTTTATAAATCAAAACTCTCACTAGTGAATATTATATCGAATTATTGATGCATTTGAAGGTTGAAATTGCCACAAAACGGCCACAAATGAAGAAGACTATGTACTCTAAAAGGAAACACGACGATCGCAACGATGCAAACACCACTGTTCTCTAGATCTGACCTCAGCAGTTACGTGTTGTTTTCAGACCCCAGTAGGGAGAGTGATGTGGCTCAGATAACTGATACGTATTTTGAGGTTATGAAAAGTTATTTCAACAGAAAACGGGTCAGAATGGTAGAGAAGCGTTGGAATCCATCAATCACTTCATAAGGAGACCATGTTTATGAATAAAGTTGAATTCTGCCTCAAAGTTGTTGTTTTATTAGATAGGACCAAAACTTATTGAGTGATGTGTTAGTAATCAGAGTTGGACTAAATAAGTCGTTCAAACATGTGTCAACTTTTATTGACATAAATAACACGTTGAGATTAGAATATAACCCAATATTGAAAGCATTACGCTAACGCCAGTCACCACCACAAATGACGAATAATATATATATATATATAGATATATATTTTCCACCTCACTCTTCTCTGAGCCTGCCTGCATCCACGAGCGTACCTCTTATTGGACCTTTTACCCTTTGGATTTTCTATTTTCGCCGCACCTGAAGTTGTGGTTTCTTGGAATTTAACTTTGAATCCTCTCTCATAACATCTCGTGCCTTTAACGACCTACCTATCTACATATCATTCTCTCCGCTGGACTTTTCGACACCGGACTTTTTAGCAATCGGACATTTGCTTGCATTCGGGCAGAGTTTTGCCTTGTGTTTCTTTCCCTACAACTTTTATTTTATTTTTTGAAATTTTAAATCTTGGCCTTTGCAAACTTATCTATCCCAGCGACTTCCTCTGATGATAAGATTTTGATCTTTGAAAAGCCTGGCTTAAGGAAAATTTAACTTGAATAAATTGCCTTTTTGCGGAATATACCATGCTCTGAGCAATTGAATTGAATTTTGATTTGGCTTTTGCTTCTCTAATTCCTTTCCATTCTTCTTCATATCTATCTGCTCTATCATGGATATTGAGCTGTATACTTTTCACAATAGGTTTTACCTTTCCTAAATGTTCGCTTTTAGTACACCACTTTATATATATATATATATATATATATATATATATATATATATATATATATATATAGATAAATATATATATATATATATATATATATAGATAAATATATATATATATATAGATAAATACATATATATATATATAGATAAATATATATATATATATATAGATAAATATATATATATATATATATATATAGATAAATATATATATAGATAAATATATATATATATATATAGATAAATATATATATATATATATATATATAGATAAATATATATATAGATAAATATATATATAAATATATATATAGATAAATATATATATATATATATAGATAAATATATATATATATATAGATATATATATATAGATATATATAGATATATATATATATATATATATATATATATAGAGAGAGAGAGAGAGAGAGAGAGAGATTTACATACATATATACATACATAGACATTTAGATTTCTTCGCACTGTTTGTTTTAATACAATCACGTGAACAAGTAATATAAGTTTTGTTTATTTTCTTGCATTACTTCTTTCACTTTTACTAATTTCATGTTACGGAGATTCTCTCATGTGTTCCAGCTGCTATAACTATGTCAATTATTACAAGACACACATGTCCTCTTAATAGACGTTTCCTTGAAAATAAAGAGGACAATTACAACTGAATTCAATACGGGGAATTCAAGTAAATTGAAAAATAGTGTGGACTTATATGGTAAACGGACATAGTTGACTATAGTCAAGTAAAATCGCATTAATTATGCGGTTATAGAGCATGCGTGCATTCGTCAGTTTCAATCCTGCATAGATCACATAGAGAATCTTGCTAATTTATCTTAAAATGTATAATGGGTGTGTGCACTCTTACACCTTTTTACTCGGTCGTTGACCTGCATACTTTATCACTAAACTGACATGAGTGATCCGCTGGTCTTGGTGAATCACATATATCACAACCCTTTTGAAACTTCTCCATTGTGTGATTTAAAACGGCTTTCAAGTTCAGCTTTTAATGATAAGCGTATCACCCATATGATACAAATGTGTTCAAGATTAATGTCATCTGATACTAAGTCTACATGTTGTTTTTCGCGTGGTAGTTTTAGAATGCAATGCCCAAAGATTTCCTTTTAAAGGCTTTGAAACTATCACGCATTGTTATCAACCACGATTGATTTTGTGTCAGCTGTTTCAAGCCGATCTTACTGATACCGATATTATATCTTATGCCATCTTCAAAACGTCTCTTAGGTTGATGTCCAAGGTGTTTTGTAAGTATTACACTACCCTATATGAAATACAATTACGTTGTCGTATGAGATTAATACGAACTTAATGTTTCCCTCATCTGATTTGAATACCAATGATACGCTTCTCTATGCTGGAAGCGATGGTACTAAGACAGACATGGAACTGCCTATTCGTTTTAGAATGGTAAGAAATAAGAGAACATGCGTTCATACCTGCACCGATTAGAAATAAAATAAAAAAGGAAAAGGAATATTTAGGGGAAAATAAGAACACAGACTCATTAGAATAGACAACAACAACACTACTAATACTGTAATACTAAGTGAGATTAAGTATATGCATGTCTGAAGCCGAAATTATCCTGTTACTACTAATAAGTGTACTATTGCACTAACCTTCAATGGCCAATAAAAAAATAGTAGTATACACTCTTTTATTTTGTCTTGGGACTATCACTCCAGGCTATAGTTTATATGTAGAGCCAGCGGGAAGCTTTGTGCATGTTTGTTAGTAATGATCCACTGTCCACACTTATTACACCCTCATGTTTCGGGAAGAGGCAATGTATCATCTGTTTTATTGTCATGGTACAATCCTCCCAGGAATTATCTCATTCTTTCGCTGCGTGGGGGTCGTATACTTTGATCAATTACCTATGCTGTGTTTCCATTGTTCTTCCTTGGTTTCCTATTCATTTCTGCTGTCGTCATGATCGGCATTGTTTCTCCATTTTTCGCTTTTAGTAATATTGTCGTTGTCAGCTTCTTCTCCCTGCCGTGTTTCCTCATGTTTTGTGTTGTTTCTTTGTCGGACCTATTATTTTCATAATTTAATTGAGTTATTGTAAGAAATATACAAAAAAAGACAGAGTTTGGAAATAAAGGTTGATTGAGAGAAAAAAATTAAAACATCCGAAGTACTATTGACACTTAATTATGCAGATGAGATACACATCTTAACTTAGTAACTATTATATATATATATATATATATATATATATATATATATATAGAGAGAGAGAGAGAGAGAGAGAGAGAGACAGACAGACAGACAGACAGACAGACAGAGACAGAGACACATGTATATATATAAATATATATATATATATATATATATATATAGATAGATAAATAGATAAATAGATAGATAGATAGATAGATAGATAGATAGATAGATAGATAGATAGATAAAGAGATTGACATACAATATTGCCGTGTGCGACCCCTTGGAGTTTTGTCGATGTTAAAACATTTTGTTAGCCACCGTCTGCGTCAACTTTAAACATCGGTCTCTCTCAAAATCTTAATGCTTATTCTCGCTTTCATCTAACATACCTAAATCCTAATCACTAGTCTTTTAGGTATTTCCCTTTCCTGACCATACCCGTCAAACCATACCCTGGTGGCAGATCACTCTTCAATGCACTCTGTCAATGTTATTTGTTTCACGCACGGGCAAGGTCATTGAAACCACACTCCTTAACTTGTGCTAAAAAAGTATAATATAAAGTCTACCACCAATTACCCAACACCACCTTCTTTGGAAAATCGTAGCATACATCATTTAAGAATGTCACACTCGACTGTTCATTAGCAGACTAAATACATACATTTGATATATAAGCCAAAATAGGCGACCTACGGGAGCCTATTAGTGCTGCTGCTAGAATTAATACTACTACTAATATGTATGATAATAATAATAATAATAATAATTATAATAATAATAATAATAATAAAATGAAAATCACATAATTATAAATAGAACTAAAATAAACGAAAAAGAAAAGAACAATTAAGAAGAAAGTGTAATTATAAAAGAGTAATAAAAAGAAAAAGAACTAGAAAACGAGTAGCAAAATAGAAACAAAATATAAAAATAAACATTATTACTAAAAACTATTAAATACAAGAGAAAATGGGGAAGTAACAAAACCGAACGCACACATTAATACAAACAAATAAAGGAACGGTAATCAATATAATTGCAATCTGAATGAATTAAGCAGAAATATCACCGGTAAGAGGGGTGAACTTAATTTGTTGACGCAGAAAGAGAAAACAATGAGAAAGGGATTGCGGGAACGCACAAGATGGCCGAGAAGTGCAGGTTGCTGGAAGAAAAACTTCGAATCAAGCCTCAAACACAAAACAAGAATGCTTACAATTAGCTCGGCGTGTCTATTAATAGAATGAAAACAACTATGCACACAGGGAAAGAGAGACCGACATATGTTTACCGATGTTAACTAATCATGTGTACATGTTCCGACTTACAAGACGTATAAAATACATAAACATCTCACCATGATTATATATATATATATATATATATATATATATATATATATATATATATATATATATATATATATATGTGTGGGTGTGGGTATAGTAGTAGTAGTATTAGTAAGACAGAACCTCAGCATAGTGCTCGATTTATTACGAAATATTCGAAAATAAGAGCGTATTATTTATTTATATATCTAATTACAGAATATAAACACACCATCGGTACCGTCGGTTTAACATCAAAACAAAGCGGTTACTATAGTTGGACTCCTATGCCGGACTCTCTTAAGCCTCTGTTTATGTGTTATAATCTTCTGTAATTATATACATAACTAAATATATATATATATATATATATATATATATATATATATATATATATATATATATATATATACACGCCTGACTAAAAAATTAAGACCACTAGAAAATCTTTTAAAAGAAACTTTTTCTAATACGTATAGATGTTAAACTCCTCACACTTAAGGTAACCAATACAACAATCTAACACATTATGGAAACAAAAAGCTACATTCAAAACATTTTATTCAGAAATTGACATGTTTATTAAATATGGTATTTTACACTTGATCCATAGCGATTGTTAGTAAACTGCACAGTAACAGTTATGTTTCATTTCCGCAAGGAAACATCGGGCTAAATAAACGTTTCTCTGTAGCTTACTTGCCATATATATATATATATATTAATATATATATTAATATTACTACTAACCTCATTTAAATTGCTGTAAATGCAAAATTGTGTATATATAGAATATATTCTATCATCTAATTAAAGTATATATGAAATGATAAATTATATATATATATTTATATATATATATATATATATATATATATGTATGTGTGTGTATTAACTTTAAAGATGCACACTATATTATACGTTGTTTTAGTCTGCAGTACATTATTTTTTAGAAAAATATGGGCACGTGGGTGTAGGTTACTTGTCATAAATACATTTTTATATAGTATATATATATAGAGAGAGGTCGAGAGAGACAAAGCAGAATAGAGAGATAAAGAGGGGTGTACAAAGAATAGATACACAAGGAGAGACATACAGACAAAGGAAAACATGATAGATATTTATCGGCATTCAATAGGATCGCGGGAGGGATGCCAGGAAACTTTGCACAAGAATACTTGCACGTCAACTTGCACCCACTCATAAAAATGCACTCACCGATGATAAGGTTTTCAATGTTGTTTTGTATTATTGTCAAAAAGTAAAATTAACTTACAAAGTGCACTCCAATATGATAGCTGAATGAACACATTTTTCTCCTTTAGAGATTTTTGTGGAGAATACATTTATTTTGGGGTTGGGCGTTTCTGCTAGTTTCCTCTCTATTGTCTTCCCCTGTCTATCTACCGCCCCCACTTTTTTATAACCATCTCTATCTCTCATTTTCAATCTGTCTGCCCGCCTGCCTCTCTGAATCTCTCTACTCTTTTCTCCCGGCGGAAGTTCCGCGAACTGATACGCCGGAATGAAGGCCATTGTTCGACTGTCAGTATAAAATGAAATCCAATAGAATGAAAAAAACTGCTTTAAAAATTAAATCGTTTTCATTTTGCTTCTTAATAAAACTTACAAAAAACAACAACAACAAAAACAACAGCAACAGCAACAGCAACAGCAAGAAGAAGAAGAAGAAGAATCACAAGAAGATAATTATTCCAGGTTTGCCCTGTGCAATGCCGATTTTCTCACGTGAAATGAATATCTAAACTTCCTGGTGTCGAGGGTACAAAAGAAAATTGAAAACACAGAAACTTTATCAGACCCTTATGTATTATTCGATCTTTTATTCGAGATGAGAAATTATTACTATATATTTGATGTTTTCACGAGAAAAGCTTGCTCATTATTCTGGAATTATAATAATGATAATGATAATAATAATAATAATAATTACACGAATAATAACAATAATAATAACAATAATAACAATAACAAGAAGAAGAGAAAGAAGAAGAAGATACTTCTTCTAGGGTTTCACTGTGGACTGCCTAGTTATTCATGTGTAATGAATATATAAGCTTCCTTATTTCTGGTATCAAACGGAAGTTTAACCCCAGAAACTATCAGAATCTGAAGTAGTGTTCGATCTTTTATTCTGGCTCAGGAAAGACAGTACAATTACTTCGTAACTCTATACTAGATATTTCCACAAGGAAAACTATTTCTTATTTATGTATGTATTCTAAAACAAGTGCAGGATTAAATATATGTCTAAGCTTTGCGATACAAGAACTAACTATATTTGTTTAATATTGATCCATTAAATATTCTACAAATTATTATAAGTTTAAATTGAAAAATACAATACACCTTTTTGCAATAATGATTTTCTGAAAAAAATAATAGCATCGTTTTTGTTCAGATATTATCTATAAAATAATACGCTAATCCACATCATATTCGTGCGTACGTTATCACATTTCACACACAATTAAAAATAATAAGATCGTCCGATTAGCAAATATGGTGATTGGTAATAAATTTAAAGATGAAAAAATTTTAACTTTCGAATTGATTCCTTTAAAAATGAATTGTCCAAAATTCAAATTAGATCGTCTTGAATCAAACGGTACAATTTCAAAGATATATATTTTAAAATGTGAGTTTCGTTTTATTGATTTGAATAATAGTTAGCTGTACATTATTTTCCAGGTAAATAGGATGGAATATTCATTGTTTCAACAATAATTAAATTGCTACCATTTAAAATAAATAAATTAGGTAGAAACATATTAGTTTTATTTATTTCAATAATAACTAGCTGACAATGCCCATTTTCGTACTGAAGAAAACAGTCAATTTT
Source organism: Sepiola atlantica (assembly GCA_963556195.1). Classification (NCBI taxonomy): domain Eukaryota; kingdom Metazoa; phylum Mollusca; class Cephalopoda; order Sepiida; family Sepiolidae; genus Sepiola; species Sepiola atlantica. The sequence continues at coordinate 154,676,060 of OY744516.1, forward strand.
TACCCGAAGAGACATTATTTTTTTCAAAAGGAATATCAATATTAACATAAAATTAATGTAAAAATAGCCATGTAATTTCTACGTAGTCCCACTTGTTTTAGTATGAATCCAAAACTTACCTTAAAAATACTCTTCTGTTTTTAGTATTAATATAAAAAACAGCATCTCTCAATATTAAAAAAAAAAATTATACACCCTTAATCAATGATATTTTGAATATGGATAAGAATAGAGCACTAGAACAGAGAGACAGAATCTTAACTGATGGCTGCACAGAACCATGCGATTAGGGTACACTACATTAAAGCTAAAATAGATAAAACACAGGAAAACAGTAAATGCAGGCTTTGTGGACAGCACGACGAAACAGTGAATCATATAATAAGTGAATGTAGCACACTAGCCCCAAAGGAATGCAGGAGCAGACATTACAGCCTGGGGAAAGCAGTACACTAGGAACTGTGCAAACAAGAGAATTTCACATACACATACAAATGGTGCAATAATAAACCAGAAACTATACTGGAAAATGAAAACACAATATCTTCTGGGATATGGTTATACAAACAAGCACACTCATACAAGCAAGGAGACCGGATGTTATAATAATCGACAAACAGGAAAAATCTGGCAACATCGTAGATGTCGCCGTTCCAACAGCCACAGAGTGAACATCAAAAAGAAGGAAACATAAAGGAAATAGACGGAACTAGCCAGAGAACCTAAAAAATATGGAGCATGAAGTAATCAGTATACTACCAATACTACCAATACTACCAATCATCGTAGGAGAACTAGGAACAGTCCCCAACAACCTTGAAAAAAGACTAGTAGAAATTTGCATCAAAGGGGTCACTGAGACCATGCCAAGTGGCGACAATGTTTAAAACAGCTGCAATCTTAAATAAAATCCTCGAATGCGAAAAACCAACACACATAAGCTATGAGTGATAACCAGTCGCGTGGAATTTTCAACAAGAAAACAACACCACAATACGAATACGGAACAGAAACTGCAAAAAACATCACATCATAAGCTGCCCTCCCCCCCTACTAAATTATACCGGCCTCAGTTGACACCACACAAAAATGAACCAATGGGCATAAATTGCAAGGAACATTATAGGCTGCCCCTCCTAAAAATGGCGCCAGCTTAGGCTGATAACAGACACAATATTTGTAGAGGGCCAAGAAGGATGAGAAGACCTCGGAGGGACAGGACAAACCATACCTCAACTGGAAGAGTGCGCAGAATGCTGGAACCTTGTGGAGGCTTATTGCTACCCAAATCCCAAAGAAGAACAATGGTCCTCGCCAGCGAGAAATCAATGGTAAGCGGTTACTGCGATACCGCAAGGTTATTTGGAGATCTGGAGAGGCTTGTTGTCACTCAGACTCCAGGTAAGACTACCGGTTGTTGTCGGTGAGCAATCACTGAGGATGACCTGTGTTATAACTCCTAGCGAGTACAACTAAATAATAATAATAATAATAATAATAATAATACTAATAATAATAATTGTAGAACCTCTAAGAACAGTCTACAAAAAACTAAAGAAAAGACTGGGAGTAGTTCGAATCAATAGGAATCACTGAGACTATAAAAAAGACAGCAGTGATAAAAAGCTACAATCTTAAGGAATTCCTTGACTGCTAAAACCAACCAGCATCAGCTAATTAATAATGGTTACCAGTCACATAGAAGTAACAATAGACAGAAAACAAAACCGCACGAACCATGTGCAATAAATATCATAAGCTGCCTCGCTCAATAAAATATGGCAGCGGCCTCGGCTGATACTACACAAAATAGTCTTAGAAAGTTAAGGGGGATTGGATGACCGAGGAGGCCAACACCAACTAGAACTTTACTAGAAGAGTACTGGGACTTTGTAGGAGTCTAATAGCTACCCACATCCCAGGGGAAACCAATGATCGTTGTCAGCAATAAATTAATGGTAAGCGGGCGTTGCGATACTGCAAAGTAATTTGCGGTGGTGATCGAAAAGAGGTGGAGAGTACTGAACATCTTGAGAGGTGTGTGGTCACTCAGACTTCAGGGAACACTACTGGTTGCGCTAGGTGAGCAATTACTGACGATGACTTGTGTGATAACTTCCAGAGAGTAAACATTTTTAAAAAATCTAGCGTGTTCATAATTTTCACAATAAACAAAAATACATTATTTAACTACCCAGTGCAGTACTGTTTCGCCCAACTTCCAATATATTTTAGAAATAAGAATCTTAAAGAATAAAAAATATTAAACACATGAAAAGAAAAACGATGTTAACGAAAGTGCATAAAGAGTTATGTAGAAGCTGAAAGAGAATCAGCCATTGCCAACAAGATGATACTTAAATAATTATTAACAATAATAATACAAATCCATGATATTTTAAATGATACCCAATACATCATTCTCAGCTTATGAATATTGCATTGAATTTCCTGCATATAAAGACTGAACTTCCCTGATTTAGTTTTAGCAAAGTTGCCATCTTATTCGAGATATGAATGTGGACATTACACTAACTTCATACAATACCACCTAAAACTAATTAATCAAATTAAAGTAAACGAATAAGTAACAAAAAAACTAAAAAAAAACTAATACGTCTATGCTCAGTTCACTTTTAAATGAATCGATCATCTACAGTAAATGTAACGCACAACACTTTAGGAGAATCGTAAATATTGTTCGATCCCTTATGCGAGATCAAGAAATGAGTGTATTAATGGATACTAAATATTTGCACGAGACAAGACTATGTAGGGTCTTGGGCGTCCGCAAATTAATAAAAAGTGGCATATTAAAAGTGTGTCTAAGCTTTAAATTACAACACCCATTTTGTAATACTTGTGTTCCTACCAAAGAAAAATAAATCGTATTTGTTAAATAAATGTTTTATTATAACTCCCAAACATCCATTATTAATGGACTCCAAGGTGCAAAACAAGTTTCTCTTTGTAATATTTCTTTACAAAAGAAATAAGCATCCAATAATATTTTAAAGCATCATTATACTTAATTGATGAATTTTTAATTTTAAAAAATAGTCAATAACTTTGCTAATTAATTTCCAATCTCTATTGCCGGGGTTCGCCTTAGTTCATAGGCCAGACACCTGCACCTGACTACTCAGAAGTAGTATGTGGTTAATAATTATTTGGTATTTGTATTAGATATTATTTTGAAAGCGTTACCTGGATATCACTGACACTTCCCAAACTTTTCACTGTATAAACATTTCTTCATTTTACCTGCATTATTTACTCTAAAAATTTATATTTTAGAATATAAAATTCCTGAGTATATCTTTATTTTTATTTCATTTCACTATTATACTAACATGGTATTAATTCTACTACATTACTCTAGATTCTACCGAGTCTTTCATAATATAATGGCAATACAACTTTAACTGTAAATCGTGTAAAAAGTGTATTTGTAGTTAGATATAGATAGTATATGGTATAGGATTTGCACTGTGCTGTGTAATATTTTTAGGGATATACTGAGACAGTATGCCCCGGCACCGAAAATAAATGTAAGTATATATTAAAAAAACTTATTGGCATATTTTTATGAAATTTGAGATTTGGATCACAAAATTCATAAAGAATGTAACAAGGTATGTTTTATTTATTGTTTAGGAGAGGGAGAGAAAGAGCAACACTCCCTCTAAAATTTAATGGACTAATTGGTTTAAATTTTGTGCACAGATGCTATGGAATTTGGAACATAGTTCGTCGAAATTGATGCACTTTTCTTAGTTAATTTGCTTCATTTTTGGAATGCGGCAAGATAAATATGCCCGTAAATGTTATAATACTTTGACGCAACATTATTTCCAACCACAACCCTAGAATTGCACTTATATATATATATATATATATATATATATATATATATATATATATATATATATATATATAATACATGTATTCATTTACTAAGACACATGGTTTAAATTCTTTCATAAAAAATGGAATAAATAAAAATAAATAATGCAAGTAAAAGAATAAATCAAGTCGGAAATTCTTCTCGGATGTTTTAAGAACTGTCAGTTATATCTTCCGATGGGTGATTTTATCTATGTTCGTCACTACAATATGTGTATTACGATTCTCCACTAGATGAATAAATACACCTTCTTGTTTTCATATCACATGATCTTGCTAAAAACTATCACGTTCTCCCTGCGGACATCCCTGCTTTTCGATGGTGGTTCAAGGAAGTATATGTAAAGAATGTAGATGTTATTTTATCGATGTTAGACTTCTAAATAAAGATCATGTTCTGTCCATGTCCATACACGTTAATACACGTTAATAAATTTCCTTCGCGGAAAGTCTGACAGGCAAACGGCTATTCACTATAGAGTTTCTAAGTACAAACTGTAGCTGCACAGATTATCCTTGAGACAAATCTGCGTGAATCACGACCAGTCGGTGACGCCACAGAAAGCAGTTTCAGAAAGGTACTACGCCTCTGAATGAAACCTAAGAAATATAATAGCATAGGTTATACAATATGATTGCCGTCAGTAAACCTCGGATAAAAAACACCGATATAAAGAGAGATAATCAATCAGTCACTTTGATCATGTGATATAATATATATACTTGAACTTAGAGCAGCTGAAATTTGTTAAGCTACATATAACGCGGGAGAAGATGATGGCGCTTAGAGCTCCTGTAAGATAGTCCGGACCGAGGTAACTGATGTTTTAAGGAAATGAGCTTACGTATTGAAGTTACAATAACGGTCACCTTCTTCGAAAAATGTACACGCCTCCCAGAGAAGAATTAATAAAGTAGCGTCATCTTTCGTCAGCAAAAGATAAACACCATAACATCCTTAGCATTTAAGATATGCACCTAGTTCATCTGTGCAATGGCACGTTCCTTTGCTGGTAGATAAAATAACTCCAATAGGTTGCCCTTTCCCTAGAGTTCAAAACACATACGCTGCACATATTTAATCCATAATTTCCTGTCTGGTTTATTATTTTGTTGAACACACTGACAAGACCTATCTATTTATCAACCTACCCAGAGAAATGGAAGCTTCTATCTGCTTGCCTTAAAAAATAGTCATAAAATATTTGAATAATAAAATATGAGCGGAAGCGAAACTAGTAACTTTATTATATTAATAGTTCACCATTTACAAATGTAAAAAGTCACTTGAGAATAAGGGTTAGCGAGATGTTCAATAGGATGATGGAGCAGTAATATCAAAGTATCGTTAAACTATGATTAATTCACAAGAGTACATGCCGGATATTAGTTGACACTTGACTAAAAATGATTATGTGGTAATCCGCTACAAAACATTTCCGCGAAAACGTGCTATATACGTAGAAAGTTCTTGAAAATAAAGTTTTTTCATAGAAGTTCCGTTTGATTTACGTACACTAAGGACGAAAGGGGAGTTATTCACAGTGTTTGTAGATATATGAATTATTGCTAAACAGTTTTTTCTCGAGACGGGAAATCTAACCAGAACTTTAGCCTCAGTCGCGCACCTGTACCGATAATGTAGAAAAAGCAGGTCCCTTTGAAAAAGATATCATGATGTGGTACGACTCTAATGCACATAGGTTGCATCTCTTCCTTTTGTGCGGTTTATATTTGCTAGCCCTCCCTAAAATGGACCATTTCAGTTCGAAAGGGTCTTGCCTAGCAATGAGGTTTCTCACAAAACGGCCAACAGAAGTGTTAGGCCTATGTCTTCCCTGTGGCCTCCCCTGAAGGAACTCATGCGATTTCTGAATCTATCTTTGAACTCACCTCCGATAGATGTTAGAAGCTCTGCAGTTACAGTTGTGTGCTGAGCCGTTGCTGGATGTTCTTAAACTACGCATATTTACAACGTACCACATCATGACATCTAGAGATAAGTTACTGAACGCTAGGCAGGAAATACTACAATGATTTCTGCATAGAAACCATTACCTGTTACCAATCCTAAAACCTGGATAGGAGGGGAATTGGGGGAAGTATAAACTTACAGCAGAGATAGGCAGGATGGACCCTTCCTGAGGCAATCTGGGGCAATAATTAGTGTATAATATAGAGGCTGAGAGTAAGTAACACGTACTTATGCTAAGATATGACTTGATTCGATTATTAGCGGAGGCCCGGGGCTTAGGTTATGGGGGGTAAGGTAGGAATATTCTATCAAAATAAGGCCCATTGATAGTCAACTATAGTAAATACTTATTCAGCAGAATAGAGGGGGGACATTTTGTAACATATAAAAAGATAATGGAATAATAAATAATTAATCACAATTATTCTCAGAAATAGATATATTATACGAAATGCATTGGTAATTTAAAGTAATTTTAAGTGAAAAATAAGAAATAACTTTTTTATAATAACATTTTATTTTTGATATATAAATAATTTTTTTATAAATAATTTCTGCGTTATAGGCTTTTTTCGCTTCGTTAAACAACACCACGATAATAATTCGGCAGTTAATTAAATGAAGGATATTTCCCGAAAATGTAAAATGACGTCCCAGACACTACATAATTAGTTTCTATAAAGAATAATTTTAATAATAGTTTTTTTTAGTAACAGTATTTTGAATAAATAGTTTCTATCTACTAATTGAGATTTTTTCTAAAAATAAAGGAGATATTCTGCGAGATTGACGTTCCACTCGTCGTGTATTTGTTTCGAAGGGGAACAAGTCAGCCCTTGAAATAAGGCTCGTCTGACCGCTGGCGTTCCAGACGAACATTTATGTTGATTTTTCTTTGTGAGGAAATTAGATTTAGAATTCCCATACTATCATTGGATTTGAATGGTAACTTGTGAGCGGTTCTTGAATGTTTTTTTTTGGGGGGGGGGGGTTTCTTCATCATTGTGCCGCCCGACGTGAAAGTGGATTATCGCACATTGTTGCGTTTTTGGGTTTTTTTATGCATTTGGGACCGATTATTTGCTTGTTGGCTGGTGGCAGAAATAATGCACGAGATACTTTTCTAAGATATTTTCTAGGACTTTCTTTTTTTATCGTTGTTCTTTCTTGTTTTTTTAATTTTAACTTTTATTTTTATATTTATTTTTTTCCTCTTCTCTTCTTAAGTGACCTCAACTATTGCAACGCCACATTGTGTATTGTCGGCAGTTGAAACCCTTATTCCAGACATTTAATTTCCCCGATGATCTGCCAAGATAGTACCTGCTTGGTAGTGAAACACGTGTAGGAAAAACATTTAATTTGAATAAATAATATTTGTAAGAAAAAATATCTTTAATGTTGATCATTGGTGTCCTGAAAGGAATGCTTTGGTAAGCATTCATAAAATCACACCTATACACACACACATATATATATATATATATATATATATATATATATATATATATATATATATAAGGCATTTGAAACATAAATGGCATTACTTCAGGAGTGTGTTCACTGTATATATGGGCCTCTCTGTGTTACTCATATTAATCTATCTGTATTTGGTCTGTTATATTTTATTTATACACGCATATGTACATCATATATATAAATATTTTTTTGGGGGGGGGGCTGTGTAGACTAGCTTACATGCTTACGCCGATCATAGTGTTCTGATATGTAATTTATGAACTATTATTAATTACAAAGTATCCGAGAAAAAGCAAATCACGCATCAATCCAATGGGTAGTAATTAAAAAAAATAATAACAGTTTCGTCGTGGCTATGCAATGAAAACATTGATTATTTGAAAGCTTGAATATAATGGATATACGTCATTTTCAGATATGCAAAATTAATGACTTACTATTGTATATTTTCTCCGGTAAGAAAAGCAGGAACATTCCGCCATCTTTGACTTAGGCGTGGTTATATACTAAAATACTATCCAGTCTTTGTTGTTTTTTCAAAAGTAACTGAAAAACAAATACAAAAGCAATACACCAAAAGTAAAAGAAGACAATCTACCATTTTTACATAAGGATACACATCCTGATCATTACTTCCTTACATATATTTAACAGAAGTCAATTTATCAATGATAACCAAAAAGTGTTTTTTTTCAAAAATATACATATACATCTCAATATTTAGCTTATTATTCCCATATTTATGAGAAGTAATGTTTAGTCTGCAGGGCATCCTAGGGCAAAATAAGATACTTTAGAGAGAACAACCTGTTGAGTGAAAGGTAACATTGCAATATCAACCATATTCAGGGTTCTTAACATTTAAACCATTGGAAAACACTGCCACAAGGAAAAATGAGTATCGTTTTTCAAGCGAAATATAGATGATGTATTTACCTGTCTTTATATCCATGTTTTGGGGTAAAACAAGACATCAGCTAAAGCCAAACGAGACAGATACTTTTTATATTAAGAAAATGTGACACTTGTTACGTTTGCTTTAAGAAAGGGTATGACGATTTGTGGGGACATGCCGAATGCTGATTTCTTTTGATTTTGTACTGTAATTTAAGGGATAGAGGTTGAAGTGGTGGCAACCCTGGCAAGTAAGATAGTGGAACGGGTGGAGGTTGACGTTCTGGGGCATGTGGAGGTTGAGGCAGAGAGGTTGCTGGAGGGTGATGCAGTGTGACGGCTGGAGCTTGAAGCAGATAGATTGCTGGAGGTAAAGATGATGGGCTGGAGGCTGAGGGCATCAGCGATGACAGGGACATCTTTTGTCTCAGCTGCCTATTTGTCGTATAGCACGACTGGCGTGTCGTCTTCCTGGCGTAATTTCTCGCTATCCTGTGAAAATAATGCTCTATGAACAAGGCCTCAATTACAAAAATTATAACATAATCACGGTAGTAGTAGTAGTAGTGGTAGTAGTAGTAGTAGTAGTAGTAATAGTTTTAATGGTGCTGGTGGAAGTGGTGGTTGTAGCAGTAATAATTGTACTGATACCAGTAGCAGGTCTAACCAATTTTCTTACTACTACTGCTATACTACCATTCGTAAGCCATATAGAAATATGTTTTATTACTGAGTTGAAACTTTTTCTGAAAACAGATAAATCCAAACACAGCACCCCGCCATAATCACCCTGTGTACATCTGGGGTAAAACAGCTTTGTCCTGCGTTACCCCATACATGCTTGTTCAGAAGGCTTCCATCCCAAACGATGTCAGGATTATAAAACTGACGAATCTATTACAATATGCTACATAAGTATCTACGAGAATGTTAATTATTGTTTAACTAACATGCACCTTTTTCGTTATGAACACGATTACGTTAGAACCATAACAATAGATCAAAATGAATACATCTCGAATATATGCCTCTTTCAATGTAGGGAGCTGAACTAAACGATGACTTACGTTGCCACGGTATTTCCTTATCAGACTTCGCAAAAGAGTTCTCTCTCTCTCTCTCTCTTTCATTTATATGTGGATCTCGTTTTACCACGCTAATTCGTTTTACCCAAGGTCCGCCTACACGAATTTTATCATTATTAATATATTTATAAGTCCTATAAAGTATTAGTGTTTTATGTACATGTACGTGTGTGTATAGATGTAATTTGTAAGAAAAAAATCCACCTGCCAAATACTCACCGAACAAAGTATAAGCCAACAAAAACCAACTGAACGAATAATGACACACCACAAAAATTGACTACAATATGAATTTATTTAATAACAAATATACTTTTAGATTAAAACTTTGATATAATTGTTCATTATTTTACAAGTTATTTTTTTTACAACCTACCTTTAATTTATGATAAAATCACCCGGAAATCGTTGCTATCTAAGTAGATTTCATGGTATGCGTACATGCAGTATAACATCAAAGCCATTATTACAACTAACATGTTGTAAATATTGCATTTCTTGATCATGTTTAAAACAAAGAATGTTTCGAGTTATTAAAGAACGCCTGTATGTTTTATAGTATTAGTAAGTTTAATTATTAAAAACATAAATCTAATGCTAAAAAAGAAACTTACTTAAAGAAGAAATTATGATTATATGCTACAAAGATGCGCAGTTGAAAACCCTATTTTCCATTTGTATTAAAACGCCCAAACTCTACAGTTTCTTATTTTAGATAAAAGTATAAGCTCACTGCATTTCACAGGTTTTACTTTACTTTTTTAATATTGAATTCTACAAAGTAATCTGTATCTGCATGAGAGGAGAATTACTATTAAGTCCGTACAGAAATTCAAAAATGATTTTAGACCTTTAAATTGTCAATTCAAGCATAATTCTGGTTATAATAAAAGAAGAGTTAGATTTGTTTAATTTCCATTCGTATAAATGAATAAATGCGAAAGTGGAGTTCATTTCTCAAAGTCCAAATGCTCAATTTGAATAAATTCAATGTTTCATAATAGACACACCATTTTTCTTATATACTGCGAAATCAGTCGCAAAGTTAACTATTTTGCATAGTGGTTTTGAAAAAAGACACTAAATTACTATTATTTGTTACTGTTGTTTAATTCAATAATTGTTTTGATTTTAATATAGCAAACATTTCTGTTTACCAATGTTTTATTTCTTTGAAAGATATTAGAATTTGTTTCCAAGAGTTTCTTTATCTTTAAAAGAACCAAATTGATTTTCTACAAGTTCCGATCGATTTCTAAATTGCAAGTGAAAATGTTGTTTTTTTCGTGTATTTTCTTTATGGTCACATTTAATCTATAAATAAATTTGTAGAGAAATTACTTAACTCTTAATGTATATCTATTTGTATAAATAAATGAGATTTTGTTTCGGTTTAATAAAAAGTGATGAATGAAATGTGTATTATCTTTAATTATTCTTTAAAATATTTCATGTAATGACATTTTTTGAGCGATCGAGTGTCGGTAAAGCCAGATAGTAAACAAATTAATATGTGTTATAGTCCTGGAATGCAGGCTGATTCGTGGTTTGCGTATTATATTCAAATTCATATCCCTTTATGTAGTAAGGACCGTATTCAGTATCACTGGCTATAAATTACATTTCCATTTAATATATATATATATATATATATATATATATATATATATTTGAAGTGGGCATTCAATAACACGATTAGATGCATTATCTACTAGTGACTTTAGGCGTTATAAGTTGATAGTATATTTTTGTCTGATTGTGCTCGAAGCGTATAATCTACAATAATTAGCAGATGTTTTAAAGAAAAGATTCCAGTATCCTGTGTACTACTCCACGCGAAGTGGAGATGGTGTTGTCCCTCCACGGTCTTTTAATCCTTCCAAACTCTTCAGAACAGTGTTCTGTGCCACCAATCAATGTTAGTGTAACCGAATTATTTTCTGTTTCGCGATTTTTTTTTATCGACAGTTTTAGTTCTCTTAGATCCGTGCCGTGATTTCTGCAATATGTTGATGTGTTTATGTGGGTTCGCTTCTGCCCTCGACGAACTTTATTAATATTTCAGCTTTTTCCCTAAGTTACATGTGTTGTATTGTATCAATATTTCGGTTTCTTCAAATTTATCCTTGTTTCTTTCTCAGGCTTTTCGGAACTTCTTCTAAAACAATTGGTATTATAGTATTTTTCTTCATGTTCGATATTACTTTCAGTTCTACGGCAATTTCTGCTTCCTTGGTGTTCACCCTGTTAACTGCTAGGACAGTGAAATTGGTATAGTTTGTTTTTCTTATTGATTATTATCACGTTTGATCTCCTTACTTGGATTAGTTTATCTGTTGGTTCTTCTATGCCACAGCGGATACCATGGTTATCTCTAGGTTAGGGGCTTCACCATTTGTCTACATATTGAAATTGTGGAACTTGATGAATGCCAAGTTGATTGCCTTCCGCATGCAGTTGTGTACGTTTGTGTATATATTTTATTCACGTTGGATACGTTCACATATTATGCGAGTTAAATTTTTGTCTCTTTATTTACAGATGTCCCGAATTTGATTTATCTTGGGTTTTTATATAGTTAGATTTCATGGGGTTTGGTTCATCTCTCAGTATTCTGTGTCTTTGTTCTAGTATTCTCTTCGTAGACATACCAATATATTTTCATGCGTTTCTATATTTGGTTAATATTATACATCGTACTAATAACTGCCCTTTTCCCCATTTTGCATTACATGGCTTTTGCTTTCTAATTTTACTATTCTTCGTACTATTCAGTTTCGGTTCTTTGCTTGGTGGTAATCAACTTTTCCGTAATTTGGCTGATATACTTTTAGTAAGTGTATTATACCATCAACATAGTATTTTACGTGTACAAGTATTGCCCCCCCCCATCTATAGTTTGACATAGAATGAGCGAATATAACCATTCGAGTGCTGTAGATTGCGCATGGTCATTCGTTTTTTTAGTACTTTGGTTCATATCTATGCGTGTTTCTTTTATCAAACCTATGAGTGGCCCAGGTTATCTCACTAGAGACACTTCAATGAATTTATTCGTTCCATTCAGTTTCTTCAGCAGTATTTGCTTTCAAAGTGTTTTATTATTCTTCTCAGGTAATTTATTCTAATTTTCTCTTCAATTTTTATTTGGGTGATTGCGTCCATTTTGAAATTATGTTATATTTATAAGTACCATGTTATGCTTGGAGCCCTCATCGCCCCTCTGTTTGTAAGTTCTATGCAACCCGCGATTTTAGGTATTCCTTTTCATCTCCTCTCATGTGAACAATTCCATTCAGAATTTCAATTGAATGTCCTTGCTGAAGATTATGGCTTATATATTCGATGTACTAGTCAGTAATGTTTTATGTAAATAGTTACAGGTCGTCTGTATACATCAAGTAGATTCTTTTCTTTGTTTTTTGACTCTGAATTCATATTTTACATTGGACTTTGTGAGTATGATGTTGAGTGGCATAATGGCTGTAATCAAACTAGTGTTGATAGACCGTTTTATTATGCCTATATGTAGTCTTCTATCTGTCAGATATCAGATCAAATGTCTATACTTTTTTTGTTTTCATCATCAATTTGATAATTCTATCACGTATGTTGTAGATCTTTAATCACCATATTATCCTTGGCCGGTGAATTTGGGCGTTGACGTGCTTGAAGTCTGTGCATGCGGTGACTATATTCTTGATCTTGTTTATTACATTCTGCACGATCTTGTGGTCATCTGTATTTCCTTTTCTCTTTTCAGCAACCTTTGTGTTTCTCAGTGGATATTTCACAGATCTAGATTAGTTCGCTTAATTGTGGCGTTAAACTCTTCCACATGGTTTGTCGGTATGTTATATCGGCCTGCAGTCTATTGTGATCCCTCTTGTGTCGTTATCTTTATACATTTATTTAATGTGATGTGTTTCTTTTATGTATCCGCTGTAGTATGTTCGTTTCACGTATGTATATTCTCAGGGGTTGTGTAAGTCTTTCATCCTGGGTCGTAGACATTTTAACCCATAATTCATGTATGTCATCGTTTACTTATTATTTCCAGTTTACCGTTCTTTTTCAGTAAATACGTCTTCAGTGTTCCTTCATCAATTTTGCGTTTTTCCTTATTTAATTTCCTGAAGATCTTCTATCTTTTGAAGAAACTCGGCATTGATGTTTTAGTCGTGTTACTTTTCTAATATATTGCCTCGGAATGGTCTTGTTTCTGTCGGGTTGGGTTATGCTGTGTTTAGTGTTCTACATTTACGTTTAGACCAAACCTGCTTCCATTGTGTTCAGAAAAATCTATTTTTTTGTAGTGTACAGGTGTTTACCTATACCTTCCCAGTCTTCTTGCTCTTTTTAGTATATTTTGTTTTTTTCGTCCTATTTCTTGGGTAGTCTTTCTTCTATCTGTCAGACATATTTTCTTATTTCATTGTTTTATCTTCTCGTGTGCCTTATTCATAGCTTTGGCCTCGTTTTGTAGTTTGTTGATCTGAGTCTCCAATCTGATTTTTCATATGGATTTGTTGGTTCATACATTTTATTGAGCTTGTTATTATTATTATTATTATTATTATTATTATTATTATTATTATTATTATTATTATTATTATTATTATTGTTATTATTATTATTATTATAATTATTATTATTATTATTATTATTATTATCATTATCATTATTATTATTATCATTAGAAGTAGAAGTAGTAGTAGTTGTTTTAGTATTAGCAGTTGTAATAGTATTAATAGTAGAATGGTATTTTATTAGTAGCATTTACTTAGGAATACTTTTTTATTATTAGAAATAGTAACATTATTATTTTATCATTATTATTATTAATTATATTCTTTGTTTCATAATTATGCTTTTCCGTTTATCTTTGTAAGTTATATCGAATATGCATGTGTGTAGGTGTGTGCATATCAAACACTTCATTACATTAGTAAACTCCATAGATTCATGAAAAAATCAATCCACTCACTTGCACCTACAGTAAACAAACAGACACCTACGTACACTCGTACACACGCATGTATGTGTGTCTGTATATAGCATAAGTACACTACAATGTATACATACATATATGTACATATATATATATATTATACTTTAAAATGTTTTGTGTTAAATTAATTTGTATGCAACAGTTCAGTAGAAAAACATAAACAAATCGCATGCTCATTGGGCATAGAATTACAAACACACGCACACACATTCACATACAAATATACATAAATACATATATACATATATACAAATATACATATATATATGAATACATATATAAATACTAAATCCATATGTGCATATGTAGAGAGAAACCGTTATGCATGCATATATATATATATATATATATATATATATATATATATATGATATATATATATATATATATATATATATATATATATATATATATATATATATATATATATATATAACTTAAATCGGTCGATAGATATATTGATGTTGGAAACACAGCCAGGGTGTACTAGATTATAAACGAAAAGAAAGAAAGCTATTGCATAGAGAAAAATCGATCTGGCGCGATGAATAGAGAGACGCTTAAATCGATTGATAGATACGCAAAGGCTGACGAGAGAAGAGGACAAAAACAGAGCTAATTAGATAGATCTATCGATCAGACTCCTTTTTCTTCTCTTTCCTGATTACTCTTTTCTATACAAGTCGATGATGTGCTGCGGTCTTTGATTTTTTTCTTCATTCCCTTATTAAATCAAAGAAAGAAAAGAAGAAAGAACGCGTCTGCGTGGTTGAGCGCGCAATTTTCATGCGAATAACGAGACATTGTGCAATGGTTGCAATGTTTGGCCGTATTTGAGCAGATTTGTTTGTCGATACGGATGTGCTTCTTCTTTCTTTCTCACGTTCCTTCTTTATTTATTTCTGTCTCTATGTTTGCTTCCTACTCTCTCTTCTTTATTTCTTTCTTTTCTTTTACACTCCGTTTTGATTACGTCGGTCCTTTCTTTCTCCAACTATATCTCGGAATAGTTATTAATCTTTTCTTTGTGGTCTCTTTTCTTTGTCTGACATTCAGTTTCTTTCTTTTTCATAATTGGTTTGTCGTTTCATTTTCATGACTAATTTTTTTTCCTTCTTTCTTTATGTTTTTCCTTTCTCATTTGACTACTTCTATTATTTCGTTTCTTTAGTAATTCTGTTTCTCATGTGTGCCTCTTATATGACAATGGCTATCTTCTTTACTGCATCTCTGTCTTCTGTTATCCTTGTCATTTCTTTTTTTGTACTTACTTCTTTTTTCTGTATTATTTATTTTATTCCTCCGTTTTCTTTTAAAACATTTTTTTACTAGGCATAGATAACAATTTTTATACTTTCTCTCCTATATTATTTCATTTTCTTTTCGATTCATCTTCCATTGTTTCCTTCTTTCTGTGCATCGTTCTAGGATAGAATTCTTGGCCGCCTTCTATCATATTACTTAATCGATATAGACGTACTTTCTTATTTCTTCGAATTATTTGCTTATTTTCTCTTTTTTTATTATCTTTCCCCCCCCCTTTTTTTTCTTTTCTGTGTTTCCCATTCCGGTCCCCATCCTAGTCTCCTGTATCTGCTTTTTCTTATCCGTTTTTTTTTCTCGTCCCTTTCATTCTCTGTCTATGAGTGTAACTAGCATCATGACTTTTCTCTGTCTCCATACATTCTTTACTTATTTTTATTTTTGCCTTTTCTTTTTACGCTTTTTGCCTTTTGTTTTCTACGTTCTTCTGACTTAATTTTTGCAATTAAATGCTTAATTTTCCATATCTCTATATGAGCCTACTTAAAATGGCATTTATTTTTCCGTTACACTTTTCGTATTGATGTGTTGACATTACATAGCACACGGAGGTTCATATTAAACACATAATTTCCTTCTTCCCATCTGTAGCAAGCTTTTATCTAAAGACAGGTTTTAAGTAAGGAGATCCAGCTCCCCAAATAATTCTATGTAACGGTACAAACATAGTCAATAACAGAACTGCCGGCACTCCCTAGCAATAAACCACTTTACTCCTGAAGGAAGAGATAATTACTAGGAGTGGGCCTTCCTATAACCGAATTGCAGCATTCAGGAAAAAAGGTCCTTATATCGAGGGACTCTATCCTGGAATCCAAATGTGCCAACGATGTGGGCTAATATATTGTAAACTGAATCAATCCTTATTACTATAGATTATTTATCTTCTTGTAATCTTTTTATAGTTATATATTCTGCCTATATATTTACATCTATATTTTCCTCTCTCAATGGCACCCTTTCTTAGTATTAATCCTGTTTTATCTCACTATTTCTGTTTTCCTTTGTTCTTTCTTTATTCTTACTTATTATTTGATTTCTATTCGCATTATCTCATTGTTTTTCGTTCTAACTATGTATTTATCTGTCACTTCTGTTTTTGGTGTGGGAACGATTTCACTCTTTTCCTGACATTTTTCAAATATATGGAATGCCCAGGGGGTGACACACTCTTGAATTACTTAACAAATAAGATAGATCTCAGACTACTTCATAATAATCAAAGAAACATACTTTAATGTTAGCTCTCTGTAGACAACAAAGTAAACCTAACCGAATTTGTACATAGAGGCGCGCATTCAGTTACAACAACATCAGTTCAAGTTATATAGAGAGCTACTACAATAAGAACCAGTGTCATTTTTTTCTTTTAAAAATAGTTGATATTATAATAATGTTGAGTTTTTACATTCTTCATTATTATATTTCCATACCGTTTAGTAAACATTGTTAAAACTGAAGGGCTTTTTATTTGTCATTTTATGTAATATTATTACTATTTACTCAATAAGAATTTCCACACAAGTGATTGCTCATAAACAATAACAAGTGGTTTCGAAACCTTTTCGAATGATGATTGGTGATTTATATTATTTGCATTATTCGGACTTCTGTTATAATCTTGGATGATTAGAGCAGTAGCCGAAATAATCCAAATAATACAATAGCGAATAGTGTTCGCTTGGAGGCTTAGTGACAACAAGGCTCCTAAGATTGCCACATCTCTCTACCTCTTTCGATATCATTTGTAAATTATTTCGCGTAATTGCAACAACCGTTCAAGATTATTATTATTATTATGTACTCACTAGGAATTTTAACACAGGTCACCATCAGCGATTGCTCACTAACAATAACCGATGGTGTTCCTTGAAGTCTTAGTGACAGCAAGTCACCTCAGCTGTCTAGTACTCTCAATCTCTTTCGATAACCATTGCAAATTAATTTACATAATCGCAAAGTAACTTACCATTGATTTCTTGCTGGCAAAGGCCATGAGTATTGATTGTGATTTATGTAGCAATAAGCCTTCCTAAGGCTTCAGTACTCTGCACACTCTTCCAGTAGAGGTCTGGTAATTCTATCCCTCCTCGGTCTTTCCATCCTCCTTGACCCTTTCACGACTATTTTGTGTGGTTTTAGCTGACGTTGATGCCTTCTTTTCTATCTTTAGGAGGGTGGCATTTTATCGGGTACTTGTGGTGTTCCTTCATGTTTTTCTTTTCTGTTTTCGTTGAAAATTCTAGGTAGCTGGTTAGTGTTCCTAGTTTTTGTATGTTGGTGGCATTATTATTATTATTATTATTATTATTATTATTATTATTATTATTATTATCATCATCATCATTATTATTATTAGTATTATTATTTCTGCTCACTAGGAGTTAGCACGCAAGTCATCATCAGTAATTGCTTACCGACAACAACCAGTCGTGTTTCCAGATGTCCAGTACTCTACCTCTTTTTGATCGCCCTCAGATATTTTGTGTAATCGCAACAGCCGTCTACCATTGATTTATCGCTGGCAACGATTATTAGTCTCTCCCATAGATAGGGTGGCACAAAACCTCTCCTAACTCGCATATTCCCCCCTCCCGCACTTTTACATTGTAAATCTGGTTAGTGCTGTCCCTTCTCGGTTTCTCATCTTCCCTTACCTTTGTTATGGTCTAATTCCTATAACGGGCTGTGGGCTCCACCATTCACCAGAAATACTGGAAGAATCTGCCCCACAGTGGTTAAGAAACCCCAACACTGTTCTCTTTCTCAGTTTGTGGTACGTGATTTTTTATTGCTATTATTGTAACCGTTGTTATTATTATAATTTCCCATTGTTGTCTTTATTTTTTAGAGCCGAATTTGTTTTGAACTTGGAGATTTTTTTTCGCTGATGCCTTTTTACATCCTTTTTACCTTCTTTTCTATGCGCTGTGCCAAGGGAAAGTAAATATATGAACAGGGAAATTGGGTCATTCGTCCCAACCTTGAATGTCGGGCTGGACGAAGCCTCCTAGTATAAACATTAATGTGGACGAATGCTGATCCAACATGGAGATATTCAAAACCCAAATAACGGACACTGAATTTATAATCGATCTGCCGAAGTTAGAAAACATCAACAAATTAACCCTCACCATGTTTGTCGTAAACAAAAAAACTTTTTAAAAAATACAAAGTCTCTGTGGACATCGTCATAAACTTGGAGATTCAGTAGGTACCAAACCACTTAAAATTATACAACTCCTTGGCTACAACAATTGGACTAAACTGTTTTCCTTATAATACGAACTTATTATATTGAACTGGCGATATTTGTCTATCTGGGAGTTCGACATTATCATATTCCGCAAGGAATGTACAGATATACCCTACTATCTGCAAGTAGGATACGTAAAACCACCGGAAATAGTCACAGGAAAAATGGTTTCCTTGCTTTATGTATAGTGCCATAGAGCACCTAATATATGACTGCCCAGATAAGAAAACATGGAGGGCCAACAAACAATCCCCAAAACTTATATTATAAACGTACCTTGGCTCCAAGGTCAGGCATTTAATAGTAGAACCCCTCTCCCTCAAAATATCCAGGTAAGAAATAGGTAGACACAGAATTCCGCGACCTGGGTCAACTAAACAAAAAGGAGGCGAGGTAAGCATTAGTACAGGGCTATAAGACAACCGAGAAGACCGATCCTCGATCAAATTAAGAAAAGAGGAAGAGGAATACAAAATGTCGAAAGATCCAGGCCAAGATAAATACATTGAAATTGTTCAACTAAATCAGCATTTACGATAGCAGAAACTATCCAGCCTTCACTCTCCTTCCAATACACACCCCAGCCAGGTGGCCCCTGAAACTAGCCCCAAGTACACTCCCACGACATCACCTGTTTCCCCTAGCTGCTATATTTAACTCACCCCAAAAGATTCCGACTTAACTTACCGCTCACATAAAAGAAACGGATTATAAGTTAATTCCGTTAAGTCAAACTCCCCAAATACAAAAAATTACTGATTCCCTTAGGCTCTCCCCGTTCGTCTCAACTCAACATACTCCAAGACATACACCGCCTGCTTCCCCTAAAACACGCAAATGCTCCCCCTTCACCTTTTCTCAAACACGCCATAAAACCTACTCCCCCACACTGCCCAATGAAAATAAATTCGACAATCCCCAAATGAGTGAAAATATACAAGCAACTGCCCCTGCTAATAAAAAGGGAAATACGCGACAACTATCCTTGCATGGGAAATATATTTGTAAGATATTGGCAAAAGTTGAAACTAGGGCGAATGGGCATAATTTCACAGACTACAAAAATAATCTAGCTTTTACCGAGTTGAAGTGCAATTCCGTGGACTACCCGTACATTTCCAAAATAACCCCCGAATCGTTACTGTCGCAGGGCTTCAAAACGACGCTAACCCTGTTTGATGCAGCATCGGGGAAGCCAATCTGACTTTTGACATTTCTCCCACCAGTAGCTATATATAAACAAGCAGAATTACGAAGTTTAAGGAATTCATGCTTTGTGAGGGTCCGCACCCTCTTACACCTATACCCTGTACATGGAAGCCAAAATAATATTCCCTCTGAATGTCGGCGGTTTGTCCCAGAATGGCCTAAAAATATTCAGATAGGAACTTATTTTACGGGAGAAGCCATCGTCACCTTGCAACTATTAATGTTCGTTTTTGAACCCCAACTGCAATTTACCTCAATTCCACTCAATCTATCTAGTATTGATGGCCGAGAGCTGAGAGTTAGTTATCGCAAAATTCAAGCTTAGCAATATCTTCAGCGGCTTGAAGTGGATACATGGTGTATTCAGGATGATAATTCTAATTGATTATCTGGGTGGGATTACTAGGGGTATTCCTGTATATTCAGCGTACTTCGATTCTTACTCGATGGGGGTTTCCTGGCAAGTAAAGTGAACTTTAAATGCGTCGTGTGTCCATTGCTTCATCGATTACGAAGGAAGGTTTTGCGTTTCGGATGTTGCTAGAAACGATAATGGTGTTCTGATTCATTGGAGTTTATGCGCCAAATATCCACGCTGAGCTCGGCACTTTCGTTCGACTTATCGAGCAGTTCATGAATACAGCACGGACAGATTTCCTAGCGGGAGACTGGAACCCGGTTCTGGGTCCTGATTTATATTGTTTGAATAAACGTTCCTGAGGTACTTACCAACATCGAGATGCTAGAGTATTTCGTAACTTTGACATTGTCGATACATTTCGAAATGAAAAACCCCGTGATGCAGTATGTACTTTGACGGCTAGTCGAGGCTCCAGGACGTTACAACTTTCAAGTTATATCGACCGGTTATGAATTAGGAGAGTCGACATGAGAGTATTAGAGTGCCCAAGTTTTCATAATATAGTTTACCCAGATTACCGATTCATTAAGGTGCGTGTAAACTTAGTTAGACTTAAACCTACAATCAATGGTTACTGGAAACTCAACACGTCGTTGCTCGATGTGACGGGTACCGGGATAAGTTAATACTTACTATATCTCGATAAACGACGGGTGGTATAATTGGGAATACGCAGTAGATTAAACTTAAGTAAGGCATACAAATTTTCTGTCGACTTTAGCCGACGACTCAACCGAGAATATAGGGCAGAAAAACAACACTAAAAGCTAGATTCGATCAGGCGGTTAAGGTGGCGGATTACATTTATGTAATGAGAATTTAGGCGAAGCTGGCCTCTTTCACTACCAAGGAGAACCAGGCGTCAGTAGTTAGGGCTAGGTGAAAAAGAATTCCCCAGAAACCAACAAAAGGCCTGGAAGCCTGCGGTCGTGGTGCTTGGATAAGTTTCCGGGGTTCGATGGTTTGCACTACGAGGTGTATTTAAGGTTGTCGCACATTTGTGTACCCTTGCTAACTGTTATATTAGACTCTTAGTTTATGAACGGGTCTATTCTTAAGTACTAAGCAAGTGAGGTTATGAAACTTGTGCGCAGCAGCAAACGTTGTTGAGAAGGGATATATAATTCTCGGCCTTTTCACGATGTGAAGAGTTACAGATTTTGGCCAAGATGTAAATCAATTTTCTGAAGGTTGTCGTGTCCTGTCTGATCAGCTCTGAACAGTCGTGTGCTGTGAAGAGCAGAACTATTCAGAATAAGTTGCACGCGATACGCTTGGTCATTCAAAAAACACGACTCAGAAGCCGCGCTGATCAAATTAGAATGGCATTGAATGGTATTTGGACGTGCCTTGAGCAAATAATTTTGGGTTGCAAAAACGACCATTAACAACGACCCGTTTAAGTCTACTTTATGTTATTCGTTGTAGTTATTTCAGTTAACAACTTAGCTAGTGTATGCATGGTCTTATCGAGTCCCTTTTTTGTTTTTGTCTTACCCCCTTTTTCCAATTTAGTTATGATAACACCCCACACTTCCCCTACTATTAGTGACTGACAGCTTGATTTACCAGAGATCGGTAGTGTAGTCAATAAAGGGCCTGTATTACATTTATTTTTGTTTCGACTAATGAATCTGCATATCTGCCACAGCTTAGAAATGGGTGTTCTTTTTATCAATACATTTTTTTCGATTGTACATTTTGCTAATTTTCTTCTGTACATGAAATAGTTCTCACGCACACGTCTTATTGCATATTATTTATATATAGGTTTTAAGTAGCATAGTGATTGCATGAATTATATTGTGCATGATGCATGAATGTGGTATTTTGGTGAATAATGGTCATTAACAAAACTAGGTAAGTTAGATAAGTTAGCAAATGTTAGTGAAGACAAATTTTTTCTGCCCTTCTTTTCATTTTATATTTATACATAAATATATATATATATATATATATATATATATATATATATATATATATATATATATATATATCAACCGCTGGCAGTCAAGACTTACGTACACCACTCTTGTTTCCCTCAATATACTTGTTTTTCTCTAATCCCCGAGTTCAGATAATCATTCTGTTTCCTATAAAACGCCACAGCTGTCGACGAAATATCTTACCATACATGGAACCCAAAAACAAACTCGCTAAAAATGAAAAGGACCTCCCAGCAACTGACGACACGGTATTAGAATTTACGTAGGAAACAACAACAACATTAAAGATGTTTCTTGAGCACCGTAAAAGGGACACCACAACAACTAGCGACGTAGGATTTCCAACTTACACTACCACAACAACTGACGACGTGGTTACAATAAACGATTATTGAGAACCTTAAAATGGACGCCACAACTGACAACAAATTATATTAACGCTTTTGCGAACCTTAAAAAAATAACAAACGTGACGAAACTAACAGCAGATTCACCAGACAACCTTCTAGTTGTAAAAACTGGCTTTACTGGTGAAAGAAAAACACGGAAATGCCCAACTTATTCTCTGCAATTGAAGAAAGGTCAATGCTTTTTTAAATTGCTATTTTGACACTGTTGGTAATTTTTAACAAGATTTGTTCTTTTCTCTTCAAAAGAGACAAATCCTTTTGCCGAACAATAAAAAATCAAAACCGTATTTTTATTTTTTCTCTGACTAAAATGCTGAAGGCAAATTCTACGCTTACGTGATTAACGTTCGTAAAAACATTAAAAAATAAAAAAACTGATTTTTGGCGAATCGAGAGAAAACTGTTTTATACTTGTTTTACAACTAAGATTACGTTTAGCAAGCGTAATGTAGAAGAAATACATTCTAAATAGCCGTATTTGACAAGGACACATTTAAACATAGAAGATTCTCAATTTACTATGACAGAACTAGTGAATTTCATATGCAACAGCAACGAGATGCTGAAAATAGGTTTCGAACGTTTGTACTAGGACAAAGAGAAAAACTTCGCGAACAAAATAGCCGACTAACAGCTTTTAGAAGAACAAAGAGAAAAGATTGAAGTATTAATGTAAACTAAAATGTTTAGGGGTCAAAGTAACGAAAACGATGATGGTTTATCTCAGTATGTCGTTTTGAGTGCAATTGACAATTTCACTGATTCCCCAGACGAGAATCAAGCCGTTGATTCGTATTTAAGAATATATAATGATCTATACACACTGGATTGTGAAAATTGGGCTAAGTTTGTAGACTTTATTTTGCCCAGAAAAAACGAGCGACTTAACTTTTACTGAAGCTGTTAATATTTTAACTGAATTATTTAGCCGAAATACTTTTTGACTCTGGAAGTGTTTAACGTGGGTAAAAAAGAGCACCGAAGATTATTAAACATTTGCATCAATAGTTAATAAGCACTGCGACGATTTCAAATTGTTCGCACTTAGTGGTAATAAGTTTAACTGCGTAATTTTCGTACAAAGTTTGGTATCAGGAAAATACGCTTCACTCAGGAGTAGAGTTCTAAATAAATAAGTACGTTAACTAGATTTAACAGTACAGAAATTGGCTGAAGACTACCGGAGATTTATAACTGTTAAAGAGAATTTTAAAACAACTCGAAGAGTCGGGCATTGCACAGATTAGAAGAAAACGTCATGAATCAAAAGTAAACTTTTTCTACAAAATAATTCATAACAAAAAATGTATTATTTTCACGCATCTACACAAACAAGCAAGCCCTATAAAAACAGGATAAATTATCACCGACTCCCTGTTTTCGGTGTTGAAGCCTTCATTGGGTAACATATTGCGCATATTGTTTTCAAACCTGTCTAACTTGTAAAAGATCGGATACAAGAGTTCTCATAGCAGAACGAATAACGCAAATAGAACTCGGGTTAAATACATAAAAACAAACAGAGATTGCGGCAGAGTTTTGAGAAAATATGTTCAAGTAAAAATCCTAAATATAAGCGTAAAATTACAATTGGATTCTGGTTCAGACGTGTCGATTATCAATATACATACATGGAGACGATTGGGAAAACCGACCATGCAAAACCAACCAAATAGCCAGAACAATGAGTAGTGAAAATTGACACAACATATATTGTCAACAGAAATTACAGCACATAAGGATATAACATTTTAGCTGATAATAGCTGATACTAAACTGAAAGAATTGAAGTCACACTCTTTGGACAACAATTGCAGGTTAAAAAGTGAATTCATGGTTCCAGAACTGAAATCGCAAAAGTTTCAACTCAAAATATTTCTCCGAAGTGCTAAATACTATGACAGATGAGATGGTCTGTCTTGCAGTTGAATGTCGAAACAAAGAAACCATTTTCCTTACAAATTTAAAGATCGACTCCAAAATAAGAAGTCTAGAATTAAAAAGTTAGACGATATCAGATCTGAATTTGATAGAGGCTCTCAGTTATCTCATAAGATACACCTACACCCAAATTAGGTCACTACAATCGAAAGACACCGACATCACGCCCCAGGAAAATGTTATGGTTTCCATGTACAACACTTTGACATACAGCTACCTTAAGCACCCTCAAAATAGCGTCAATCAAAAAGGGAAACAATACTATGCCTCCTGAGGAGGTACGTCTTGGGCGGCGTGTTATTGTACCTTTTTTATAATGGACTCACAATAAATACTGGAGTCATCTGCTCCTTGGTGTTGAATCACTCCCAGTCTATACTGGCAGTGAAAACTGACGTACAATCACCCTAGTTTATTTGCTGTATTATTATTTTTTTCAATATACTTGTTTTTCTCTAAACCCCGAATTCGTGTTTCCATTCCGGGCCTTTTACAGGGCTATAACACACTTCTACGACTATTCTGTGTGGTGTCAACCGGGGACGGCACAATCATTTTCAGGGGGGGGGATCTTATGATATTTTATGCAATGTATGTTCCTTGGTTCGTGCAGTGGTGTTCTTCGTGTGGTTTTGTTTTCTTTCTATTGTAAATTCAATGTTACTGGTTATCATTCATAGCTTATGCGTGTTGGTTTCCGCATTCGCGAGTTTTCCTTAAGAGTGCAGCTGTTTTGATCATTGCCGTCGTTTGTATGGTCTCGGTGATCTTTTTGGTTTCAATTTCTCCCAGTATGTTCTCCAGGTTTTGGAGGCCGTTCTTAGTGTCTTACTGTACTTGGTATTATATACTTTCTTCATGCTTTATATCCTTTTCAGTATTATTATTATTATTATTATTATTATTATTATTATTATTATTATTATTATTATTATTATTATTATCAATAATAATGATAATGATTTTAATAAATGGGACTAAAGAAGAACTCAATGCCCATGAACAATGCACTATATCCAAAAAACTATACGGACAGACTCTACGTGGAAAGAAAAAGAGTAGGAAGAGGACTGGTAAGTATAGAAGACTGCGTTGAAGATATTAAAAAAAACTGAAGCAATAACATAACGCACAACACAGAAAAGCGTATCACTGTAGCAAACAACACCGTCCTAATGAACAATTCAGGAAGCACCGAACCTCTCCAGAAACAGAAAAGTAAAGTTTGAAAAAACAACAACTACGTGCACGTTTCATCAGAATGACAAGATAAGAGACACACGAGAAAAGTTGGGCATGTAAAAAAAGGGGCACACACACAGAGAAACGGGATCCCTACTAACGGCTGCACACAGCAATTCGATTAGAACAAACCACATTTATGCTAAAAATAGATACAATCCAGGATAGCAGTAAATGCAAACTGTGTGGGCAAAGAAACGAAATAGTAATCCACATAATAAGTGAATGCAGCAAACTAGCCCAAAAAGGATAGAAGAATAGACATGAATGCGTGGGGAAGCAGTACACTGGGAACTATGCAAACAACTGCATTTCGAATACTAGTACACACATAAACAAGAGACAATACTGGAAAATAAAACAAACAACCTTCTCTGAGATATTAATAAACTCATACAGGCGAGGATACAGGATTTGATGACAGTTTACAAGAAGGAAAAATTCTGCCAAATCGAAGATTTTGCAGTCCCAGCATACGACAGGGTGAAGATAAAGGAGACAGTAAAACGAAGCAAATACACGGAATTTGCCACAGAATTAAAAGAAATATGAAGTCTGAAGAAACCAATGCACTACTAATAATCGTAGTTGCACTTAGTACAATCCCCAAAAATATGGAAACTAGAATGGGAGAAATTTGAATCAAACGGAATACTGAGGTAATACAGCGTGTGGGCATGATGAAACTATATATTTGAATGCAGAAACCAACAAACACAAGCTACGAAGACTAACAAGTCACATGCAAGTTGGAATAGGAAAAGAACAAACACACAGAAAGGACACCACTACAATAACCAAGGAACAGAAACTGCAAGACATTTCATAAAATGCCCCCAAAATTAAGTGATAGCACTAGCCTACATACAACACACAATAGTTGTGAAGTGTCAAGTAGAATGGGAATAATAAAGTAGGAGATCACTAACGAGACCCTCACTAGAAGAGTGCAACGCGTACTGAGACATTGCCAACCAAATGCCAGACCAGAAAAATGGTCGCTGCTAGCGAAACATTGATGGTAAGCGTTTGTTGTGATAACGCAACATAATTTGCGTTAACAATAGTTATCGAAAGAGATGTGGAGTACTTGATATCTGAAAATACTTGTTGTCACTTAGACTCCAGGGAACACCAACAGTGATTATATGTGCAGAATCACTGATGGTAAACTGTGTGAAAAGTCCTAGTGCCTATAAATAATAATACTAATAATAATAATGATAATAATAATAATAATGACGCTGATGGCCATGATGATGATTATGCTGATGAAGGCGGTGGTAGTGGTAAAGATGACGATGACGATGACGATGACGACGACGATGACGATGACAATGACGATGACCATGTCGGGCGTAATTCAAACGTGGTTATATATACGGTTATGAGAAATTATAATCATGTTGTTATATCTAATGAAAATCAATAGTATTATATAAATCAACAATAAAGTTGGAAGAGTGGAACAGAACAATTTCTTATTAATATTATTATTCATATTTTTCTTTATCTTATTCTCATTATTTATCTTGTTCTACTTCTTCTCATTATTATTATTATAATTATTATTTACTCACTAGGAGTTATCACACTGGATATCGTCAGTGATCACCCACAACCTGTGGTATTCCCTGGAGTCTGAGTGACACAAGTCTCCTCAGACTTCCAGTATGCTCCACTTCTTTTCGTTCATCACCGCTGATGCCCTTGCGGTATCGCAACATCCACCTACCATCGATTTCCCGCTGATAAGGGCCATTGGTCCCCTCTGGGACCCGAGTTGCAACAAACCTCCCCAAGGTCCCAGAGCTGTCCGCGCTCTTCCAGTGGAGGTCTGGTTTGCGCTTTCCCTCCTCGACCCTCTGTCCATAATTTTTGTGGCGTCAGCCTATGCTTGCGCCTCATTCGTGCGGTTGTATTTTCCCCGGTTCTGTTGTTTTGTGCTTCTATGTGTTTGTTCTCCATTCGTTGCTTATGTTGGTTGGTTTCCGCATTCGAGGACATTTCTCAGGATTGTAGCTGTTTTGATCATTACTGTCCTTTGTATGGTCTCAGTTACCCCTTAGATTCCTATTTCTCCTAGTCTTTTCTCCATGTTTTTGGGGACTGTTCCTAGTGCTCCTATGATTATTGGTGTTATACTGACTTTCTTCATGTTCCATATTCCTTTCAATTCTCTGGCAAGTTCAGTATATTTGCTTCTCTTTTCCGTCTCTTTGATCTTCACTCTGTGGTCTGCTGGAACGGCAAAGTCTACGATTTTGCAGGATTTTTCTTTCTTGTTGATTATTATCATATCCGGTCTCCTATCTGTTATGGGTTTGTCTGTTTGTACATTCATATCCCATATGATTTTGTGTTTTTCGTTTCTGGTTTGTGTCTGTACCGTTTTTTGGCATATTCGAAATTCAGTTGTTTTCACATTTCCCGGTGTACTTCTTTCCCCACGCTGTCATGTCTGTTCTTGTATTCCTTTTGGGCTAGCTTGCTGCATTCACTTGTTATATGATTTATCGTTTTGTCTCTTAGTCCACATAATCGGCATTTGCTGTTTTCCTGGGTTTTTATCTATCTTTGCTTTAATAAAGATTGTCCTAATCGCATTGTTCTGTGCGGCCGTCAGCAGAGATTCCGTTACTCTGTTCAAGTGTCCTTTTCCTAGTCATGCCCAGCTATTTTCATTGGTTTCATCGCTTGTGAGTCTTATAAAGCGTCCATGTAGTTGTTTTTCCCCACTTTTCCTTTCTTGTCTTTTTGTTTCTGGTTTCAGTGCTTCCGGAGTTGTTTGTTGGGCTGGTGTCTCTTGCTGTAGTGATCAGTCTTTCCGTGTTCTGGGTTACATATTTCTCCAGCTCTGTTTTGGTGTCTTCCACACAGTCTTCTATACTTACCAGTCCTCTACCTCCTTCATTTCGTTTCATGTAGAGTCTGTCCGTAACGTCTTTTGGGTGCAATGCATTGTGCATAGTGATTAGTTTTCTAGTCCTCTGGTCAAGGTGCCCGAGTTCGTCTTTGGTCCAGCCTATGAATGGTCCAGAGTATCTTATTAGTGAAACAGCCCATGTGTTTATTCCTTTTACTAGGTTTCTGCTATATAGTTTAGTTTCTAAGAGTTTCCTTGTTCTTCGTAGATATTCTTTTCCAATCTTCTCTTTCATTTCTGTATATTTGATTGTGTCTGCTTCCAGAACTCCCAGGTATTTATAACTCACTTGTTCTCCTAGCGCCCTCATCTCCTCTTGGTTGGGGAGTTCTATACCTTCTGTCGTCTCCAGTTTTCCTCTTTTAATCTCTAGCAGTGCACATTTTTCTATTCCAAACTCCATTTGGATATCCTGGCTTAATATCCTGGTTGTATTTATCAGCTTTACCAGTTCTTGTTTTGTTTTTTGCAAACAGTTTAAGGTCATCCATGCACATCAGGTGGTTTATTCTTTGTTCTGTATCCGTAAACCTGTATCCGGCATCACAATTTCTGAGTATGTTGTTGAGTGGCCTCATGGCTATTATAAACAATATTGGTGATAGAGAGTCTCCTTGAAAAATGCCTCTCTGTATTTTTTTTATCTCAGACAAGTGTTTTCCTCCGGCTGTCAGTTTTAGTCTCCATGTTTCCATCGCTTTCTGGATGAGATTAATAATCCTGTCTGGTATCTTGTATATTTTTAAGCATTCAATTATCCACGTTTGGGGGATTCTGTCGTGGGCTTTCTTGTAGTCAATCCATGCTATGGTTATGTTCTTTTGTCTGCTCTTCACCTCCTTCAGTGTCTTTTGATCAATGTATAGTAGATCATGTGCCTCTCTTTGTCCTTTCCGGCATCCTTTTTGTTCCTCAGGGAGCAGTCCACGTTTGTCCAGGGATTGGTAGATTTGTTCTCTCAGTTATGCTGTGAGAATTTTCCACATTATTGGTAGACATGTTATCGGTCTGTAGTTGCTGGGGGTCATTCCCTTTTTGGGGTCTTTTTGTATTAATGTTGTTCTTCCTTCCGTCATCCATTCTGGTACGTCTGTTTTGCGGATACATCCACTCAGTTTCTGCACTAGTCTTTCATGCAGGGTCGTGAATTTTATAAACCAGTATGCATGTATTCCATCGTGGTCTGGTGCTTTCCAGTTTGCCATTTTTCTTAGGGTTTTCTTGATCGTTTCTTTGCTGATTTCTGTTTCGGTACCTTGTTCGATTTCCTGCAGTTCATGTTTCATGTTTTTCAACCATTGGGCATTCTTGTTGTGCTTTTTTGGTTCTTCTTATATCTTGCTCCAGAATTATTTTGTTTCTGTTGGGTTCGGTTGCTCTGTTGTTGTTTTTCTCCATTTACGTTTTTGCAAAACTGGCTTTCATTGTTTTCAAAGGTCCTGTTCTGTTTGCTCTGTTCTGATTTGTACCTGTATCGTTTCAGTCTTCCTTCTATTGCTGCTATCTTTTGTTTTATTTCTTCATGTTTCCCATTTAGTTTGTCCTTGCGTTTCTGATGTTTGCTTCTTAATCGTTTCATATCCCCCTTCCTTCTGTTCACGGTTTTAGCTTCTTTCCGAAGTTTGGTGATCTGGGTTTCCAGTCCTATTTCCCATCCAGGGTTTTTCGGTCTTCTCTTTTGCCCATTCTCTTCGTTTCTTAGTTTCATACTTACCGATTTTGCCCCTGCATATATCAGGTTGATTAGGTCCGTAATAGTTTCTGTTGGGATGTGTGTGAGGAGTCTGTTTACTCTTTCTGTTTCTGCTTTTAACTTCTTCGCTACTTCATTCCTGAGAGATGGGAGTTTTGTTTTGTTTTCTAACATGTATCGTCTAATGTTCTCCACTTCACTTGCTTCTTTTTCGTTGAGTTCTATCTCAGCAGATTCTGTGGTTCCGCAGTCTTCTATCTCATCTGGTTCTGTGATCCCGTAGTCTTCACTCTCTTAAGTTTCAGTGTGTATGTTTTGCCTGTCCTCTTCCTGTGGTTTCTCCTTCGGTGGTGTTTCTTGCTCCGTTTCGCCATTCACCTTCTGTCTGATTTCCGTCAGTTCCATCTCCGAGAACCATTTTCGCTTGAGGATCTTTCTTGCTTGACCTGCTATCCTTTGTTCCGTTGTATGGTAGTTATTAGCAATGCCCCAGAGATGTTTCATTCGTTTTCGGTAGCCTCTTTCTGTAGGGTAGTGGTTTTTATAATAGCACTCCATCACCAGTCTGTTCTCTTTCGTGGTCCATTTATTCCTATATCTTTTCAGTTTGCTGTTTTCGTTCTGGTTTTCCTGTCTTTGGTCTGTGTCCTTGTCATACCTGGAACCAAAGAGGTTATTTACCTGGTTCTTGTCTGTTGTCTTGTTTATGAAATGAGAAGGGCCCAAATTCGCAGGATGCGGACCGGGTCGCCCATGTTGGCTAACGAGGTCGCACCTGCTCATCATGACACTCAGGTCTTTCTCCTGAGTCCCACGGCTTGTATTGATATTATTGTGCATTATTCATATTTTTGGTGTGTGTGGCCACACCAGGCCCAGGCTTATTTTGCCTGTGGTCCTGTCACAGGGACAGTGATCGTCCTATTCATTTTAATGAGTGATATTGTGCACTACCACACAAACAAACAAACACACAAAAAACAAATATATATATATATATTCATATATATATATATATATATATATATGTTATATAAGGACATAGTAAAGTTGTCTTGGCTACTCTATGATAGCAGATGATAGGTTCACCTCCAATTTTCTCCTTGTATTCTTGATTGTAGTGCTAGGGGATGGGGGGTTCGATTTCCGCTTCTACGAATTCTTCATTAATTAAAACTTAATTTTGTTAATTAAGGGCCTATTTTTATCCAAGAGTTAAGGCATCAAATTTCTTCTAAAAGTGATACGCACATATTAAAACCACTGATTTTTACTTTTTTTTTTGTTAAGCAAAATGCACATAGAAAAAAAAGAAGAATTAAAAATATACGTCTACTCATCTTTTGCGTTCCACATTATTATTATTATTATTATTATTATTATTATTATTATTATTATTATTATTATTATCGTTATCGTTGTCGTTGTCGTTGTCGTTGTCGTTGTCGTTGTCGTAGTCGTTGTCGTTGTCGTTGTTGCTGTTGTTGTTGTTGCTGTTGCTGTTGCTGTTGTTGCTGTTGTTGTTGTTGTTGTTGCTGCTGTTGTTGTTGCTGTTGTTGTTGTAATCATCATCACCATCATCATCATTATTATTATTATTATTATTATTATTATTATTATTATTATTATTATTATTATTATTTCTCCTCGACTTCCTTGTCTTTTTTTTTCTTTTTTATGGGGACTTGCAAAATTACCATATTTCTTTCTAACAAAATAAAAAACAGAACCTTATTCCATTCATCTTCACTTTCCCTCCTTCGCACCATCATCTCCTACACCCTCCCCCCAAAAAATAATTCATTCTCTAAACCGCTTACATCTCTATCGTAGTAACCATGCAAGTCTGGTAATGTTCTATAACTATTTACCATATACCCACGACAACCGCCTCCTCACTCAGCAATTGTCTGTCGTTTCTTCTCGACGAACCTCCTACTCTACAATCAATAACACGTGTGGTTTGTGTTTCTTCTTTTTCTCAATGCGACAACCTTTTTTACGTTTTCATTTTTGTCTTATTCTCTTTCCCGTCTTGTGCGTGATTAATTTTCTTTGATTTTGTTAAGTTCCAACTGGAAGAACTTAATACACATGTCTTTATCGCCATTGTTTTGAAATACTACGGGGTTTTTTTTCAATTCTTTTTTGTTGGCGAGATTTTGAAAACAGGTTTTTTTTAATGTAAAAAAAGACTTATCTAATAATTCCCAAAAGTCTTTACATTTCGCAATCGCATTGTTTTTCATCTATCAAAATAATTCAAACCACCTACTTATTTTCACACTAAATAATGTTGCCATCTTATATATATATATATATATATATATATGTATATATATATATATATATATATATACACATATATATATATGTATATGCATATATACGTATACATATATATACGTATATATATACATATATATATGTATATTCATATATATATATATACATATACATATATGCATATATATATATATATATATATATATATATATATATATATATATATATATATGTGTGTCTGTATGTGTGTGTGTGTGTGTGTGTGTGAGGATGATCAAATTAAATGCCGTGAAAGTAGGCAGTATGAAAAAGACAAACGGGAACACAAATTAAATAAAGGAATGCATTATAAAAACACGAGTGAGTTACTGTTTTTGTTCGAATCAACGGACCTCTAAAAAGCATGTCTGAAAAATAATTATTATTTCAATGTTTGCCTTTTATAGTATGCATATATGTGTACCTTATATATATATATATATATATATATATATATATATATATATATATATATATATATATATATATATATATATATATATGGGAAAATGAAATAGGAAAACCAAAAAATGGATGTTTTTTATGTGTACATCAACGTTTCGTCTTTATTTATAAAACTTCATCAGGGTGATAAAATAGAGAAAGAATGTCATGCAAGTACAGATACATGTAGAGTAGACATATTGGGAGGAAAAATAAAATGAAATAATGGCCACTACTGGGTGGACGTCCGTACTTGTTGGAGAAATAGAAATGTATGTTGAAGAAAATGAGTAGGGAAAAAATGGAAGAATGGGGTGAGCAAGGACTACTGTGGCTGGTGGTAAGAGAAAGAGGTGGGGGATGAGCAGGGGTAAAGTGGATGGCAGAGAGGGAGTGGAGGAAGAGGGGGGAGGGAGGTGTTTGACCAGATGGCTGCGGTCAAGATTGAAGGGGGAAAAGTAAGTTGGAATGTGTGTGTATGGGGGGTGTATGCAGGGGAAGGAGGATGGCTAGAGAGGGAGGGGGATGTGATTTTTGTGGATGGGCGAAAGTTATGGTCTTAGAGAGCGTTTTGAGAAAATGAGGGAATTTAAGAAGGGGTATGGGAGAAAATAGTTTAGAGGGGGAGAGGGAGGATTTGTTGTGATAGGGTGTGAAATATTTGAAATATTTGGAAAATGGTAGCAATGAGTGAGGGATTGGAGGGGTGGAGGAGGGCGGTGATTGGAAGGGTGGGTATGGAATATTTGAAATATTTGGAACATGAGAAAGTTTATTTGGACTGCAGAGGAAAATGAAGATTCAAGGAGAAAAAGGAAGGGAGTGAGTAAATGGAAGAGTATCATAAAGGTTGGAGATGAAAATAAAAGTTAACTATGATCAGGCAAGAGTCTTTGTTCTGTTATGATGATCTTGCTAATTAAGGGTGATAGGTTAAAGAAACCATTTCGTTGCTTGATGGTGGTGGAGGCGGTGATGAGGGCAGTTTCCAATAATCTTCGCCGAGATTTGTTGTGGATGTATTTAGTGATTTTGGCGTGTTCAAATTTGAACGCATGACCATGTTCTAGTGCATGGGAGAAAAGTGCACTAAGAAGGTTGTTGTTTTGTATGTCCCTTTTGTGTTCATTTAATCGTTTCTTTTATTCACGTTGTGTTTCTCCCACGTAAAATTGATGGCAATCCTTGCAAGGGACAGTATATGAGCCGGCATGGGATGTGGGTGTTTTTTGGAAATGTCTGGATGTGTTTAAAGTTTGTTTTATGGATTGAGATGTGGTTTGTACTGTTGGAATGCCTAGTTTGTTAAGCGTGTTGCATATGGATGTGTTATTGAAATGCTTGGGTAGGAGAAGGGGTCTGTTTATGAGAAAGGTGTTAGGAGTTTGATTTTTTGTGTGGTGTTTCTGGAGAAGGATTTGTTGAAGCGATAAACAATGCGACGAGAAGTGTCATTATTTATCTTGATATTATATCCCAGTAAAGAATGAATGCAATATATTCTGCTAAACTAGAATCCGTCTTAGCCGATTTCATAGTCAAAGTTACGTAACTTACCACTTTTATTTTAATGATTTATGTTCGTTCTCCTAAGCAGGTAGATTGTGGTTTTATAATTACTGCACAAATGTACCCCATCGGCTGGCATAAGTTAGCTAATATATAAAAATGTAAGTGTTTAGTTGGCTGATGAATATCCGACTGTGACAATCTTATTGCACTCTTACCATCTCTCAGAGGATTATGTAATTTTGGAGAGATTAGATTCCTAACGAATGAACATATACTAAACTATCCACAAAAGATAAGTAATGCATTTAAAGGTGGTCACACGACACGGAACCTATATTACACCATGGCTTTTAGAATTTAGCATCGAATCATACTACACTAGCATATTAAGAGAAGCGATAGTATAGTTTTGACTTCAGAGATACAAATACCAAATATTTGTTAGTAATAGATATACTATCACACTGCGTATACGTGTACTTCAGCTAGTAACACCACTTGGTTTATTTTATGAAATGACGATCACATCGACTGAAGATTACGGCACGCACAGTATGTCTGCATGGATTTTATGAACATCGAAGTCGATATCACATCGAGAAACCAATAAGCGTTGATAATTTAAGCATGCCGAGGTATCATTCATAAAATTCTGCCGAAATCAGATTAACTCTATTTGGAAGACATGAATTATTACTCTCAACCAATGTTGTCCTTTCACTGTCGTCGACATTACTGAGAAGCAATGGCGGCCACACTGGAATGAATTTGTATATTAGCAGACACATTGATAAAGAAGATGTTTTTTTTTAATATGAAAATAAGAATGTAATGCGAATATGGAAAAAGAAAGTAGACACATTTAGAAACAACAGTACAAAGAGAACACATGTCATTTCTAGATATGCTTTGTACTTAACATTGTTATGTATAATGATGCTTCGTATGGTGTCGTGTACGGTAGTAATAATTTCCATTAAGTGATTAACTTGTAACTTGTTAAGATGTCACGTTACATGAATCTGAATATCTGCATTTACTTTTCTTTATTAGGTAGTCAATTGCCTAACATTTTAGGAAGTATATTTCCCCAAGGTTCGATAACAAATTAAAAATCGATACAACATTATTTTACACTGTTATATTTTATCTCTCACTTATGACATAATCTTATACACATGATTCTTTGTTCAGTGGGGCCCATAAAGTAAGTCGCTGAGGTAGCAAACACTATCGAAATAAAGGAAGCAACTGTTTATTTTAATAATGTCCTTAGCGAATTCCATAATTGGAACCTCAACGATCACATTCGAAATTTGAACGTTTAATTATATTTTGTACAATTTAGAGCTGTAACTAATTAGTATCGCGTTACTATCGCTTCTCTTTACTTGGAAAAAAATTGGATGGCTTATATTTACCTTTAACATTATGGGGCCAACAGTAAAATCACCGATTTTTACCTAAGAAACGTTCAGAGTATAAATATAGATTTCACCCTAAACTTAACCCGGGTATGTTTAGGGTAATGATCAAGGTTAGATGTAAATGTGTTTATTTTGTAAAACTTTGTCACGAATGGTTATAAGTTCATTTCATGTAAACGAGTACCAGACGGTTGACGAGATAGGCCGGCCCGTGTTCGTGAAATAGCTGACACCTATGCTTTTGTTTCTAGTCACCCTGTTACAACAGTAGTGAACTAAATAAGGAATAGACAAAAAAGTAAAAGGATTATAGTAAATTAATTCTCCTCTGGTCAAAAAGTGTTGTTCAACAGTCAGTATAATACATTTCGTGTTTTAGCGTTTTTAGAACAACTCAGTGTATGTATGATACAAGTTAGTCTAGAATCTGCTAAAAATAAAACATTAACTTTTCCTGTTGAAAATCTATTGATAAATAAAAACGCGTATTTTTTGTACTAATGAGTCACCGCTTATCAAAGCATTAATGCCACTCGAGGATAAGTGCTAACGGATTTGTCAGGTAGATTGTGAAGCAACAGCTTTAAGGTTAGATATGATGGGAGAAACTGGGCATACTTTGATTATTTAAAATGATGACTCAACAAAAACTTGTTCACATTGGACTCGAAAACGACAGTGTTATTGTGATATACTTTCCATAAGCGGGTAGTACTTCGAAATAAACTCTGCTCATGGAAATCCCGCATATCTCTATGTACGCATAAGAAGTAAGAAAAAAGTATCTAAAGTTTGTTTACTGTTTGTTACTATCAAATGACATTTAAGCAGTTTCTCAGTGAAAAAATAAATGTGAAAAATGAAGTGGAAACCACTCTGAAAGGTAAACTAAGTCAATAAAAATCAGACGAACTACAGTCTTGAGAGCACTACAAGAGAAATGGAAACAACAAAAATTATCTCTCGATTTCAGAATGATTATGACGTATACTAGACGGGATTGATGACCATTTTTAGCATTATTCGTTTTGTTTAGTACCCGGATATAAAATTGTGCTTGCATTCATTTATTTCTAGTGCCACTATAAGTTTGTCAAAGGAACTTTATTTTACTCAGATCTAAGTTCGTTGCATTCATTTAAAACAACTCCCCATTGGCTACATCTTGCGTACTTTAATTAATTTTTAGTCATGTTCCATAATACACAACAGTTGCCGAACACGTGCATTAGAAAGCAAGCAATTGATTCATGACAATAAGGCCATAGTTTTTCGATATTACACTCGTGTTTGCCTGATCGAAGTATATGAACACGTCGATGTCCGATCTCATGATGAGCGGTGCCACATTTAGGTTAACGCCGAATTGAGCAACGGCAGGATCTTCTTGGTTTGACCTTTTGCAACTACCATCGATAAAATCAGGGACTCGGGTTTATAAGATGTGTCTCCAGACAAGTGGGAACGATCTATTACGATTCAAGAATACATTGCTATTTGACCAATCAAACTCTTCAACGAAGAGGACCATACCTTCTTATTTTTACCGAATCTCACTCTGTGGTCAGCGAATTACTTTAACTTTCCCTAAAAAAAACTCACGTTTACTTCTTCGGTTATGTGCATGCTCTCCAGGTCTCTTATATCGTCGTCGACAATAAGATGATCAGAGTACAACCATTGTCCAATTCAACATTAACAGGCTGAAACTTCTTGAAGCCTAACGGGATATTGCTGCATCGTGATTCTATAGTCAGCGTGTTGCATTCCCTTCTTCCTCAACAAGTAGTATATATTTTCCCTATCTACATCTGTTAACAATATTTCTATCAGAACTGCGCACTTTCGTCCATTGACGAGCTTATCATTAGCATTCAGTTCTCAATTCGGCGAGCAGACAGACAGTATCGAATCTCCATTTAGGCATGTCACTGTCATTCGAATGACATGTGTCAGATTTTTTAAAATCTCAAAACACTCTATGTTTCATCAAGGCAAAGTACATGCACTGAGTCGCCCTGCACGTAGTTTCTTGCTAAATGGTAACACCCCTGCGACGAACAACTGTTCTCTCCGTGAGATAGTCGAAGAAAAGTCCGTACATTCAGGAATTTGTGAAACAGACACGGTTATCGTTTCCTGGTGCTCTCTTCCATCAATTATTACAGTCGGAGGCCTGGTCTGATACTGCTATACTCTCATTTGATCTATTCTGGATGAGGTCCATATACATGCTCTAACATGTGCGAAGCCGGATACGAGTGTGCATGCTATTCACCAGGCAGCGATCCCCTAATCAACCAAGCAAGAAGATACAAGTTTACTCGGAACTCGTCCAATGTTTACTCAGGAGAAATTGTCATGTCATGAATTGATAAAACACAGTGACTACATGCGTTAAATATATTATAGTCAGAGCACGTTTTATGTGTTGTAAATTGTCCTTCTGTTCGTTATTTATTTGGCGGTATACATCGCGACTAAAGACTCGTAGTCACACCAGTAGAAAACGCATATTTTATCCAAGCCGAATACTTTGCAGACTAATTTAACGTTATTTATATATTGAATGATCACTGAATTCTGAGATCAACCGGATATCGAAGCCTTTCTCCGCTGTTAAAACAATTGCCAGGATAGAAATCAACAGGAAATAGTTTATAGTTAAACATAACTATCGAGGAGACTCTGTTTTATGTACACCAGATCAACTTTGAAAAATGGTTCTGTTCCACGTAGAGCGAAAATTGGAACCGAGTCGCTCACAACAGTCACGAGCACATAATGTGAAACAAAGTCGAGCTTAATGTGAAGTGTGGTCACCACAAAGGATTGTATGATAAAGTGACGCTCAATATTGCCCACTGATCGAACTGATTATCTATTACTAAAAAGTGATTAATCCGAGAAGATCATGCAAAAGCCAAACGGCTCTTTCAAAACTTTCCTCTTATCGCCTCACGATCGAAATTAGAATTCTCGCACGCTGCCAACCTCGATTTGGGTAGTGAACGCATGCGCTGTATCATTTAAGCACTAATTTGCGGGCGTCACTACCCTCGTCCGACGTATACAAGCTCCTCTGCAATACACACGTATCTCGCACTTTCATGTCGTAGAGGTTTCTTAGCTAGAAAAGAATAGGAAAATAATTTGAAGCGGGACAACTTGTTAAAAATAGAAGGAAAATATAGAAACTGCTAGAGAAAATAAGAAAAAAAGGAACAGATCTCTCGACTGTCCGAAGCGTTCTTGCAGCATATCACCCCACAGCTAACACAACACATTTGAGCGTATATGTTT
This sequence comes from Sepiola atlantica, assembly GCA_963556195.1. NCBI lineage: Eukaryota > Metazoa > Mollusca > Cephalopoda > Sepiida > Sepiolidae > Sepiola > Sepiola atlantica. Next base: position 154,715,788 of record OY744516.1, read on the forward strand.
CGACTACTGGAGAGAGAGAACATATCTATCTAATTATTAATTTGTTCATTATAGACCCTGTTAAATAGCGATTACCTCTTACAATTCCCTTTCGAATATCTTAAACTTTTTGTGTCATACTACCTGCATCTGTCCGGGGTTGCCGAAGATTCAATGAAGACATCTTAGTTGTTAAGTTTAACTGTTTTCACATATTTTACACTTTTCAGAATAAACAAATAACATCATATGTAATGAGGTCGACAACTCTTAATACATCTTTAAATTATATATATTAATTATTCCCTATATGAATTTTCATTTCGTGTTTATTTCTAAATATGTTATATCATAAGTTGTCTGGGTCGAAATAAATACTTTTTTAAGTAGATTGTGATAAAATACATTATTATATTAGCATTCAAATGGTTTCTCAATAAGAAATTGACAATTTCTAGAAAAATCAAAGTTTGATTTATCAGCTTAAAGTCTATGTGCCGTTGACTTAGAAAGTTAGTGGGATTTTGCATATGTTAGATACATTATTTTTCAGATACACGCCGCAAATATTTTTGTTTTGTGTTATTAATCCAAAGTTTGGAAAATATATTTAAAAGAAATTTTTAATTAAAAATTGTCTAATTCTGTAAGAGAAATAATGTCACTTATTCTATCACTTAGTTTTCCTATTTAAATTGGTATTTTTTACATTTTTCTCATCAAAAAAAAATGTTTAATTAAAAATTGTCTAACTTTTTCAGAAAATAATTTCACTAATTCTATCACTTAGTTTTCCTATTTAAATTGGTATTTTTACATTTGTTTCATCCTTGGAATTTTATTTGTGACATCAGTTGATCATTATTATTTATTTTTACACCGATTTTTTTATCTTTGTATCCTCTTAGGTATGTATCATTACAGTTATGTAGGGATGAACATAAGGCATAACTGTCTTAACATAACCATCGTGTAGATTTATCTAGGACATATTTGGACTTATTGAACAACGGGTACTCGACTAATAAGTATAGCGGAAGTACAACAGAATGTGGTTTTCAATAAATATATATTTACATCCCGAAGTTCGATTATATTCTCAAAATCCGTAATGCAAGGATTACACATAAACCTTTTTACCACGTTGCATGTAGACGTCTATGACATTTTACTGACACCTTACGCAGTGGAAGTGATAGCGTGTAAAACATCGCGTACTTTATAAAATATATACCGAGTTAAACTCATATCTGCTACATGTGTGTTTTGTATTTTTTGTATTTCGCACCGGTTATTCCGTGAAGGCCACAATCTAGCAATTCCACGACATGACTTTAATTAATCTATATAAAGCAATCGTTAGTGTTCTTCGTGGTTTCAGACTTTGGCAAGTGTAATGGAGAAACCAACATTTCGTTCGGTACCCATCATATTTTACTTTTTATTACCAATAGTGGAGTAGGCCGACATGTTGATCAATCCAAACATCATCTAATGAATGACGCTTTAATATATAAAACATACTGGAATGTCATACAGTTCCAGTACACGCTGACAGCAATTGTGTACATTAAGGCAGATAATAAACCATGTACTAGTATTTCAAGATTTGATGATGGTATCTTTTGTTTATAGCCCAAAACAGTATTTACTAAATCCTTAAACGTCGCGATCCCAATAATCTAAATGATATCATAACAACCTCCGTTCCAATTGGTAAATCTGAAATTTTTAATAGTCACATATTCAAAACTGTAAAATGAATCTATGTTTCCTCAATAAACAGTTTGTAAAGTATTTCCTGGGATATTAGAGCACCTTTACCTGGATTTCCCACATGTGGGTCATGTTGCTTATCTTTTTCCTCATTGATAGAATCTGCTTGTATGTCAGTTGATGACTACGGACAACGTCAGGCATTTCAAATATGAATTTATTCATTTAATAGCAGTCATCAATTGATTTAGTGTTGTCATAAGTTCTGATGGTTTTTACTTATACTATTTTTCAGGTGAAACACATCTTACATGGCTATATGTTGGATTGTGTCTCCTGTATATCATAAATAGACAACCTCCAACATATAGCCATGTAACTGATTCGATTCATAATCTCTTTTTCTCATCACAGATCAATATTTAACAATTATATATTTAAAATAAAGAAATCGTAGCATTAATCAATACAGTCCTTCAACTGTATTGATTAATACTACGATTTAAATAATGCAATCACCATTAATAACAAACAATCAATTCTCAGTATGAAATAATAGAGAAGTCATGATCATGACAGCCGGGAATTAGGATCTTTTAAATCAACCCAATAGTAAGTCTAAATAAGTGGAAACTAATTACTTAGATTTCTAAGCAACATTTAACAATAACAACGGTCTGAAAAGACAGATATACAAAACTGAATTTAACTAATAATAATATTTTTTATAATATATTAATAAAAAAGTATTTACCTAATTAAGTAGAAATACAACTAGTACTAAAGTATTTTGTAGAAAGAGTATACCATCATGACTAACGTAATAGAATGAATTTGCAAGGCGATTCTTGGTAACTCTTTTCATATATATGTTTCTCTATATACCTATAATTAATTCTAAGAATTGTAAGATTGTAGCAGTGCATATCAATATATATATATATATATATATATATATATATATATATATATATATATATATATATATATATATTAAATTGTTCTTGAACAATGGCAAATATATCCGCTTGATGTTGTTATTTAAAATTTTAATTGATACTGTCTAATATGTTAAGAATAAAAATAATATAGTTTTTCAAGATTTACTTCAAAATGTTGTTGTGATTATAAAGTATATTTCTGAAACGCACATACATATATATAAACACTGATTGTTATTAAGTTTCAGATCGTGTTTATATTCCAAATTTTTATTAATATGTTTTATATTATATAATCTGCCGAATTATTATATAAAAGCACTGATTATAACCTGTTAACTATTCTGTATATTGTATATGCATTATTTGTATATAACTTTTGAAAATCATAATTACAGATTTCACATAAAAATATATTGATTAATCTCAGCCTGCAATTTTCCGAGTTGGTTTTTTTTTTAACCTAAACTTATATATATATATATATATATATATATATATAAATATATACATATATATTCATATATATATACGTATATATATATATATATATATATACATATATATATATAAATATATATGCATATATATATATACATATATGTATATATATATATATATATATTATGGCTATATTAAATTATATATTAAAAACATATTTATTTTTAGACATGACGAATACGAAATTAAAAGACTAACATAGCAAGCTAACTGGGTTCGAACTTTGCTCAATTAAACAAAATTGAGGTTACGAATAAGAAAAACATATGCTATGGAGATTATAGCGAGGGTAAGGGAAACCATTGAATAACATAGAAACTACATTACGCCCGATATTTTTTTTTGCTTACAAAGAGAACGTCGCAAAGACTTAATGTAAATGGTTTATAAGATCTTCAAATGATAGGGGGAATGTTACTTATAGCGAATGAAGGATAAGTGGGTACTACAACCTGAGGACAATGAGGCATATTGTCTCATTAGGAGATATGAATACCACATATTGTCACATGCAAAGATATTGTGTGACGATCTATTAAATCTTAATGAAGAAGAAATATTGATTAGCGAGGCTGATGTAACGCCGTCCACAGCTAGGGCCGTCAAATTTAATCACACGGTATTATATTTGGTACTGTCTTATAAAACAGTTGTCATATCAAAATTTCTTAATGCTAAATATGATATAGTTTTTACGATTGCTATTGCACACCTGATATTTATTATTATATTTATTATTATTTTTAACAGTTGTAGTAGTAGTAGTAGTAGTAGTAGTAGTATGACACCTTTCTACCACTTTAACAGATGCTAAAAGTAGTTAAAGGCTTCCCAAATTGATGTTTCAATTATTTATTATTTATTGGGATGAGTTTTAGTAGTAATAGCAGATGTTATATTATTAATACTTTCCCCCTCCTTCTTCAAAGGTATTTCCTGTCAAATATGTTGCTATTCTGAGAATTTGGCAGCGTATACATTACCAACATCCATACAAACATGTATGATTTTTATATAGATACTAAGAAATGCACAAATATAATTCAGTTATTATCAATGATTTTGTGGGTGATCTAACAGATGTTAAGGAATGTTGAGCCTGTTAAATAAAATGAGATGTAATCATTTGGAAATTCGATTGTAAGCAGAAAGGGGCTGTAAAGTAAATGTCTATAATGTGCAAAAGATAATCCACCTCTCGCTCATTTGCAGTGGTATGGCGGAGAATTGCAAAACTGGTCGTTTAGAATAAAGGAAACCCATGAAATTTCACTATTCCATCGCGTATATTCTAATTGCTTTCATACGTATTTGATAAATTCTGTTCACTAGACTTAAGAAGTATAGATTAGGACAAGTAAAGGATTAAGTAAAGAGTGCTTAAATATAAACTCATTATCGCGCAGATTATATCAATTGTATCTAAAAACAATACACATCCTGTAATTCACTCTCAGATTATTATCAGAGAAATTATTATTATTATTATAATTATTATTATAATTATTATTATTATCATTATTATTATTATTATTATTAATTATTATTATTATTATTATTATTATTATTATTATTATTATTATTATTATTATTATTATTAATTATTATTATTATTATTATTGTTGAAAAGAATATGGGGAATGAATACACTCAATATTATACCAATACTCGTAGGAAGATTGCCACACTCCACAAAAATTGAAAATAAATACTGTGGGGAAAGGGAATCAATGAAATCACTGACGCAATACAAAGAACGGCATTGATGAAAACAGCAGCAATATAAGAGAAAAATCATCGAATGTGGAAACGAACCGGTATAAGCTACGAACAGTAACCAATCAGATGGAAGTTACAATAGTAATAAAATAAAAGAAGACAACCGGCCACAGCATGCACCCAATGAACAGAAACTGCAAGAAATTTCATAAAATCCCCGTCCTTCCCTGAAGAAATTCACAGCACCAGCCTGTCCTGATACACACAAGCTAACGTGAAGGGTCAAGGGGGGTGTGAAAACTGAGGAGGGAGAGCAAAAAGCAGACCTCCGCTGAAAGAGTGTGGAAAGTACTCGGACCTTGGGGTGGATTGCCACGCTAATTTAAAAGGGAACGAATGATCGTTACTAGCGATAAATTGAAGGTAAACGGCTATTACGATACCGCAAAGTTATTTAGAATTGTTATCGCAAAAGGGTGGAGAGTACTCGAAATATGGGGAGGCTTGTTGTCACTCAGACTAAAGGTAATAACACCGGTTATTATCAGGGAGGAATAACTGGATAACTTGTGTGAGAACTCTTATCAATGACAAATAATAATAACATAAATAATACTAAAAACCGTTCCAGCATTTCAAGATTAAGGAGACAGAAAAACGACGCAAATACACGGAACTTAGCAAAGAACTAAAAGGGATATTGAACATTAAGAAGGTCAACATTATATAAATAATCGTAAAAGAATTAGGAACATTTCAGAAGAACCTGCTAAAAAGGCTGTGAGAAATTTGAATCCAAGAGAAGCTAGGACTAGACAACCCACAGCAATGATGAACACAGCTGGAATGTTAAGGCAGACCATCGAATGCAGAAAACTTACCAGCATAAACTACAAACTAACATGGACATTGCAATATGAATTTAAGAAAACATACAACAACGCCACAACATTAGCCCAATGCAACGTAAACTTCGTGAAATAGAGTATGAATGAAGAGACTTATGTTGAGTCAGTACAATCAGTGCATTCACCTATGAACAAGCTATTTCGAACTTAATTTGATATCCAGTGTAGCAGCAAGCCATGAGAACATATACAAAAAATAACTATTATAAATAGGCATACACCATCCACTATGACTATACAATCTATACAGCTACACATTTCGAAAATGGAGCTGTTAAACCTGGCATAGTAACATGTCAAAAGGAGGAGAGAGTATCACTCCTAATGATGTTGGTTCCAGCAAAGCTAAAAGGGGGAATACATCTAAATACCAAGATATTATGTTCGATACAAAAAGAAGCTGTAATTTTTTGGAATATCTCTTTCATTCAAGTAAGGACTATCAGGCTCATGAAAAAGAATGTCAAGAAAGAGTGATTTTAATCCAGCTCCTTAGTGGGAGAGAACTGTGGCCGAACGAAAATAGCCTGTGTAGCGCCGTCGGCATTTCCCGGTAGTAGTACGTGAGGCGATTCGCAATGAACAAACTATTCAGGACAATACCTCACACCGACAGGGAACAAGCCATCTTAAAAAATGGCATAGAATTTGTTTGTCTAAATTTAGTAAGAATTTCAAAACGTACCTGTCAAATATATTCGGTGAACAAAGTGCAAGAGAGATCCACACGTTTTCGCTGAAAGGCATTGTAAGCATGCTAAATAGATCTCGCGGTTCGAGTATCTTAAATAGCTTGCGAAAATCTTGCATCCTATAGGATACCCCACCCTAGCAAAAAAACAACATCATGAAAAACTATAAAAAATACGATAGAAAAAGCATGAGTGATCATCAATAACACTATTTCATACTTAAGCGTGACCATTTTAAAACGGAAGTCTTACGGGTGTACCAACGGACATACCAACTTAAATAACTTCTTACTCGCATCTAAAAAGATCATGCGTCTGTTCAATCTGCGCGTTTAGCAAGGCCCGTCGTATATCAGGGCGAACAAACGACCGACGGAAAAACGAAACTGAAGAAAAAAAAAACGATAATGTTGAGTGTAAGAAAAACTTTTGAAAATAACTTGGAAATTGTTAATCAAGATTGTGAAGAATCATTGTGTAGGTTGAGCTCGCATTCTGAGCCAAAAGAAACAGAGGCAAACAAAATAGATTCAATTCTATCGAAGCTGAATACAAAGACCCACCAACGCGTCCAATGCGACATGCGACTGCGTGAAGACAGGCTTTTATAGAATGGCTGTCTCCGTCTTCCATCCACACCTGCTCCTTTACCTTATCTCGGGTTTTTCTTTTCTTTCTCGTTTATCGATGGCGTTGAATTAGGAAACGAAGTGCAAATCTGTGCCAGAAGGGGGCGCAGTTTACAATGGAATAGGAAGCCGGGATACCATTTGAATACAAATTAGGGAAAAAGTAGTGGTACTAGCTGTAATTGGGTTGGCGAAAGAACATATATCTCCTTCATTGCGTCTTCATATCTATCAAGCTATCTTTCTGTTTCTTTCTCTCTCTTTCACTCTTTATTTCTCTGTCTATGTCCCGATCTTTATCTGTCTCTCTCTCCCTCTCTTTTTTCTCTCTCTTTCTATATACATACATATATACATATATATATATATATATATATATACATACATATATATATATATATATATCAGCAAGAAGACCTGCAGTTGCCCAAGAATTAACAGAAAACACTATGTCTTTTTTTGCATCATATCTATAACATTATTTTAATTTATTCTTATGTTTCACATTTTATATGGTTACATTTTTAGGTTGTAGCATGAGAATATAGTGAGTATTGACTGAGTGGTCGGATGTGTAAGTCAAGTAATAATATGTGAAATAAATGTTAAATGTATATTCTTTAACCATAATTAAGAAACTCCCGGCGTTTATAAGTAAGCAATGAGGAATGCTGTGCACTCCAGTCAATGACAAGCTCTGAATCGCATTTCTATTTAAAAACAATTTTCTCAAGCCATCAATAAAATAACATGTTGCCATTCAATTCTATGGATGTAAATCGCGTAGTTATAACTTCTTTGGTGATAATACAATATATTTATGGGCAATTTTAGAATATATATAGTCTTGGCTGTATTACTCTAAAACCCTGTAAGAGGATTGTAAACAAGCAAATATATAGACACAACAGTTTTGTTATATAGATATTAAGGGCGTCCATAAAGACTCGTTACAATTTAAAGCGGCTATATGTATTTTGTTTTAATGAGTGCCCATTACAGTTTTTTTTAATTAAACTCATTTCATACATTTCTATATAGGCGCTATCAGTTACACGAAGTACAACAAACCGGTACTCGATTTATATCAATGTTCACGGCTTCAATAACTCTGTTGTGCTATTTGCGATTGTTTATCTTTTCCATGGTAGTTCGCTAGGCAGGCACGTCTCAATAAACCAGAGTAATCATGTTGCAGAGTAATCATTTTGTAGACGTTCACTTAGAAGTTGTCCTTTCATTAACAACATATCTGAAATACAAAATCCTATTTTTCATAACAACTTCAATAAACACTCATTAAAACTAAAATAATCAGTTCATAATATCTAAAATGTATTCGTAATATTTTTTTTATTGTAAAGAGACTTCATAGATACCCTGCACATTAATTTATAGTTCTTGTTTTTGTTTATTTTTTGATCGTTTGTTTGTTCCCAAATATTTCTGAAAGGTTTGGCCACATACTGCAATAAATGCATATACTCTGAAATCATATTTCCTACGGTGTTTGTGTAGATTAATTTGTTTAATAATGAAAATAAAATAGGACGGTTTACTTTATATAACTGGAAAATTGATCAGAACTGTCCAGCATAAGTATTAATTATTCCGAAACGCCGGCAAATGTACCATAATGTATTAAAATAATGTCAATTCCACAAAATCAATGCTAAGTTTATCATTCGGCCTCACTGAAAATATTGAATACTCTAAAAATTAAGAAAACAAGAATACAAGTTGTAATATAATGTTACAAGCTGAGCGCAAAATGATTCCGGTCTTCCAGCATATATATATATATATATATATATATATATATATATATATATATATAATATTTATTAATAAATATTAAATTATTTATACCTACAGACGCTAGCGTTTCAAGCTTATTGCTCTCATCAGTGCAGGGAAGTAACAATTTCAGACGGTCGGGAGGCGCGAACCCGGTACACAGAGTCAGCCATATCCACTCGGCCCACGGAAACTGTCACGTAATTTAGGGAAATTAAGATCTATATGTACCTAGAAGCGGGCACAGATAGAAGACTAGTCGAGAGTGTTCTTAAAGGGAGTTAGTATAATATATATATATATATATGAAGAGTTCGAATGCACAACGCGATAAGCGGCATCTGTAAAATTGATGAATACCTCTACGAATAGTGTTGCACTTTATCACCATAATACATTCCAACACATTGTGTTGAAGTAACATGTGATATTTAACTAATATTTTTTCTTTTAATTATAATAATCTTTTACGATCGAATTTTAAGTTTGAAATATTCGTCTTCGCTAATTTTATATCTTTATTTTGAGAAATTGGATTTATCGCGTTTTACATTCGATCTCTTCATATATATATATATATATATATATATATATATATATATATATATATATTATAGTTTATTTATATACTCCCTGAAAACATGCGGCGCGTACGAGTTTCATCTGAAAGCTAAGATTACTACTAGAATACACACCCAGTTTCTATGGTTTGTTTCTTTAAAACCGGAGATAACTTATTTCTGCAGATCAATGGCGTCGTAACATCTACTGTTTAGTAATTACGATAACCATACAAAACCTAGCGGGAGAAATATACGTTGAATTACGCAATTTAAATATAGACAGACTTTTAACGGATTTTCAGGGATTCCTAAAAGGTCAATTACGGCGGTCACCAGGCGCTTCCGAAATTAGAAAGACAAAACATTCCATATGTAATGGAATGGAAAATACTGAAATACAAAAAAATCGTGCAATGCACATTTAAAGGAATATAGCTAATAAACAACTGAAAAACTTACACGCAATTTCTGATCTAACACACCTACACCCATATTAAACTTCTGACTTATTATTATGATTTCAGTCAAGTATCTATAATCAACCTATGCTTAATGCAGTCTCTTTACATACTAGAAAGCAGACATTATGCTCATTATTGTAATCTTGTTTTGAGTTTCTTTCTCACTTCACTAGTTGAACCTAACAGACACTGACTCCCACAGATCAGTTTGGTCAAAACACTTGTTCACCGTGCACTGATGATTTGCACTGCCAGCAAACTCGCGGCTGAACTTCGAAAGATAACTGATATTCTTACTAAAAATGGTTTCCCACGGGGTCTAATTTCCAAATATATTAATCGAAAACTTGCGAAATTTAATGCCAAAATCTTCTTTGGTCCACCCAAATGTCCTGTTTATTTGAAACTTCTTTTTATTGGTTCTATCAGTAAGGGTGTTTCGGATAAAATTTCATCGGTTGTATCTCGTTGTTTTATGCAGTAGAGCCCCGTGTGGTGTTTGGTACCAGAACTGCCTTCCCAGCCTTTCAGAAACATGTACTTCCAACACTACAGAAAAGTTTGTATTATATATAAATTCAAATGTCAGTGTGAAGCTGACTATGTTGGTCGTACTCTTCAGTGCTTGGAAGTCGGAGTGGCCCAGCATATCCCTGCATGTTTTCGGAGATCACGAGAAGTATATCGACGGACACATCCGGGTCTTTACAAAGAACATCCAGGCGTTCGCAGAGCACACCCGGGTGCTCACAAGCCCACGAGTCATCCATTGGACAGAACCTGTATGACAATAAAAAGTGCGGTGAGGCGTACTCCGATGGATGTTTTCGCATTGTAAACAAGGCCCGTTCCAAACACCATCTCAAGGTGTTGGAGGCAGTGAGTGTTACAATGCGAAAACCATCGCTCTGTAGGCGAAAATAGTTGTCTCACAAATTAGACTTATTTAGAGTATTCTAATAAAAAAATAATTTGCCTATTATGTCCAACTTTTCGGTTTAATGACGTTATTCAATCTCCCTGTTTTTTTCTCCACCCGTTACACTTTTCACCGTTTTTAAGCGATATTCACCGACGATTCTCTTGACAATGTGTCGGCCGAAAGGTACCTTGGGAATTAGTTTTTATTCTGTTAATTTTAATCGATCTTCTTATTCTTTCTAAAGTTTTTAATTGACGATTAAATATATTATTTAATATTTCCTCTCCTTTTTATATCTTGTGATAGTGCCTCGACTCGTTATGACTCCGTTCATCATATTTAAAACCAATATATATATATATATATATATATATATATATATATATATATATATATATATATATATATATATACAGGCATACACAGACTAGTATCAATGGAGATATAGTAGTCATAAATGTAGGTAGTATGTAAAATATAGACTCGTATCACTGATTGAATTAAGACAGTAGATCCGTAACAGATATATTGGAAGATAAATGTAATACTTCTGGATGACGCATCCTAAAGCTATACCTTCCTCGGAATCCTCATTTCAGGTTCAATTAATTGTGAGATATGATATGTTTCCGCATTGGGTTGTGCTCATAGCTGTGGCAACACCTTCGACTCATAGTGACTTTTATCCGAATCTCCTTTTTACTCGACTTCCGGTGATCCATCACACACGGAATGTTATCACTCCGATCGACGCTGGAAAACGATGCACAAGTCTTAACCCAATCAGAAAAGTAAGATGGCGTAAGACAACGGAGAGCATGAGGACAAGGAGGGAGGAAACTGGAATTGATAGATTACGGTACAGAGATTGGGGGGGGGGGGTATAAAGATAATGAGTTTCTGTCAAAACAAGGCAGCAACCCTAATTGGCAAATATGCTTGATGCATCTCGTGATATGTGCAAACGATAATAATGTTGGAGTAGCTCGGGGTCCTAAGCTGTTGGCTGACGTATGATTATGATAAATGTAATGCCGAAAACTGTATTTAAATTTTAAAAAAATATAAATGAAATTTCTTAAGAAAGGTCTGGGTTTCCTACGCGTTCTTCTTGTACATGTAAACACTATATTAATTCAGGCGTCTATACAAAACATTACATTACTGAGGCGACCCCATATCGTGCATTCTACCAACATAGCGATTCATGAGTTATATATAATGACTCGACTTTCTCCTGTCCATATGTACGAATTCATCTACGTACTCACATATGTTATCAACATCCGATGCAAAATTAAATTAAATTTATTTAATTTTTTTATTTGCTGAAACTTATGCTGATTTAGTAATTGTGAATTTAAAAAAGAAATATATGAGATCAACATCTCCTTGCAAGTTGTGTTGGATATATTTTGTGAGTGCGATGGATATATATATATATATATATATATATATATATATATATATATATATATATATATATATATATAATAGGGGGTGTATATGGTACATGTATTATACTAGTTTCTGTAGATGTAAATCCGTTGAAACTCCAGTGTTTATAAAAAAGTTTTTAGTAAGAAGTAGAGCTGTTCTTTTGTATAAATTATTATTCATACAACCATTACTGGTTTCATATATGCATACATTTTTCGGTTGCACTTTAAACAGAGAGTGCACCTCTGCAGACCAAATAAGACAATGAAATATGAATTTGGAAAATCTTTCTATTAAGTAAATATTTTTTGTTGATAGGATATGTTTATAATTTTAACCGGACAAGCTCCGAATCGCATTAAGTTATTTATTGTTTACTCTTTAAATTAGTTTCTATTTAAAAAAATGTTTTTATTACTTTTATCATTCTTGGACGACTGGTCCTTCATTTTCTTTCTAATTTATTACCTACTTGGCTGTATTCCATTCTTCCACATTTAGCACTTCAAAGTTTTAAACTATACACATACATTTAAAAGCATAAATATATCATCATATACATATACATATACATATATATATATATATATATATATATATATATATATATATATATATATATATACATACAGACATATACCTAGATGAAAATACAGAAATATCAATATCAACATATTTTAATCTTCATATAAAATACACACGTACGCACAAATCTTTAGATACACAAGTACATACAAATAAGTATATATATATATATATATATATATATATATATATATATAAATAAATAAACACAAATATATACGTATACATCCATACACATATAACCCACATATATACATATATATACATATATATCCACATACATACATATATAAATATATATATATATACATATATATATATATATATACATAACTATACATATATATCCACATATACATATATATAAATATATATATATATATATACATATATATACATATATACAGTATCTACAATAAGTGAGTACACCCAACGAATCTTTTACTTTTTACTTCATAGAACTTTAATTTTTCGTAGGATTTAAATGAAACTCGGTGTGAACATAGCCATGTAGTGGTTTAATAGCTTTATAAACTATGAAGGAACAAATATCTTGTCAATGCAAAAGAATTGAACAAAAACATTTGGAACAAGTAACAAAAAGTGAGTACACATGAGCATTTTAAACAAATAATCTTATTTTTAATACGTTGTATGACCTCCATTGTTATCAATAACAGCAGACAACCTCCTAGGCATTGATTCGACTAGTTTATGACATGTGTCCGCCGGAATTGCGTTCCATTCACATTTGATGACCTACTTCAGTTCGTTATTATTTCTCGGATATTTCCCTTCAATTTTCCGTTTCAGATGCTCCCACAAATGCTCTATTAGGTTCAAATGAGGTGACATACTCGACAATGGTAAGGTATTAACCCGTTTACTGTCTAAGAACGCCTTAGTAGCCCGAGATGTGTGCTTAGGGTCGTTATCTTGCTGGAAAACTCCACGTCTGCCAACACTTGTTAGACTTGGTAACATTTTTTCCTCCAATATCTGGCAGTAGAGTTTGGAATCCATTTTTCCTTCGATGAAAGCAAGTCGTCCAACTCCTTTGGCACTCATACACCCCCAAACCATTAAGCTCCCACTTCCATGCTTTACAGTTGGCACGACACACTTATCTTTGTAAGCTTCCCCTTTTCGTCGCCACACACGCTTAACGCCATCTAATCCAAATAGATTTATTTTTGTCTCATCAGACCAAAGGATTTTGTGCCAAAACTGCATGTCTTTGTCTTTATGTTCATTAGCAAATTCATAGCGCTTCTTTTTGTGAGAAGTTTTAAGAAGAGGCTTCCCCCGAGGCATGCAGCCTTTAAACCCATCTTCATGGAGAATGTTGCGCACTGTCTGAGCACTCACAGTTACGTTTAAATTGTGCAAAATTTCTTCTGCGATGCTAGCAGCACTCCGACGTCTGTGTCCCTCTATTAGTTGTTTGATGCGCCTCTTAGTTCGATCAGAAAACTTATTTGGTCGACCGGGACGGCGGCCATTTTTGACGGTTCTAGCTTTTTTGTACCGTTGAACAACTATTGCTACCATATTTCGGCTGATATTTACATTGTCACTAATTTCCTTATATGAATGACCACTCTTGAATAAATTAACAATAGTTTCACGAGTTTTTTCATCTAAATCATTGTCATGAGGAGCAATTTCCAAGAATAAACGGACAATTGAAGGAAAAAATCCGAGAAATAATAACGAACTGAAGTAGGTCATCAAATGTGAATGGAACGCAATTCCGGCGGACACATGTCATAAACTAGTCGAATCAATGGCTAGGAGGTTGTCTGCTGTTATTGATAACAATGGAGGTCATACAAAGTATTAAAAATAAGATTATTTCTTTAAAATGCTCATGTGTACTCACTTTTTGTTACTTGTTCCAAATGTTTTTGTTCAATTCTTTTGCATTGACAAGATATTTGTTCCTTCATAGTTTATAAAGCTATTAAACCACTACATGGCTATGTTCACACCGAGTTTCATTTAAATCCTACGAAAAATTAAAGTTCTATGAAGTAAAAAGTAAAAGATTCGTTGGGTGTACTCACTTATTGTAGATACTGTATATATATATATATGTGTGCATATATATATATATATATATATATATATATATATATATATATATATATATACATACCCACATGCGCATACATATATACCTAGACACATGCATGAATATAGATTAATAATGACACCTCCACTCACACATATACATACATGCACACATTTCCAATGGATACTCCTTCTTTTCCACTGATTTGTTTAGCATGATATATGTACTTCTTTTTGTCATTATTATGACGGTGTTTTAATCAGCTCGTTATAAACACGTGTACAGACTTGCATTCATGTATATGTATCATTATAGAATGTACCTCTATCTTTATAAACTTACATATACGCATCCTGTGTAAATGGTTGCACTCCTAATATTTTACTTATACTGCCATGTAATGGTATAGCATATACGTATGTAAATATACAAATAATATCCGACATATATGGACATGTAATACAGCACATACACAACTATACACAGTTACATAAAAATATGCCCATTTACCTACGGATACGTACACACGAAATAAATATGAACAGAAAAATATATAACTTTTACAGGAATGATTAAATTACATGGATCGATCCCCGGGGTACACCTGCATTCATGTCATGTTGTTGGGATGAACCGCAATCGAGTACAGACCGGGGGGGTCTTTTATATATATATATATATATATATATATATATATATATATATATATATATATATGTGTGTGTGTGTGTGTGTGTGTGTGTGTGTGTGTGTGTGTGTGTGTGTGTGTGTGTGTGTGTTTAATGTTTTGTGTTCCGTATAGAAAATAAAGGTGTAATAATCTACATAACATGTAGAAGTCTATTATTTTGTAATATTTACCGGGAAATGCAATACGCGTGTTTCCGAATCTTTAAGTTATTTTTTAACTTAATTCAACCCAAAAACGAGAAGTTGCTACTCTTGACGTAAGGGACTACTGAGAATTAGGGTGAACGTTTTCGGGTCATCCTAGATTGGGAGCTGTGCAGTGAGATGCCTGCTCATATTAGTTTTACGTTTCTGCATGTCGGTACAGTCGGAGAAACAGAGAGCAGGGAGAGAGTACCAAAGACCGGCATTACGTAAAAATAATCTATTGGAGATGAAAGCTATTCGGCATCTATGAGTCTCTACAGTTAATAGATGGTATTTAGCTGATTGCAAAGTAAGTCAAGTGTATTTAAGCCGAGGGGCACCGGAGCAGCAAGTTCATCGAAGCACATTCCATTGGGGTACTTGTAACATTAGCACACTGATGCAACATTCCGGAGATGGGACAGAAGCTTAAGCGTGCTAGATATCTAAGAACTTATTAAATTAGTGACATTTTCCTAGCTTCTTTCTATTGTGTTCTGGACCTTGGCTAAGAGGGAGAGACAAGTGGATGGTTCACCAGCCCATATGTGACAACAATACTTCATGCATGAGCGGAGAGTAGTTTTCTAGAGATATAGGATACTGTCAAGTTCGAGAAGTTTTTAGCTCGATAAAGGTAGCCCACTTAGGTGGCAGCAGCCTCGGCAATATATTCTATGTATTTGTTTCAAACCATGTTACTTAATAACATAGACAGATGGGAGTGTGGACGTTGAACTCTCAGGAAGGGTTTTATTTTCAATGGCAATCGGTGGTCGAAAAGGTTTCTTGTAGTTTTCGAAGGAAAGGAGCTCTGTCTTAGCAGCATTAAATGTTACCATCTATGTATGAAACTATCCACTACAGACTAGAAGTCACTTTCTTAGGATACAGCCAGTGCCTCGAATATGTGCGCGCCCGTTTCACTCACATTGCGAGTGTAAACCGTGGTGTCGTCAGAAAATATACACATTTTAGACACAATGTCATTAGGGAGGTTGTTTATAAATATTAGGAACAATAAAAATGCAAGGATCGATCCCTGGGGTATACCTGCATTAATGACATGTTGTTGGGATGAACCGCCATCGAGTACAATCTGGGGTTTTCTTTTAGGTAGGAAGGATCTAATTATATTAAATATGCGTCCAGTAATTTCATAAGAATTATTTTTGATGAGACGACCTTCATGGCAGATCTTGTCAAAGGATATATAAGCGCTACCGCCCTAGCTTAACCTGCCTTGTCCAGTGTATGGTATATGCGTCCAAAGTGGACCGTTTTGATATCCGCAGTGGATTCTGCTTTTCTAAATCCATTACTGATGGTCAGAAAGAAGTTTAGCATTAACGAGGTGTCTGACTATCGCTACATTGATTAAGGATTCAAATATGTTTAACAAACGACGGCAGTAGCTCGACGGGCGATACTTCTGAGGGTCAGTTATATCCCCGGAATTCTTCAAGACTGATTCCACAGAGGTAATTGTCCAGCTACCAGGGAAGCAAGATTCGGAGATTATTTGTTGTAGAGTTTCGAGAGGACATGGACCAGTGCAGCAGAGCATTTCTGTACTATTATTACTCATATATGGTTAACTAACATGATTTCGTATTGTCAAGATTGTTTATAACCTGCAATAGTAAGTTTTAGAGAGAGTGGTTTGCAGTCAAAAGTAGCGTTTAAAGCGAAACGCTGGCAAAGTTGTTCAGCCTCATCAGTTGCCGTTAATACGGCATCATTGTGGTTGGATAGCGGGGGATCTGTTGATTACCCTTTGTTCACAACACTATTAGAGATTTTCAAGAAATGGCGAGTTCCTTGTTTTTGTGACACAATGTGTTTCGTCTATTACAGCATTACAATGATTTTCTGACATTATAAGTTTGTGTTTATTTGTAGCTTACTTATACCGGTTGAATTGTGAATTGAATTACTGCTAGTGATCAATTACAGCTGCACAGTCCGATGTGAAGCATTGTGGAGAATTGGGTTAGCTCTGGACAGTTCGCATAGGGACATGAGCTTAAATATCTTTCTTTGATAAATTCAGTTAATTCAATTTCCGCAATGATTAGCAGGGACTTTCACTCCTTGGGACGCCTCTGATGTTATCTCTTGTAGAAACCTAACCAGCCTGTTTTCAGAAACGCTGCATCAGCGTTTGGACGAGCTTCGATGGTAATATCTATCATTACCATTAAGTGATCAGAATTCCCGAGCAGGCTATGGACAGCTGTCGTACAGGCCTCGGTAGTGTGGGCAAGAACAGGTCGAGAAGTGAACCTTGTTTGTCTACACGATCAGGAAGGTGGGTAAGTCTGTAAGACCGTGTTCGCTATGAACAAACCATACGTAGATAAATCACCTGCGCCGGTATATCCTGAGAATCCAAACCATTCACAGAAATGTACATTTAAATCTCAACATATATGTATTTGGGCACTCGGGTAAAGTGAAAGTGCTGCATCTATGCTTTCAGAGACAGAGTTTAGCAGGGAACAGTAGTGGGGCGAAGGAAAGTTGTTACAAATATAAGTAAATAACGCTGTAGGCATGATCATCTGAGTCTGACCTATGTCAAGGAGAGGATGTTCTGAGCATATGTTTGGCAGAGTCTTTTTATGGAGTGGGAGGTATTCAGTTATGTGAAAATAGAATGAGGAGATTGAGGATTGTAAATGTGTTTTACTTAGTGGTAGGATATCAGGGAAGCTTCCTAGGAGAAAGGTTTCTACATCATTGATGTTGGTTCATCTCAAGTCTACTCTGAGTGCATAATTCTCATTTAAACTTAAAATATCCTATTTTTATACGACTTACCTTTTATAGGGAAACCCATAAAAATGTTCACAATATCTAATTTCCTTTCGAACCTAAAGGAGCCTTGGGATCCGTGACTTATTGAAATCTCCCAATATATCCGATTTTGAGGAAAATGATTTCATATGTATACCATTACACGGAGAAGATAATTAGAGGTGTCCCGAATATTTATGCTGCATCTATGTGACGATTATTTAAATGCCTCACATCGTAGTGTTTCATAGTGACATAACCTCCTTGAAACTTCAAATACATGTATCAGATTTTAGCAAAACGGGAGGGGGTAATAAAACAGAGCATGTTATATTGTATTATTAACATAGTAAATAAATTCTATGTAGTCATCCTCGTTCAATCCCGAGCAATTCCGAACTCATGTGCTGGTATTCAATAAAGTCTTCATTCATATAATGTTGGCTATTATGACTACATTTCTCATATTGAGTGGTAAATTATCAATCCTCATCTCAAAAATTCAGAAAGTCTTGATTGTTTTTCGGAAGCTTCAGACTGCATCACTGAAGTCAATTTGTCGAGTTAGATCGTGTCCCGAATGTGTAACCTAAGCAATAATCGGTCATGGCGAATTGGATACTAATGATCTAGGCGAACCACGCTCGAATCTAACCGGTTCCACAGCAAATCTTTTACTATGGATGTTGGAAACGCTATGTGGTCATTCCCGTAGATCCCTTATTCCAGAAATAATTGTAGAAACCAAATCCTAAAAACAGAAATGGAGTCCTTGATAAACAGTAATAAGAGTTTACGTTTACACTTTGGTTTCCATTACGGCAGATTTAGACACAATGTTGGATTCAAATGTGGGGAAAGCCAAATCCCCAACAAGTTGCAGTCTGTATTGAACAAAAAATGAAAACTGTATCCGTCTAGAAAAGTGTCGGCTTCTCTGACTGAGGACAGAAAAAATGAAGTGTAGTATGAAAACACATACTTCATTTTGCTTCGAATCAAAATAGTTTTAATCATGTCTGAATAGCATTGGAATGAAAGTTTTATATAAGTGGTCAATAATAGAATCGTGAATTTACCCTAAATTACCTACTTTGCAGTATCGAAGATAATTATTTAGTTTGGACGAATATATGTATCTGACTTTATCTGCGGCAATGTAATTCTTTAAAATCTGTTAGCCGGGAAGGGGTTCTCGGTTTCCCAGGTGATTTTTTTCTTTAACAACAGATTATATGACAAAGGAACCTTTATAAACATTATATATTATTTATAAAAATTAATTTCATAAAAAAATACTAATAACGTCATTATTCAAATAAGATCAGCAATTGTACCCATGTGTGTTAAAATTACATACCTTCATCATTTTATTGTATTTAAACATATTCTTGAGTTTACAAATGTATGCCCAGGACATTCTGCGGGGATGTATGTACTGCATTGAAAACTAAATAATACTTTAAAAAGTATCGACACACATCATAATTGTTATGACGATGTAATTATTTCGGTATTTCTGAAAGGTCTATTTTATATGTTTACTCATGCATTTTTGTCGCATAATAAATAGTTATAAATCAATTATGTAAAAATCTAATGATGTAGACTCTAGAGTAAAGGTACTTAATTTAGTATAGTTGTTCATTAAGATGGAATAAAGAAAAATACAGAGAATTCTTCAAAGTCTAATCTTACTTATATAATAGGATTACATTTCCAGTACTTGTAACAATAGAGTAGGTTTGGTCTCGAACATGAATCGTGGCTATATTTTTTTCCGGATTTAATTAGCTTTATATATTTTGAGTCAGTATATAATTTCTTCTATTCGTGTAATTATTGTTTTCTATTACACTGACCGAATCTTAGGACATACACTTAATAAATCGTGCAAATATCCCGTCAGACAAAGCTGATTGTATGTCTTTCTGTCGCGTATACATATGTATTTTATGGCCACACACCTCGTATGTTATGCCCTGATAGTTTGTTCCGTCTGTTATAAATATTTCCCCGCCATTTAATTCTCGTCCTGGTTTAATACAGCATGAGTCGTCTTTTACCTAAAGACGATATTCTAGAGAATATACAATTCATAAGCGGTCCTACGTCACCTGCTATCTCTTTAAGGCGAAATAATGTTAACCATGTTAGTTTTTTCAGTTATTTTCTTTTTGCATGGGAATGTAGCCTACCTTTAATATACAGCGTGTGGTATTCTAAAATGGCTACCCATCCGAGGCTAGCTAATCACCTAGTGCGTCCTTCTGCGTGAGAGTTTTTAGCGATCATGAAATTCGTTAGCGGTCTCCAGTCGCATGTATATACAAGTGAGAGGAGATGAAGACGCTGTTTTATTATAGCTTTTTGGAGGGGCAAGGAGGTATCGCCGTTTTACCACATACAGCACCTGGTATTCCCACATGTACTGCACATACTCAACTTCGCTTATCTAACTAGAACTGTTTGCCAAGCTAATTATGCTGTATATTACCTTTTATTCCCTCTGCCTACTCGGTTTAGAAGTTTTGCATGTCCGTATTTTCTTAATGTACGATTTTGCTACTTTAACTTTGCCGATGTTGTACTCCTGCCTTATTAGATATATATATATATATATATATATATATATATATATATATATATATATATATATATATATATATATATATATATATATATATATATATATATATATATATATATACACAACCGAATATATACTCTTACTAATCGTTTTGGTGTCTAGATTAGTAACCACATAGTAGATACATATAGTCTTAATAAATAGGAATGTACACTTATTTAAAAAGTGAACATTATTTAATGTGGACCGTAGAAAATACAATTCTGTATATTTATTCGATTCTATGCCAATGTTTTTAATTATTTAGAGTGCTCACTTTCTCGTGCGCTAGCTTTTCAAAACCCACTTTCCCGACCCGACCTTGGGTCACATCTTACTTGTGGGAGTAAGATAAAACTGGCCTTGCTCCTAACTCCTGGAGAGAAGTAAATAAATACTCTTTAATGAAAGCCTAGTGTATTTATTTTATTAATACTAATATTAATCTCATCACGAAAACGTTAGCAATTAAAATACTGCCGCACGATACTAGTTCAAGTGTTTAGGTGAAGGGGGAAAGAAAATCGCGTCGTCTGAAATTCATTCGGCACGAACTCCTTCATCCTAATACGCTTTCTTTCTTCTTTCTCTCCCGAGTTTAACATTTTTTTTCAAACATTCCTGTTTGAGATCTTTTCTCTTTTTCTTCTTCTTTCTTCCTTCTTTTTTAACTTCACGGAATAAGCCGTTATTCTATATGAATATACGCGTAAGTGTGATCACCGGCGAAACATACTTTTTTCTGTCATCTTTAGCCGAAGATGTTTATTCATGATAAATAATATATTTAATATTACAGAGATATACTCCAAAAAAAGGGTCACCAAATATTTTGAAAAACCCTATTTTAGATATGTTTACGCTATGTTTACGCATGAGTATAAATATATTATATAAGTTTCTCCATAAGTATATATAGTTGTGAAAGTACACTAGCAACTGACTTGGTAAATTTACAACTTCACAACAATAGCGTGGTCGATAGAATTTCAATTGCCCATCGAGAACCCCGGGGATAAGAAACTTCGCTGCGAGTGCAGCCACTTGTTAAAAGAAAAGGACGAAACGTAAGGATAAAATAAAATAACATTTATTTTTGGCTACATCTGGAAGCGAGGCCATCATGAAAGTCTCAACCATGGTGTATCAGATGAACTTTTAAGACCTGCTTTTCGAATGAATAAGTTAGATCATAACAATACATATAAGACTGAAGAAAATGTTAGTTATGACAGGAAAAACGAAGTTCATGTCGATGAAGCAAGAAATTGACGAACAAGTCATAAAAAATCAACAAATTCAGGTTAATACCTATAACTGTCACAAATTGTAAAAGAACCACGCACCCCTGGGAAACGATATGCTTAAAATAAATTCTACCTAATTGATTAATGAGATAAAAATGGAGAAAAAAACGGATAATTAAAACTAAACAAACCTAGTTCGAAATTAAAAGAAAATGTTACCCCCTTTTATTATGAAGCCCCAAAAATACCAGGATCTTTAGAAGTAGTTACGTAAATTAATTAAACAATACCTTATTCAACATGTTTGACCTATGTGTAGCAAATGGGCATCACCCATTGTAGTTTTGAGAAAGTCAGACGGAGACATACGTATATGTAGACATTATAAAACAAGTGTAAACCACAAAGGAGGCAGACAATACAACAGAAGAACATTGGGTAGATACTGATATTTTACATTTAGATAGAAGTGCTATGGAAACTAGAGATACTTTAGTAACAATTACGACACCATCGAGAATAAGAAACACATTTATGGGGACATTGTTTCGAGTCATAGAGACCCTACAAAAAAATAAAACACACATGAACGATGGAAAATGGAGTTATGTGTAAAAAAAATCTGGTAATATCCCCTGAAACACACAAAAATTGGTGATACATAATATACATGATGATAAACACTGTGACGTAGCGGCCCCACACAAAATAGAATAATATTCAGGAGATATCAGAAAATATATACAAACATGCAAAAATGTAGAGAATTGAGACATTTTACACAAAATACTTTACATTCATGACAAGAGAAGTAGAACTATTAAGTCGTGAGCATATGCATCAATCGAACATTTCTGGAGTGGTACTTTTATTAATATTAGTAGACTATTTTACAGTCTGGCCTGAAGTAGTCCGTGAGCCGGACAGATACAGTTCTAGCATAACACATATTATAAGGGTCATATTCCTCAGAATGGGTATCCCCAAACCCTGGTATCTGACAATGCTCCAGGGTTTTGTGATGAAGTCTTAATTTATGGTTAGAAAATAAATAGAGTTTACACCGTATAAGACACCGCCCTACCACCCTTATCCGAATGGTTTGGTTGAAATAATGGTGCAGACTGTATAAATGGGACTAAAAGCATGTTCTCAGCAAAAGTAAAAAAAATAGAACTGTTCCACCAAGGCTGTGTTTAAGCTATCGAACAATAGAACACGCGGAACGATTAGAAAACTTATCAACCTTGATGGGTAGACACATTAGAGCTCCGTAAACCATGTCTTACTCTGTAAATGAAAAAGTATAGTTCAAAAAGAACAAATAATCAAATCAAAGAAAGATAGAATGTATCGTGCAAAAAGGCCACAACACAGCTATAATAAATAGAGAAAACGAAAACAGTGGGTTCGTCCATACAGACAAAAAATTCCCAGGTTGAAGACGAAGAGCAAAATAAACAAATCGTAGCGGCCCCATTCCGTTATTGAGTTATAAGAACAACCTGTAAAGAATGAAACGTCAGAAGATGAAACGATGCAAGCTGAAGCAAGTCGAAATGAGAGTTAGGAGTCAGATTCTGATCAAAGTATGAAAGGGGACGACCCTGGTTACATTTTACTTCGAGATAGGTCGAGATCTTCCAGAGAAATACATAAGGAGGAGTGAGAAGAGCAAAGTAATATCAAACATCAGACAATCATTAGAAACATGCAAGATGAACTAGAGACATACCGCTTATACGTTTCGGGGAAGAGTGGTGATATTGGATAATTGATATGCATAATTATCATAAGTAAACATAGATTTCAATATAATTTTCCTGAAGTATAGAGCAACCCATATTTTATTGATGAACATGAAATTGCAGTAATAAGTTTGCTATTTTTAATATAAGTCTACACCCTGTATTATTCATTTTTTCAGATATTAAATATCAATATTATTTATTTATTATATAATAGATATTCTCATGATAAATACGCTGTGTTCTAACAGGGTGAAATAAAATGTAGGTAGATCTTTATCCTCCGTTCGTATGAATGATTTCAAAAGCCAGCTTACATTTGTCGAGTTTTACATTAATATATAGCGAAATAATGACAGGAAAACATACACGTATGTACCTTACATATGTTCCATTGTTAAGAGTTTTGTCAACATTCTCTACTTTAAAAATATTCTAATATCAAGGAATATTTACCATTTTTGAACTCACACATACTTTTTTCACCTTTATGATTTCAGCAAAATAAATTATAATTATTGCTACGTTGTCAAGTAGTCAATAAAGTGTTATACTGATTATATTTAAATATTCACCTTTCTTTTCGAAGTGTCGACAAATTCCGAGAATAAGTTATGTTCTTAGTTGATGAACTTCGTGCTTAATAGGTGTGACAAAGATGTTCGCAACGCAGTTTGTAAGGGATGATCTTCGTTCGAGCTTTTACAGGTTCATCTATTCGAAATTCGGAACGTAATCGTCGGACATGGGTGAAAAAGATTCTTTAATACCACCTAGTATCAAATTGAATACAGTGTCAAAACCAACAATTATAAATAGTAAATTAGAAAATAAGTCAAAAATGTATTTTTATTGCAATGTAGATAACGGTAAGACACACACTCATACATATATATACATATATATATATATATATATATATATATATATATATATATATATATATATATATACATATATATATGCATATATATATATATATATATATATACATATATATATATATATATATAAACACACATATCTATATCTATATATATACATATATAAATATATATATGTATATATAGTTATCTATCTATAAAATATATAAATACACCAGAATATATACATATATATATTTATATATATATATATATATACATATATAGATATATATATATATATATATATATGTATATATATATATATATACTAGTATATATATATATATACTAGAATATGTACATATATACATATATACTAGAATATATATATATACATATATATATACTAGAATATATATATATACTAGAATATATATATATATATACTAGAATATATATATATATATACTAAAATATATATATATAAATAATGATGTACACATACATATATATATGTAAATGTATACTAGAATATATATATATGTATATATACTAGAATATATATATATATATATACTAGAATATATATTCATTAACTTGAATGTATATATATATAAATACATATATACTAGAATATATATATATATACTAGAATATAAATATATATATACACTAGAATATATATATATATATTAATATAAAGAGGTGTACTAAAAATGAACTTTTAGGAAAGGTAAAACCCTATTGTGAAGAGTATACAGCTCAATATCCAGGATAGAGCAGGTAGAAATGAAGAAGAATGGAAAGGAATTAGAGAAAGCAAAAGCCAAATAAAAATTCAATTCAAAAGTTCAAAGCAAGGTATATTCCGCAAAAAGGCAATTTATTCAAGTTTAATTTTCCTTAAGCCAGGCTTTTCAAAGATCAAAATCTTATCATCAGAGGAAGTCGCTGGGATAGATAAGTTGGCAATGGCCAAGATTTAAAATTAGAAAAAATGAAATAAAAGTTGTAGGGAAAGAAACGCAGGGCAAAACTGTGCCAGGGTGCAAGCAAATGTCCGATTGCCAAAAAGTCCGGTGTCGAAGAGTCCAGCGGAGAAAATAAGATGTAGATAGGTAGGTCGTTAGAGGCACGAGAAGTAATGAGAGATGTTTCAAAGTTAAAATCCAAGAAGCCACAACTTCAGGTACGGCGAAAATAGAAAATCCAAAAAGGGTAAAAAGTCCAATAAGAGGTACATTCGATGATGCAGGCAGGCATCAGAGGAAATTAAGGTGGAAAATATTCGCCATTAAAGATACTTCCCCAGAGATGACAAAGGAAAGTGTTGTAAAGTGGGAAAAAGGGGCAGCGAGAATATTTAAAGCCTGCCCAGTTGAGAAAGCCGGCTATAAATGAAGAAAAGCAAAGACAATGAAAACAAGAATATAATATGCGACCAGTAAGCAGGGGAGGATCGGGTAAGGGGTGTGTGGGAGGAGAAAGGGACGGGTACGAGGAAAGATAGGGGGAGGAGAAAGGGAGCGATGCGGTGAAGGAATGCGGATAAAACTAAGAGTGTGAAAGTAGGTGGTGAAACGTAAAGTTGAAATTGGAAGTTATTTAGAGTGTCGTTTTGTACTGGGAGTTGGGGATGTGGAGAGCTATAGGATGCGAGGAGATTTTTTATATTGGTGTCTGTTCGCATAATGATGTTTTTGAGGATGTATTAACAGTGCAAGCGCATATGACGTAATTTTGTATGTAATTGCTATTTAACGGGCATTTCATTTCATTTTCAATTATTGGCCAACCCGCGTACACACTCATCGATTGCTTTCATCTCCCTTGTATTCGATCCATCAACTATGTATACGCTTCGCTCTACTGACAATATTTGTTCTCATAGATTCCATTACTCTCACCTTTAAACTACGCACTCTCATTATTTTCATAATGGTCAATTTGCCCTCTTAAAATCTATTTATAAATTCAACACACTAGTTTATCACTTAGGTTACATAATTAATCCAATCCTACCCCTTAATCTTTATAATAGTACTCAATTGTTGCAAGCAGACTAACGCTCTTCTTAATCCTAACTTAAGTTATACATCAAACTATGTTATTTAATCATGCATGTCTTTTTTCTCACCTTCGACCAGTATGTTTCCATTGCCCAATGTTTTAACAACCTTAGGCGTCATATTAGCCGAAATTATTTTCTCAATGACGAAGGGAGATAATGTAGCAAGATTTGGTTCTTCTAATGCTTCCAGTACAATACATCTTGGGAATCTTATTTGGGTGTGTTCTTCTTCTTCTCCTGCAGAGCTATTATCCTTATGCATTCTATTCGTTGTTCTGTTAGGAGCCATACATTGTTTCTTTTTAATTCATCATTTCTGCTCCCTAACCACCACGGAGTCCACTATGGAAATTGACAAGCGGGAAACCAAATCGCCTTAACAAAACAAGATTACAGGAATGGTATACTGAACATGATCGTTATGACAAGCATCCGTGTTCCATCAATTTCTCTACCCACTTATAGCGAAATGTCCGAGGCACACAGCCATTTTGCGGTTATATATCTTTCAAGTTGATTGACCCTTGCCATCGCCTTCTAGCACTTATAAACTGAAGTGTGTATTCATAGCTATGAAGTAAATCAATTTTAATATTCTAAAAGATCGGGGAAACTGATAGAATAAGTGCTAGAGCAAAACGTTACTTGCCGATTAGTCGGATCCGCCCTCTCCGAACTCCCGTCTAGCCGAAGTAAGGGCCAAAGTAGAGTGTTGCAAATCACGTGGCAATTTATGTAACCAGACCACGGACACCTCAGTTACCAGGCTCTCGTTCTAAGACATCACGGGTCGGCACTCACGGCCAACAGGTAGCTCCGTTTTAGGGAGAGGGACACCCCTCTGCATAGGGTTGCAGTCAGTGAACTCGCGGCCCCGCTGACATAACGATATATATATATATATATATATATATATATATATATATATATACTAGAATATATATATATATATGTACATATCTATATATATATGTATATATAGATATATATACTAGCATATATATATATACTAGAATATATACATTTCTATATATATATATATATAGATATATATATATGCTAGAATATATGAACATGTGGTGTAGCAGGCATAGCGTTCTTTGAGAAAATAGTTTTATGAAGGTTAGATGCTGTACTACATTTTATACTAAATAAGAATAACATAAAATATATTTTCCGTAGTTTATACGGACTGAAAATTTACATCAGAAAGTAGAAACTTTATAACTGATCATAAACTATCTTATCACGGTAGTATAGCAGTGTTGCAAAAAACTCACTGTCACCCCATCAATGTATTCTGTCATCAAATTTAAATTCTTTAGATTGCTATGTCAGGTTAAGCATTCCAGTGTAGGGCTATGAAAAATATGCATTCAAGGAACTCGAACAACATCTTTACCAAAGAAAAGATGGATAAACAACGTCTCTGAATGGACGCATATGAGCATAAACAAAGCGAACACATTGGACTAAATTCGTTAGGCTTGGAGTACACTCAGCCATGTTAGTGCGTATTCTGCAGCTAGCTGGGAAAACGTTTACTGCAAACAAACATTATATCAATACTTCTACTAGGTCATGACTGATTGATTAGAACAATATACACCAGTTAGTTAAAGAGGTTCTTTAGTTCGAAATTTCGTACAGTTTCCCCGGTTCAACCAAAAGCATTCCTAAATTAAACAATTAGATTGGCATGTCCGAAAATATTCACCCGAAGCGAGCCGAAAGTTATGTTGACCAGAAAATCGTAGATATAAAAACCGAGATGTGAATCGTAGTAGTAATAATCCACATCATGCACATTCTTAATCTTCAGCTACAACAACCAAGAGGAAACACACCAAGAAAACAGTTGGCAGAAGCTAAATAAGAAACAAATGAAAAACTTTTTAAAAACTTATTTGGGAGAAATGAAAATGCACAAAAGAAATGAGATTAATGAAGTAGGAAAAACAGCATGAGTTTATATTAGAAGATAGAAGGAAAGCTAGTAAGATAGACCGAAGGATAAATGTAAAAAATATGGAACATAGATACACATGACACGCATCATTATGATATATATCGTGTTGAATGAATGAATCACGAAGACATTGATCAAAAGAAAAACACGTAAAGGGGAAACGTTACAATAGATAGTTAAAGAAAACAGTAAAAATTATGAGGCAAAAAATTAGGTATAGGAATAGGAAACATGAATTATGCCAGATCAAAGGTAATGTGATTATAAAATAGATGAAAACAAGAAAGTTGAATAAACAGATGAAATAACCGCACCTAATGAGACGACGGAAATAATTATAAAAAAACTCAGAAAACACCCACATCACAATTCTCTCTCTCTCTCTCTTTCTCCATATATATATATATATATATATATATACATATATATATATATATATATATATATATATATATATATATATATATATATATTTATTGTAAGTTATGAAAATACATGCATGCAATTAAGCTACAAAGTAGTTTCCGCGTTTCATCCTGGTAGGAAATCGTTAGACTAAAATGTGTAGCTTAATTGCCATGAAAATATTCTACTTACTTACTTCCTTGTTCTACTCACGTATTAATTACTATTGAAGTAAATACTGAAAATCGATAGATAAAAGAGTATATCACCTTATAACGGTTTTTGTGGATACATGAACTGTTATATATATACATATATATATATATATATATATATATATATATATTAATATACATTCATATATATATATATATATATATATATATATATATATAAATATATATAGAGAGAGAGAGGGGGCAGAGAAAGAGATTGTGATATTTCACTGAGAATATTCAGTAGTCAAGAACAAGCCCAAAAAACAAGCTCGATGAACACCGCTCATAGGGAACACATCATGTATACGTATATTTGGATAGTTTATTAAGATATTGTTCCAGAGAGGATTCATCACAACTCAAAAACTATATTATTATATCATTTTCTTTGTGATAGTACCTAACATGTGTTTCGCGACCTAGCAGGGTACTTTCTAGGAATTTAACCAGATGAGATACAACACCTAAAATATGCACCTCAACGACTGATAATACCCTACAGGTTGTTGACTTAGTTTAAATCACTTAAAAAGGAAATAAGGAAAACAAGTTCAAAAGGCAGCTAAAACAACTCGGTAATATGTTTTAGCTGTGGTGTGCCCACACAACTAGAAAGTCCTGGTCAATGGGGGAAACAGAAAGAAAAGAAAAAAAAGGAAAACGAAATGGGGAATCCCATACATCCAGCGAAATATATATACAAAAGGCAACCTCCATATAGACACTCCTCCCAAGAAATCAAACAAAATCAAACCGTCCACAGCGCAACGTTTTCATAACTTCCATGATCTCAGAATTGACACATGCAACCTGCTATTATTCCGTTGAGGAGTCCAACATCGACTTCCCCCGATAGACACTAAACAATACAGAGAGGCCGAGAATAAATAACAAAATATTAAAACAGTTAAAATATTAAAACAGGTTCACTCACGGATGCAGGAAACATGCCGGGCTAAATAATAAAGCTCCCGCCAAAAACAGTTTGAAAGATATAACAATAAAAATACCAAAAACTAATAGAAAGTAATATTTTAAAAAATCTAGAGTCTTTTTTTAAATATTAAATAAATTTAGCTGCAACGAAAAAAATGAACATTTTTCATAGAAAAAGAGGCTAGTAACTAAGCTTTACGCCCGGTTGGATTATCTGTCATGGATTGACACGGATCAATTTGCCTTCAATATCCATTCACTCGTATCTCGTTTATTAATATTAATCCAAGGAAAATGTTGATGACAGGTAATTTTTTTACTTCGTAGCGATGGATCAGGATCAAATTTATATGAGAAAGGAAATAGGATTAAATCAGACTGTGGAATCACGATCCACAGCTCTCCGTCCACCTCACTTTATATCCACGATAACCAAGTAACATCTATCTTTTATAACAAAAAGTAATCATACCTAGATTTTTTTATATTTTATATTTATTTATCTTATTTTATCCTATCCATTAGTTCACTTCATGCTAGTTTCAGTGTTTCAGGTAGTAGTATTTATATAATTATTCCATACATTTACCGTGTTCGTTTCCAAACACCCCTATTCCCATTCCCCTAGGGTTGGCGGAACAAGTACTAATCCGTGTTTGATGTGGAGTAATATGGTAATTGGGTTATTCCATCCTACCCCCTGCATTGTTTAGAATATCAAGATTTACATTTACATTAGTAAAAATTAGAAAAATATATATGCTGTTCCCATACACATTTATTTCCTTAATATCTTAAAATGTTATTATTTATTATTTGTCTATCTATATGTGAGTCGCCCCCCCTCCACTTTCTCCGAGCGATAGTGGCATTTTTTAGAGTAAACTTCCAAGAATATAGATTTTAATTTTGCTATCTAATTTCCAATCACTCCCCTTAACCCCGCTATCCTAATCAAAGGCTAAGATTTGTGTTATGCCCTAACTAAAACCAATACGCAGTACTACATCGTTATTTCTATCCGATATATATATATATATATATATATATATATATATATATATATTGCCAAATAAATTTCATTAGCCCGAGTCAAATTATCGAATTAGGAGATTCCATCTGTTCTTCTTGTCTTTCCCGTATCTAGGTCTCAGGCTTTACAATAGGTAATTATTTCCATGCAAACAACATTGACGTATCTCTTGCCTGGCGTTTAATAAATTATCCGTTGATATCATTATATGGTACGATTCTAATGCGCATTGGTTGCATAGTTTTCTTTTCTTCGGCCTATACTTGTAAGTTCTTCCGACAACTGGCCATTTCAATTCGAAGGGAGGCTGTTTGATAACGAGATTTCTAACAAACCCGCCAAGAAAAGTGTTAGGCTTATCTATGTTAGCCCCCTTCCCCGTCCACTCCTGAACAACGCCTTAATCAATCCTTAAACTCCCACTCAGTTGACCCGATTTATGACTTCTTATTATTTGTAGTCATTACATCGCATTTGTAGACGATGCTTGATATCCTACAATCCACATCTGGTGGACAGATGTTGCTATCTCTACAATTACAACGTTGTAAATATACCTAACTGTGGTTTATAAATGGGAGGGGGTTATAAACCACTGTTAGGTATATTTAGAACGCTGGATCTCCATGAATAGCCGTTATTCTGGATCGACACCAGGATTATATGTATCATTCCGTGACTTAAAAATCTTTTAACTATTATATCTTATGAACCGCAAACGTAGGGAAAGAAACACAGGGCAAAACTCTGCCCGAATGCAAGCAAATGACCGATTGCTAAAAAAAAATTGCTTTTTCAAGTCGGCTTTCTCAACGGGCTAGCTTTAAAACATTTTCGCTGCCTTTTTTCCCATTTTAAAACACTTTCCTTGATATATCAGCCCAGGAAGTATTTTTAATGGCGAATATTTTCCACTTCACTCTTTACTGAGCCTTGCCTGCATCTACGAACGTACCTCTTATTGGAATGTTTACCCTTTGGATTTTCTATTTTCGCCGCACCTGAAGTTGTGGCTTCTTGGAATTTAACTTTGAATCCTCTCTCACAACCTCTCGTGCCTTTTAACGACCTACCTATCTACATCTCATTTTCTCCGCTGGACTTTTCGACACCGGACTTTTTTCCTATAACTTATCGAATAAATTTAAAATCGTGAAAGATGTTTTTTGATCCGAACGAACGCGGGAAAAAATATCGTTTCTTGATTTATTTTCTAATTTAAATTTGTGCTTTCCGTGTATTTGTTTTTTCACACATCTGGTCACTCAGGGCATTTCATTTTTCTATATCGTGTATTTTATTCTAATGTATATATATATATATATATATATATATATATAGATATATAGATATATAGATATATAGATAAATAGATAGATAGATAGATAGATAGATAGATAGATAGATAGATAGATAGATAGATATGTGTGTGTGTGCTGTTCTTTATTATAGAGCGGTGAACATGTCAATAAATATTCCGATGACATATGGAAAAAAGTGTCGTATCTATTGCGTTCTTTTACAGCGAAAAAAGCGTTTATTGAATTATGGACACCAAGGATTAGATTATCTGCCTAAAGAAAAGTGAATAATGCTCTCCCATCATCGACATACTCGCTAAATAACAATAAAAAATATATCAGTTTTTCTTTTTTTAGAGCAAACGACCCAACCAAGATATGAGCGAGGGTTGAGATTTGGAAAATATACGTGAACAACATTTATGCTGTAAAGTAACGATCCTTCTTAAACTTTTATTCATGAAAATGTTTATAAATAAAAAGAACAATACCTATTTTCACCATTTTATTTTTTCTAACGAATAATAAAATGAAGATATACTGGATCAAATTTGATATTTAATTATTATAGATTTAATTTTTCAAATGGGTGGTTTTGCCATATTATGCTCCCTAAAAACTTTAAATTACTTCAAACATCTTACGTTTTAAGAAAGATATATGCCCTATTTGACCAGTTTCCTTTAAAAGTAAATTACACTAAATATTTCTAATATGCTTTTGTTTATCAGTCGTTTTCCAAAATCTTTAATGAAACGTTAAGTCATTAAAGAATATATTCTGTACATACACATATAAAAACATATACACATACTTAAATTTATGACGATATATATATATATATATCTTATATCATATAATGTATGCATGTATATATATATATATATATATATATATATATATATATATATATTGATGTATATATATTCGCTTTTATTGCGTTGTAATGTTGAAGTTGTTTGTGTTCTTAACCATATTATCGATTTTTAAAATATTTCCTATGTCTCCCTTCGATTTTTTAATGTCTGATATTCAAGGATATTCAATTTCATATTCGAAAAATATTCGGTGAAAGCAATAAGGATTAAATTGCGGTTAAGTGGTATGTCATGTATGAAAGGTGAGGTGCTGTAAGGAAATATATTTATAGTAGGCGGAAGGATTTCGAGCACTATACACATTGAAATTAAATAGAGTTTAGAAATTTAATTGGCCAATTTAAGTATTTAGAGTCTACTGCGATTTTCGTATTTGAAAAATTGCTGATCGAATTAACACTGTCACGTCCACCTTCGTGTGTATTTTTATTTGCGTGTAGAAAAAGATGATGAACACCTCTTCGTGACGTTTACAACTACCTGTTCAATGGATGACGTCACAAAGGTATGCAATCCCCTATGCTCGTGTCTATATCTCACATCTGCTTTAGTGGATAGTGTCATTCAATTGTCATGTCATTCTAAATGAATTATAAGTCCTCTACCCTATCTTAAAACAGATGGATAGCGTAATACATTTGTACCTCATCATTGCTGAGATTATAAAGTATCTACATGACTGCTTCAACGCTTTCTTCATTGAGTGACGTCACAAAACATTGACCATATCAATGTACGGCGTTATAAATGGTATTTAACCTGCTTTAAGGATGAAATACATTTATAATCTAAACTATTTCTTAGATAATGAATTGGTCGGATAATTCCTAATACTATCCATATACTTCGGCCGTAAATAAACAAACGTTGTTAAAATGGGGTTCCAATCATATGAGTTTGGTGAGGCAGATATTTGGAACTAAATGTTGGAACTAGGAAAATCGTGGAAGTGCTCAGACGTCATTTTGCGATCGTCTAGCATAGAAGGTAGTTCTAATGCAACACTAAAGCCCATCCTGCAGAAACCGTGTACACCCATCGCTTGACAGCAGATAGTAGCAGTAGTTCATCAAATTATCTGGCTTGTTTTCTACGAAATACATTTTCGTAGTTATCAGGACAGTTATTTTTTAAATTTAATGCGCTAAATAGGAAGTTTATTTCACAGAGAAGTTTATTAAATAAATTGCCTTTACTTGTAAGAACTCGAAATGCATTCAATTCGAATTTATTTAATAATAACATTATTTTTTGTAAATAAATTAGTTATTCTAAATATGCTGTTTATTACCTAAGAATAATTCGTTCAAAGTAACATGCATAAAAAGTGCTTCTGTTTTTACAGAGAGCCGAAAATATGCTACACTTTTATTCCAACCCAAATGTATGAGAATAAAAACGAGAAGCATCATTTCTGAGAACAATATGCAGTTTATACTGATAAAGAAATACCCCATATACCAAACGATCGTCTGATTGCTTTAACCCTACATGTTTATATAGCAACAATTTAAGCTGCCTAACTGCTACAAGTTCGAAGTAGCGAAGCAAAGACACACATACACATGATCAAAAGTAGGCACACACACCAAGTGTGTATTTTGAATCGTCGTCGACCTTCTTATTCGCTCTTTTTGTCATGGACTTTTGTCACTGCGTTAAAATATTCATGTCTCATTTCATATTCATTTAACCATATTTAATGTAATAGTGCTTAGCCTCTTGTTAGAGAATATAGATTAATTTTAAAAACATAGTGTTATCTGCAAGTGCTTCTTAATTCTTTTAGATGACCATTGATAATTAGTAAAATTCTCATCTGGAGTGTTATTTTCACAACGTTTCGGCCGATATAACCTCCGACCTTCTTCAGAGGTATCTTATTGAACTCGGTAATCATGAATCGCAAGAACCCCGGGCGTGACGTAGAATTCAGTTGTAGGTGCAGTCTTCTGCAGGTTGAAGGTTTAATCCTCAGTTCAGGTGATGCTAGGAATTGCAAATTTCTGAAAACTTTTACCCGGTAATGGCTGACGGAACGATTCCGGAGTTCGACAGTTAGATTCCCGAGTTCTAAAATATGCATATAAAGAAGGTCGGGGGTTTCATCGGCCGAAACGTTGTGAGAATAACACTAAAGATCAGAAGAGTAGTCAGAATAATCCAAATTGTTCAAAATGGTATGCATTTGTTTAAAAGGAGAATGTATGAAAGTATTCATGGAAAAGAGTATTTAACAAAGATTACCGTAAACAGAAATAATTTCATGAATGAAACCGGTGAGCCGATTACGTAAATGGATAAAGAGAACAATATAAGACAATGTAATACAGAATAAATCGTTTCAAATACTATTTAATATGTTGATTATGAACTGGGTAAGCTGTCTTGAATAGAAAAATGCATACTTTGTTATGAAGAACTTAAGCAGTCCTAATTTGTGTAGGGCATTTGTGGCAAAATAATTATCCACTTGAGAAAAGTTCCGAATCGGATTAAATGTTATTTGAAAAGAAATTGAGAGTTATACATTTTAGGATCAAGTTAAAAATGAAATAAAAATTGGCTAGTCAGAATCAACTATTAATAACAAATTTATTACTATCCATTACAGATTTGGACAATCCGATAACATAATTGTATATATTAGAAAGTGGAGATTGTTCATTAAAAAATGGCATCGTGTTTAACCGAGAAACGTAAGTGAATGTCTTGAAGATTAAAATAGAACATGTAATACATTATAGAACGAAATAGATAAAAAAAAATCAGACGACAATTGATGATGACGTCATCGTCGTAACCTCCAGTGACGTCATGAAATCTTCATTGATAAGCACGAATCAGTAATATTTATCGATTTATGAACGATCGATGCATTAACAAAAGGAACAACGCGTAAAACAATCGGAAGATGTCCCTCCACCATCGCCTGCGACAGCAACCGCTTGAAAGCCGCTGCCTTTCACCAACACCGACCCGTGATTTTCTCTGTCATCTTTTTGCTGCGCGCCACTCTGACGTCCATCTCCGCCATTTTGAAGCAGGTATTTTTCTGTCATCCTCGGCAAAGTGATTGGGTCGTCAAGATGAGTGCAGCTTGTCGAATTCCTCTTGCGTTTCTATTTTCAGTCGCGCGGAAACGAGATTCTCATGTTGTTCTAATGTCCCTTTACGACCCTATTTATACTCATGATCTCCCATGCCTTCCTTTCAATCTATAGAAATATATATATATATGGATGGCTGCCGACCTACTTTCTATTATCACGAGTTGTGTCACGTTAGTCGATTCATCTTATCTCTCTACGTATGAATGTATATGTCAATATAAGTATTAAAGCCCGCCTTTATCTATATTTATATTTATACATTTATGAGTCAAAGCGTCTGTGAAAACTATACACATATTTAACTAGGCCTATTCTTATTTATTGGTCTATTTATATTTCAATATAGCTATATTTATCCTAGATATGTTATCTCTCTCGCTCTCTCTCTCTCTTTCTATATATATTTTCTAGTAAATATATATATATATATATATATACACATATATATATGTATATATATATATATATATGTATATTTATATGGATTAGCTTTATTAATTTATGAAATAAAATAAAG
Organism: Sepiola atlantica; assembly: GCA_963556195.1. Lineage (NCBI taxonomy): Eukaryota > Metazoa > Mollusca > Cephalopoda > Sepiida > Sepiolidae > Sepiola > Sepiola atlantica. Next base: position 154,753,321 of record OY744516.1, read on the forward strand.
TATTTGCAAACTGTGTTGATAACGATCGTACATCATAATTGACTTGATGTTCTAATTCCTGAAACAATTGTAATGTTTTAATTCACTAGATGTATATATATATATATATATATATATATATATATATATACACTAGAAAAATGCCGTTCAGAGACAAGTAAAATTAATTCGCAAGCAGAATAGTTTGGCACCACTTTTATGTCCACATATAAAGAATAAAGTCAATATATGAAATTAAGTGTCAATCAGCTATGTTAAAAACATCATTATGATCGGTTAATTTGTTTAGGAGTAAAAACTGTACATGCAAATATATAAATATAAACACATACCTTACATGATATATGTGTACAGCTTTACTTAGAGCTGAAAGCCATATACATTTTTTTTCTTAATTTCGACTTTTACATTTCTGAATAACCAATAGAGCAACTTCGTCTTTAATGCTTATTAGAAACGTTAACAAGAGCTCTATATAAGACTAGTATTACCATTGGATTACTCCTAAAATTTCACTCAAATAGCACTTGTGTTTGATTTATGTATATATTGTTTTTTTTCAATTAGATCTTCAGAAAGATATACACAGCCATCATATATATATATATATATATATATATATATATATATATATATATATATATATATATATATATATACGTTTTTTGTAAAATCACTGGCTTCAGGATTATGTCTCCAATGTCTAAAGAATAATTTTTTTTAACTCTCTAATCATAGGTCCGGAAAACGGTGATTTCTGAGTTATAAGCCATTGAAATACGTACTGATACATGTGTTGTGTTTTCACAGATGGTGTTTTTACAGACCAGACTCCTGCACTGTCATTGATTTATGGGGTTCGAACAACTGGTGAAATCAGTTATATATTTCATTTATGATATCGCGGGGGTAATGCTGCAGAAACTCGTTTTCTATATCGGGAATTCTTTTTGAATCGAAGATGTCCCGATAGATAGTATTAAGGGCATTTCTCGCTTATTTTGTGAATATGAGACATTCAAACCTTGTAATGACGATGGAGGGCGACAAAGAACCACGAGGTCAGCACAAGCGGGAGAGATTGTCGACACACGTCAAATCAGTATACGACAGGTGAAAAAGCACGTGGCTATTTCGCAGTTGATTGTTTGGAAAATGTTGCGACAACAAAGTGCGTACCATTATCACCTAGAACGGTCACAGGGGGTTGTTACAGACATATTATCTAGCACAAGTTTCGTTTTGAAACTGATTCTTGGCCTAGTGAATTGGAAATCTTGACTTTCCAAAGTACATTTTCTTCACTGATGAAGCATACTTTACAGAAAAAAGAATAATAACATTTACAATCAGCACATATTTTCAGATGATAATCTATCGGTAGTTCTTCCATTATGTAATCAACCGGCGAGAAGTAAATTGTAGCATTTGGTCTGATACTACGCTTCCCCCTTTTGTCCTCGGTCAGTGACCAAAAGTCTTTCTAGCTGAGGATTTTTTTTTGTTTCAATCCAATGCCCTTTTTGTGGAGCTGGATTTTCTCCTACATTGAAATAACCACCGTGTGTCTTACCCTGCCCTTGTAGGGAGGCTAGTAAATAAGAATAGCGCATCTCACTGAACATCTGAATTTGTATTCATTGTGATACGTTAGTGCGATAGCATACACAACACGCTACAAATGCGGACGCGTATTATTGCAGTAATGAGTCGCTATTGAGAGACCGGCATTACTTTGGACGATGCCTATCTCGAACGGTTACTCCCGTGCGTGCGAAATTATTGTACGTATTAGATGTTTGAAATAGAAAATGTTGAGTAATATTTGTTTCAATGGCCTAAGGCTCGGAAACCAAGCGTTTCAAGCCCTATTAACCGTTTTGACTATTTACAAATATACACCATAACAACCAAGTTATGCCATCGATACTTCACACACATTATCGCTCTCTTCCTCTTACTATATATATATATATATATATATATATATATATATATATCATTAATAAATAAATATTCACAACTGGTAAACATTCTCCGGAGTTTGGATAAAGTGTAATATGTCACGTGCGACTTTACATCGTAAATATTACGCTACATACAGTTTTCTACATTATGCGACCACTTGATTCAAATGAATTATTAGCCGAGCTAACTAACCCGCAGAAAACATATCTTATGCTTTTCTGGAGTAATACGAATCACCGTAAGATTCTTCACGCTCAGTCGGTTTTAATGCGAAGTCTAAGACCTGTACGCCTTATTTTGTTTCCACTATACTCCGGTGTATGCACGAGATAATCAATCTCTTTACTAGAGCATGCACTGTCTTTCTACTTACTATTAATCTCGAGAAAACTAAGGTAATTCTCACCACACCGCGTGGACATGGATATGTCGGACTCAATTACTATGCCAGATTAAGTTAGTTGATTCATCTTCCTGACGGGACGGACCCTTCGACTCATGAACACATGTAAGTGGCGAAAGATAAGCGAAACAATAGCCAGGATTGGGAGAACCCTGTGCTAAGGTATATAACATAATTATATCTGAAAACTTTATTCAGTATTAAATAACCCATACAGTGTCGATATGCCGTAAAACAAACCAACCCAACCCATGTAAAAAGTAATTAGCGATATTAGACAATAAATGTTTTTTTTTGTTTCATTTTACTTCAGTCGAAGTTCTTAAAAAAAGGAACCCCTTTCTTGGAGCTAATATTCGATCTTTATATGAGATACATAGATATTCGAATATACCATTAAAGTTCTTTATTTACGTCTCAAACGTTTAGTTATTAAAGAAGTTCAGAACATTAATGTTCCTCCCCACCAATTGACGGGTCAACTCTGTTATAGTATACCTTCCGTATACTCTCCTGGTTTTAGCAGATTCCAGGGCCAAAATTCACTTAATCTAGTGGAGTATTCAGTTCGGTGCTATTACTATACACAGCATCACTTGAAGAATGTGCACCTTTTCTCGTACAAGCCAGTGTGGGATAGCCATATCGAGTTGACCTTATTTGTACCGAGAATGCTATGTCATTTTCAATATTTATTCAGGGTTTACTTATCATCGCAGGTTTTTCCATTACAAATCCCTGCACATACATACCTTAGACACACGTGTCTAGTAGGCATTTAAGTGCTCCCAAGTAGGCATTCAAGTTATCTTATATACATATATGTGTAAGGCTAATGCTTTAAAAGCTCCGTGCTTGTTGAGTAATATATTTCAGTATTTACTAATCGCATGAATCTGATAAACGTGAACTAAACAGTATCATTGCATCTATTATAAGAAAAGAGTTATTAGAGCGATTATTTTATAACCAGAAGAGTTAGTAGGATTATAGTTTATACACTCAAACACACGAATATATAAATATACATATCTATATAAATAAAGAAAAAATTGCATGTAGGTATGTATTTGTGGGTGTGTGTATGTATGCATGTATGTATGTATGTATGCGTGTCGCGGCATCACAGGCAAACTGTTGATCAAAGTACAAAACTAATCGCAGATGTGGAATCAAACCCCCCGCACTGACGGGTTTATCAATTTCAGAAGCGGCTTAACATTTCTTACACTCGTTATTATAAATTGCACCTAGTAGAAATAACATTACAAAAAAATGTTACGAAATTTCTTATTTCCTTAACAACTTCATAGAAGAACAAAACATTATTTTGTATTAAAAATGCATGAAACATATTTTATTAATGTTCACTAATATATTTTTACTTGAAGATTTTATTTTTATTTCATTAGCTTTGGAAATTGAAAAGAGGACGATTGATAATTTATTTAATTTGGATTATTTAGACTACTGTTATCATTTTGAATATTACTCGCACAACTCTTCTGCCGATAAAACCTCCGAACTTCTTCAGTTGCATATTGTTGAACTCGGTAATATTTCTGGCAAGATCAAAAATATGAACGGGATTTCAAATATAACCCTGTATTTAATTCACGCAGGTTTCGTCAGCCATGACTGGCTAGAAGTCTTAAGTACTTCGTTATTGTCTTCTTAGTATAGCTAGCACTGCGAATTGTACCATCCACCTCCAGACAACCGTCACTTAGAACCGATTATGAGTTTGAATGAAATATTACCGAGTTAGAAAATATTCACCTGACCGTGTTGTGGGCGTTCCAGGCGAGATAACATTAGTTCAATTAATTCATTTGATTTTATATCTGTTTCTTTTTATTTTGTTTGAATAATCTAGTTTGTGCGGTGGTAAAGCATTTAACGCGTTCTCAATTAATATTTTAGGGTTCGAAACTCACACATTGAAGTGAGCTGAGTGGTTAGTAAATTGACACCCACTACGAAATCGGTGCTGCTATAGATAGAAGCGTCTGATCTCCTTGACTTCGCGGCAGAAACGATAGGGCAGGTACCGGAAGCGCTCGAGAGTTGGCGAGACGAAAACGACAAGCTTTAATGGATTACATACAGGCGATAATATAAGACGAATAAATTCAAAGAAAATATATCTTGATAAAAAGACAAAAACCGATCTAACTGTAGAGTGGGGAGCAAATGAACTATTTTCAAACAAATTTGTGGAAAGAAGATTTTTGGGGGAGGGGGACTTTGTCAATGTTTTCTTGTTCATTTGTGTCGCTGTTTTTTTTCTCATTAACATAAAACTAAGAAAGAAAAAATGGGTTAGGTTTTGTGTTAAGTTTAAAGTTAGGGTAAGGGTTTAAGGTTAGGGTTAGGGCAGGTTTAATTGTTAGGGTTTTGGGTTAGAGCTAGGGTTAGGCTTTAGGGCAAGAGATCCCGTTCTTAGGGATAGCCAAGACCTGCATTCAAACTGCCAAGCTCTAACTGGATGACGCTAATATAAGACGAATGAATTCAAAGTAAAATACATAGATACAAATCTTCTTTTTTTGTTAAAATAATGTTTTTTTTTTGGGGGGGGGGGGTAAAATATTGTCAATGTTGTATTAAGATAATAAAAAGAAAAAAATGATATTATTTCGTCTTGTCGACGCGAAGTCACGAAAATCAGGCGCGTCATCTATAACAGTGCCACGAAATCACTGCAATGGCAATAAACTTTTGAGAGAAATAATGAACGGAACATTTTATTGCAACTGTACGAACATTGAGATAAAAATTAACACATCAACAAAATTATTTTAGGTATCACAAATCAGGATTTTACAAACTCTGACTCAGCACTGTTAACAACGTCCAGCCCAAAGCTTTGATAACAGCTACATAATCAATCATTTTGCAAACACTAAAGAGCTCGTCTATGATGAACCTAGGGGATTAACTTTTAATTCAATATTTTCACGTTGGAAAAACACTTTTTTCAATCGAATGTTCCCATATGGACGATTCCACAAAGGTGCGTTTATTATTAATAAAATTAGGAGCAGACGAATATAATCGTTACATAGATGTTATTCATCCTAAACAAGCGAAAGATGTATTCTTCTCTGAAGCAATTGACCAACTTACGGGCATTTTCACCATCTAGAACTCGTTTTTCAACGTTCGCAAGAATTGCATTAGCAGGACACAAACTATGCTTTCGATAACATTGCTTTTTCCGGTGAAGAAAACTTTGAATGCCAAACATTTCAAATAAAATCCATCACAGAGGATCGCTTGAAAAGTCTTACATTTATTGCTGAACTCAATCGCTACAGGATGTATACATTGGAACATGTTTATTCACAATACTGGACCAAGATAAAAGCAAACATTAAATATTACGCTCGTGAACCCCTCGTTCACCCTCATCAATCTTTTTCAAAAGTATAAACCATGGAAATGGTCCACTGAGTTTCAATCTGTCTGTAATGAGATTAAATCCTTACTTTTTCAGATATGTTGCTTACACACTACCACTCATCCATAGATGTTATTTGTTGGTCTTGATTTCTCTGAGATCTCATTTCACATAGCTTTCCCGATAGCAGCTACAATCAATAAGTAATACGTCCAGGTCACTGACACCTGCTGGGCGAAACTATAGTCAGATAGATAAGAAAGCAGTGGCGATTGTCAAAAACAATCTCCACTGTTCAGAAGATAATATATATATATATATCACTCTACCTTGTTAGCGTGTTAGGATCAAAGAGGAGTATTCCTGTCTTCACAACAAGCATTATGCTGTCGGATTATGATTTCTCCATCAGCTATTGTTAAACTGATGCAATCAAGCATGCAGATATTTTATCCAGACTCGTGCATGAGCAATCCTAAGTCAAAGAAGATTCAGTCATTTCAACGGTGTATGTGGAACAAGAAAACATTTCAGTGCACTCATGAACTGTCAGACGAATAAATGTTACTTCACAAATGATTCGCGAGGCTACAGCTTTCGACCCCGTACTCAAATCAGTGTTGCAGACCCATCGTACAAAACTGTCTGACGTATGTGAAGACAAAACAACATCAATCATCATTGTCTGAGGAAGATGGTTGTAATACTTTTTGAGAACGTGTTACTAATCCTTTTAAATTGCAAAATTGTGTTTAAAACCAATTTCACTTTGGACACCAAGGTGTTAGCCGGATTAAAGCCTTAGCACTTAGCAATGTCTATTAGCAACACATGGACAAACAAGAAGAACTGAGCCAAAATTGTTCAACATGTCAGTTAGTTTTAAGAGCTCCGAGAAAAGCTACACTTTGTTATTGGCTTACTCCAGATTTACCCTGTTACGTTTTGATATTGACTTTGCAGGAACCATTGATCGAATATGTGTTCTACTACTAGTAGATGTCTACAGTAAAGGGTATGAGATTATTCCAATGAACCGAATTACCTCTGAAGGAACAACCACCAAATTTCAGTATTGGTTGATTGAATATGATCAAGGTGGACTCGTATACAAATGATCCATATTAACAAATGTTATTACATTTTTTTATATTTCTTTAGTTGTAACGACTTGCAACAGTTATATGTGTGGTATATGAAATCTGTACTTGCTAGCAGTTAGCAAGCAGGTAATAATTTCCCGCCATAGATTTCTAAAAGCAAACGCAAACAAAAGGAAATCGGCAAGTTCAACTTTAAAGATAACAAAGCTAGCGAATGATTACTTCAGTAATCTGATTAAATGCAAACCAATATGGAGCCAGTCACGACGGAAGCGATAAATAAGCTGCTAATGCAAATCATTCGGCGTACTTTGGCGAGGGTACAATACATATACACATATATATATATATATATATATATATATATATATATATATATATATATATATATATATACATATATATACATATATGTATACATATATATACATATATACACATATATATACATATATATATACATATATATATATACATATATATATATACATATATATATATACATATATATATATACATATGTATATACATTTATATGCATATATATACCTATATACATATATATATACATATATATATGCATATATATATGTATATGTATATATATATATATATATATATATATGTGTACATGCATACATATATGCATGTATTTATATCCATTTACATATATATTTATATATATATTAATTTATATATATATATATGTATATATATTTATATATAAACACATATATATATATATATATATATATATATATATATATATATTTATATATATACATGCATATATATGCAGGTATTTATATCCATTTATTTATATGTATGTGTATATATATATTTGTATATATATATATGTATATATATACATCCATTCATATATATATATATATGCTTGTATAGATATATATGCATCTATCTATCGATCAATCTCTCTCTCTCTCTCTCTCTCTCTCTGTCTCTCTCTCTCTCTCTCTCTATATATATATATATATATATATATGAAGGAGAATGGAAAGGAATTAGAGAAAGATAAAAGCCAAATCAAAATTCAATTCAAAAGTTCAAAGCAAGGTATATTCCGCAAAAAGGCAATTTATTCAAGTTAAATTTTCCTTAAGCCAGGCTTTTCAAAGATCAAAATCTTATCATCAGAGGAAGTCGCTGGGATAGATAAGTTGGCAATGGCCAAGATTTAAAATTTGAAAAAATGAAATAAAAGTTGTAGAGAAAGAAACGCAGGGCAAAACTGTGCCAGGGTGCAAGCAAATGTCCGATTGCCAAATAGTCCGGTGTCGAAAAGTCCAGCGGAGAGAATAAGATGTAGATAGGTAGGTCGTTAGAGGCACGTGAATTAATGAGAGAGGTTTCAAAGTTAAATTCCAAGAAGCCACAACTTCAGGTACGGCGAAAATAGAAAATCCAAAAAGGGTAAAAAGTCCAATAAGAGGTACATTCGATGATGCAGGCAGGCGTCAGAGGAGATTAAGATGGAAAATATTCGCCATTAAAGATACTTCCCGGGCAGAGATGACAAAGGAAAGTGTTTTAAAGTGGGAAAAAGGGGCAGCGAGAATATTTAAAGCCTGCCCAGTTGAGAAAGCCGGCTTTATATATATATATATATATATATATATATATATATATATATATATATATATATATATATATATATATATATATATTCTTGTATAGATATATATACATGTACGCACATATGCATATATATAAATATACCTGTATATATATATATATATATATATATATATATATATATATATATATATATAGGTATATTTATATATATATATATATATATATATATATATATATATATATATATATATATATATATATAGGTATGTTTCAAATAAGGTACACATGCGGGGTTCTTTCTCATTTTCTAAGGAAACCAATCGAATAATTGCAATTGGCGACTTTCTTTGTTTAAGGAAACATAAAATTTCCGTGTAGCTTACTTGTCATAAGTTTTATATAACAACAAAAATCTGTAACTGTATTGACAAAATACTTAAGTGAATACTAGAAAAAAATACACATAAATTACTTAGTATTTTATAGAACGTAGACGATTAAGATGTAACATATTTAGAGGGATATAAAGATATAAGAGGACAACAACAAAGATGCATATTTATAATGAAGACATGACGAAAAAAAGCAAGAAGGTGGAATAGGCAAAGACAAAAAAGATGAAAGAAGAAAACGAGTAAAGAAATAAAGAAGGAGAAGAAGCGGCTATAAAGAATTCAACCAGTTTACAAAACTTATACGAGTATGAATAACTGAAGCGATATCGTTGATGTAACTCCCTAACACATATACATTTGGCAGCATTTGATTATTTAGGAAGACGGCTTAACAAGAATTTGTTTACATTGGACTTGCAAAAGACAATGTTATTGTCAGATGGGATGCCGCCAAGCGGTATTTAGTTCTAAGGACAAGTGGTCTAGGAATAAAATTTGCCCATGGAAGTTATGTTTAGCTTGATATGTATATATATATATATATATATATATATATATATACATTCCATATAAATCAATAACTAATTGAGTTGAATACGATCCTCCCTTTTTAGAATATATATATATATATATATATATATATATTCTGAAAAAGCGATAACTTATCCTATAATTAGTTTTTCTGTAGTATTCATGTAATTTAATCTATGGATGTGAATATATTGCAGAAACTCTATACTGCAATTTTAGCAAATGTCCATCGTACGACCTACTCCGCAAAATCAAAAAATTCGAAATTCATACATGAAAGTGTCTAAATTGTATTTTCATGCATGATTTACATATCAGTATGTTTGTGATTATTTTACGTATTTGGTAAAAACTTAAAATAATATGAAGTGCGACTTTTTGACCGGATCGATTCTGTCGTGGACTTTAGTTTCTCTTATTCATACACCTTTCATAAACAAAAGCAAACACATCGTGTAATATATGAATATGTGTGTACGCAGATGTATATCTTCTCATATAAAGTAGGAATAATTAGTAAGAGCAGCGAAACAGTTTACATCTTTTATAACTATAGATTTATGTTATTAGTATCGTATAAGATTTAACTAAAATATACAATATAATAGAAAAATGTACCACCCTCCGGGCAGCAGTTACTTAGACAGTAGTTTTCTTTACAGAGAAAATAAATAATTTATATTTTATATTTTGATTATTTTGAGAAAATAACCAAAATTATATCGTTGTAGTTGTAATTGAGATATTCTAATGTTGGGGAAATGTACAGTGCTGGAAAAGAGTAAAATGTTATTCATTAGAAAAAAAACAACAGAAATAGTTATTTGATATGGTCTTTAAGGTATTCAAACTTGAGGAATTAGATTGTGTTTCAGCATAAAAATGAAAACGAATTTCACATTAAAACTGGTTATATGATGACATAAACCAATAAAAGAGTTGAACTCGATTAATCGACTAAAATAGTTTCATATTACTGAGTAATTAAAAATGTTTACTTTGTGCCTTGCGCTTTTATTATTAAATACACGAAACAAACTTAATGAATAGTAAACAACAATTTTGTAGTTTAGAAAGATTAGAAGAGATCATTTTTTTCATGACCAATATCACAATTATCATCATCATCATCGCCATCATAAGAAGAATCATTATCACCTTTATCATCATCATCATCATCATCATCATCATCATCATCATCATCATCATCATCATCTGGTATTTACGGTATTCACAGGTAATCGACTTAAAAGTAGAATCTCATTTGGTGGGAGTGTGTCAATCTACAATAACATACACACTTCTATTTTTATTTACGACTTAAAAATAAGATATTCAATCAGCTAAGTTAAAACAAGTTATTTATCCAATTTTTACGGGAAAAGTAAACACAACTAGAAAAAATCAATTGCTTAAAATTAAAATGTAAAAAAGGATGTATAGTTTTAAAATATGAGATTAAAAGATAAAGTATGAGTAAATGTGTATATAAAAAAAACTCCGCTTAATCCCCCTGATAATAAAATTTACTTTTTTAGGCGATTATGTGTTAAAAGTATACACTGTGTTGAACGGAAATACGTAAAAAATAAATGATTTCATAATTTAGAGTGGCTGATAAGTTTCATATATATTTCACGTAAGATGTTCTTCCATCTGCGGGCGATTCATATTTATTAGGGACATCAATAACATTTTTTAATCATTGACACTAAGTCGGAGTGGCAAGATCACAAAACCACATTAAAAAAAATACTTACCCTCAGGATGTAGCTGCTATATATAAAAAAAATAGTTAATGCGCTAAACCGCTAGAATGGTCCAGAAATGAGGGGATCATTTTTAAATTAAATGTATTAACGAAACTGATAATACTCTAAATTCTAAAAAAAACGTTATCTTCTTCTTTCCGACAAGTCAGAGAGTGTTCATACGTAATCGCCTAAAAAAGAATATGTTTTACTTTCTGGAATGTGGGGTGATTTAGCAGGGGTTGTTTATCTACAATTATACTACGAATCTTTTTTGTTTCGTAATTTGGACAGAATAGTAAACAAAACATTAAACAATAAGTTTCTTGTTATGTATTCATTTTTTTACGAAAAATGTAAAAACTACGAAAATTAAATTCTGAAATAAAAAAAAAAAAAAATTTTGTAGTGTTTAGTTATACAATTATGTTTCAAATCCTATAACAGGAATAATGAATGCTGCTTTTTAAGGTAAAAAACTACGCTTTTTTAATTAGGTATATACACATATTTAGTAAGTTTAAAAAATGTTTTTTTGTCTATTGTTGTGAGGGCAGCATAGCAGAATTAGAACTAAATAATTTGCCAAAAGAAAGTATTCCATTTGCAGGAAATAAAGGGCGCTCTTCCTTTGAATAATTATCAACATTGTTTCGATTTTTGGTCATTTTTGTGTTATCACTTTAGCTAGTTAATGGTAATATCATGCAACTATTTCATATATTAATAAGCAAATAGGACAATCAAATTATAATCGAATAACAGCGAACGATTATTTATCTGGAACTGTTTTAAAATATAATGATGCAAATTAGGTAAACAAAATATTGTGTTTTCAACTTTACTTGACTATACATAGCGTATCTCAAAAGAATATAGTGTATTAATTATTTAAATTAGAGTAGTCTGTTTTGTTGTATAAGAGTGATGAATAAGACAATATGTCGCATGTATTCATTTAGATCTGATTTGCAGGTCAAATACGAACGACGATCATTTTCTATTCGTATGAAATAACCAACGAGAATCAAACCATGTTACAGTTGTCTTTTAATAATTGTTTCATCTGTATAATAAAATTGAACGTGCCTGTGTACGGCACGCTTAACGATAGTATCAAGTGGATGGTAGAGATAGGGGAAGGGAACGGATAAATAGGTGAACATCACAAAAAGGAAGTGAGAGAGACAGAACGAAAGAGAGTTTGGTCTACGTTTTTTATCGATTAGTTTTGTCTTTTTACCGATTTTGTTCGTCTTCTGTTTCTTATCGATTAAATTTGTAATCTTATCGATTATTTTGTGTCTTTTTATCGATAGGTTTTGTCTTCGAATAGATTAGTTTTGTGTTTTGTTTCTATCGATTGGTCTTTTTCTTCTTACTGATTAGTTATTTCTTATTACCGATTGGTTTTCTTTTCTCATCGATCAGTTTCATTTCAATTATTTCAAGTAGTGAATTATATTTACATATAGAAGCGATAGCTAACGGGCGAAGCCAGCTAATGCAGTAAATATTTAGCAAAAACACACACACTTTTTACAGACTATTTATTTTAATATAAACGTTTTTCTAATTTGTTGTAGATGATTTAAATGTTGGCTGAATATAGAGCTTGGAACAACTTCGTAAAGTAAAAATATTCCTTGAAGAACTGACGTCTGATTTATTGTTAAAAACTATCATAGTTATTTTTATTTTAGATATTTTAATACCTGACATCAGGACATCAGTTGTTTTTTTTCAGAATAAATATGATCTTTAAATAACTTTTGTTGTAATTTAAAGAGAAACTATCTCATTTTGTGTGTTATTTAATCTTTATAAATCGTATCCATTATCATGTTAAAGTCAGATTAACAAATGTGTTACATTTCTATCTACTTGTTTTGCAAGTAAACCATTTTTATTATCAGTCTATTGTTATTAGTAGTAGCAGTGGTATTTTAATTTTTAACTTGATCACATACTCGTAATGCCAACTGCTCTTAATGCCAAACTTAGTAGGATTCTACTCATTACTTTTGAACAACTCTTTCTTTTTGGACTCGTTGCATTAAAACTATTAGCAGCAGTATGAAGAGTAATAGCTTTAGTAGAAGCAGTAGTACTAGACGTTGTAGTAGAATAAATGTCTAATATGTATGCCCTATTATATGCTTGACAAAAATTAGCTTCTTCAGGCCGACTTAGGGAAGCTTAAGGGAGGTTATGGATAATATAACCCTTTATTATTAGTATTAGCACTAATAACAATAGTTGTATTAGGACCTCTAGCAATTTAATTCGACCACTAGTAGTTGTAGTATAACTCTTTTCTGACATTACTGTTATGTCAAATGCAATTCGGAAATATATTTAGCGTTTTGAAATTATGTTTAGCATTAGAGATTGTTGAATTAGTAGTTTTATTAGCATGTAGTAGCAGACGTAGTCTTTCTATTGACTATTTTTTATGGCAAAAATTATATCAAGGGGTCTTCCTGCAAAGGTTAGCCTACTGTTTCCCAATGCTTTGAACCAATAAGTATCCATTATTATGTACTTTCGAGCAGTTGTCAAACAAAACATTGGCATTGATCGTTTACTGACAAGAACAGGTGGTCTATGTTGACTAAATGTGATAACATGTCTCTTAAAATCCTAAACACTCTATGCTTGTCTCGATCATACTTGGAAATCAGTGTGTATTTTCTCCCCAGCAGTTTACTGTTGGCTTTCGCTTGTTAATTAGAGTGCTAATAACCATATGAAGATTCAAGTATTCTGTGGTCTCTTCCAAAGGAGGTTTTTATTTTGGTTCCCTGTTCAGTATTGCATACTCCTAGATACTTCATGACCATTATGTGCCATAGCAGCCGATTCTCATATGTTTTAAACCAGATACTAACAGAGTAGGGGAAACGTGAAGGTTGCCACATCACCTATACTGAGAGTTGTGCTACGAATCTTACAAGCATCAATTCGCACTGGTATCTACTTGACCAATGCAACACTAATACTTTAATGATTAAGAAACAGTAACTTACTTAATAATAGGTATACTAAGTATTGGATTGTATCACGTAGTCGCTTTAAAAAAATCTTCTAGTAAAGTGTAATGCATTAGTAATTTAGATTATAATGTTTGCTTTTAAAGTCCAGGGCCATAGTTACATAGTTGGTAGGTCATTTATATGTATTATTCAGAAGAGAGATGAAAATAAAAAACGTACTACAAATAATGAATAACTGAATGCAAGCTAAAAAAAAGATCAGTTTTCACTTAAAGTTCAAGGGTCACTAGAAACAAGAAATTGAAAGATAAGAAGAAGACGAGGATAAAGCGGGGAAAGATGAGGAGGAAGAAAGTGAAAGAAAGAGAGAAAATGTGGTGATATGTTAAGCCATTGTAAAAGCGCCACGTTAGTCCATGATTGTCCCGGCCGAGAGAAGGGACAGTCACGTCCGACAGGAATTAGGAACTCACGAGAAGAAATAACCGAGATTTAGAAGAGATATAGCGTCAAGAGAGCGTGCGCAACCTTTGATTAAATTGAACAGGAAATGGATTTCATGTCTGGCACTCATGTAAGAGACGCGCGAACATTGGGAATTTTGAAAATTTAGAATAACATGCGTGTCGATTTTCTGAAGAAGCACAATGGTAGAACGTGCTTCCGATATCGACTGCCCATCTTCCTTTATTCTCTCTCTTACTCTCTCTCTCTCCCCCCCCCTCTCTCTCTCTCTCTCTCTCTCTCGATATATATATATATATATATATATGTATATATACATATATATATATATCTGTATGTATATATATAAATATATATATATATATATATATATATATGTGTGTGTGTGTGCGTGTGGTTGCGTTTATTAGGAAATTTGTAAGGACAGCTACTTACACATATGTATACGCATACGTGTGTAACGCACCAACCACCTACACACATGCGTATATATATAAATAAACACTACCAGTAAATAACACTTCTGTCACCCTCGATATATTTATTACTTATAGTAATAGTGTGATTTAAAAAAAAAATTAAGCGTACAATGTAATTATTTATTATAATAAAGCTGGTTCTGCCTGAAAAAATTTTTAGTACAAATCAAACGTAAAAACAAAGACCGTGTTAATTTTTGTATTCTTTAAAATGGTACCCTTTGTCCGCTATTACTACTTAAGAGATTTTCGGTAATATTTCCACTAATGTTTGGGGGTAATTCTTCCCTGTGTATCTGCAAAGGTTGCCGTCCTTGTATATTTCATTCAAATGATGTTCAGTGAGATTTTAGTGCGCGGATTGCCCCTGGCCATATCTCTTATGAAATGCGTGCTGTTTCTGTGTTTTAGTGTATCTCTGACAGTGTGTTCTCGCATTCTTTGCGTGATAATTAATATTGCATGAGTAAAAAGCGCGACGCACAAGTGTATGTTTAATGTTATCGCGTAATATAGCACTATGTACTATGTTATGATAGCAAGAGTGAATCAATTTGTAAATCTCTTAGTTTGCCATTGTACCATCACATCCATACACCATCTCAAAAGCAACTACTAGTTTTACGGTTGTTTCGATATAGCAGTTGTAGTACTGCTACCAACGGTTCGCCTCAAAGTGACCCTCCTATTTTCCTCAAACATTTCGAATTTTGATTTCGTGAATCCAAAGGACAATTTCATAGTTGTATATTTGAGTTGCCATACTACTTGTTCCACTGGTGTGATTTTATCTTATTTTGCTTCCCTATACTGCGTCAATTTATATTTATGTTGTAACTTTAGAAAATATAATAAACATTGCTTGATTTACGCCACATTATTAACTTACGGTTTGTTAAACTCTGGTCTTGCGGGCGTTAAGTAAATTGGAGAGTTCTAAATTGATAAATCGTATAAATAAAGCTTTAAGAAGCTGTATCGTATTTATGTGCCATGTGTAGCGAAAAATAATATTGAAAATAAATTGTAGTCATAGGATTGAAAAGATAGAAGTACAAAAGGAAGGTTAAGTAAGTAAGACTATGTATCCACACGAAAGTGTCAAACCGTAGGTTTACCTTTTAACAGAATAAAACAAACAGTTCTCGCTACTAGGAACAATACGTTGACATCAAAGCAGATGATACCTATGAAGTAATAATACAACACAATATTTTAATCAAATAGGTAGTTGTAGTAGATTATAAATAAATAATTTAAAATGAAATAGTTTAATGTAAGTTCAAGCGATAGTAGACTGTCACATTTGGCAAACCATTGTTCATGCTCAACATGTACTAAAGAAAACGCCTTCAAATCAATATTTAGAAAATAATTAAAAACATTGGTATACACATTTTTTAAAGAAAGACACATACTTTTGACTGGTAATATATTTTTAAATGTCGGGATAGATGCACTCGCTATATAGCGTAAAAACGGATTTTGATACAATCACGAGACAGCTTCCTGTGTATACATACATACATGCATGCATATATGCATGCATACATATATATATAATATATATATATATATATATATATATATATATATATATTGAGAGTTCGAATCCAAAATGCGATAAACGCCATTTTCAAAATCACGAAGCTGTTCTTACAAAAAGTGTTGCATTCTAACACTCGACGAAACCCCAAAACTATGTGTTACATGATATGATACCGAAAAAAAATATTTTTGATTTCAATTACATCAGCTTTCTTTCGAAGTCTAGATTTAATATATTCGTGTTTTTATTGTTTGAGATCTCAATTTAAACTAATTGGATTTATCACGTTTTTCGTTCGCACTCTTATATATATATATATATATATATATATATATATATATATATATATATATATATATATATATATATATATAGATATAGATAGATATATATATATAATCATTGCGACAAATCTTATACATCATCACGATTTTTTTTTGTTACAGTATTTCGGTAGGCTTCTATAATTTTTTCAGTTCTTTTAATAATCAATTTAGCAATCGGATCAAATCGGTGTATATAAGTTCCATACATTTCTTGGTTTTATATTTTTGCAAGTACTTTCGATGTTATCCTTCAGATAATAACAATGCGGTCTTACTGTGTGTTTTCATCTTTTTTTGTTTTAGTGCTTAATGGATATTTTAACCATTAAGCGTTACCATGAATTTAACGGCGAGTATTTACCATCCGTATGTTATGTTGTGTACCATGTGAACGTGAGTACACAAAATGCTCGTACATAATTCAAAAATATGCTATCTAACAACTAACAATTTGTTTGTGTGTATTACTAAACAAGTCAGTGTGACATTGTGTGACTGGTTTCGTAATTAATGTTCTTACTTGTTGGGTGTCTACATTTAATGCTTCTTGAATTGTTAATCTTTGATGCTGGAATCATAGTGTATTGTTTTGTGTTATTGATTAAAATATGTCTATATTCAAAATGTGCAGTCATATTATTATAGGGGTTTACAAATTTACCTAGTGGCAGAGTGGTACATGATAATTTTATCGCAAATTTTTGTTGTACTTTAACCTATGTAACAGTTTATAAGTATTATTATTGCAGGCATTAGAACTGATATATAACATTGTTTTCATTTACCATCGTTCATGTGATGTCAGTTCGTTTCATATATCATTTACTTCCGTTTTTTATGATACAGCAGGATGAATCAATTAATAACTGTTCATGTTTCCGTCGACGAGGACAGCCGACTTACTCGTTAATATGCGCTAGCTTATATATTGACCAATACACCTATCAACCTTAACATGTAATACTATTCTTAGTCGATGTGCGTACTCTACTCATTAAAAAATACAAGTAAAAATGTATGCATTTTGTGCTTGGTAGTAATTCTGAATACACTAATAGAATGGCCATTATTGTATTACATCTATAGAGATGAAACTAAATTATATTAAAATGATTTTTAAACATAATATATGATCTAATTTATAGTGTCAATTCTTCAATACAAAGGCTTTCTGTTTTACTTCATTGCTGTAAATGTTCAAATGGGTGACTATTGAAATTAGAGTAAAATTGTGTAACACATAATGCAATTAATACTTTTTTTCTTTAATTAACGGTTTGATTTAAACGAGGCTGCTGAGTTAAGTATTTCGACAGTCGCAACTATATATATATATATATCATCATCATCATCATCATCATCATCATCATCATCATCATCATCATCATCATCGTCGTGCCTATTATTGAATGCATCTTCCGCGAGTTAATTACCAGTTTTATGGTAATTGCTAGCAAGACCCTGCAAATTGCAACAGCATAACATTGCGGATCTTAGATCGTACAAAATGTAATTACATTCCTAATTGTCACATTTTTTACAGAAACGCTTCTCTTAATTACAAACCATTGACAATCAAATTCACTTATATTTTGTTGAATATATTGCAAGAATTTTATTTGCAATGGATCTACTGTATTCAAATAAATGCTAATGATTTCTGTGAAATTCTAAATATAGATATTAGACATCAAATAAAACATGTTCCCTAAACTTTAGAGTAATTGACAGGTTTTAGGGACATGATATGGGAAACTCTCTCATTTAAAAATTAAAATATTTAAGATTTACATGAATTTGGATTCATGTGACACAAATTAAGTCATGAGACACAGATTAATTAATATTCTCTGGCATTCAATTATTTTATAAGAACCCTTATACTTAAGCCGTACCTTTTTCTAATTTTCCAGAATAAAAAATAAATATTTTATTTTGATGTAAGTTAGGGTAATGATTCTATACATACTATCTAGTAATATTATATATTGATATTGATCCTTTTAACATGATATAACATTGGTGCATATATATTTTTTATCAAAAGAAACCATTGGTAAGCCAATCTTTTTTTTTTAATAAAGAGTGTAATTTGTGCAAGGACATTTTCAAAAAAATGAGTTTATTTTACATTAAACACAACGAAATAACTGTTTTTAAGCACTTTTTTGTTTTATCTGTTCATGTTTTGTCAATGTCTTTTTCTATACTATTTTTGGGTTAGGTTTTTGGGTTAAGTTTTAGGGATAGAGTTAAGTTTTCAGGGTTAGGGTTTAGGATTAGGGTTAGGCGTTAGGATTAGTTTTTAGTTAAAAGTGGCCGTTGCTTACATAACTGAATTAGTCTTTCGAGAGATTCAACGTTCTGACACAGATTGTAGACATTCATTTTTTTAACGCGCTGCAGATCGTAGAAATTAGTTTTCTTTCAAAAGTTATCGTATGTTTACTGCAATCAAACTGTCCAATGCCTTCTTCCACCTTATTAGTTAACAGTTTTGTCAACTTTCGGGCGCTTTCGAGACCTCCCGAACGTGTACGACGCGAAGTCACACAAGCGCGAGTCTTCTATAAGAGTACTTAAAATTGTTGAAAAAACAATTTGATATGTTTAACTTTATTCACCAAGGAAGACTATACTAATTATATATGATGTAAAGGCTAATCTACACATATCCTCGATAGTCTTAGAACTGCTGGTATCTGTAACATTTTTGTAACGAGAACAAGAGGTAACTTATTGATGGTATAATACTAACTTGTATTAAGCATTACAGAAGAATAAATACATCTATTTGCAGCAAAAGCTCCTAAGACTCCCATTTTCCTTCTTCCTGGCTATTATTCTGATATAAAGATATACTATTTGGGTGATAATGAAAGCTGCAATGTTTGCAATTCTATAAATATGTATATATATATATACATATATATATATATATATGTGGGGGTATGGTGTGTTTGTGGGTGTCGTTGTGAAACTGCTACCATTCCCCGATGCAAATAGGCCTGGAATATCTTTAGATAACTCCTGCCAATCTAAACAAATAAGCATGTGTCCATCACGACTAGAGGACAGATGTAAACCAGCTGTGTGAGGAGTGTCATGCTTTATGGCTCCGAAACATGGGTAGCATCGGCGAGCACTCTTAAATGACCGTAGCGCAACAAGAAAGCCATGATTATATGGATATGCCATTTCAACCCGGAAGACGAAACTTACATTGAGACTCTTTTCTTTAAATCTTACAAGAAAGACATGTCCGATATATTTAGGTTGGGGAGGATGAGATGGTTTGACTATGTCGGGCGAGCTCCAGCTTGATTTCTCCTGTCAGAAACATGTCCATCGCGTCAAGTTGGCTGGCTGGAAGACCAAAACTCTCTTAGAAGGAGATGTGTAAACGCGATTGTGCAACTCTGGGGATTGCGAACTTTGATCATCGCGACCGTCGAGCTTGGAGATTAAGACTTCGATCAAGACGGACAGAAAGGGACTAATCTTTAACCTGCTTAAAATAAATTGGATGCTGCTGCTGCTGCTGATGATGATGATGATGATGATGATAGAACATTTAAAAAAGGCAGACCAACACTATTCTTAATATATTACTCACTGTTCCGTTTTTATTTCAGGAAATCCTCGGGATAATTGATTTGATTGAAAAAGACGTAACGTTTATGAATACATAAATAATATTTTTGCTTTTCCTTTTTTCATTTTCCATTATGTTGGAATATTATTTAGATTGTTGTATTTCTCTCACATATATATATATATATATATATATATATATATATATATATATATATATATATATGTATATATATATATATATATATATGTATATATATATATATATATATATATATTAGTTTAATATATGTGTTTTCAATATGTTGATACCATGGTGTCACGTGCTATTGCGTCCGTAATATAGCATAACTCGGGGTCAAATGCATGCTTTATTCTTAAATATGCATTCTGCGTTTTTCCCCTGACATCTATATTATTCTTATTCATGCCTTTGTTTACTTACATAGTTTTCTTTTTTATTTAATTCATTTACATATGTATTTCTTATTAGTTATTCATTCATATTTGTTTAATAATCTTGTAATATTGAGATTGTTTGTTAGAATTGTATTTTGCTTAAATGGGAGCTTAACTCAATGTTTTTCTCTATCATAATTATGATTTAAGTCTTTATATTCTTACATGTATATATAGCGTTTTTTTAATCCCACACCAAACAACAAGGCGGGCAATTAGCATGGATATAACGACTAAATACAAGTATTTTTAAATAGATCTGTTTTTAAAACTCGCTTTATTATCCGTTTATGAAGCTCGCAAAGTGGTCAAAGCTTACAATTCAAAGATATCAGCATAATTAAAATGTAATAGATAGTCGAGACCCATTGATAGCATTATAACGCCTGGAGTTATATGGCAAGTATAGAAAACCGTTGGTGCTAATCCTTGCATATCCATGATGTCGATTGAAAAAAGTGCATCAAATGTCAGAAGGACAATCTGAAAAGTTATTCACAAAGTGATAGCATGTAATAAGTAAATGTTATTTTACATAAATAAGGGAATGCCATTCACCTAATCAGAGTGCATATACACTTACACAAATATGAATATTGTCATGATAAGATAACTACTGACATTTTGCCTGCTAGTTTCCAGTTTCTCAATCCTTGACACTAGTAAGTATAGAGCGTCGTTGAGGAAAAAACAATAAGTAAAATCCGTAAATGTCTCTTTCGTTAGAGTTATGTCCAATATAAACAGGAACCACCCGATTCAAGGTGTTGGCGATGCACACTCATAATACTCCGTTATTTAAGCTTTAGTAGGCTTTACTGAATAGAAGTAAAACACGATATGTTTATTCTGTTTCCTTAAAAAAGTTTTCACGCCAAAATACATAATTATATATTTCCAATTGTCATATTGTAGATGTATAAATTCATACGCAAACACGTTTAGCACTCTGTATGTAAATACGTGTGAGTAGGAATTAGATGACGGTTTCTCTATGCGGGGATGGAATGTTATTTTATCAGTATCTTTTAAACCAAGTTAAATACGACTGGAGACACGTGATCATGTTATTACCCTATCGATGAGAAAATGCACAGTTAAGTGGGTCATATTGTTTTTGGATGACTGCTTATTTTATTTATTTCTTTAACTTTTAGAATGTTTTGACTGAAAAAAAGCGATATACAAACTGAAGTAAAAAAAGGCAATTATGCTAAACACCACGAATTCATTTTATTGAATGTTATCCTTTTCAAAAGTATTAATGCTTCGATTATTAGTGTATATTCATAAAAATATTTTTTCTAGTTTTTGATTCGAATTATCGCGAAGACACGTGACATACTATCAGGTGCCGACCGCTGTTATGACGTAACCGGCATGGATTTGATATATGAATTATTGGAAACTGCAAAAGATACATTCAGTTCTGTACTGAACAACTCGCCATTTTATATCATACAAGCAGGGCCCCGTAAGCGTGATTTAACCATAAAAAGGGAATTTCCCCCCAACATTAAATATTTATTTTTTAAAGTGGGGGATAACTTTCCGATATAAATAAATTTAACGTAAAATGATATAAAGGTATGTTCGTATTAACTAAGCTTATATTTTTATATTATTATTTTTATGGGAAAATGAATTTTTTCCTACAATAAAATGAAGTACAGAAACACACTTAATGTGTTAGATACATTTTGTGTGCGTGGATGTTGGTAGATTCTAATGTCCTTGTTCTATTGAGGTATAAGTGTCCAGAAAGTTTCAGTTGTGATGTAAGCAATTCAGCTTCTCCGTAGAAAGGCGAATCAAGTGCCGATTCTTCTACATCAGTGGTTCCCAACCGGGGGGGGGGTCCCCCAGGGAGCAAATTAGGGTGTTTTAGGGGGGAAATTCTAGCCTGAATTTATAATTCTGGAAATATTCAAAAAATAATTTCCTGTAATAGCCTTCTGTTCTTCTTTTCTCAGGAGTATCCATTTCCTAAACTTTACCCGCTTTCATTCTTATGTTTTATTTTCTTTCTTCTTTTATATTTGATATTTTCCATTACATCTCTTAAGAAAACGAAGGTTTATACAATTTCAGATATATTATTCTATCAGTAAACGAGTATACATATAAAAAAAAATTAAGAGAAACAAAAATTCATAAATTCAATATGAGAGAATGTTATAAAGTATGAATGCATATGATTTTTTTAGTGCAAATTTTTGTATTCAAATCAATTTATATTAATAAAAAATAAAAAGTTAAGTATGGCAGAAAGAGAATGATATTGTCAGGTTCGAACGTTTGGATCGATTAGACAAATTGACGTTAATAAAAAAATTATAATAACATTTTGTAATTATAATATTTTGTAATAGATATTATTATTAATCTTATATATTACTATTATTTTTAATTATTAATTTTAGTATTATTAATCTTATATATTACTATTACTTTTAATTATTAATTTTAGTTATATTATTATAATTACTATTATTATTATTATCAGTATTATATTTCTTAGTGTTTTATTTTTAATTATTAATTTTAATATTATTAGTATTCATTTTTATTATTATTCTTAGTATTATTAATATTTTCATTATTATATTTATTAGCATTTTATAATATTTACTATAATATGTATTATTATTATTATTATTTTTGTTTATTAATATTAGTAATATTATTATTATAATAACTATTATCATTATTATTATTATTATTATTATTATTATTATTATTATTATTATTATTATTATTATCATCATCATTATTATATTTATAAAGTATGTTTTAGTATAAATTTGAATATAATTTTGTTATTATTATTATTATAATAATATTAATTATAATAATAATAATTATAATAATATTACTAAAATTAATAATTTTAATAATTATAATAATACTTATTATTAACGTCAATTTGTCCAAGCCTTCCAACTTAGGTGACCACAATATCTTCGACACAAATATACAATTTAATAATAACTTTTATTTAAGTATAAGAGGTAATGCTTTACTCTTTTTTAAGAGATAATTGAGAAACATGAAAATTGTCAAATAAAATAATAATATTTTTTGAGAATTCATTAGTTTTTTTTAATAATAGAAATATTAGAGCCCTTAAGTCTGTAGTCAACCCTTATTGTTTGATTAAAATTTCTAGTTTCGTAAAGTACTACTAGGTTTTATTTAATAAAGTTGCCAAAGACATTATGTAAATGAGTGGTTAAGTTTTTAAACAAACACATAGCTACTCAAGATATAATAAGTCTTTCTGCCTTAAAAGATTGTTTTCACAAAAAATAGCACCAGTATGGTCTCTATATTTGAGATAACAAACAATTTTCAATGCTTTTTTTGTAAAATTTCAATGCGCTTTTTCCCATATGGGTATCTTTTAAAAATGTTATAGTTCAAATATGACGAAAAAAGATGGTTGTATATTGTTAGCCTAATCTTTAGTGGAAAGATATTTTTGGTTCGGCACAGAATACCAATTATTTTATTAATGCAATTTTATAAACATGACAATTAAACTTAAGTTTTCTTATCTATGATAAAACCTTGTATATCAAATTTTTCAACTACTTCTATACGAGTGTAATTTTAAAAATCTCCACCTAATTTTAATTAATTCGAAAGCATCATACATTTTGTTTTACTTTTGTTTATTGATAGAATGTTATTTTCGCACGAATAATAGAGTAGGTTGATTTCATTATTATATATGTTAATATACTCTCTCTTTTTTTCAGTTTCGCAAGTGATCATGTCAAAAAAGGAACATATTCAGAAGCGTATCTAGACTTGGGTTTTACGTTCATTGTGAATAACAGGAACATCTGTCACAAGGATGCCATCCCGAACTACAGAACAAGAATCGTGAATAATTCAAGCTGAAAGAAAATAATCTGAAGAAGACTAGACAAGACTCAACTGGAACGTTTCGTCAGCAAACGGATGCTATTTTGAAAGCGTCATTAGAAGTCTCCTACAAGATTGCGAGGGGGAGAAACCACACACAATTAGTGAAATATTGGTGAAACCCAATATGCTGCAGTGCGTGAAGTTGATCCTTGGTGAGGCTGCCCACAACAAGATGGCCCAGATTTCCCTTTCAAACAAGACCATTTGGTCACGGATCAATGATATGGCTGAGAGCATCAAGGATCAAGTTGTTCAGAAGGTTCGAGGCTCACAGTTTTTTTAAATTCAACTCGACGAATCGACCGATGTTGCGAATCTGTCCCAGATGTTGGTATTTGTTCGTTATACCACCGAAAAAGGAATTGCAGAAGAATTCCTCTTCTGCAAACCTCTCCAGATCACGACCAACGCTCAGAATGTGATGGACCTTATTAATGACTTTTTCGAAGATAGCAACATCAGCTGGGAGTCTCTGCTTGGAGTGTGCACCGATGGTGCCCCAGCCATGATTGGCTCTCGATCGGGGTTCGTCACGCTCGTCAAGAAAAAGAATCCAGCAGTAGAAGTGACACACTACCTGATCCACAAAGAAGCGCTTGCTTCGAGAACTCTCCCCAAGAACTTCAAGCAGCATCTCGACACTGCCATCAAATTCGTAAACTTTATCAAGGGTTCCGCTCTGAACACTCAGCTATTCCGTCGGCTCTGTGAAGGCATGGAAGCCGATCACGAATCGTTGCTGTTTCATACTCAGGTGAGGTGGCTCTCGAAAGGAAACATGCTGCAGCGAGTCCTAGAATTGTTTGATGAGGTGATAGCCTTTCTTCGGGCTCAAGATAATGTTGTGCTTCTGAAGGCGTTGGAGGGTGACTTTTTTCGTGTGCGGCTGTCGTACTTGTCCGATATTTTCAGTGCATCGAACGAGCTCAACAGAAAACTGCAGGGCAAAGGGACGAACATTCTTTTTCAGTCGGACAAGATCACAGCTTTCGTGGCTAAACTGGAACTGTGAAAGAAAAGAGGGGGGTGGAAGTTTTTCTTAATTTATGACTCTGAACGAATGTGTGGAGGATATGGAGGGTGGTCTGCCTGATCCAATAGCCGAGGATATCAAGCAACACCTCGAAAGCTTGGAGGAAGCATTCAAGTATTACTTCCTGGGGATCACAAACGAAAGCATCGAGAACAAGCTTATCAGACACCCATTTCAGAGGAACGTTGATGATGTACCAGAATCGTGGCAGGAAGAGTTCCTGGACTTGAAAAACGACTCTGCAGCGAAGGATGCCTTTCATAATACGGAACTGGAGGAGTTTGGGACCCAAGTCCGAGGAACCTATCCGCTTCTTGCGACGAATGCTCTGCGTATTTTGGTCTAATTTTCTTCCACTTACCAGTGTGATACAGGATTTTCGGCACTCGTACACCTCAAAGCAAAGGCACGGAACAAGTTGGATATGGAGGCGGATCTTCGATGTGCGCTCTCTATAACTCCCCCAGATATTTAAGGACTTGTAAATGGCAAACAACGCCAAAAGTCACACTAAAATGCCGTGTTAATGTTCGTATTAACGAAAATTTAATGTTAGTTGTATTAGTGCATTTGAAAAATGAATTAGTAAATAGTCTCAGTGTGTTTCAACTGTTCTTTCTCTCATACACATGAAGGGGGAAATCTGGATCGTTGAATTGGATGCAGGGGGAAATGACCGCAAAAAGGTTGGGAACCACTGTTCTACATGATACGGGTTAGGTTATGATTAGTTTAGGGTAAGGTTAAGATAACACATTAAAAGTTGTGTTCGCATTGTGTATATTGTTCAGTGAGCTCGTTTAGTCGCCAATAAAAGTAGGGTTTGGTGTATTTGAAGGGTTAAACCGAAATGCGTTACTTTTTAATTTACAAACAAGTTATGTTTAGGGGATTCCGAGGTTAACTGGCCACTTTTTGGCGTTTTCTTTCTTTGACATTAGATACTTTCCCCGAAACTGCACGGATGTAGTGGGAGACTGACTCAGGGTAGCAAATGATTTCCCATCATTCAGTAAAATAATGATAATAGATGGTTATGTTTCTTTATAGTACACCAATGTCAAACCTTTTTTATGAGCTACGTTAGGCATGTGATATATAAACAAACTGATACCCTAAGGTCCCAAATGTGAAACAAACATGAATGAAATACTACTATGTTTATTCAGGAAACTTACCTTACAATGACTGTTTGCAGCTTGGTTTGATTGTTTCCTTAATGTTTACAGTTTGTAAAAAAATACACATTTTTCTTTTATTTTATCATGATATTTTCGTCATAGCAAAAAATAGGTACTTCTGCAGTGTACGGATCATGCTATTTTTAGATGGGATTTTAAAGTTAAATCAAATTTTTACGGTATTTTTTTGTGTTTTGAAGTTTTAGCTCTAAGTAGGGAATAGTGAACAACACCCCCTGTTCATGGTCATAATGTGTTACTGAAATATAACGTTATTATTACTGTAGAGGTATCAAATTAAATATGTATTCATTTAAAATGACATACAACGACTGTTTTCCTCTGTAAGTAAATGTGTTTTCTTTTATTTTAAACGTTTGCTAAAGTTTTCGCCCCAAAACATCACGAAGTTCTCATTCAGATGTCTCAAACGCTTTTCACTAGCCAAAGGAATATGTTGACGAGAGGTTAACTTGGATGGTTATTTTAGTGTTGGAGGATTTGAGGCGATTACATATGGGTTTGTGACCTCACCACTAAAACTCATGATTAGTGGTAAAAAAATTAGGTTGACTTCTTTAAAAAGTTAGAATAACACGGAAATCGGGGATTATTTTACGTTTAATTTAAATATAACAATCATTTACCCCTTTAAATTGTAAAATAATTGTTTTTTTTCTTTCCTTCCATTTTCCAGGGTGTTAACACGTAAAAGAACAGAATCTCATTAGCGGGTACTAAAGCGTGTAACCGTAAATTTTTCTGTTTGGGTATCAGTATAGATAAACACCCTTCCACCCTCCTCAAAAAATGAGACTCGGATTTTTCGGAGAAAGTCGAATAAAGTTTCAGTGCCTGTACACAACATGAACCGAAGATAATTGACTTCGTGAATTAAAATAAAGTTAGTTGAGGGTTAGGATAGGGTTAGTATAGCGTTAGGTTAGGGGTAAGTAAGGGTGATGGTTAAATTTAAAATTAAAAAACACAGTTCAGTACGTATTGTTTTGTTTTGTCGGTGACGTTCCTTACTGTCATGTTTACTTAGTCAAGCATACATATTTTCCATCATGGTTGTGTTTTTCTTGTCAAGTGGTCGATGAATTTCGAGTAAATAAAAATACCCCGCCCATTAAAATAAGAATCGAATGCAATAAACAAAACACCTTTTTTATATTTCAAATGACAACTAACTAAATTTAATTATATAAAAATTGCTTACCATAATTTCCCTGTTTAGAAATTGAGAAATCATTTGGTAAAAAATGAGATTCGGATTTTTCGGAGAAATACAAATGAAGTTTCATTGCTTCTACACATTATGAACCGAAGTAAATTGATTTCGTTAATGTAAAATCCAACTTAGCTCAGGGTTAGTGTAAGGTTAAAATTTAAAAAAAAAAACAGAACTAGTACAGTTTTTATTGTTTAGTTTTTTCGTTGAAATCCGTTACTGTCACTTTTGCTTTGTCAAGTCTAAACATGTGCTATCATTGTTATTTTTTTTTGGCAAGTGCTCGCAATATTTAGAATAATAAAAGGTTCGTGTCCTTTGAAGTAAGATTCTAAAACTTTAAGACACTCCTTTCTATTTAAAATGAATACTAACTAAATTTGATGAAAAAAAAAATGCGCCCACCCCAACTTTCCTGCCACGAAATTGAGAAACCATTCATTTATACATGCCGATTTACGGCTAACTGACCCGGAAATGGATTGTTATATTCGCTCTTTGAATTGTGTTAGGAGTCAATTTGAATAAGTCTTTTCCTAGAAGGAATAACTGTTGTTTTCTTTTTTTTCTTTTTGAGAGGCTTTTTGTTCTTTTAGACTAGTTTGAGGAAAAGGTATGTTTATATTAGGTTTAGTTGGGGAGTAGGGGCTAATAACTTTTAGTGCGTGTTTCAGAAAAGGGGGAAAAGAGGAGTACTGGAGTCTTTGTAGGAGATGGAGAGGGGTGACCTCTTGTGTTTGTTGGGCTCAGTGATAGGTGGGAGCATGATTCCTGAAAGTACTTTCCTCGGTGGAGGATTTGTTGAATTTTCTTTGTGTGGAGACTTGGAATTTGTCGATGAGGAATGTACTGTCTTTTTTAGAGGAGAGTTGGTATTTGTATTGTTCGTTCTTAGTGTTCCGTTTAGTTAGACGGGATCTGTAAATTTATCTTTCCCAGGGTATTTGGAGATGTTGATCATCTCTTCGTACTCTCTCATCTAGTCTACGGATTCTCTTCCTGCTGTGTTTTACCCCGTTACTAGTACACAACAATTTTCCCTCCTTTTATCAAACTCACTTAGGTCGGGGAAGAGTGGTCGCTCATCCTTTGTTGGCGAGTCTGTAGGGAATTTTAA
>OY744516.1:154787836-154800336 GCA_963556195.1 Sepiola atlantica
CCATCAAATGTAATTTATAAAGTTAAGGGGACCACCTATGGCAAAACGATCACTACGCAAACACGAATTTAGTTGAATATTTTAAAACGTTAAAGAGGCATCTGTCCTAGATTTGATTACATGACTTTTCAGTTTTGTTGTTCGAAATCAAACGAAGTTGAGATATAAAACTTATTTTTAAACATAATCCGTTCCACTTATAATTTCAACTGCGTTTTTTTCAATCAGAATAAGTAGCATGTCAATTCACAATGTACAATATGCAAATACTATCAAAATTTCAGGAGATGTTGCAGCCTGTGACCAAATAGGTTCATAATTTAAAAAGTTTGTGGATTTATCAGCCTTAGACATTGTAATATGCTTACGTGTCAACAATTTAAAAAAAATAGCGTGCTATTATCAAAATAGACCAAGCCCTGTATTGACCTGCATGGAGGCTCTTTTTAGATGCGTTAAACGTAGGCTTTCATTTAATTACGTCCTATAAAATTGTGAAAACTGCGAAACAGTCGGTGATTATTTTGCCACTCCGAATACTCACATCCAGTTTACATTCTTAATAAAGGAACTGATATTAAGAGAGTGTTACAGAGAACATGAAGGTGGAGAGTGTGTGTAATGTAAAAAGACTAAAAAGTAAAACTAAATATTTATAAAAGTTCCCACATACATGACCCAATCACACTGTTTGTTTCCAATATTGCGACGCACCTGTGTTCCACTAAATATTTGTTATTGTTCACGCCGCTCAGAAAGTTATTATTTTTTAGTGTAAATGTGGACACAAATTTGACGCAATATAGATACAGATTTCGAGAGAACGGTAGAAAGAGATAGAGAGAGAAAGAGAGAGAGGGAGAGAGACAGAGACAGAAACACAGACTAAGAGAAAAAGAGACAGAGCGAGGGATAATTCTCATGATACCGTTACTTAGAAGTTCTAACAATAAAAAAATGAAATTTAACAAATAAATACAGTCTCTGTATATATATATATATATATATATATATATATATATATATATATTAATACATATATGTACATATATTTATATTCATATATATATATGTATATATATATATATATTCGTATATGTATACATATATGTATATATGTATATATATATGTATATATATATGTATATATATATATATATAGAGAGAGAGAGAGAGAGAGAAAAAGAGAGAGAGAGAGAGAGCGAGAGCGAAGTAAAAATGTCAACACCTATGAACTCACGGTTGGTGAACATATTCATCCTTTATTCGAGTGGATTTTATGCGGACATATTCATCGATGGTTAATAAATAATTACGATCAGACCAGATGGATTAACGAACGTGTAACGAATATCTAAAAATGTGAATATTCGAATGTAAACTAGAAGTAAACTAAAATTTGTTCCCATTAAATAATAAGAAGGACTATGAAAACAAATATAATAAAGATATCATATACAGAAGAATTAAAACAAAATTAAATGAATTCTAAATACAATTCAGTTTCTTACAGCCTGGAGTGTCACTTTTTTATATACGCACTGATGATAGCCTCCTTAAGAGAATTGATGTTTTCTAAATGTTGGACTGTATGTATATATTGTTTGTGATTGAGCGAGGCCGACACAATTGTATGCAAATAACACATTTTTTATGAATTTATAAAAATGTGTATTCTGCATTTGCACAGGTTTACATAACCTTATACATTTTATTAGAACTGCAGTTCTACACTATTGAACTATTACACATAGCTTGTTATACATATATATATATATATATATATATATATATATATATATATATATGTGTGTATATATTTATATATGATGTGTGAGAGAGAGCGACGTTCTCCAAAGTGATTTTACGTGCTTAAACGATCTGTTGAATTTTTTTTCTGTTGGCATAAAGAATATATATGGATAGCGATTATTATTTTCTCTTATCATCAATGTACCCGATCCAGTTTGTTATTAATCATTAGCATTACCACTGATCTAAATATACTTACAATTGCGTATTAAAGGTATTCAGGATTCTTTCAACATAAAAAGTAAAGATTATGAAATAAGAGGTTTAGGTTAATAGTGAGAGGAGTGTGATTAGGTGAGAGAGTTAAGTCTGCTATTTGGTATGTGTTGTCCCTTTTTTCCTGTTTGATGTTTTTATGTGTAAGCCTCTTTAGGTTTGCAGGAAACACTCTTCCCAGTTCAATAATGACTATTTTTGCATTCGTTTTGCATACATCTTGTGCATTGGATTATGATTTTGTTCACCGTTGTATATCTTCATCAACATAGTCTACGTATTTAATTTAGATATACTAAAGTATTTCAAACATTAGTTTGAGTTAAACTGCGTTAAATAATGAAATATAAGAATAATATATAATTCTGGGAATATAATTTTTTTGGAACACATATTAAAATACTATTCTAATAATAAACATATAGGCTTGCAATATTTTACAAATACAAAAACAAACAGTGCAGTACTAAATAATGTATTTGATCACCCTCTCTTCTCTGAAAATAATTACACGCAGCTTGGGAATCAATATAAAATTAAAATCATGAATTCGTATTAAAAGTCGATACCTACCTTAGAGAGGGCACGTTAATATCTAATAAAGTAATAACACCCTAGTGTATATTGTGTCTATCAAAAGCGCCCGTCTTTCTCTAAGAACTAGTTAACTTGCTTGTTACCTTCTGTAACACACTGTTTTCCTTTACAAAAAGTAAGATCATGGATAGTTAATAAAAAACACTTCATAGAGTTGTTATTCTGTTGTTGGCATTGTTATCGTCTATTTTGCTAGAATAATATACTTCTAGGAAGGACCATGTGAAGGTTGCAACATCTGTAAGTGTAAGCGGTATGATAGAATGAATTGGATTCTGACTTAGAACATTCAGATTGTCAGTTCGTGTTGTGTTCACTTAAACACAGTCACTTGTGGATATAACAGATAAGTTCATCGTACATGTAGTTCACATTCTATTGTCATTTTCTATTTCTTATATATTGATGCCGGCGATAAAAGCAGCCGGGAAATATTGTTATTCGCTTAAACACATTTAAATGCGGGACTATAACAGTAATGATTGTGTTGTACATTTCCTCGTACTCTTCAAAATTAAGTAAAGTTGACGCTTCCAAGTAGAAGTTGTAAGTTTTACGTCTACGTACGGGAACGCTAAAGAGAGATGGACACGCTATGAGTCGAATCAGCGGGCAAGATCATTCACGTTCGACTAAACCGACGCAAATACAGAGTTTTATTTTAAATAGTTGCAGCCGCCTCTATGAGGAACCGGTGGTGCGTTCTATGCATATGAATGTATCATATAAATCAAGAATAACACCCAAAAGAGATGTTTAACCGCAATTGCATTTGTAATGTTCTTTTTATTAATAGCATTTAAAAAGGCTGTTTGTGACAAAAAGTAGAATACGTCTACAACAACCGAAAAATACGAAAGTGGGTTGTTCAGGTGCCACCTAACCACCGCGCTTACAAAAACCCGTCCAGATTATTCTGACGATAGGGTGGACGCACTGTGGATATTTAAAACATCTCCAGGTGTGTTACAATCGGTAGTGATACCAAAAGAGGTATATAAGCAAAGAAGTAATACAAGGGAGAACAATAAATCTAAAAAAACAAACCTGAAGTATAAAAAGAAAATAGAAAGAGACACAAGACAGAGATAGAAAACAACGTTACGTAAAAAAATCATTGAAAAGAAACTGGCATTTTTTTTTCTAAACGACGAGTTAAAACACAAATCAAATGACTCGAAGGAACGTTAACCCGGGTAGAAAAGCGCCGAATTAGAAACCGATTGAAAACTTTTATAAGAAAAACAAATGATAAAGAACACACAGCAAGCATGAGATGAACAAGAAGCGGTAAAATGTTCTTTTAATGTAAAATAGGAAATGAAAATAGTCAACAGAAAATAAACATGAACATAGAATTGTTGTTATCTGAGCAATGACTAACTGGTGCTTGGTTACATGAATTTATATTTAAACATGTCCAGTCCGCATATAATAACTGACGCAATCCCCCTTTCCTTCTCTCTCTGTATCTTTTCCTCTATCTCTCTTTATATATATATATATCGTACACTCGACTCAGTCAGTAGCATGGCTATTCTCTAAATAAATATCTCATTAATAAATAGCACATCACGTGTTTTCCGCTGTGCCTACATTTAGCAAGATTTACGACAAGAATAAAGATACGCGGAAAATATTAGGAAAAACTGTAAATTTAATATAAACAAGATTGACCGGATAAAATATAAAGTTAAAAAACGAAAGACGAACGACTGTGGAGGATTAACAATAGCGAAGTGATACAATAGCGAGACAACATTATCATCCCGAATATTTTTGTTTGCAATTTACAGATAAAACTGGGAATGACCGAAGCAGTTTACGATTTAAAAGCGGTGAACAAACGTCAAATGAGAGATGTCACTAAAATATA
The DNA here is from genome assembly GCA_963556195.1 of Sepiola atlantica. Classification (NCBI taxonomy): domain Eukaryota; kingdom Metazoa; phylum Mollusca; class Cephalopoda; order Sepiida; family Sepiolidae; genus Sepiola; species Sepiola atlantica. Next base: position 154,792,338 of record OY744516.1, read on the forward strand.
TGACTACAAAACAAAGATAAATATTATTGCGAAGACAACAGCTGTTCAATTCCTCATAGAAGAAATCGCATGATATAAAAAAAAAAACAATTAAAACATATGCACTCTTAAGTAGACCCTTAAAAATAAATAAATTAAAATGAATATGAAATAAAATGAACTAAGTGTATTCACTTAATTTGTTTAAAGACTGCAATTAAATCTATTCTTAATACGGAATGGGGGTTTACTCAACTTAACTGTCAGTCAGGGAAAAATGAAAAGTTGTTTAAGTTAATGTCGGTACTAATAAGTTATTCAGCAATTTTCGGTTTGTTACGTGAATCAAAACCGGAAACATTCTGGTTGATATACATTTCCAGCTATAGAAGTATCAAAAGTGCTAATTAAGTGAAACGGTAACATTTGTATGTAAACAACATAATATTACAGATGTAACTGGAAAACTATGAGAAAACACAATAGGTAATGGTATTGTGTATGATAGCAATTGTGACCATTTTCTCTTACTGTATTCAACTTTGTGAAAAGGCATGACACTAAGGACATGTACTGTTAAATATCCAGGCCGGGTGTATGGAAAAGTAATTTCACAGAAGTAGGTGCAATTTGCATAGAGACGAACATAGTTGGGAGAAACAAATACGGTAGATAGTCAAAAATAGAATAATTGTGGATTGAAACTGCTAAATCTCCAAGCTAAGTTTTTATTAAAGCATATTTCACCCTAAACAAGGCAGACCGGCTACTGTAGACGTAAGAGGTTACTGAGAATTAGAGCGTCGGTTTTGGGTGTTACCCCAAGTTAGGAGAAGGTTAGCGAGATATCTGTTTACATTAGTTTTAAACGTCTGCATGTCGGTACTGTCTGGGGTCATGTGCCTGAAGTAGGTGTACTTGGTATGAACACGCAGCTAGCCAGAATATAATAGAATAATTCTTGATTGTCAAAAAATTAAATAATTGATGGTATAAGTGTGGGAAGGTGACCGGGAAAAAACAACTATGATTGATGACAAAAAATAAAATAATTGTTTATTTTAACCACTTGTAAAATGTAAGCGGCAGAAAAACACACGCTTGGACAAATACAACGCGCTGGTGGCGTTGCTATATACACACTGAAGTCTCACAGTGAGCGTTTAAAAGGGGACTACAAATTGTTACATAATAACAACCCAGAAATTGATAGCATCAGTTGGTGTATCATTTCGGCTCAAGAAAATCTAAAATCGAATTATTGTTAGTGCGTCTTCCGTCCTTACTAACACTCCCTCTTTCACCGACACCGAGAATAAAGTTATGTAATTATATTCTTGTAAGTCGCTATTTTTTATGCACTGAAGAAATACTTGAACCTCGAATTAATGCAAAGTGCCGAGATACTTCTACAACGTTTTTGAAAGCACATACTTACCAAAACACCAGAACATACACCGACGATTGCGAAGCGACATGAAAAGAAAATACAAAACGAAACATTAAGAAGTATGTGGCGTTCGAGTTTACCTTGCGTGTTGAAAAAAACAAAGCGTATATGTCTATGCATATGTAATTATAAGTACAGCTGTTGTCCTTATTATTGATATAACTATACTTAAATGTTATTTGTTTAACTGTATTCGTTCGGTTGTGTTCGAGATATTTGTCTGTCTGTATATGTATTCAAATACATTTTATGCACAGTAAAATGCAGGAGTACGATTACACCAAAACAAGGTTGTAACATATTGTACATCCATTATACATAGCCAAAATAAAATGGGAAACGACATCCAGATCATATATAAAAGACAAGACCATGAATCAGACATTCCGTAGTTTAATACTTCGCTTCTTCATTTAAGTTTGGAAGCATCAGGTAAAATATTGCTTTTCCTCTATGTACAAATACATTTTTGAATAATGTGTATCGTGTATTTTACCCTCATATATAACTCTCCTTGTACTTTAGAGAAAGTAATAAGGTATTCACTATTTTATTACGAGTGAAACAATATAGATTGATTACCAAAAGTTATACGCGAAATTAATACATTTCTTGAAGAGAAGCTGTAATACATTCTTTAATAGCGCTATAAATACATCTACAACAGCTATACTACAACTACCACTACTTTTGGTTTGTAAATAGGCAAACTATTATCTTAATCAAAAGAAATAAATAACATTTTAATGTATTCAAAATGTATTAAATTTAACCTCATGTAAACACAGCATGGATGAAACACATTCTAAACTATTCTGTAGCAATGCTGAGTTTCGTATTAAATTCTAGACGTACAACATTAAGTTTACTCATTAAATAATGATTTTACTTGTATTCGTGCCGACACATATGTTGAATATGCATGAAAAAATAAAACAATTATTTGAAATATGTTAAATCAATGTATTATTAGAATAAGATTCAATATGTGTTTTAGTCGTCGCATTAACTTTGAAAACAATAATTTATTTGCCTCGAAATTTCAGCTGGGATCATCATGTAGTATATCTTCTGTCCCGGCTAAGTGGAGGATAGATTCCTCGAGACTGATTCCATGTTAATTGAGTTCCAATCTATAATAGACATGTTTGCCGAGCTAAGCTTCCCTTATATCAACACCTACCTCGTCTCTAAGTGCGACCTCCTAGGGAAGCAAGTAAATCAAGACTGTGTTAATCAGCAATTTGAAAATATCAAACGGGAGATTTATCGGTTTCGTTCAGATCAAGGAACATCTTCAAACAAGTGAAACCGGTCAATTTCGCGTTTGATTTTTTCTTCCCGTGTTTACTAGTTGGTCTTGTCTTTCTTTTTCAAACACTCTGTCTCCACAACATTCCATTCTATGATATATCGTGTATCTTATCCTCGTATATAAATAGCCCTGTACGTTGTCAAAAGTAATAAGGTGTTCTCCATTTTATAACTAGCGAACCACTATACATTTATTAATTTACTTGATTCTGTAAATAAAACAATTTAATAATCAAAGTATTAAAATTGTGTGTATAACACCAACTGGTTAACTGAAATACTGTATGTGTTATTTTAATTATTTATTATATTACAGCCGTAAAGATCAATACCGTACCTCAGTTTTAAGCTGGGAGTGCGGATTTTAGTACACATAATACACCGCTTACTGTGATTCATCAATCATATTTGATTTAAATACGGCTGCAGAAAGCCATTGAGCGGTGTATAATTAAAAGAATCATATATATATATATATATATATATATATATATATATATATATAAATCTATGTATATTTGATAATATATATATATATATATATATCATATATGCATAAATGTATATATATATATGCCTATGTATATATATATATATATATATATAATATAATTATAATATATATTTATATATATATATATATATATATATATATATATATATATACGCATATATATATGTAAAAAAAAGTAGTGCAGTATTAGTACAGTTCCAACAAGAGAAATGTATATATGTAAATAAAGTAAGGCTACAACATTTGTAAACATATATTTTTCAACATTTTTGTATTATTTTGTTATTTTATCATTTTATACATTTATATATTTTATAATTTTATAATTTTATATATTTTATCATTTTATAATTTCACATAACGCGTTAAAGCGGTGGCCCGCTCTCATCAGATATGTAAATCCATTTGAAGAAATTACTTTCGATTTGAAAGACTGTTGTTTCATTTGAGGAAATGTGTTATTGTTAGGTGTTTCTGCGCATGTGTGGGTCTGCGGGTATGTGTGTATGTGTTTTGATATCTTTATATATATTTCTGTAATTAGTTGTTTCTTCTCTTTGTAAACGTCGTGTGTGTTTATTAAGTACGTGTGATTTTAACCTTTATTTTATCGGTCATCTCCGTTTCTTGAAGTGTTTTAGGTTTACTTTGGAAATTTATTATTTTTTATTGCCCTGACGCTGGGTTTGCTATGTTGCTAGAGTGTGTGTGTGTGTGCGTGCGGTAAGTTCTGAATTTTTTACATATGTGAGCGACATACACACAGACATACTTACACACACACACGCACACATATACATATATGTGTATACACACATACAGGCGCATGGTTAGCTAGATAGGTAGTAAAAAGTAGAGAAAGTTGATAGAGAGATAGGCGGATATATAGAAGTACATGTGTATTGACATCAATGTTTGTATGCGTGCATGCACACACATACACATATGCCCCCGCGTGTCGCCCATACATTCTATGCATGTGGACCGCACACATCTACATGCATATGAGGGCGGGGAGACATGCACATATGGACGGAGCCCACGTACATGCGCGTGTATATATGTATAAATATATATATTTATATATATATATATTTATATGTATATATATATATATATATGTTATATGTATATATGTATATATACCCATACGTATATATATATATGTATATATGTGTATATATGTATATTATATATATGTGTATATATATATGTATATATATATGTATATATATGTATATTATATATTTATATATATGTATAGTATATACACATATATATATATACATCAATATAAATATATATGTACTCGTATATATATATATATATATGTATGTATATACATGTATATATATATGTATATATGCATATATATATATATATATATATATATATATATATATATATATATATATATGTGTGTGTGTGTGTGTGTGTGTGTGTGTATGTGTGAAAAGATGGCAGACGGAAAACAAGTCAAAATGCAGGAGAAACACAAAGACAAGAGATTTTTTTGACCGATTTCGTTAGTGGAGGACATCTTTTGTCCATCACGACACTTCATTTTTCATGAACTATCGTGTACCTTACCCCATATATACAGGGTGCATCAGGTATATGAGAACATCGCGTAATGTCGTTATTGTTACGTTATATTAATTATTTTTATTCTTTTTTGCAGATAATGAAAAATGGCAGATAATAATGTAACGGAACAAATGAAAAGACAGGCTGTAATTGTCGCAATAAAGGCAGATCATAGCGATTTACAAATCGCACAATTTCTTAAAGTCGCCCGTTCTTTTGTTTATAAAGTTCGTAGGGAGTTAGAAGAAAATGATGGTGATTGTAAGCAGGTTGCTAAACGTAAAAAGCACGACCAACGGTCAGACACGATTAGAACACCTGAATTTATTCATCAAGTTCAGAATATTATTGATGAGAGCCCCCAAAAGTCAATGAGGTCCATCGCAAAAGACCTGAATGTTTCAGAAGCAACAATTCGAAGGACTGTTCATGAAAATCTTCGTTACAAGTCTTATGTGATGAGGAGAGGCCAGTTTATGTCCGAGACCACCAAAGAGAATCGTTTGATAAGGTCCAAGAGGCTGTTAAACAAACTGAAAGATCCTGTTGAGCAAGGCATGCTTTGGTTTTTCTCAGATGAGAAAAACTTTGATCAAGATCAAAAGGTAAACAGAAGGAATGACAGATGGCTGTGTAATGACCCTTCCGAAGTTCCAACAGTCATGCATACAAAATTTCCTGCAACTGTTATGGTTTTGGGGGTTGTTAGCAACGAAGGACATGTGATGCCACCACACTTCTTTCGGCAAGGACTAAGAGTCACTTCTGCTGCTTACATTGAAGTCTTGGATACTGTTGTTAAGCCCTGGATCGATAGAGTAACAAATGGAAGGCCCTACATCTTTCAACAAAACTCTGCACCAGCACATAAGGCTCAAAACACTCAGGAATGGTTGGCGGATCATTTTTATGATCACATCACTCCAAACTTGTGGCCTCCAAACTCTCCAGACCTGAATCCATTGGATTATTATGTGTGGGGCGTCGTGGAGACAGATGTTAATAAACACCCCCACAACACTAAAGATTCTCTAAAAGCATCCATTGTCAGGGTGATGGACAACATAGATGAGGACCATCTCAAGCGCGCTTGCAGTCGGTTTAGGTCTCGAATCGAAGCTGTCATTGAAGTAGAGGGGAATTTCATTGAATGAAATTATTAAACAATACCTTAGCTTACATGTTTATATAATTGTTTTTGATTAAACATATTTTTGTTTGATTTTTTTTATCATTTAATAAAATGGAAAATATGTTCTCATATACCTGACGCACCCTGTATATATATATATATATATATATATATATATATATATATATATATATATATATATATATATATATATATATACATATATATATGTATGCATATATATATATATATATATATATATATATGTGTGTGTGTGTCTGTGTGTGTCTTTGATTAATCAACAGGGGCACTTCCTGTTTGTTTCTTTTGTATTCATCTTTTTCATGTTAACAGACTAATGATCTAATGCTCTGTTCGAGTGTTATTCGCCAAAACTGCTAACGTTTTCGACCCCCATGAGTCTTGGTCTTCGTCAGGTACGTGAGGAGTTATGCAAACTAAAACTGGTTAATTTCCTGAGAAACTCTACTAAAAACTAGTTTATGCTGTATATGTATTTAAATGCCTAGTGATAGAATGTGTCTCCAGAAACAATACATATATCGGTATGACTTGGACTAGTATCGTGTGTCGCTTTAGCTATCACCTCTTCTCCACCTATAGCTTTATTTAACGACACTTCGTAAAACACACTACCCCAAAAATAGATTTCAGAGACATATTACTCAAAGACATGGCAATCTTCGCTGTCTTACATTGCAACCTGCGACTCGCCATAATTGGAGCCTTACTTATTCGAGCAAACGAACCCACAATCAATCAAGATCGATATGAGTGGGGAGAAGGTATACTGAAATGCCTTTGATATACTAATATATTAAAATAAAAAAAATGTTTTTTAAAGTTCACCAGTTTTAGTGAGCATAACTCCTAACATGCCTGAAGACGACTTATGGTAGTCGAAAACGTTAGCAGTTTTGGCGAGTTCTTGTTCACACTAGAACAAATATTTAGATCATTAGTCCGTTAACATGACCAGATTGATAAAAAAAGTAACAAACATGAATTGTTCCTGTGCTTTAATCAAACATGCATCAATTAAGAGATGCTGTTTAAGTATACAGATATATATATATATATATACATATATATATATATATATACATATATATATATATATATATATATATATATATATATATATATATATATATAAATATATATGAAGATTAATGAAGGAAGATAGATAAAGATGTACGAATGACACATCTATTTCAACTTCGATTGTTCAATGCAAAATATAGTCGATAAAAAGAACATGTTTATGTTTATTTCCTTAAGCCAAGGCGTTTTAAAGATATAAATCTTATTATCAAAAGAATTACATAGAAGGATAAGTTGGCAACGCAAATGAGAATGATTTAAACGACCCATTCGCAATACTCAATCTGAGGACGTATGTGATTGTTATATACGTAGATGATTGCATCCCAATTAAGATACTTAATAGGAAAATAGAATGGTCCAAATGTTTTCTCAGCAAATTTGTGAAAAAATTAAATATAAGTCTTCCTAGGAGAGTACCAACACCAAGGAGCTTACACGATAGTGAATACAACATTGAAATATTAGTGTCATTATCTACACCGTATTTCTTTCCCCCAACAATATTGTTATTTGTCTATTTTACTTTACTCTTGCTGATTTCTCGCTATATTCAAATTAATTTTGTTTTCACCATTGTATAGTGTATATATTGTTTTTAAGTATGTCATGCTAATTGTTGCTGCTATTAAAGCGATTAAGTGTATGCAATTAGTATGAATCTACGCTGAGGTGGTTATCTACGTTAGTTTTTATGTAAACAGCAACTACTAGTATGATAAAAACGAAATGAAAGTAAACGTTATTGTTAGATGTTTAGTATAGAATACCCAAAGGCAATAAAAACGAGCCTATATAACTTACAAGAGCCATAATTTTGAAAGAATATATCAGTAAAATCCCATTTCTAATTAATGATCAAACTAATGACTATCGCGAAACGGAAATAACAGTGGAA
>OY744516.1:154802836-154905336 GCA_963556195.1 Sepiola atlantica
GAATTACCAGTGATATTATATCAACGCACCAGATCTTTTCAGAGAAATGCTCTAAGCAAAGAGAATACTTCGAATAAATCTCAGATTTTATATCAAATCATTTACTTCCAAAAAATAGATTCGAAACGGATGTTCAAACTAACATCATCTATTTCCAGTTTCTAAATAAATAATCTTAGTTTATATGTTTTTCTTTCAACAGATAGTCCATGCAAAAACAATTTCGGAATTTCAGTCTAATTACGGCGTGCATTGACTACATTAAAATACCCATGGTTTCTATCCAGTTTGAATCGCCTTCAAATAATAAATAATTTAAAGAAACGCAGGTGTTAATTAAGCAAATGTAATACACACAATCTATATAAGTATAAAGTTCAGACGATCATACACCGTATTCTATGAATGCTATGAACTAAAAACTAAAATATTCAACCGGTGGTAACATTTCCTGAAGGGTGGATATTTAGGTGTATTTCGTACTCAATTGCATGTCGTTTCATTGATATGTACCAATACCAACGTTGATAATAACATGTTATTTGGTTTGGTTGTTTTGTTCTACGGGATATTAACTTATTTAGGGTTATTTAATGCCGAATCAGGTAATTTTGGCAAATTGTTTAAATGCTTCAATTGCTGTATATGTTCAAGTATTTACCCTCATTTTGGTGAAAGATGTTATGCTTAGTTCTTTATATATTCAAATGTGTATTCATAGTATTTGGTTTGGTTGTTTTGTTTTACGGCATATCAACTCTTTTCAGGTTATTTTATGCGAAATCTGGTCATTTGGCAAAAGTTGTTATGCTTCAAGTCCTTTATATATTCAAATGTGTATTCATAGTATTTGGTTTAGTTGGTTTGTTTTACGTCATATCAAAACCTTTATGGCTATGTTATGCTGAATACGGTAATTTTTGTGAAAGTTTTAGGAAAGATAGAAAGGGGATGCGGAAAGCGGAAGAAAATGTTGTAAGTGACAAATGTAAATCCCGAACAGAAAATAATGTTGTGAATAAAATATATAAAATCATGATAAACTAACACAATACAGTAAACTAACACAATATATATATATATATATATATATATATATATATATATATATATATATATATATATATATTTATATTTATAATGATGATTGAAATATGTTTTGTGTGAGTGAATTGGAAGTTTATGTGTATTTCTTACTTGATTTGCAGGGCGAGATTAAATCAAGCATCGTAGGTATGTGAATATATTTACATAGTTGGGAATATTACGTACACGAAAGCAAACGAGTTAATCAAACGTAAACTAAAGGTATCCAAACATCAATGGGTTTAAATGTATTAATTTGTAGCCTGGATTCTGGGTTCCATAATATATAGACACTTGTTTCTTTGAAATGCACCATGAACTACACCAATACAATGTTATGAGTGACAAATGTTAAAGCCGGACAGAAAATGATCGTTATGAGTAAACAAGATAAACCTATGATTGACGTACACAACATAGATACACAACTGACACAATATATATATATATATATATATATATATATATATATATATATACTTTTTCTTATTTGTACGAGAACGATATGAGTAGCATCGCTTTCAAATCGAAAAATGAGGAAGAACACAAAAAACTAGCCCGTGCAGTTCAACTTCATCAAATTTGAAACCAACGGTACCAATGCCGTTCTGATCTTCTGTAATCTATATATAAATAAATATTACGCTCTTATATATTCTTAGTAATTCAGAACTCTACTGGGGTTCTCTCACACTGAACTTTCACATATGTATATATATATACATATATATATATATATATATATATATATATATATATATATATATATATATATATATTTATATGAACATAACATTTACCGTTTATTGTGATATATTATGTGTGACAAAAATAGTAGTTACTAAGATAAATGAACTCGTGTGTGTATAATGTTCGAAGTGTCTTGGCGTATATTTGCTTTGTATCGGTTTAAATCAGGGACATACCCATAACAGGCCGGCTAAACGTACGTGTGACTGTTTAACTGGGGGCCAGTCAGCAGTCAGTCACCAGATAAACTTTTAGCTGGCAGCACTTCGTTTTCACTGCTCCAAGAAAATTTCATTCCCAAAATAAATTTTAACTCATCAAATTTATTTCAGCTGAGGTTCTGTTATTTTATCATTATTTACATTTGGAGTATACGCTCGTGAGTATACTGTTAAAAGTCAGAATCTAATTTTGTTTTATTTACATGTAAACAGCTCTGTTTAGTGACGACACATAACTTTTACTTCTTTTTCAAGTTTAAAAAAACTATCGTCTTGTAGAATTTGTCAATAAATCTTACATTATTAATTTCAAATCTTTTCTATATTCGTAGGAAATATATTACACAAGTTTTAAACGTTTTATTTACATGTAAACAGCTCTGTTCATTGACGACACAGATCTTTTCCCTTTTTTTAGTTTAAAATAATTTATTAAATATTTCTCAAAATGGTAAAAAAGTGTTGTGTGACAGCCTGCCAAGGCAATTATAATGAGCAAAATAAGGTCCGACTGCTTCGTCTCCCCAATAATCAAGATGAGAGAGAAAGATGGTTAAAGGTAATACCAAGAGAACCACTCAGACACTGTTGTTTGTGAAAGGCATTTTCCACCTGATTATAAAACTGTATTTGTTATGGGAAAAGCACGACCCAAATAATTTTAATTATAATTAATATCATCAATATTTAATAATTTGCCATCAAGTGTGATACCAAGTCCTTTACCAAAACCAAGGACCACAAAAAAAGTTCCACTTCTGTCCGAAGTGTACAAAATGATGAGTTTGCCCATTTTTTAGATAAAGATAGAATTGATAATTTTACAATTTTGTGTGCTGATATTGACCATCATGATTTTGTACCAGCAGTTACCTGCTACAAATCTAACAATTCACAGTTCATCCAGTCTTGTCATTTTTTTACTGGAAGTGTTCCGATGTTTTTTATTAAAATCTTTGAAAACTTAACGTTTGAATGTTACCATGCAGGTATACTCACACACATTTCTACCCTGTTGAAAAAAGTGTCAACATTGGTCTCAAATTGAGGAAGCAATTCGTTACCTTAGTAACTTGAAAATTGAACAAGAGAAACAGGTTTTAAGACAACATATCGAAGTTATGTCACCACGAATTGTTGGCAAAAAAGTGTACGAGTCGGAAATACTTGTCCGAGCATTCGAATATTTTGCCACATCTCGGTCTCTTTATAAAAAACTTCGAGATCATTACAAATTACCCAGCATGAAAACACTAGTGAATATGACCTCAAAAGTTTCGAAGGTAGATGATCTAGAATTTTCTGGGTAATGTGTTTAGCAAACTGTCAGATAAACAGAAAAATGTATCATTCTAGTTGATGAAGTTTATGTTAAAGTGAGTTTACAATACAAAGAGGGAAACATATTTGGTGGTGCCAAAGATTCTGAAGAGGCATTAGCAAACACTCTATTGGGTATTAGGATCAAATGTTTACATGGTGGACCAAAGTTTTTGATTAAGATGATCCCAGTTGCCAAACTAAACTCAGAATTTTTGTTTCAGAATGTTAGAAATATTGTTGATTTAGTCGATCATTCTAAAGGTCATGTAATTGCAGTTATTTGTGACAATAATCGGGCTAATCAAGCTTTATTCAAGAAAGTTGATGCTGTTTAAAATAAGCCTTGGGTTACTAAAAATGGTATATACTTGCTTTTCGATTATTTACATATATTTAAAAGTATTCGAAATAACTGGATAACTGAGGCTTAATCAGAATTCCTGTTTTATTCTGATGGTTAAGAAATGACAGCAAAATGGGAAATAGTGAAACAACTTTTTGCGCATGAAAAAAATCAATTTGTTAAGTTAACAAAACCAACCGAAGTCGCGGTTCTTTCAAAACCAGTTTAGAGATAAAAAGTTTCCCACTGTTTGAAAGTGTTTTGTGATGAAACTGTAACTGCAATGAAAACTCATCCATTATTACAGGAATATGATATAAAAGAAACTGTTACTTTCATTGAATAAGTTTTTAAATTTTGGAAAATAGTGAGTGTAAAAGATATTTATGGAAGTGTCAAGACAAATGATCCACTGAAAAGAGTATTATCAGATCGAAATGATGGAAATTTGACATTTCTTGCAAATTTTGGAAGTATGGCAAAACAAATGAGGGTAAAGCAAGGAAAGAGAATAAAATCCTTAACAAGAGTATGGCTATTGAGCATGCATGTAATGGTTTAATTGATGTTTGCAGACATTTACTTGAGAGTGGGTTCAATTTTGTCATTCTTGGAGAATTTACTTGAAACTGAATTTTGTAAATTGAGACATGATTCTGGTGGTACTTATTTTATTACCGTACAAAATGTTAGTCAGACATTCCATATTCATAAAACAAAATTACTCCTTCGGTTGAAAGTTGATGTTGAGAGTATAGCCATAATCCAGGCCATACTTGCTCAAAATGCGGATATCAGTTGATCACCTGCCAGACCTAGAAACTGGTATCCCAAAAGATATTAAAATGTCGCTTTTTTATATAGCAGGATATATCACACGAAAAGATTGTTTTACAAAGGAGGACATATTCAATGATACTGCTTTTTTATAATCATGAGTATGGAAGTTTTTTGAAAGAAATAGATCGTGGTGATTTAAAGGTTCCACTGGATACCACTGTTCAGTGGGTATTTTTCTGTTTCATAATGTTCAATGCTGTCAAATCAAGGTTTGCAGAAATTCTTTAACAAAAATGTTCATGTTGGTGTCTGTAATGTATAATTTCAATATAACGAGAGTGCATGGAATTATATTATCAAATATATTTTTCAATAATTATTGTTTGTTTCAGTCTCCCAAGTCAAGTAAAGAACCAGCACTAAAGGTTTTGAAATTATCTTGAAATTATAGCAGTCTGATCAATTATAAATAATTATTGATCTGTAAGAACAAAGGAACTAATTATTTCTGCAAGAGCCTGGTGTAAAATACATGTTGGATGCAAAATAGTTTTCTTATTGAATTAATCTGTTTGTTTATTTTGCAGTATGGTAAAAATATGGATTTTGAAGCTTTTATTTCTAAATTTTCATCAGTAAAAATGTTTGTTGTTTTGCTTTGTAATCAGTTAGAAAAGGTAATTGATCATTAGAAACAAAGGACTCACTGTTTCTGCAATACCATTGTGTACACACTTTTTGAAGAATAACATGATTTTTCAGTTGTTGAGTGTTTCTTTTATGGTGGATCATGGGGATCTGGGGAGTGCTTTTTCTTTTTTCTATACCGCAAAAAGAAAGAACACTCTTTGGGGTGGATTCTTGATGATAACAAGTCATTAGTGAGACATTAAAATGAGAAAGTTTAAATTACTACTTTCAGATTTTGAGGTGAAGAACTTTCCTTAGAAATGTTTGTAAGTAGTGTTTTCCTTGTTTTGCCCAACATTCTGGTTATCGTAACTCATTGCTGTGAACCCTGTCCATTTTATAGGATGACATATATATTTTTAATTAAACTTTCTATTTAATCTATGGACGTTGTATTATCACATTTCATCTTCCATTTCAGTGAATCTGTTTATTTTTCTAATTCGATCTTCCATTTCAGTGAATTTGTTTGCTTAGATTAACAATCTACGCGACCACACTAGAGATTCGGATGCTGAAATCTTACTTTGAACTTTTTTTTTATTATTTTATGATGTGAAATGAAGACTATAGAAATAATGCTGTGTTGAAAATAATGAAAATGAGGACAGTTTAAGTTTTTGGTTAGTAAAACACATATCCCATTTGAACAAACTGTTGCTCTGCTTGATATCATCAACTGGTGATTTTCTTTTTAACCACACCATACAAGTAATAATCTTTTGACATAAGTACAAATTCTCTAAAAAAAAATCCAACATTGAAATAAAAATTCTTCATTGAAATATGCATTTGCCTTTGTTTATTCAAAATTACCTGTCTCTTCATTTATAGGAATTTGTCAATAATTGTAAAATTTATCAATTAGCTGATTGTGGTTCTTATTATTTGGTATGTAAAACACATAAACCCATCAAACTAATCTCACAGAGGAATGTTACCTTTGTTTGCAACTTCTATATCGAATATTTAAGAAAATCCACATGGCGCCCAGTAAAAGACCCCAGTTGCATGATTGCATGGCCTGTAGTAGGGATGCCCATGGTTTAAATATATATGTGAGAGAATATGATATTGTGTGTATGCTTACTACTTTTTGGTTTTGTCAATGTGTGAATATGTGTGACCTACTGAGTGAGTGAGTAGAGTTGAAACCACCGTAATCCAGGCCAGTCAACTAAATCAGTGTCCCCTAGTTACGTCATTTACAGCGGTTTCGAAAGCCGCGACATTACCGTTTCCCTGCTAAAATTGCATTGGTTTTTCTATCATTTCCCAAAGATAACTACTTCAACACGTGCCGTTACATATGGCGAGAGAAATTGTAAAAACAACCGAAAAGTAAATGTCTTTTCTTTCACGAAAGATAAAGAATTACTTCAAACTGTGATACCTTCTTGTTGAACGGGAAAGTTTTATCTCCACATAGTATAGTAGAGTAAGTTTCATGTTTTAATTGTTTAACTGTCGATATTTAAAGTCATGGACAACGTCATCCTGCTTTTTGGGGGGTTCGCCTTATTTACTGAAGTAAGAAGAGTTTAAAATAAAGTAATACTTGCTCATATTAATGTTATTTTAATTAATATCCTCGTTGAACTGTCAATACACTATTAGCACCAACATATTTTCATAAAACAACAGTTAACACACCTGGTCCCTAGCTAAAGAAGGATGGATTAAATAAACTGTATTATTTTGCTTTTTCGGACTACTAGTCTCATCTTGGTTTTATATCCATTACGTTTCAGTCAATGTTACCCACGAATTGTTTTAGATACACCTTTTCGAACTTACAAATCTCCATGTTTAACTGATAAAATGTCTATGCCCTCATATGTAAACTATACTTTCTTCATATATTTATTTCAAAATATTTTTTTAGTTTTTACCATCAACAAGTTTTATAACACTTACACTATTCAGTATTTTATCAGTGTGCCTCTTTATGAGCCCCCAATACGAAAAAATGTAAAATAAAGAAATGCATGTATTATGTATATGTCCGTGACGAAAAAAATATCGTACACCAAATATCACGTAAATTAATTAAGTATTTTTATTTTCTATGAAAAACATATTTTTTAAGTGATAATTAGGATGGTGATGACCGGTTCTTTTGAAATACCTGGTGGTTCGTATTTGTTTTGTTAAAAAATACGTTTTTATTTATATTTTAATTTATTTTTCACGAAATTAGAAAACGATAAAAGAAACTAATGTGTTTTAAAATCTAAATCAAGTAAAGGTATAGTTTATTAAATATATTTAAAAAATCGCATTCGTTATATTGTTAGTTAAAATTCGTTTTTGTTTATACATTAAATATTGTGCAATCGCAATTTGAAATGCAAACAAATAAAATGTGAATTTAATTCATAAATTAATTTAAATAATATAAATACTATTTTTGCAGAGAACAATATAACAAGTGTGATTTTTAGTTTATTTTGTATGTTATTTGTCAATGAGCAACGTACAAGTAAATGAATAAAAGCGTGCTTCTACAAAATACGAACGAAAAAATAAAATTGGTTCTTTTAATTGTTTGTAATTCTGTGAAAACTATATTAAAATATATCAAAAAAACTCCACGCACTCGTTTAATTCTAACAGAAATAAACTAATATTTTGACCAATAAATCAAATCATTTTAATAAAATAAAGTGTGTTAACTGTCTTTTAAACAGATACTTTTTAAAAGAAATTAAGACATTTGAAAGCAAACAGTGTTTTTTTCATGGGTATTTTCTTTGATAAAAAAGTACTTGATTGATTTTCGTGATTTTTTGTATACAATATTTTCATCCCGTCACGGGTTCGTACATCATACAGATTTTTTTTTTCTAGAAGTACATTTTGGACGTGTACCAAATTTTTAATATAGACGCAAAAATAAAATGTTACCTCTCAAATTCACACCACCCTGATTTAATATTGTAGATCTTTTTTACTATTGTTTCTTAGTTTTTAACAATGATACAAATGATGGTTAATTTGTTTTTAGAATTATTTCTTCATGTATATCAACTTCATTTTCGACCCGAGGACATAAAAAAGAAACATCACCATTTGATAAAAAACAAATAGCACCATTGCAGTGAAATTCCAGAGACCATATATCCGCAATAATGCTATCCTTCGAATTCTGCAAAATTTTCTTCCATATTTATCTGCATCGACTAGCCTCAGGGAGTCACTGAATTCTAAGAAAAATAGACTGGGCACCTTTGCACTTAAACGTGCTTTAAATCAAAGGATTACTGCTGAGATGGCATATAAACAACAACAACGTTTATAACTATTGGATATTGTAGAAAAACTAAATGTTCTTGATATTAATTAATGGGCTATTATTAGGCAATTAGATACACTTATTATATGACGTATCATAAAATCTAAAATGTCCTAAAATATATTTATCCCTGAGAACTAATTCTGATTTAGCAGTGCATGTATTTGACGGCGATGTGAAAATGAATACTATAGGATAGTATAAGATTCCTAACGACATAACCGATGAAAATACCTCACACATTCTGATGGAGAACATGAAAAAATGAACCTAGAACACAGCAAACAAAACCTCCTAATGTAATGTTTATATTCAAATTAATATTGCTATTTATTTCATTAGTGCAAGATGAATTTTTTAAATATTCTAATGCAATAAAATTCATATGCGAACATATAAACATAATTCCACTAAATAAAGGTTAACTTTTCGAGTGAAATTATATTTTCCTACTTATTATATAACTTATTACCTAGATAGTAAAGACTTTAATGAAATACAAAAAATAAAATTGACCATGTTATTCGACCATCAGAAAACTAATCATGTCACCATCTATGCATCTTGTAGTAGAACAATATGATAACAATTACCGAATGTATATTAAAAGTAAGTTACGTTACTCGTGCAGGAAGACATCACACTATCTTTACTTGTTGATGAAATTTATTTAACATTTTATTTTGATTATAAGAGTGGTAATGTTGTTGGCTAAGCCAACAGCAGCAAGTAAGCCACATCAATTGCATACGCTTTTATTTTATTATAATAGATAACAGCACAATAAATAAAATAAAAATATGTATTTTTTTGTATCCAAGCAAAGCTTTCAATTGTATATCCACATCCAGTTATAAAGACTATACATCTTTTCTTTTGATTCGACTAAGTGCATGTATTAAAATGAATTAAAACAACATAATTCGCCAAAAAGATGCAAGTAAATGCATGATGTTACCAAAGCGTTGCCATAATGTTAATCATGAATTAGATAACACCCAAAGTGCACAATTATCTACTTTACACACACTTTATCTCCTGTAATCTTCATATATTTTTAATATTGTTGCAAATTTACTTGAAAGGGTTTTTCACACACTAATCTTGAAAGGCAAAATGTTACTTTGGTTCTGATAATTTTCAATGAATACCCTATAGGAATTAGTGACCTTAGAAAAACAGTAATGTTCGCCCAACCTTGCAGAAACTGCAGAATACATAAATACATTTTATATTTTGTACACACTCCTGAATGTAAAACACACGATATGAAGGTTGTTGACTTCGCACTAGATATGCTAATCAACTTTAAATACACAAAGAAAATTACTGATGTCCTTTGTATTCTCTGGCGTGTAAGAAGGTTGGAATAGCATTCCTAGAAGAACTTTGAAATAACAAAAGGAAACATACACTGCTTTACATCATACCATATATGCAATTCTTGAACTAAGTAAGTATTGCATAAGAAATAAACATGACGCATATATTACTTGGCAAGTTTCAAACATATAACGTTGAGGTAAGGTGTGGTCAGTACCTACACCTTAGTAAGGATCAGTATACTATCTCTATATGTCGAGTGTTTGAATGTGAGTAAAAACTCAGAATAGTGTCAGTATTAAAACTGAGCCTGCCACTCAATTACCGAACTATTGATTTGAAGAATTTACAAGAACCAAACTCTGATAAAATGACTAGATAGCAACAGTTAGATGTTTACAAATGTAACATAGATGTAACAAATGGTGATGTTTATCAGTGCAGAGAAGTACTCTCAGTTATATTATACTTAGGGAATGAAATGCAATAGTTACAAGAATTTTGTATCTGGGAGAGATAATTTTGAAGAAATTCCTGAAATAAACAGCTAATTGCAAGAGATTAATAGAGGTTTCTAGTATATCCTACTTGTGTGACGACAACTTTTCTTCTCTACAATTATGTAGTTACTGGTAAACTGGTAAATAATTCTGCTTTACTTAATTCCGTACATGAAAGACAATTAGCCATGTACATTATAGTGAATGGTTTAGCAGGTGCTAATCGTCTTTTTAATGTTGACTCTTGTGATGAGGGTGGCAGCATTGGAAACGTAGAACGAATGCTTACTTAGAGCTCTTCAAATACTCTGATAACCAATTTTGGTGGTATGCAAAATTATAATATCACTAAAAACAGTTAAACATAAAAGATTATTTGGAACATTCAAATAAATTATGCAACACATTTTTCTATAAGTTTGAATATATAAACATATTTCTGCACTAGTAATGTTATTGTTTGTTCAATATATTAAAATACAATGAAAATAAATGAAAACAAATAAGTTAAATAAATCATTGGTTTGGATTTATTTTTTTATATTTATTTGTAATTTATCGTTTGTTTTAAAATTATTCATTGTTTGTTTATTTAATAGTTAGTTCCCATATTTATGATTCATTTTTGTAGTATTTGATTGTATTCTGCTTAAAAAGAAAAGTATTAGATTGAGAGTAACATAGACAATATTTGTTAATCAACAGTTTAAATACATCAACATTTATTTCGAATATCGAGTGTGACGAAGTAATTTATTGTTTCTTTTCAATCGCTAAAAAATATTAAAATGACTGACTTGTTTAAGAAGAAACCGAAATGCATTATGATGGATTATGAGTGCTTTTTTTCGTAATATATGAAAACAATATTTAAAAACATGCTTATTGTTTACATCTACGATTCTTTATGTTTATAAACAAATCAAGACCTATGCTTTATTTTAGTACCCTGTGATATAACTTTAATAAAGGTGTTTTTATTTACACAGAAAAATACATTTGTTCTAAGATTTCTAATAAAGTAACGAATTAATTATATTTCATAATCATTAATTGAATAAATATTGAACAAGTTCTAACAATGGTTTATTTCTTGAATTTTTATGAAGTTTTAAGTGACGGGAGGGGTCAAAATGTTTTATATTTAGGAGATTCAGATCTCGTTTGCAAACTTCTAGCATGCCGTCATTTTCCAGTTAACGGGCCTTACTTAATTCTGGTGGCCTCGATAGAGTAGACATTTGCTTTTCTTAGACTGGAGGGAAAGAGAGATGTGCGAAATGTCGAGTGAGTTCAGACTGAATTGTCTTGTTATCTTATGTGTGTTTTTTTATATACCCGACATTCGGATCAAATAGTGAATTTACTTTTGGGTGCCAAAAATGATTTGACGCGCGGCCATTGTACACGGCACATTACGTGTTACTGAGCGCCTTCTTTTACACGAGAAATGTAATTGCATTTTTTTAGAGTTTATTTTCGGCGTGGTGTGTGTGTATTTGCTCACGAAGTTGGTCAATGAATATTTAGGAATTTGAGAGATATCCATCCTATAAGATACCCCAACCATTGAAAACTTTTGAAGATATGTATTAACATATAAAATATTAGTGAGACACGTATCTTGTGTGTGTCTATTTAGTTGTAAAAATTAAAACAAACGAAATCGTGTGCACGTTTCTTATTTCTTCGTTTTGTCGTCTGCTAAATGTTTTTTTTAGTAAATTATGATTCCTTTTGTTATGGGAAATGATTATTCAAGTGCAATTATTTTTAGTTTGTTTATTTTCTCGCTAATTAATTATAAAAGAGATTCCAGTTCATGTGTTGTCTACGAGGTTTTAGCTTATTCTGGCGTTCATAATTATTGACGCATTCCAGTGTGAAGTCATAAAGTTTAGACTAGTTGGCAGTGTAAAATGTTCATAATTTCTGTTTTAAGAGAGTGGCGCCCACATTACATAGTTGTATATACGTTGAGTTGAGATATTCTAAATCCGCATAAGAACATTTTTTAGGTTAGAAATGGGATTTACATTAGGCGTAGTTTGTTGAATAGATTTTCTTCCGTTTTATTGTGGTCTGATTTTCATGTTTCTAATTGTTTTTTCTGAGTATATCACATGCACAATTGTAAGATGATGAAGACTGGCAAAAATGACTCATGGACGAGTCCATTGTGGGTGGGACGTTGAGAAATAAATAAAGGCGACTTGATAACTGTTAAAAAGGGCATGGTTCCGCACTGCTAAAGAGACTTGAACAACGACGGTTTCAAAACGCGAAGAGCCGAAACACTGTATGATCGGAGTATCGATGTACCGGAAAAATGCGAGTTTACCGATATTTATGGCACCGATGAAGCTTTATTGGCTATGGTACCCAAGCCCGTCTTGCTGTTAGATTTTTGCGTCCGCTGACTAGCAATGCGGCTGATACGAAAGTGGTACATGAAGGAATCCCCTGACTTGTACTCCACCAGAGTTCTTGTAGAACAATTGCTTACGTTCACGCTCGGATAGACAATGCAGAACAAATTGCTTTCCAATAGGATGTATATACGAACGAGTTTCTAGCGTAAGCCAAGTCTGTGACCTCAGCAAGAAAAAGACTTTCATTAGACAAAAGTATGTCAAAAGATTGTTAAATATGTGTGCGTAGCTGGCATAAAGCATCCGGTAATGGCAAATAAAGAAAACCAAAGTTTTTTATATACGTCCTGTTCTTTGTCATTCTTGTTGGACCTTACCTGGTATCCTGAAAGAACGTGTAATGAAAAACAATTACATATCCAGTATGTTATAAAATAGTATATTTGTAAATAGCGTAACTATATTGATCATATATTGTCGTTTTGAAGTGAGAGATATGTTGTTATTTTTGTTCTTTCTATTTTTTATATTTGGGTGTCTGAGGGTTCGGGTCGACATTATTCGAAGGATGCGTACGCTATGTTATTGCCAGAACAGTGCTATTTTCGAAATTGTTGGTTACCAAATACTAGCGTGGATTATGTCCGGAATAATATATGGACAATTACATTATCTTAGATATGCATGATGAGCCACACTGCCCATTAACATTTTATAAATGGCAAATAGGTAAAATGGTAAAAAATGGTTATTATAAACGAAGGGATACAAACATGGTTAACGAACAAAACATATTCATATATGTATACATTTTAAGATAATTCAAATGTATTTTCAGTCATTTAAAAATGTTGGTAAATATTCAATATTTTCGCGTGCGTGTAGAATATTCGGCGTATGTACGTCTAAATATGTAAACAAACAAAACACATTTATACATGTACATATTTGCATATAATGTAAATATATTTTCAGTCATACTAAAATGTTAATAAATAGTCACTATTTTCGCGTCGAGTGCAGTATTGTGAGTATATATGCTGCATTTTCTTGCTTAGTGTGTGGATATGATTGAACTCTTGCGTGTGTGAGCTAAATAATAATTTGCTTCCCCTAACCTCGAACGTAAGTGAGCTGACCCTAATATGGTGGTCGCGGAGTCGCTTATTTTCGGCTCAAACATCTTACTTCCTTGTATGTTTTTAACGCTACAGTCGGATCCAACATTAAATATACTTTTGTGTATGAAGTAATTTTTCGCCCGGACGTAGTACGTAGCTCATCACGTTTCTTTATGTTAGCTTATTTGTCAATTTCCAGCTTGGAACTTCTATTAGCACGAAAAAATGTAATATTTTTTAAAGTTTGTTTCGGGGCGTGTTGTATGTGTTTTTTGCTCAGGTAGTAGGTCAATAAATGTGTACGATTAGGATATACATCGATCCTATATAATAAATAATTACATTAAATATAGTAAATGGACAAAAAAGTAAAATATTATACTTAAAGAAATATAATGTATGGTTACATACATATATAATTAAACAGACCGTCGTCTAGTATATCGATGAAGTTGGCAAAAGCTACAATGAATTCTTCATGACGCCATCCATTGTCATGTGATTCTCTCTCTCTCTCTCTCTCTCTCTCTCTCTCTCTCTCTCTCTCTCTCTATATATATATATATATATATATATATATATATATATATATATATATCCTGATTTATTGAGAGTACAATATATTATTGTCGCAAGCATGAAGGGAAGGCAAGTTCACTCGTTCATGATAGAAATGTTGATTCAAAAACAACTGTAAGGCATAAACAAGAACACTCGCCTTTCCTTCATGCTTGCAATATATATATATATATATATATATATATATATATATATATATATATATATATAATGTATTTCTATGTAATTATCTTTATAGGTTATGTTCAGCTCGTTGTTATTGAGCTCACTATAATTTAAATTGTTTCACTTCCTAAGTGATTACGAATCAGAAACTGCATTATTAGTCGTTCTAAACTTCAAAGGCCGTATGTTTCGCTAATATATATATATATATATATATATATATATATATATATATATATATATATATATTTATATATATATATATTAATTTCATAAGAACATAAAAGTAATCTATGCACACGTGTTTCTGGCTCGCAACCGTCATCAGCATGGCTAACTTACACAAAAATCGAACCCTCGATTTTGATGTCTATAGTACAGCGTTCTACAACTGAGACAGGACGCTTCGAGTAGAAATATGTGCGATTTTTTTCACCCAAGTATTTAATGTATTTCTATATAATTATTTTTATAGGTTATTTTCATCTCGTCGTTATTGAGCTTACTATTATTTAAATTTTTTCACTTCCTAAGTGAGACGACTAATAATGCAGTTGGCTGCATCTTAATCACGTTGGAAGTGACACAATTAAAATGATAGTAAGCGTCTTGTCCGAGTGGTAGAACGCTGGACTATAGCCATCAACATCAAGGGTTCGATCTCTGTGTAAGTTAGCAATGCTGAAGACGGCTGTGAGAAGGAAACACGTGTCCGTAGATAACGTTTTATGTACGTGTAAAATTAATATATATATATATATATATATATATATATATATAAAACATATATATGTATATTTATTTTTTTAATAATCATTCGTTTTAATATGCTATTCCCATCTCCTGTTTCTTTCTCTCTCGCTCATTCTCTCACATTACTCGCTCTCCCTCTTTTCCTTAACGGTCTCAAAAATTGGCACACTCTTTTAGTAATCGCTATTTAAGGTCACAAAGCATATATTTTACACTCTTTTATTGTAATCATAATTTCATGAGATAATAAATAATCGCCCACCGTTCTTACGCGTGACTTTATTTTTGGTGACATCATAAGGAATATATTCCTCTTATCTATTTTAGTAGATGACGTAAACCCTTTCTGGGAGCATACTATTTTCGCGGATATGAAAACTATAAAACAACTCGTCAGCAAGCAACAACTACTTTCAGTATATAGATAGATTCGCATGGGGAAATGCTCGAAGCTGGAGAGCGATAATAGCAAATATCTTAGCGACGAAACATGTGATGTAAGCTTCTTATAGACATGGGATTTATATCATATTGGGAACCTGCTGATGTAAGTGGACAAGATACACGGAATTAAGGAAATGTATATCAATTAGCTAAGTACATAACATATAGCTATATAATCATCCCATCCTCTTGACGATCGTTGCCCATCAAAACACATATGTCATGGGCGTCTTCTTCATTTGAATGTGTCGACTCTAGTACAGACGACTACCGAGCACAACTCAATAGTTTACAATGTGTATTCAAGTAAACTAACAACTCAAACATGAAAAAACAGAAACACAGATATATACACTGTGTACTTAACTTTTTAAACACTAGTGTGTGTATCGTTGGGGCGGAACCGCTAGCATTACAATCTGAGTTATATTTGCATCTTTCAAGTTTATAATCTCATCAAATACAATTTCCGTGGTACGATTTTCCCAACTCGTTTGCACGTAATTTCAGAATCGACAATAAAAACATGAAGACGAATTATAAACCATACTTACCTCATATATATCTTCCTCGCTAGACATTTTCAAATATGCTGAATTATCCTCCACCCCCGGCGGACGCACATGTTGATCTTTTTTTGCTTGTTTTGCCCAATTTTCAAAATTTGTGAAATATGGTTGCACCATCTATTTGTTGTATACTATTAAAATATTTAAAAGTCGTTTTCAAGTTGATTTAATCTAGAAGAATTCAATAAAACGAACATTTTATTACTTACATTTGGTAAAGTAAAACTTTTTGGGCACCATTTTTATATCAGCTTCTTACCCCGAGCTGCCAGCGTTTGGAACTCCCTTCCTGTTCCCTGTCTCACTTACTGTAGCAATATACAGAAATGTAAAGCTAATATGAACTAGCATCTCGTTGCACAACTCCTAATTTAGTATGACCCTTTAAACGTTCACCATAATTATCAGTAGTCCCTGACGTCTACAGTTGCTTAATCCCCAAACCTTTCCAACAGTTTACTCGAACAACTCTAACAAAACACCTTGTCTGCTTTGTCTCTTAAATATATATTACGTTCGACCGAAAATCCTAAATGTATGGTATTTTTCTTAGTTCACGAACGGAATTTGCCACACCCGCTCTTGTCAGCCAACACTCTCAATCGCTACCAGAAACCTAACACTTAATCATCATGGGCATCACTTCTTCTGGATAATTGAATGGATTGGTCGGTCTTTTCATCCTAGCTCGCTTATTTGCTTTCCCGTCCATTTACGTATTGTGAACTATTTCCTAAAAAACATGTTTTGACAGTACCAGCTGTGTAGAGCATTTTATAGTATTACAGTTAGAGTTGACATTGTTTTTATTAGCCATGAATATGCCAGTCCATAGATTCATAGTTAGAGTTGACATTGTTTTTATTAGACATGAATATACCAGTCCATAGTATCACAGTTAGAGTTGACATTGTTTTTATTAGACATGAATATACCAGCAACTAAGGTACACATCCGGAGAACATCAGGATACACAGCATATCATTTTAAAAATCATTGATACTACGAGTAAAGTTTAATATTAATACATATGACTCTTAAAATTAGGTTCAACTAATTTTCACTATAACGGTATAGTTATAATTTATATTCGAGTTGCCATTGACATTGAATTAAACATCAATTTAAATATTTGTGAGTTTAATCGCTGTATAGACATTACTTTGCCTTTTTAAATATCACGCGAACTTAAATATCAGTGTTATATAGATTGCATCAATGTCGGCGGCAGTAAACTATTTCAGTTTCTGTTAATAATGGGAAGCGCGTAAAGAAAATCCTGTAACTAATGTTTTGTAAATTATCACACAATTTCTGTACATCTATGACATGTATCCTAAACTACCAATCAATAAATTACTTTCCAAATGTCTATTTATTTCAACAATCAGTTATGGGTCCAAGGTATATACAGTACTGTACAATGTACGAACGTTGATCAACTGTCTCACGCGTCGACTAGTAATACTTTATATTTTATTTTATATATGCTGAAATTAAATTAATATTAGAGGAATGATTTACGAACAATGCAAGTTAAGAGCTTATACGGACAATTCATATTTAAGAATTTCTTTTTAGATGTTACCCGACATAGACGGATACATCAACGCGTATAGTATAAGAACAATGGAGTTTTCCAACAGTTAACTGTAGCAATAGTTTGTGCTGTATTATGTACAACCTTGTTGAAATAACCAAAACAATAGAAGCAAATACATCTTAACCATTTATGTACTTCAATGATATACGTCGTTTTTTTTCTACTAACACTCATTGCACTTCATTAGCCTTCATCCTCGAGTAGGTTTTACATTTATAAATTGTTTTTCATGAGTAAAAAATGTTTTAAAGAAAGTCACAAATGTGAGGTTATTGACTGCCGACAGATTTTGTAAATGAGTAATTTTATACTATAACATAGAGAAGTGTGAATACATACTTTGTTCGAATAACAATCAAATGATCCGATGTGATTTGAACACGATATAGCCGATTACAGAAGCTCCAACAGCGATCATTAAACACACAGCGCATCACGTCCGAAAATAGAAAAAAATCTCGCGTAAATATGGAACAATATAGAAGGTATAGATGAGAGAGGGGTTGTGGGTTGATATCAGGATACTGAGTTGCTATTTAAACATTAAATCGTAGTATAATTCCATAAGTTGTCGAAACTGGTCGAACACAAAAGGGATATGGCGGAAGCGGTGGCTCGAGATCGGCGATCCCAAACTGCACACAGACGGCGCTGTCTCTCTTCCTATCCCCGTTCAAGCTCTGGCGTCCATTTACAGAAATGCAATCTTATATTTCGCTTCACTGAACAATTGTTTAAGACAAGATGCAAACCTAAATACTCGAAATACGCTTATTATTCCAAGATAG
Organism: Sepiola atlantica; assembly: GCA_963556195.1. NCBI lineage: Eukaryota > Metazoa > Mollusca > Cephalopoda > Sepiida > Sepiolidae > Sepiola > Sepiola atlantica. Next base: position 154,821,542 of record OY744516.1, read on the forward strand.
AAACAAACGAAATCTGCCGAGAATAAAAAGAAACATTCAAGAACACATCCACACATACGCACTAAAGAAAATCAAATTTATATATATATATATATATATATATATGTATATGTATATATATATATATATATATATATATATATATATATATAGATAGATAGAGAGATAGATATATAAATATATGTCTTGATATACGCATATCTATATATATATATATATGTAAATATATATAAATATATATACGTATATATATAAATATATGTATACGTATATATATATATATATATATATATATATATATATATATATATATATATGCATACACTAGTTGAAAAGCCCTCTCCTGACGAGTAAATTCAATTCCCTTGACAGAACATTGGCACCACTCTTAATTAGGATATAAGCGAATAATGTACATATAAATATTGTTAACATTATATATATATATATATATATATATATATATATATATATATATATATATATATATATATATATCAAAATAAATATTCAACGAAAAATATATATATTACATCATGTAGACATAGAATATATATTCTTATATATATATATATATATATATATATATTTATATATATATATATATATATATATATATATATATAATAACTCTGTGTCTGTATGTGTCTGCATGATCTTTGTGTCTTATGTTCACCCAACCCACTGAACAGAATAGCTTGGAAATTAGCATGTGAACTACAGACCTATCAGTGAAGGTAATAGGCTATATCAGAAATATACCACTTACACGCTCGAGCTCCCAGGCGGCACACCCCTCCATGGAAAACTGTAGATATATACATAGATATATATAATAGAAGAATACCCGTTCAAAAGCCAGGTAAAATTACTTCCTGAGCAAAAATGTATTGTGATATTTCTTCATTACCTGTAAGAATATTTAATCAATCTATAATGCTTAGAAACCTTTTGTGTTATTAGCATTGTAATTACACTCCATTACATTATTTTTATACCAGATGATGCCTAAAAATTAAGACCTCAAACACCGATGGCTGTCGACAATAATAATACATATTTAATCAAAATATCATATATATATATATTTATATATATATATATATATATATATATATATATATATATATATATATATATATATATATATTTGTGTGTGTAAGTACATATTTAATTCTTATAGTAATTATAATCATAATAATAATAATAATAATAATAATAATTATTATTATTATTATTATTTGTACACACTATGAGTTCTCATACAGGTTATTGCCAGCTATAGCACACCAACAACAACCAGTAGTAGTCCCTAGAGTCTGAGTGACAACAAGCCTTTCAAGAGTTCCAGTACTCACCAGCTCTTCTCGATTAATACTGTAAAGGACATTGCGGTGTCGCAATAGCCACCAAACATTGATGTCTCACTGGCATCGATCATTGCACTCGTCTGGGATTTGGATGGCAATAAGCCTCCTCAACACCTCCGCATTTTCCGCACTATTCCATTTGATGTCTGGTTAGTGTTGTCCCTCACCGGTATTCCCATTTTCTTTAGCTCTATACGACTATTTTGTGTGGTGTCAGCCGAGGTCGATACACTTTTTTGGGGTTGTGGTGAAGCTTATGATGCTTCTAGCAGTTTATGCTACTTGATCCGCGGGGGTAGGGTTCTCTCTGTGGTTTTGTTTTCTTCTTACTGTAACTTCCATGTGACTGGTTATTATTGGTAGTTTATGCAGGTTGGTTTCCGCAATCGAAGATATTCCTTAAGAGCGCAACTGCTTTTATTGCCGTCATTTGTATGGCCCCATAAATCCTTTTGAATCAAATACCTCCCAGTCTTTTCCCCAGGTTTTCTGGACTGTTCCTAGTGCTCGTACGATTTTTGGTATTATATTAACTTTCTTCATGCTCCATATTTCTGTCGGTTCTTGGCAAGTTCAGTGTATGTGTTTTTTCCCGTCTCCTAAATGTTAACTCTGTTTACTGCTGGAACGGCGAAGTGTACGATTGTGCAAAATTGTCTTACTTGTCGCTTATTATAACATCCGGTCTCTTTGATTGTATTAATTCATCTGTTTGTAGATCCATATTCCAGATAATTTTGTGTTTTTTGTTTTCCAGTACTGTTTCTGGTTTTGGTTTGTACTATTTGTCCGCGTGTACGAAAGTCAATGGTTAACACAGTTCGCAGTGTACTGCTTTCTTCACGCAGTTGTGTCTGTTATTATCATCATTATTATTGTGTATGTTGTTGTTATGTTGTGTTTGCGATCTTGATAATTGCCCATATTTAAATATAGGGTTACGGGGAAGCATTCGCTGAAATACTAAAGGTAGTAACATGGTTCTATGCTACCCGTGTGATACTTCTATATAAAAGCCTATCTTTCCAAATATAATTCTGCACACACACACACACGGCTTTCGCTGTCTATGCCTCATCAGCGTGAGAGACTACTAGGCTGCGAAATGTCGCTACCCACGGGTAGATGACTATTGTAATGTTATTCTCGTTTTATTTTTGCGATAGTGATAAATCACAATATTAAATATATATTTTTATCGGGAATCATTTATAAAAATACTATGTAGAACATATTTATTATTTAACCAGTGTAACATTTTAAAGCTATGCATATTTAAGAGTATTACACTTTCATACACGAACACATCGAGATCAACCGTGATAAACACCGACACGCACATATAGACGCACCCCCACCCATACACATATAAACGCATATATATATATATATATATATATATATATATATATATATATATATATATATATATATATATATATGTGTGTGTGTGTATCTATCTACATACATTCATATGTAGTTGATTCACCGCTAAAACAATACTTACTTAACCGATCATTATGCATTTTGGAACACAGCAGCTAGGCGTAATGGTAATATAGTGGGCTATGCTTAGCTTATGTTAATTAATTTTCAGACACAGCCTGAATTTATTGGTACCAAATATACTTCGATTCATGAAAGTATTGTGAATGTTATCAAGGATTTAATGAGTCGGATTGTTTGGCGTCACCCTGTTTATGGTTTTCGTTGTCGCATCGTAGTCAACTGCTGATTTTTTATATTTCACATATTATATGTAAACCCGTTGCGAAACATTAGTTATACACATTAGTTTTATATAAAGGTAAATGTGTACAATGTGACAGCAGATGTGGCCGCCATATATGAAAATCACAACGTGGAAACTTCAGAAATTTTAATATGTTTTTTATCACAACGTAAGTAAGTATTCTTTTATTACTTAAACTTCCTTACGTTTTATATTATTATTTTTCTTTTTATTAATGGTAAGGGTTCCTGTCAATAATCGTACGTAAATATATACGTGCATAATGGATGTTGACTCGTTTTTAAGTAATCCAATAAATCCGTCTTTAACCTTGTTGTACCTGGTAATAAATGGGCATAAGCTTATCTAAGTGAATGAAATGCTGCACTTCAGCATGCATAAACTCTGAAGTAAACCAGAATAAATTAATATAATTGAATATTAACATAGCTGCAGGCTTTTTTGGGGGGGTCATTGACTATTTCATCTGTTAAAGTCATTACTTCGCTACTCGTCATGTCCACCGGTTTTGATTCAAAGTTTTCTATCTTCTACAGACCAAAAATAAGAGTTCAACCCACATACACATGCAAATAGCAACGAAATATGTAAACGCCAATGTTTTATTTTGAATAAACAACGCCGCCTGGCTTAATTTCCGGAAATTCCAGAGATTACAGTAAATAATAAAATAAAATAAAACACTCTGCATAGTATTGTTATTTGAAAAGTCGAAACTCAGTAAGAAACAACTTTAAAGTAACAATAATTACATTTCGTGCGAGATTCGAACTCACGAACTGTGTCTTTAACTTATTAAACCGAGTACGAACCTGGACTCTGTACTAACGGATTGAATCAGGGCAGTCGGCACAAAATTATTATAATATAAAATGCATAAACAATGCTGTCTTTTTTTCTTAACTCCTGCCTTATCTTCCCCCTCTTCCCCTCTCTCCTTCTCTCTCTCGCGCTCTCTCTCTCTCTCTCTCTCTCTTTAGAATCAAACACTAGCCATCCAAAGATGAAAGAAAAGAGAGAACGAAAGCACCCCGTTTTTACCAGTGGAAATCGAGTAAATTATCTCTTATTACAGTATATAATAAACACACTCTAGGATATAAGTAATACAAATAACTCTTTATCGTATTGAATATCAAATGAGATGACATCTATTGGAGAAAAATTGTTCTGAAAAACATAGACCAATATATGCCTTATGTGTTCGACGTTTATGAAGCTTGTAGTAAAAAATGGCAATTGCTCTTGAAAGTAAAAAGTAAAAGTTGAGTGTACTTTATCTAAACGATCTCAGTCAATTCTGAACGAGAGTAAGTCTGACATTCATAAGTTTTAAATCCTATTGGACGTTCTTTCAGATAATCAGATAATCCTCGTTAGACCAAATATTTAAGTCACCAATCTTTCAGCGGAGTGTACTGAATTATGCCAGAAGTACTTAACAAGTGACACAGAATATAATACATACATTTGCACGTAATTACATTAATTGTAACATCGAACAAAAATTTACGTAAAATATGAAGTGCTGTTCTGTCTTTTCATGCTTTACCCAATAAAACGCATAATACCACCTATACCTATTAAGATTTTAAATGATTTGTGTTTATAAGAAACTAATATTACCAGCAAACATCGTCCCCCATACTAACATTGGTTGGTTTAAAATTAACCAAAACACTTACTAAAATTAATATTAGTAAGCTTGATACGAAATATATATTGCTTATGTTACTTACAGGATTTCCGATAATATTTATTCCATAATTGATAATGATCGGTTTATAAAAAAAACTTTTAAAAAGAATTAATACATATGCGCCAACTAAATGTTTAAATTTGCCAAAAAATAATGTGCAAAAATTAAAAACTGTGTTGCCTGTAATATCCATATGGATCCGTTCATTAGTTTACTCTCGCTCTTTCATTCGCTTTATTCATTTATATATATATATATATATATATATATATATATATATATATATATATATATATATATATATATATATATATATATTGTAATGTCCCCGTTAACGGCCGTAATAATTACAAGGACACGGAGTTAAGTTAAAACAGATATATTATGGAAAAGTATATGCAACGAAGGCACAAGAGAAGTAAAACGTCAGTAGAGACTGTCAGTATACACTTGGGTTGAATCAACACTATTTAATTGCTTCCGACCGCAGAAATATGTGACACTAGTTCGGAAGGTGGAAGAATAATCCAGCTAGCGCCTGTAAAGAAGGAGCACTATGCCCTAGCAAAAACAGTCTGAGCAGCCCCGTCGGCATTCACCGTTCAGAGCGCCTCAGGCACAAACCAATGAACTTACCCCACCCCCAAAGAATGGAGGCAAAGTCTGGGAGCGTACCATTCCTAGGACAACCCAGGACCGAATACTTCAGCCTGACAAATAAAAGACACCGAAATAGTCCTGTTCTTGCCTAACTGATTGTTGAGAACCAATCCTCGACTAGACTTATCTTACTCTATCCTGAATCCTTAATCAACCGGAGAATATGAGACTGGAAGGACTGGGATTAAATACCGTCATTTAATTCTTTATCTCCGCAGGAATATGTGACACAAGGTGAGAAAGTGGGGGAGAGCCCAGCCAGAATCCCTAAGAAGGATCACTCTGGCCTCAGCAGCCCCTGTGCACCTGGTCAGGACGCCTTAAGCAGTAAGCTATACTCTTACTCCACCCAAAAGAAAAAGAAAACCGGGAGAGTACACCTCGGAAAATCAAAACTGAATACTGTAGCCTACAGATAATTGGCCACATAAATGGCCTAGTTCTTGACGGACTCATTGTCGAACGAAACCTTGACTGGTATTACCTAACTCCATCCCGACTCCCTAATCAATCGAAGTGAATATAAGACTGAACAAGCTGGGGTTGAATACCGTTATTTAATTATTTCCCACCGCAGGAATATGTGACATAAGGTCGGAAGATCGGGGAGAAACAAGACAGCGCTCTTAAAGAAGGATCACTATGGTCTATCAAAACTAGCTTCAGCAGTCCCGTCGGCATTCCTAAGTCAGAGCGCCTGAGGTAGTAAGCAATAAACTTACTCCACCCAAAAGAGGTCTGAAAGGATACACCTCCTATGACACCCGAGGACTAATATCTCAGCTTGATAGATAAAAAGCCACTGAAGTAGCCCAGTTCCTGTCGGACTAATTGTCGAAAACAAATGCCTGACTGCTATTCCTCCATCCGAATACCCCAATCAACCGAACTTACTAAGATACTGAACTGTTTGGAGTTGTACAATGTTATTTAATTGCTTCCCACTGCCACAATATATGACAGAAAGCCGGAAGGTAGGAGAGGAATCAAGCTAGCGCACTTTAAAAGAGGAGCACTCTGCCATAGCAAACATAGCCTGGACAACCCCATCAGGCGTCCCCCGGTTAGGGCGCATCAGTCAGTAAGTTATAAACCTACTCTACCACAAAGAGGGAATGCAGCACCTTGGAGGGTTCACTTTCTAGGAACACTATGTGACTGAATACCTCAGCCCCACAGATAAAAGGCTACCGAAATGGCCCAGTTTCTTCCAGACCTATTGTCGAGTACGAATCCTCGACTCGTATTACTTTACCCCATCCCGAAGTTAATGAAAGACCAGACAGACAGGGGTAAAATAACGGTGTGTAATTGCTTCCCACCGCATCAATATATGACACAAGGTCAAAAGGTGGGAGAATAATCAAGACAGCGCACCTAAAGGCCTAGTTCGTTCCGGACTGATTGTCGAGTACACATCCTCGAATAGTATAAATTTCCCCCATCATGAAGTCCTCAATCAACCGAAGTTAATGAGAGACTGAACGGGCTGAGGTTGAACAACGCTATTTAATTCCTTCCCTACAAAGGAATATGTCGCACAATGTCACAAGGGTTTGAAGAGGCAAACGAACGCTCTTAAAAAAGAGCTCTCTGCTCAATCCACAATAGCCTGGTTAGCTTTGTCGGGATTCCTCAGTCAGGGCGCCTCGGACAGTAAGCAATAAACTTACTCCATTCTAAGGAGAGGAGGCAAATCCTGTGATAGTGCACGTCCTGGGATACCTCACGTTCAATAACTCAACCCGACAGATAATAGCTCATGTCAGACTGATTGTAGAGAACGAATCCTCGACTGGTATTACCCCATCCCGAAGACTTCAATCAACCGAAGTTACGGTATGTGATTGCTACCCACCGCAACAATATGTGACACAAGGTCAGGAAGGCAGGGGAGGTATACAGCCAGCGCGCTTTAAAAGTAGGAGAAATCTACCTAGCAAAAATAGCCTGGCCAACTCAGTCAGACTTCCCCGGTTAGGGCGCATCAGACAGTAAGCGGTATTTACTTGCTTCCGACCGCAGCAATATTTGACATGATTTCGAAAATTGTTGAAAAAATCAAGCCAACGCCCCTTAAGAAGGACCACTCTGGCCTAGCAAAAATAGCCTGGGCTACCCCGTCAGCATTACCAGGCAGGCCGCCTCAAGCAGTACGCAATACACTAACTCAACTGGAAAGAGGTGACACAAGACCTGGAAGGGTGCACCTCATAGGACAACCCAGGACCGAAAACCTAAGCCTGATAGATAAAATAGCACCGAAATGACTGATTGTTAAAAACGAATTCTCGACTAGTATCACCTCAACCCATCACAGTGCCCTCAATCAACCGAATTTAATGAAAGACCGAACTGGCTGGGGTTTGTACAACGGTATTTAAGTGCCTCCTACCGCAGCAATATGTGACACAGGAAGGTAGGGGAAGTATCATGCCAGTGCCCCTAAAGAATGAGCATTCTGGCCTAACAAAAATAGCCTGGGCAACCCCGTAGGCATTCCCCGGTCAGATCGCTTCAGGCACAAGCAATAAATTTGCTCCTCCCGAAAGAGGCGAGCTAAGGCCTGGGAGAGTGCACCTCCTCATACAACCCAGATACTGAATATCTCAGCCCGATGTATAAAAGGCCACTGAAATGGACCAGTTCCTGTCGGACTGATTGTCGAGAACGAATACTCGACTGTTATCACGCTATCCCATCCCGAAGTCCTCAATCAACAAAAGTTAATGAGAGACTGAATAGGCTGGGGTTTGCACAACACTGAGAAGCATATGCTTCCCGTATTTATTAAAAATGGACAAGTAAAAATTTCGTCACAGATAAGGCACAATAACACACATATATGTATTATATACACATATATATATATATATACATATATATATATATATATATATATATATATATATATATTATACCTTAAGTTGAACGCTCTTATGACGTCAAGCCGCTGAAATAAGTGTAAAAATTATAACTATTTAGCTATCCAGCGGTAGCCGAATGGTTCTAAGTGTATGGATTTGAGTTATAAAATACTCGTAGCCCGGGTTTTCGAATCACGCGACCAGTAATGAATAGTTATATCTCTATGCTGATGAGTTCCGATTAAAAACGTATACGTACATTAATAATAAACAAAAAACAAATATTTATATATATATATATATATATATATATATATATATATATATATATATATATATATATATATATATATAAATAAATGCGAATTTTCTTTTAATGTGTCACTTCTATATTACAATCAAAACGGTTACTGAAATTTAAATAAACATAACTTTATGATATTCTGTATATATCCTGCAGATTAACTATAAAGAGAGAAGCTCCTGCCTTCTCGCTTAGCATATTTTTTACCGTTAATAATTTATTAATGTTTGGTATTATTAATTAGAATTTTCATTGACTTATGTTTGTAAATCATATGCAATAGTGTTGTCCAGATTAACTGTCGTTACTAAACGTTATGTAATGCATAGATAAAAAAATTAACTATAACACATCATGCTTATGATATCAGCGCTTGCGCTACAACCTTACCAAAAGTCGTGGCTCGCGTCGGGCGAACCACAAAGGAGACTATGTAAGAGGAAGAGAGGGAGAGTGTGGTTGTCTCGCTCTCTGCACCTTTTTCGCTCGCCCTGATAGTACAGTTTTTACATTTTCAGGATAAAATGAACAAATTAAAAAAATGGCTAAATACGTATTTTTTTTTATTTCTGAACTGCCTATGTCTTAGAAAATGCATGTATTTACGTTGCGATGACTAATTTAGTTAAACAATATTTGTTTTCCGGGGTTTCGCTTCTTTTTTTTTTCAGTGCACGATTCTGTCCTGTCTTTTAAAATTATCTTGCTAAGATTCTGCGAGGTTTTAGAGGGGTCAACGCGTTCGAGACTTAACGGAAGAAGGAATGCACTATACAATGTAGTTACGAAAAGAAGTCCAACCCACATCCACTAGCCTGAAGTTTTTGAAGAGCCTCGACTTGAGACATTTATAAAGACCACCGACAAGGAATAGAGATCTCAAAGTCAACTAAAACTTATAGGCAAAATTAAATAATAAAAATAATTATATAAATAAAAATAAAAAACAGCGAACGAATCTGAATTTCTGAATTCTGAACTGTCTCTGTCTTAAATAATCCATGCACTTAGGTTTCGATAGCAACTTAGTTGAACACAATTCGTACAGGTAGCACAACCACACAATTGCCTTTCATACTGTAACGCTATAGCTAAAGTGCGCCCTCGTTTGTCCTACTCAATCGTAGATTAACCCGTCCCCCACACCATAATGACCGGTGAAATGACCGCACAATAAACTTTACTCATGATAGAGTGAGAAGGAATCATATCTTTAGTCCTTCATTATCTGTAGAAGGCGGTGGCAAGACCTATTCTTATATATATATATATATATATATATATATATATATATATTTTGCTACAGAAAAAGTAGTACAACATTCGTACCGTCGGTTTCAAGCATGGAACTTCTTAGCCATCCGGCTCTCTTCAGCTTCTGTTGTCATATGTTTTGGAAATGTTAAGTCACATGACACTCTCGTTGGACGCGTTATTTGCTCAGCGTGTTGTGTATATTTGTTTGAATTTAAATTTAGTGTAATAAAACTGTTGAGAGTTAAAACCGGAGGAGATTTGGAGAGATATAAGAATATAAAATTAAAGAAAATAATAAAAGTACATAAATAAAGAAATAAAAAAAATAAAAAATAAGAAATTTGAAAATAAAACATAAAAAAATGATAAACAATTAAAAATTAAAAATTAAAAATAAAAAAATAAAAAAGTTTCTATGTAATTCCCGTGAGTCAATTTTATGAATTTGTATCATTGGCCGTTACTGTTTTTGGGTTTGAAGGTCTGCGTTCTAAAAGGAAAAATCGTTAATTAATATCGTGTTAAAATTCTTTTAGACAACCCGAAGTCAGTTTAATAAAAAAAATTGCTGGATCTAAGGGAGGTTACTTTGTTGGAAATATAAAGGTTTGAGGTCGTTTAAAAGGATTTGTTAGATTAGTCTAATGACAGATAAATAAATTAAATATTTTTGTGAAAGTCGAAGTATTTGCTCTATGAATTTATGAGGTGTTCGTATTTTTTAATTTGTTTATATTAGTAATAATGGGAATTAGAGGGGGGTAGCTAGACATATGTAAATCGGCCAGTCCAGTTTATTAGTAGTGATTGTCGCTTGAGGATACATCCCTTAAATATTTCATCGCGGTATTCAAACAGGCTGTATTCGGATCAATGATGGCCCTTGAAATGTGGTATTTTTCAGCGTCACATAGAGGACATCTGTTAATGGCTGGAGAGAAGGATGGTGTTCTCTCAATTACTTTCCATTTGATGGTGAAGGGTGTATTTTCTTCTTTTAGTAGCCATATTCGAGTCGTGAGTGCCGTATTTGCCTTGTTTTTGTATCTGAAGGAGTTTCTGTGTTCGTATAATCTTTGTTTGAAGTTTCCTTTCGTCATCCCAATGTATTTTTCTGCACTACCGGTATTCTGGTGTGTGACGGTTCCTTCATATATGATTGAATCGATTTTGCAGTTTCCCTCTAGGGGGCAGTTGTTTTTGGCTTGGTATGAGAATCCTGCGTTTCCGCAGAGATAATTTTTTCTTGTTGAAGGGGCAGTGGAATAGCTGACCTTAACAGAATTTCTGTTTAAAAGTTTGTATAGGTCACTTGTGGGTGGGAAATGTTTGTCGAGTAATTTTAGGAAAAGGTGGCCTATCTTTGTCTTGGTATTGGTGGAATAGGGTGGGGAAAACCAGATCACCGATCTCCTATTGCGGGTCCCCCGTGTTTTGTCTCGGGTGGGGGTGTATGCTATCTCTTCTCTTCACTCGCTGTCGCGGAGCGCTTTGTTGTAATATGGTGCTGCTTGGTTGAAAATTTCGGGACTGAATGAGAGGTTTGAAATTGTTTGGCTAATATTATTGACTACATTTTTAAAGATGGTGGGGTTGGCAGAATCCCTGGTGTATGTATTGGAGTGTTTTATTGGGGTTGTGGAAAGGTTTTTGTGTATTGTTTTTAAGGTTCAGTGTGGTATCTAGGAAGTTTAGAGTAACGGACAATGATACACATTCATAAAATTGGCTCACGGGAATTACATAGAAAATTTTTTATTTTTTATTTTTCATTTTTTATTTTTTATTATTTTTAATATTTTATTTTCAAATTTTACTGTTAATTTTATTTTTATTTTTAGTCTCTTTAATTTTATATTCTTATATCTCTTCAAATCCCCTTCGGTTTTAAATATCAACAGTTTCATTACACTAAATTTAAATTCAAACAAACATACACAAAACACTGAGAAAATAACGCGTCCCAACGAGAGTGTCATGTGACTTCACATTTCCAAAACAGATGACAACAGAAGCTGAAGTGAGCCGGATGGCTAGGAAATTCCGTGCTTGAAAGCGACGGTACGAATGTTGTACTAATTTTTCTGTACCAAAATAAATAAATATCATGCTCTTAATTGTTAACTTTAATTCTTAATTAATCGAGCACTCTGCTGGGATTTTTTTTTACTATATTACAAAGAAATATATATATATATATATATAAATTTATATATATATATATATATATATATATATATATATATATATATATATATATATATATATTTATGAGTTTTTTTATTATACCTGCGTGGGCTTAGAAATGCCTGCCTAGTACACGGGCGCAGGCTTTCCTCTCTCGGAGTGTTGGACCCGGAAACATTGTCAGGCTATCCAACAGAGAAAGAACACTATGAAAGAAAACTTTGCTACTAACCATATACGTGTTGGCAGCAAACCGTTAGGGAGGGAGGAATCCTTAGTCTTGATCGACAACCTCCCTTGAGCTGGAATCTCGAACAATATATGCGGTTTGCAAACCTAAAATTGCTAAAGGAGTAGATCGGCTCTGCCTATTGCTTGGTCTTTGCTCTCCTTATCTGTCTATTAGCAAGACGCATAAGTAGCAACGTTGGTACGCTTCAAAGGCACCCAGTGCCGGACCTTGTTGGCTTACTAGGACACTAAGTGCGTGTCTCTCGTTCTCTCTATCTGGACAACTTGGGGAAAGTTTATTCGTAACTGAGTCTTACATGCCCGGTATCGGTCACTGTTGGCCCCACGGGTTGAGGGTACATGTTAGACAGCTTGTCTTGCTGCTGTTTCCGACTGAGAGGACAGGAGCACTAACTATTTCCCGACCCGCATCCCTGATCGAGTAGACCAGCAAGCCTTACTTCTCGACCTGTTCCTGACTAATATGCCACAATATCGTGGGACTGAAGCCCATAGCCTGCTCGGGAACGCTGATCACGTCGTGGTTATGATTGTTATCACCTTAAAAACTAGTGCAAGAACTGATGAGCAATTGCTCAAAACAACGATATACGACGAGCAGGCTAATTTATAGTCCATCAGAGCTTACATCAGCGATGCCCCATGGACTTAAGCCTTCTCACTCCCTGAGCAGTGCGCAAATAAGTTAACTACATGGGCCAAAGCAGGTATTGAAGCCTATGTCTCCATGCGAACATTAATAGCAAACCCACTCCCCTCAATAATCTCACCTCGAAATGTGCTACTGCTATTGCTGAGAGGCAGTAACCATTAAGAAAGGCCGTTTGCCATAAAAAAAAACTGCAAATAGACAGATGTTTATAAAATTAATAAATAATTGTAAGACAGTGATAGGTGAAGCAACGAGAAGGTATACAAAGATAACCAAAACACGCATTCAGTCACAGAAACTAAGCACTCGCGATTTCTTGAACATCTATAATAGGGTGGTGAACAATAGTCAATCAGCGATTCCACCGCTATCAAACCACAATGATGTCGTTTGCAAGCCAGCTGATGAGGTTGAACTACTTGCGCAGCGTTTTGCCATTTACTTCAGTTTAAACCCGGCAACACACCACTCCCCTAAAGTCTCATTGCGGACTGAATACACACTTGAAAAGCTGGTCATCACCCCATCTCAGGTCAAAGTCATAATAAAAAACCTCGACACATCGAAAGCATGTAGGCCTGATCTTATACCGGTAATAGTAATAAAAAAAATTCTCTGCAGAAATGGCCGCTGTCATCTCCAAACCTTACAATAAATGCTTTGCTGAAACTTGCTTCCATGATAGCTGGAGAATTGCTTCTATTGTACTAGTCTTTAAGAATTATGGGGATAGAACAGATCCTTAGAACTATTGCCCAATCAGCCAACTATCGATCTTTACTAAATTCTTTGAATCCTTAATAAATCTAGCAATAGTCTGGCACATAGGTAATTCTAAACTTTTGTCTGACCGCCCGTATGGATTTAGATAAGCACTATCTACTGTGGACATCTTAACAGTAATCTTTAAACGCATATATCATATACTAACAAGGCAGGTAAATCTAGGGCAATGACAAGGTATGGCATAAAGGGCTCCTAAAAATTAACTCATATGGTATTACTGGACAAATATTTCATATAATTAAATCCTTCCTAACAAAAGAAAAAGATCCAGGTTGTCTTCGATGGCCGTTCATCTAAGCAACATGACATACATGCATGTGTACCTCAGGGATCCATACTCGGATCTTTGTTGTTCCTGATTTTCATAAACGATCTCTTAAATGACATCGCGTCTGAGATAGGAATATTTGCTGACGTCACCACGCTGTACTCTCGTCATGTGTCAAAAAACGGACGCGTATATATCCGAGGCAAAGGCTGAATGTTTGGCAAGTGTTTTTCAGGCTGCAGTGGATTGGGTTAATAGATAGTTTGTAACTGTTAATGCCGCAAAGACAAAGCTATTTTCTTTCAATAACACCCTACCTTAGAGTTAAACATTCAAACTACTCGGCCTAACATTACAGGTAACATGAATTGGAACAAATACATTGAAGGTATTCCCAGAGATGCTGCAAAGAAGGTGGGGTCCCACTACAGTGCTAGTTAATACCTTCCACCTGACATTATCATGTATCTCTCCAACGCCACCATCCGCGCATGTATGGAGTATTGTTGTCACATCTGCACTGGTGCCTCATCCATTATTCTCTCCCTCCTTTACAAGGTGCAAAAAAGAGTCGCCAACTTAATAGGTCCCTGACTATCAACCAAACTCCAGCCCCTGTCCCATCTCCGCAATATTTCATCTTTGTGATTGTTGTACAAATACTTCAATGGATTGTGCTCCGACGAACTTGCTGCTCTAGTGCCCGCTCGACGCAAATAGACTAGAAACACCCGATACTCAGCTAGGTCCCATCTATTCACTGTTGATATCCACAGATGCCAGATAGCTTTCTGCTTCAGCCGATTAATTCCTAGTGCTGCCTGCCTCTAGAACTCTCTCCCTTCTCCCTGTTTCCTGACGTTACGGACATGCAGAGGTTGAAAACTAATGTAAACAAACATCTCGCTGCACAGCTCCTAACTTTTGATTATACTCTAAACCTACTCCCTAATTCTTAGTCGTCTCTTACGTCTACCATCGCGTCCTTCTTGTTTGGGGTGAAATATGTTTTTTTTTAAATAACTTTATTTTATTAGATAAGTTAATGCCTGTAAGGTTTATTGACAAATGAAAACAAAAGTTACTAAAGTACTGTAATCTGTCCGAATTAAAAAAACAAGTATAGATTTGTATTTTGGTATGATTTTTGTTTCACATTACCCACTAAATTACCCCTCCAACGTTTTTACCTTTTTAGGCGATAACGTGAAAACACTTGACGGTAAGATGAAAAGAAAAAACAAACAAAACCAAGTATTTTAGAGTTGGAGAAAATTTAAGTATATAATACAATGTAACTTAATCCCCATTTTTCGAGTCAGTTTTAGGGCAGTTAGCTAAATTCTTATATTGCTCTGAGAGGTTAATCCGTGTTATTTCTTTTTTTTGGGGGGGGGGAGAGTGTATATTTTTTAAGCGATTACGTGAGGTTTGATGACCTTGACCCTCGTATCTATGCCAGTGTTAAAAAGTGATCTGTTCCCTAAAAAGAAAAAATGGGCTTGAAATTGGAGAACATAAAATGTTAAATATATATAAAACTGACCCCCCACTCTCAATTCGAATTTGCTTTTCTTCTTTCTTTCTTTCTTTATATTTTTCGGAGGGAGCACATTACCGGAGGGTGTTAATTTGCAAATTAACCCATATCTATTTTTTAAAAACTTTATGCTTTTACACTATACGTAGCTTTTTTTCGTTAACTTTAAGAAATTAGTTCTGGGTACCTTTCCAATTAAAATTAAATAAACAATTTTAAATTATCTACCTAACGAAATAATTTATTTGTATGGTATCAATAAAAATATTAATATCAGGATAATCGTTTGGATTAACACTTATCCCCCGATAAAATGAGATTCTATTTTAAAAGCGATTACTTGTGAATACCCTGCGAACACTGTCTGTAAGATGAAGTGCAAAACAATATTTTATATTTGAGTGTAGAGGATCAGTTACGGATATCAAGTTTACGTAAAATGATCCTCCATTTTCCGGCAATTCTAGGTTTTATGACAGCTAACCGTTTGCGCCAGTGAAGATGCATTCTGTGTAATATTGTTTTTTGGGAGATGAAAGCTTTTTTGCTGGCGATAGTATGTACGTTGACGACCTTGACACCCCAACTTAGGGATAGTGTTAAAATATATATTTGTTAACTAACCTAATTATGAAGAATAACTATAAAAAGAAGTACTCCTCGTATATACCCTGAAGGTTTAAATCTACAAATTTATAAAAGTTTGTTAAAAAATTATGAAATTCTGTAAGTTAAAATAAAATTGTTTTTAATCCACGATTCCCCTCCGAATTACCGGCAAACTATCGGCTTCGGTGGAGTATAAATGAACAATACACCAAGCCCACTTTCAGTGTAATTGGAAGCTGGTATATGATAGTGACATTAAACACTTTTATACCGCAGTTATAAAAATCAGCATAATAGTTGAAATTTCTGGAATTCTGCCAAATTTAATAAATGTTGTTGTAAGTTAGTTTGTCTAAACCAGGGGTGGGCAAACTACGGCCCGGCAATGTAATTCATGCGGCCCTTAAAAATGCTAGTAAATGAAAAATTTCGGCTTTGCAATCCATATATTTCGGTTATTTCAGATATCATTTATATTGGAAAATATACTATGCGGCCCAGTAAAAAAAATTTTTTAATGTGGCCCTTGCTCTGAAATGTTTGCCCACCCTTGGTCTAAACTTACTCTCCCTCTCTCTCTCTCTCTCTCTTTATCTTTCTTTCTCTCTATATACACACACACACACACACACATATATATATAGATATATATATATATATATATATATATATATATATTTATATATATGTTTTTTTTAAGGTCTACCAACACATTTCCTTCAAAAATTCATTCATCCCAACAAAATATTTTTTTTCTTTTCATAGTTGATTTATTTTTCAGATTTTTCAAAGTTAAAGTATTTTTTCCTATACGTGTTTTTCTACTCAAGCAGGTTCTTGCTTGGCAGTTCATCAGGGGAATTATACACCTGGAATAAGAATCCCAACAACTGACAATATCCAATATGGTGCTGCCCTAATTGAAGCCATTTATTGGGTATTGTCAGTTGTTGGGTTTCATATTCCAAATATATAATTCCCCTGATGAACTGCCAAGCAAGAACCTGCTTGAGTAGAGAAACACGTGCAGGGAAAACATTATTTAACTTTAAAAAATCTGAAAATTAAATAAACTATGAAAGGAAAAAGTATTTTGTGGCGATGAATGATTTCTTGAACGAAATGTTTTGGTACACCTTAAAATAACATATAAATGTCCTGTACCCTGTAATCGAGTATCATCGAGCTTATTTTTAGTGGACTAAACCCGGTCTTTACTCAATATACTATCTTCTAAGTGAAAAATCTAAATATATATATATATATATATATATATATATATATATATATATATATATATATATATATACCTAACTAAAAATATACAGGGAAATAAACTTAGTTAATAATGGTAAACATTCTGCTGCCGATAAAATGTGTGTTTTAACATAAAGATCACAAATAATGCTCCTAATAACTTGATGAAACATTTCAAGAACATAAACAAACCTCGGTCCAGCTAGTTGTCCAAGCTAGTATTATATTATAGTACATAGCACTGAGTAAAAAAAAGTAACAAAAGCTGAAGCGTTTCGCTGTTTTCGGGGAAAAAGAATAAAAACCGAAGCAAAGAGAAGAACGAACATAAGGACAATTTTTAACAAAAAAAACATACAAACCTGTCTGGAAATTCTAAAGAGACATATAAAAGAAATGGTCACACTCTGAAATCGATCGATAAAAAGGGATTGTTAAAACTTACTTATAACGTTTTACTTTTTATGTTTTCTAGTTTTGTTTCTTTTGCTGAGTTAGTCGGCATATGTTTTGTTTCAGAACAATCAAACGACTCAACCAGATTAGATTGCAGACCACCGGGAGTTGTTTATTGATTTGACGATTGAAAAAGCGAAGAGAAATGATGATAACGGGATCACACACACACACACACATATATATATAGCGAGATATATACATATATATATATATATGTGTATATTATAACGGCATATATTTATAACAAATACAATATATATATATATATATATATATATATATATATATATGTATATATATGCATTTATATTACAATGAATACAACCTACATATATATGTATATAGATATATTTTAGCATATATGTATATATATGTATATATATAAATATATGTATATTTAAACGCACACACACACCCACACACACACATATATATATATATATATATATATATATATATATATATATATATATATATATATAGTGAGTTATGAAAAAATATTTATCTCAATTCAGCTGCAGAGACTCCAGCGTTTTATATCTGAGTGGAATTTTAATTCATGGACTAACGTTTTCCGTGTGTGTTTATATACACGGCTAATTATTTGTTTTTCTCTTTGCTAATCGTTAGGTTTCTCACGAACAAAGGTTCGGTTTATTTTCATTCATATTTCTTGTTCTATTGTCTTGTTTTCTATAGAGTGGTTTATATCTCGTTTCTTCGTTGTGTCCATATAATGGGTGCACTTATGTAAAGACGTGGCCCCTAGTATTTATATTTTAGGTTTTAGTTTTGAAGTTATTAGGTTTTAGTTTTGTTTAGTATTTTTACTTATGTATTCATGTATTGTTAGCCTAAGGTATATTTAATATGTACAGGCAGATGTTTGCTATCTCACTTCCACAGTTTAATAGATGCTGAGGTTCTTTACAGTTTAGGATGTCAAATTTCGAATTTAGACATACTCTACTAGGGTTATCCAAATTCCGACATGTACTGGCATGTCGTATAATTTTCACTTCAATTACTGGTTAGCGTTCATTTTCTTTCAGCTCCCAATAGCGGTAAGCTAGAGCTGCTTTAATTCGACGTTCTCTGTTTTTAAATGTGGTTTTGTGGTCATACTATCTGGTGTTAATATAAAGAGAGGTCATACCCACGTAGTACTTCTTGTTATTCAGTCTTTCCTTGGCAAATATTGTGGGTTTGTAAACAATACTTTTGGTTCGCATTTATTTTGTAGTAGACAAATTTACGATTCATGCAGTTACATCTTTTCTCTTCGTTTCTAACGTTTTGATTTCTATTCGCGTGTTAGGGTTATTTTTTTTCTATTTGTAGTGTTTATATTCTTGTTCTTTTTAATGTTATTTTTGCTATATTGGTCACTTTTTTATGTTATTTGTTATTTTCCGTTTCCTCTTTGCTGCTCTCTTTTAGTATTTTGTTATTGTGTACCTTCATTATCATTTCTATGTTTTTGCAGCAGCTGTTATCTTTTGAATATTTTATGCAGTGGATTGGTTACGGGGGAGTGTTTTTCAATTAGATTTAAGAAATTTCTTGCCTAGTTTACTTTTTAGCATCTGGTTATAGGGCGGTGTATATAAGATTATATTTATTTTTATTTTATTTTTAATTTTATTATGAGTATCGGTGTCCTGTTTCTTATATTTCATTTCGATATTATGGTAACTACTATTTTTTAGAGCTTTATTGAAAATATGGCTTGATTTTCAAAAAATATTTTGGTTGCTAAAATTATTGATAAGCCTTCGTTCGATAGAATTTAGAATATGGTTTATGATTGATCTGGTGTGATTAGAATTTGGTTTACGCATACTGGATTGGCGTTATCTCTTAGGTATGGTTCGTAAGTATTTCTATTTAAGTTTAACGTGACATCTAAAATGTGAGTTGTTTTTATGTAAGCCAGTACTTCTAATTTAAGGCCTCGTTTTTTTTTTCATTTCCATATGCATAATTTCCTTGAAGTTTTCTCCCTTGACCTTGTTGTAATCTCTTATTATCGCTAATCCATCATCTCTATATAAATCGATATCTGTATGATACAATATATTTGTGAGTGTATATCAAATAATTAACCTCACAATATCTGATGCCTCCGCAAAGTTAAGCGCACCCATGGCCAAATCAAAGCAGTTTGTCATATTTGTTTTAATCGATTGATCATCATTATTGATTTAAAACTGATCTCCTCAATGATATTAAATTCAACGTTCGAAACGGTTTACCTCTGAAGTCTCCTTTGGAGGAGTTTCCGGATGCCCAATTTCAAGTGTTTGATATAATTCTTTGAGTTTCATTTAGTTTAAAATGAATTTACCTATAGATTTCGCTTCAAAGGATTTTATTTTATTTAGTGATGTACGTTAGTTCCGAGCCTACGAAAGAAAGCCCACTGCATTTACAGTAATACATGCCTAGTAGGATAAAGCTTTACAGTAGGCTGGTTTGCCGGGACATATTGGATTACACGGCTGACACGTTTTTACACCATCCGGCTGATAACTTCTAGGCACACTGATGATTATAGTTATGTGTAGATACCAGATGTATGTATATATATATATAAATAATAGTGTCATGGATTCGTCCAAACACTTTATAATGCAGCAACATTTTTGTAAGTAACTGATAAATTTTATTAGACAGACGAACAGCACAGGTAAATAATTCTTTTTTTTGTGTCTTAAATAACTAATATAAGTTAGCAAAACATTTATATGGAACAAAACGTAGATTTAGTATAAGGAACGTTTATGTTTTTGTCTTTTAAGGGAAGTGGGGTCTGATCAACTCTGCTGGGAAGCCATGAAATTAAATACTGTCTTGTTTATAAATTCCCGAAACAGTTGTTCATGGTAAACAACTGATGATCCATTAAAATAGTGTTAGAAACTAACTAATATAATAACTGTAAAAAATAAATTGATTTACATGAGTGATTTTCCACTGGAAAACTTGAGACTATAAGTTTTTCTTTGGGTTTTTTTTAATATATATATTTTTTTTATATAGTTTTAATGGTTGAGAAACTTCCGAGACTATATATATATATATATATATATATATATATATATATATATATATATATATATATATATATATATATGTGTGTGTGTGTGGGGGGTGTGTGTGTGTGTGGGTGTGTGTGTTTGTGTGTTTCCGAGCAGGCTGTACGCACTTGCGTGTCTAGCCGCACTGCAGAGATGGAATACAACAACACAGTCTGTTTGTAGATTATATATATATATATATATATATATATATATATATAGGTTAATATACATCTATATAATAACATGACAGTTGTCGTCAATAGCTTCAGTACTACAATATCAACATTACATTCTTAATACTTATTTTATCTTTTATATCGCTATAGAATGTAAGTAACTTCAAATGCGCTGTACTTATACTTTATTCTGACAGGAATATTTATTGAAACAATCATTTATAATATCAGCAATAAATGTATATACTCTCAACTACTAATTAAAGAACGAATTGTAAATATTACTAATAATAATCATACAATATTTTATTTTTACTGCTAAATAAATATTAAATAGTATATTTCATTCATAAAGAAAAAGGAAAACTAATCACATGTGGTGTGTGTATTTCTAATTGCATTGCGGAATATATTTTCCGAAATATTATTACATCTTCTTCACTGTTACACCGTCTTCAAACATTTTTATATGGCCGCCAACGTTTTTCTGCTAGATCGACGATTCAAAACGTCAACAATTGGTTACAGAATCGCTGTAAGAATATAAGTCGAACCATTCGTGCTTTGTTATATCTCGTAGAAAGTAACTTGCCAGTAATTCTCCAATGCCACCAAAAATATGGAAACCGTGTGCTTCATAACATTTACCTGTAAAATGTACCTTATTGTTTTCCTATTAGTGTTTCTCTAGGAAACTATTTTGTTTTCTATCGTCTTTTTTTTATAAAGAGGTAATTTATTCCTCTTAATTTAAATAAAAGTTTAATTATGTTTCCGATAATATTTAAAATTGCATCATCGGCTTTTCTCTATCCTCTGATAGGAATAGTTTATCTTTGGAAATCCATGGATTAAGGATTTGAAGTTCCTTGTTCTGAACTTTTGATTTTCTAATAAATAGTGTATCTTTACTATTTTTATTCTCATTTTTTATCTCCAGAATTGATTGCTCTATTCAATATATTCAGCTTTATATTATCACGATGGATTATTATTAAACGATAATTCAATTATCGTTAATTTAATTCCACATTCAACTATATATATATATATATATATATATATATAATATACGTGTATGTCTGTGTTAATATGTGTGTCGTTTCTCATAGAAATATTAGAATATCTTAATATATATATATATATATATATATATATATATATATATATATATGTATATATATATATTTATATATTGAAACCTAATTCGTACATCAGAGTAATGGTGTATATATATATATATATATATATATATATATACATATATATATATATATATATACATATATATATATTTATATATATATATAATGTACGTGTATGTCTGTGGTAATGTGTGTCGTTTCTCATAGAAATATTAGAATATCTTAAGTGCATGCACGTTTAGACATGTATAAATATATAATTTATTTTATTACACATCAATAGACGCAGTTATATACATATGAATATACATGCATATATTAATGTGTGTATATATATATATATATATATATATATATATATATATATATATATATATATATGTATATATATACAGCGTCTACAGATGTGTAAGCTAATGACTATCGATAAGCCACGTTAAATGAGCAGTGCAATAGATCATTTCCGCAGACGATTTTTGTTTGATTTTTGCTGTGTCCCTATGGGCCAGTATTATTTGTTTACAAAGCTTCTATACGGCCATGAATGCAGTCATCGCAAAACATAGTAAATCGACCTTTGGGAATTTTCCTCAAATAGTCTACGACATTGTTACCCGAACGCTTACAGTGCATTGTATTTGATAAAAGGTTTTTAAAATATAAGACAAAACAAATACATTAATATATGTTAAGTACAACAAGGAGCCCCCATCATGAAAAGCAGAAAGAAAACAACGTTAATATGATATTTAATCGATGTAATTGCCCAATATCAATTCATTATGCACAAATAGTATTTTGGTAATGGCCAAAAATCAGGTTATAAATATTCCTCTCATTCCAAGCAATAGATGTATGGCAGGATGTAACGTAAAAAATACAGATTTGAGGAAAAGTAGATCTATTCAATTTATCCGGTGCAAAACACTGGTTTTATATAAATATATTTAAGAAATGTAGATAGTTATGTAGACCATAATCTTGAATTCTAAAAGAAATGGTATAGCTTCTCTGTTTAGTTTAATTTTAAGAATGTATGACATAGGATATACATTTGCTTCAGTCGGTATAACACATTATTTTAATTCAAATGAATATTTTTTCAATATAGTTCACCTCAAACAAACTGTAGATGTAAGTCTGTAAATGGCTACTGAGAAAAACGGTAAGAGGTTTTCTTTTAGTTGGGGGGGGGAGAAGGTTAACCTTAATTGGGAGCTGTGCAGCGACGTATCTTTATACATTAGTTTTAAATGTCTGTATGTCAGTACCGTCAGGAAAATAGAGAGAAGGGAGGGAGTCTTAGAGTCCAGCAGCACGATAAAAAAGGGTTTTGGAGTAGAAGGCTCTCCTGCATCAGGGGACCTCCATAGTGAATGCATGTAATTTTGCAGATTGTCGGGTTGGTTTAGTGTATTTACGTCGTGGGGGCACCAGTCGAGCAAGTTTATCAGAGCACAATCCATTGCAGTATTTGTAAAACAGGCACAATGAATAAACATTGCGGAGATGGGACAGGGGCTGGAGTTCGGTTGATAGTGAGGGACCTATTGAGTTGGCGACTCTTTTTAGCCATTGTCTAAGAGGGAAAGACTAGTGGATGATGCACCAGCCCAGAGGTGACCACACTACTCCATGCATAGGAGGATGGTGGCTTTGTAGAGATATAGGATAATGTACGGTGTGATGAGTTTACTAGCACGGTAAAGGAGGCCCACCTTCTTTGCAGCATGCTTGGTAATGTCTTCAATGTATTTGTTCCAATTCATGTTACATGTGAATGTTAGGCCGAGTACATTGAATGTTGAATTCTCATGACAATCGGTGGTTGAAAAGGTTTCTTGTAGTTATTGAAGGAAAGTAGCTTTATCTTTGCGGCATTAAAATTTACCATGCATTTCTGACCCCAGTTCACTACAGGCTGGAGGTAATTCTATAAGGATTCAACCATTGCCTCAGCTATGTGCGCGTCAGTTTTGCCAACATGACGAGAGTATAGCGTGGTGTTGTCAGAAAATATACCTATCTTAGTCTCAATGACATCAGGGAAGTCATTTCTGAAAATCTGGAACAGTAGAGATCCAAGGATAGATCCTTGGGGTACACCAGCATTTATGTCATGTTGCTTAGGTGAACGGCACTCGAGGACAACCTGCATCTTACTTTTTGTTAGAAATGATTTAATAATATTAAATATTTGTCCAGTAATACTATATGAGTGCAGTTTTATGAGAAGCCTTTCATGCCAGCCCTTGTCAAAGGCCTTAGATATATCAAGCGCTACCGCTCTAGTTTTACCTGCCTTGTCCAGTGTATATATAAGTTCAGCGATGGCCGTTGTGGTATCTGCGGTAGATCTTGCTTGTCTAAATCTTTATTGATGATCAAAAAGAAGTTTAGCATTAGCTAGGTGCTGGACTATAGCTAAATGATTACTAATTCAAAGAGTTCAGTAAAGATCGGCAGTAAACTGATTTATCGGTAGTTTAGAAGACTAGCTCTATCTCCAGAATTCTTAAATACTGGTACAACATAGGCAATTTTCCAACTATCAGGGAAACAAGATTCAGCAAGTTGTTTTATAGTTTTGAGAGGACAGAGACGAGCTCAGCGGATAATTTCGTTATTACTATTACTGGTATAAGATCAGGCCCACAGGCTTTGGAGGTGTCGAGGTTTTTTATGATGACTTTGACTTGAGATTGGGTGATGACCAGGTTTTCAAGTGTGGCTTCAGTCCGCAATATGAATTTAGGGATGGGGTGGTTTGCTGAGTTCAAAGTGAAGATTAAGGCGAAACGCTTCGCCAGTAGTCTAGCCTTATCAGTTGCCGTGCAAACAACATTGTTGTGATTTGATAGCGGGCGAATTGTCGATTGCCCATTGTTCATCACACTATTATAGATTTTCCGAAAATCACGAGTGCCTAGTTTCTGTGACTGAATGCGTTTTTGGTTATCTCTGTATACCTTCTATTTGCTTTATCTTTCACTACTTTGTAATCATTTCTCTCCTCTATAAAGTTCTGTCTATTCGTAGTTTACTTATGGCGGCCGAAGTTTCGGTTTGCATTCTGCTTCTCAGCAATAGCAGCTGCACATCGTAAGTAAACCATTGAGGAGAGTGGGGTTTGCTGAAGAATTTTCGCGTGGGGGCATTATTATTTATGCCTGTTTTGACACAATTGGTTAGCTCACTTGCACACTGATCAGCAGGGAGTGAAAAGGTTTCATCTCATAAGACGTCGCTGATGTGATCCCCGAGGCATTCAAAATCAGCCTGCTTATAGGTTTTCGTTTTGAGCAACGGCTCATCAGCTTTTGGACAAGTTTTTTAAGGTTATAAGTATCCTTACCACAACGTAATCAGAGTTTTCGAGTGGGCTGTGGCCATTCTCCACATAAGCCTTCAGTAATAAGGTCAAGAACAGGTCGAAAAGGAGGCTTGCTGGTCCGCACGATAAGGAAGCGGGATGGAAAAGTGACAGTCTGTGAAGGCTCGTGCGCTGAGGAGAAATTAAACGTAGTGGTCCCAGCTGCATCGGTAACGCTGCAAATTCCCAACCAGTTACGGTAGTGTGCATTAAAATCTCCAAATACATGTATTTGGGCATATGGGTCGAATTAAAGTTCTCTATCTAAGCTTTCAGGGACAGATTCAAACGAGGTACAGTCCTGGGTGAGAAAGCGAACGATATAAAAAATATAAGTAACTAACGCTGTTATGCAAGGTCAATCTAAAGCACATGTAGGGTTGATCATCTGATACTAACCTATGTTATCTAGTCAAGGGGATGGTGTTCCGAGCATAATCTTGTAGCCTATGCATATGTCTGTTAGAGTCCTTACGGTAGAGTGAAAGATAATTAGTTATGTCAAAGTAGTGAGAGGAAATTGAAGATTGAAGGTTCGTTTCACTTAGTGCTAGGATATCCGGGGAGTTTGTCATGAGAAAGGTTTCTACGTCGTTAATGTTGGCTCTAAGTCTCCGGATATTTGTAAATTCAAGTCTCAAGGGCGGAGGCGAAGATGAATTACAACAATAAGAGATAAATTGATTCTGTAACACATTTATACGAGGCTTCTTTTGTATCACATTTAATTTATCTAAGGAAATTTAGAAATTAACAGTATGGAATAACACATGGCTAGTAGATATATCAATTGCTGCCTGTGTATTTTTATAGCTTAAGTGAATTACAATCTATGATCGTGATATAAACATTATGTTCCAAAACAAGTTTATTTTCAAGATTCATTTAACGCCGTCTGTGTATGATATAAAATTTAATTTACATAAATTTTAAAAACATACAGTATGTCATAGGAAATAAAATGGTGTTCTAGCAGATGTATCAACGGCTCACTACGCATTAGATTAGTATGTAATTCATATTGGGCATCGATTTAATGTGATATTTATTAAGCAAGAAAAAATAAACTCAAAATGCAGACTATTTGTCTATTTGTGGAATACTAAAATATAATTGCATTATAGGGGAAAAATGAAATTAACATATACAGCCTCAAGATGACCTACTACTTAAGAAAAGGAAAAACATACTAGGCACCACGGGATATCTAGCTTATAGTTAAAGAACTTCCCTACATTAAACTTACGATATTCATATACATACTGTGTGCATGATTAGAAGAAGACTTACTTTAGTAAAACCACAGTAAAAGAGATCCATAGCCTGGTTTTAGTATATCGACATCACCTATTTTATTATTGGTCCATATAGAAGGACCTTTATCGTCCAATCGCATCTGAAAGATGTCCATTTGCTGAAAACACTACGATCTATTCTCAACATGAGAGCAACTATGACTCCTACACAAGCACGCCAATGACTTTATCCTTGGAAAATAACCTCAATTATATACTAGTATAGAGTCAAACCTCGATGATCACATTTAATACTACCAAGAAAAAGCTTATTTCCTTTACCAACTATAAGAAATCTGTCTAACCACCGAGTATCATGGATTAAACCGTTCCCAAGACTCCAACGTTTAAACTCCCTGGTCTGATATTTTAAGTCAACATAAGTTGGATATGTACGTAGAACATGCTGCCAAATCTGCTGCAAATATTACAGTCACCTTCTACTGTACTAGAACACTTTTATTACCTGCCAAAACCTATACCTCTATAAAGGCACGATTTGCTCGTGTATGGTGTATTGCTGTCACATCAATACTCGTGTGTCAACCCCTCGGATACGGTTAATAAAAGAATGTCTAACAACATATGTCCCGCACTGTCTGCTATAATCCATCACCTGTCGCAACGTCGAAATGTTTAATTCCAGTCTCGTTGTTTTACAAGTACTACAACGGAATGTGATACAAATAAATATTGAACTTGTACCCGACTAACGGAATTACTCCCCGTAATTAAATGACGATATAAATACGTAACTAAAACTACAGATAGCTATATCACTGGCAATAAAAAACAACTAGTTGAGGAATACGTAGAACAGTGGAATGTCAAAGAAACGCAAAACAGAAACAATGAATTAGAAGAGACACAGCTGGTTGAACTATTCATACGACAGACTGAGGACATTGGCCATGCGAAGAAACAAACATGGCAACAAAAAACACACGAAAAGTGAAATTAGGCTACTATTGAAAGCGGAACATAATAACACGATCATAAAAATAATTATAATAGAAAGGAATCTTTAAAAACAGCAAATATACACTCTATGATAGACAGACGAAAGAATAAACCCATACTTTCAATGTAGCAAAGTGCAGAATGTAATAAATTGTTAACCATACAAACAACTACACTTCGAGTATACAGAGAAATGATACAAAAAAATAGAGCCAGTATCTAAAACAGAAGACAAAACATAATCTGAGACATGAAAATACAAACGTAGAAACTCATCCGTGAAAAGAAAACGGACATAATAATGTTCAAGGAGAATGAGAATGTGTGCTAAACTACTGTTTTTCACCGGCTTCAAAAATGTACAGCTTTAAGCGGAATGATGCACACGCATTCATTACATAAACGATGCTTGCTAAAGAGCTGGAGTTAATTTGAAATATGAGAAAAATTACTGTAATACTGAGAATTACTATAGTACTTATAAGTAGGAACAGTTCTTAAAAATATTTAATAAACAGTAAGAGAAATTGTATAAAAAACAGAATTAACACGATACCCATCAAAGCATGGATTTAAAAAAGTACAATTATTAAAATATATATCATTTATGGTGGAAACGAAACAAAATATATATGATAAACATTGAATAAATGTTCCGACCTTAGAACAATTAAATAAGGAAAACCAAAATAGTAATTAAATATCCATCTATGTTTCACCGCACATTTATTTTTCAGGCTTTGGTATTTGTTGCTGTATTTTTTCTTTTTCTTCAATCTCCCGTCCTGGTAAAACTTTCTAATAAAAGTGAAACGTTGATGGATATTTAATTAATATTTTGGAAGTCCCTATTTCATTGTCTCTCTCTCTATCTCTCTCTCTCTCTCTCTCTCTATATATATATATATATAACATGCTTGTTATTGTTTATTATCTATGTACGTATACGTTTCGCCCCTTTTCAATCAGGACTCATCAGCATAGAGATATGACTATTCACTACCGATCGTACGATTCGAAACCCTGGATTACAAGTTTTTTCAACTTAAATCTAACGTCGTTTACCGCGCGGCCAATATTTGAATAGCCGATAAACAATGATAATTTAACACATTTAAAAACGGCAAAATAGCCAGGCATTCTACTTCTATTAAAGAAGGAATTATGCATATAAAACAAGTGATATATATATATATATGTATATATATATATATATATATGTATATATATATATATATATATATGTATATATATATATATATATATATGATAAGACTGGACTACTTGCCCAGGGTTTCGCTTTTAACCCCACTTTAGACTCAGAAAACCAACCCCTCCCTAAATTCCCATTGCGGCCGAAGCCACATTGGATATCCTCGTCATAACCCCATCCCAGCTCAGAGACATCATACAAATACCTTGACACTTCCAAAGTGTGTTAGCCTGATCTTATACCTGTAATAGCAATAAAGAAATGTTCTGCTGAGCTGCCCTCTGTCCTCTCCAAACTCTACAATAAATGTCAAGCTGAATTTTCTTTCCACGATAGCTGGAAAATTGCCTCTGTGGTTAGGCCTACAAGAATTCTGGGAATAGATACGAACCGATTTTAACTAAAATCTTTCAATCTAGCGACAGTCTGGCACTTACTTAATGCTAAACTTCATTCTGACTGCCAGTATGGATTTAGACAAGCACAATTTACTGCAGACATCCTAACGGTCATCTCTCAACGCATGTATCACAAACTCGACAAGGCAATTGAAGCTAGGGCGGTAGCGCTTGATATATCCTAGGCTTTTTACAAGGTATGGCATAAATAGCTTCTCGTGAAAATACGATCATACGGTATTACTGGGCAATTACTTAATATAACTAGATCCTTCCTAACCAAAAGAAATATCCAGGTTGTCCTCGATGGCCGTTCATTTAAGCAACATGACATAAATGCTGGTGTACCCCAGGAATCTATCCTTCTACTTTTATTGTTCCTCATCTTCATAAATGATGTCCCTAATTACATTGATTCGAAAGTGTTTTTCACGGCCATCTCAACCGCTGTCCATATTTCATGTGTTGTCTTTTTACACTAGATTGTCAAAATGTATTTTACTTATGTTGCTACTTTAATATAAACAAAGCAAATATACCTCCTGATGATGATCCCGAAGATTAAATGCGCTTGAGATTGCCGGAAAAACACTCTCAGTTTTATGCTGCATACGTTACAACATAGGAACCGGAAATTTGCCCGCGCTGAATGTAGACAATAATAAAAAAAGAAAAAAGGAGAAATTGCGTCGTGTTTAATTTGACATGTATAGATAAACATTTTCTGCCTAAATATATATATATATATATATATATATATATATTTATATAATATATATATATATATATATATATATATATATATATATATATATATATATATATATATGCAAACATTGTTAAAAATCACAGAATTGGTGTGCTTAATTATATATTTTTTTAAACATTTCTGATGGTGTTTTTTGTATTATATTCAAAAAAATAAATAAATGGTCCACAGTTTTCACAGGTTTCACGAACGTTGTCGAGTCTTCGTCGAATCATCCTCAAGTGTCGACAGTAAATGAACAATAACGCTGGAGAAAGAGAAGCATTTAAAAATAACTTCAGAATAGAAGAAAAGGCAATGAAAAATAGTATGCAATTATTATTTACGATGAGAAATTTGAACCCCAAAATCTTTTAGTAAAAACACAAGTCCTTCCCAACTCAAACACCACTAAATAAACAATGTTATTCATACGTTTAAATACCCTTTCGGAGACTCTGACTCTCATAATAATATTAATGCTTATAGCTACATTGGTTTTACAAGCACTACCTTATCTCGCCGCCTCACCACGCATATTGCAAACTCTAGATCAATTTACTAGTATCTACGAAAACATAACTGCCCTCTTTCTGATTAAAGACACATTCTACTTTATAACACCAGAATCATACATGCCGAAACCAATTAAGACAAATTAAAAATACTGGAAGCTATGTACAAAAAGACACAACATACTTAAATCAACACCATCACATATGAAACCAGTGGTAACATTTTAAAATGCTGTACGCAATGCGATTTTGTTTGGTGATGGTATCAAGGGTTGCTGAATTTTAATCGTCAGCGACTTACTGGAACAATGCAAAAAACGTTCTATGTGCGTTTCTCCCCCGTTTCATTTTAATTCTCTTCTTTCTGCGGCGATTTTATCGATAAGCTTTTAAGACCTAAGGATCGTTCGACAGTGAATCGCAAACGTTCGTGAAACCTGTGAAACTAATGGTACATTTATATTTATTTTTTTATTTTAATACAAAGAAGACGATCAGAATAAAGAAACAAATAAAATAAGCTATAATGAAACGGACGTATTCCATTATATTTAACAATGTTTGCATAAATGAGAAAATGCTGCCTTAATACACACAAATTCGCGGAAAAAATTAAATAATGAATTTTTCATTTAAAATTGCACAATTATTGATTTTCAAAATATTTCACTTTAATATATATATATATATATATATATATATATATATATATATATATATATATATATATATATATATATATACATATATATGTACGTGTGTGTGTGAAAAAAGACAAACATAAAACAAGTTAAAATGCAAGAGCGGAACAAGAAATCAAGATATTTGAAAGGTTTCTTTCGTATTAACGAACGTCTTCATGAAAATAATGCGAACGAAACCGGTCAAATCTCTTGCTTTTGGCTTTCTCCATCATTTTTACTTGTGTATCGTTTGTCTTTTTTGACACATGTTGTCTACCACGGCATTTCAGTTTCATGACTTATCGTGCACCTTACCCATATATATATGCATATTTTCAATGGAAATTTACCACCCGGACAATCTGCATATATTCTTCACGGAACTTTTCTTTTCATTCACTGCGTTTTCTTAACAAAAATTCCTTTAATAATAATTTTCATATTTTTCAAATATTTAAACTTTGGTTTTTTCGAAAGCCAACTTATCCATCTGTATTTCTTTTCTGATGATAACATTTCGATCTTTGAAAAGCCTTGGCTTAAGGAAAGAATAATAAACACTAGTTTATTACTGAATACACCTTGCATTGAACAATTGAAATTTGAAATAAATTTGGACAATCGTCGCATATTTATCACTCTTTTTTCTTATCTCTCTCTCTCTCTCTCTCTCTCTCTATATATATATATATATATATATATATATATATATATATATATGTATACACTAATGTGTATAATATATATATATATATATATATATGTATATATATTTATATATATATGTATTAATATATATACATATTATGTATATATATATATATATATATATATATATATATATGATAATTTTATTTACACAGACATGTACAAAATCTGCGACACTGGCATGTCGATGTTATTGATCAACAGTTACTATAAACTGAGATCTCATCAAGCAGAGTTAGAATCCGATCTTAACCTCAGATCATATTTGGAGAGAATGAAGTGGAGGGATAGAGAAAGAGAAGAAGAAGGAAAGAAATTTAACATTTCAAAAATTAAAGCCGTTAAAAAATTAAAAATTTAAAATTAAAAAATCTAAGAAACAAAAACAGAAAACAAAAAATCTAAATCTAAAATCTAGGATCTGAAACAAACAGGGCAAATAAATAAATAAATAAATAAATAAATAAATAAATAAAAATATAAGGTGGAAAGAGGAACAAATAATGATGAGGGGAGAGGTGGTGGGAAGGTAGGCACATAGAGGAAAAGAAGGAGAAAGAGTGGGCGTCTGTTGATTCAGATCGAGAGGGGAGGAGGGGTGGTAGACATGCACGAATCAAGTGTCAAAAAAACAGTCGAGTTTATAAATGTATTTTTCCAAGTGAACTGTAATATTGTGTATATGTGTGTATGCGTGCGGGCAAACTGGTCTGATTGTTGTGGTATATATATATACTTATATATATATATATTAATATATGCATATGTATATATATATATACTAATATACATATATATACTAATATATATACTAATATATACATATATATATATATACTAATATATATGTATACTAATATACATATATATATACGAATATATATATATATATTACTAATATATATATATATATACATATATACTGATATATATATATATATATATATATATTCATAAATATATGCATATACTAATATATATATACTAATAAACAATTATTTTATATAATTCATTCTCATGTGAATCTATTTCTAAAGCTAAATGCAGTTCAATATTAAATGGTCAAAACTGTAAAATAGTTATTTTAAAAAGAGTTTATTGCATAAATACAATTACAGATTAGATAAGACCAATACGCAAATCCTCTCTACGAATTACCCTAGAAGAACCATCGGCTAATACCACAGAAAACTGCTGTGGATTGTATGAGAAAATATGAAAACCGAAAAGACATAGACACAACCGAACGTCGTTTGCAAAGAGACGATTCGTTTTAGAATCGTAAGGATTTTTTCAGCGAGAACTCAATGGTAAAAGTTAGTTCCGATATGAATCTAAAGAAAGGACTCACGGAATTCCATAGACAGATTAAAGACTTAGACGGGATATTACCATCAACCAATGCTTGGAAATATACGCAAATTAATTGAATTAGTATCTCAGATTTCATTGATAAATACGTGGTAGCATACATTCTGTTGAGTGTAACGAGTAATAATAATTATAATATGGTGCCGAAATCCATTACATATTGTTATATTAACATCATATTAGCTCTTCTAGAGTAAGTTCATACAACATTACAATATATTTGTCAGCTTTTTTTTGTTTTGCAATCAATTGGGGCCAGTGGTTAAGTGGATAACAACATGGACTGACTACCTACGTGTGCCAAGTCGAAGCAAGTCGATTACATAATACCACTTTTACTTAGGGGCGTTAGCAACCATTACGTGACCCCTCCTGCAAGAATGCCGACAACAGAATCAAACCCGTGAACAAAGTATTAACATTCTGACTCATACCAATTTAATTTTTAATAACGAACTGCCTTTTTTACAATAGTTGGGTGGAAATCGAATGCAAACCATTATCAGTCTGCTTATATAATATAAAGAGACACATTCTCTGTCACGATGTCACGATGTATTTCTGTCCGTCGCTAGGATTTTTTGTAAACCTAACAACCACATTAAAGAACATCTTAACCACTTTTAGATTAATATATATATATATATATATATATATATATATATACAATACTTTTTCGTTCACAATGTCTGCCTGCCCGTCAGCGTAATCTCACTGATATATTATTTTCGCAGGGCGTATATATATATAGTCTACGAAAAATCGCGCAAACTAGATGCGTTTTCCGAATTCATATACTTATTTTTTAAAGTTATAATAAATTAATATTCGTGAATATAAAAATTATTAATACACTTAATTGCATACATTTTATTCAAAAACGACCCTGTTTGTATGGCATACTTAAACTTTCTGTTGCAAAGGATTAAATTACATGAACACTTCCATGTATTTATTATTAACACTGTAGACTCATTCTTCCTGAAATGACGTAATTTCCGGGGGTGAAGCCGGGGGCATTGTCATTCTTTATTTTTATCCTATGTTTAGCTTATTTAATTGTTTAGGTAAACTTTCAATTGTTGTGTTCACTAGAGGCGCGTACGCAAAATTTCGTTGGAATTATATCATGCTCCCACTTTTTCATCAGAAAATAAATCGATTTGATCCGGTTTATTAATTGCGTGTAGTGTATATCATTCGTTATGATAATTCCTACCAGGAATTACTCCCAATTGTCAGGGATGCGGACATTATAATATGCGTTCATTCCTCACGATAACATTCCCCAAATATTACCATTTTCTTTTTTATAGAGGGGTAGTGTACTACATATTGTCTGGGCATGATATCATTCTCCCAAGCATTGACTCCTACATTTTAGAGTGAGGGGAGTGTCCGTTAGCCGATTTCATTTGATTTTGGCACACATTTTTGATGAAGTCTATTAATTAGTCTAAAATTGTATATTTATCCCGAAATTTAATTCTAATTAATTTTTTAAAGACTTGAAATTAATTTGGAAAACTGCAGACTCAATCTTACGAAAATTACGTCATTGTGACAGGGACGCGGGAGGGGGCATAGTCATTGTAGTATTTGGCATATTTTAATATTGTACAATGATATTGTGAAGTCTGCGTTCGGTACAGACTTCCATTGAATGGCAATACGTCACAAACTCCTACAAAGGTTATTTTTCATGATATATCATCAGAGCCATACATATTCTTAAAAAAACAATGACCAGATATATATAACTTTGAACAAAGGTGGTACAATATATTGCTGGCTACGCACGGCAAACATATATAGCAGGTTAACGATACAACTGTGGTATTTCAATTCGTCCCGCTAGTGTATATAATATAGCTTATAACTCACTTTGGATACTCTAATCCTTCTGAGAAATCTTTGTTTTCAAGAGCTTTGTTTACGAGGATAAATCACAAAGCATATGGAATAGCCAAGGAAAACATTACGATGTCGTGCCGTTTAATAGAATATCAGTAAACCAACTGGATTGCATTCGAACTTAGATTCTTATTTTTATAGTCCGATTCAGTGAATTTATTTGTCTGTTTTATTTAATATCTGAATTGTCTTTGACCTTAATTTGTATATCGGTGTTCAGCTTCTAAACGTATTTACAAGCGCACCAGCCACTGGTGAGATGTAACCTTCCAGTTAAAAAAAGAGACAACACCCAGGTATTGAACTAAGGAAATACAGTGTATATTTCGTCAAAACCGGTCAATCGGTATAATAACAAGTTAGTTTGTTTTCTTTGTAACGAAGATGTGTATGATTGGTTTTTGTTATGTAAAAAGCTTATGGATATTTATGCCGTTATTTCTCTTGGCCATTTCCTCATTTATTTTTAGTACTCTCTTTCTCCAGACAGTTGTTTTGGCAGGCCATCACAGCTCATAACTCTTATTTTTGTTTATGGGAAAACGCTGTAGATCGTAATTGTAGTAGACTGTTATTATTTAAGAAGTGTAATTTTTCTTGATAAAATCGTCTACAGCAGCGGTCGTCACATTTTTTCTAAAAAGTAAGATTAGAGATATTTATCTAGGTGTTCGGATCATGAAGTGATATAAATATTATCATGTGACTATCATTTCTCTTATAAGAGCGTGGCATCAACATATCAAGACATTTCAAATGTAACTATGTAAAAGAACTACTCTTGTATACTGTGAAATTTACAGACGAACTCAGTATTAGGTAAATGAAGTTATGCATTTGTGTTGCGTCCTTAAGTATATCTTTTTAATGTCTCTATTGCAACTATGTTTATTTTGGTGTCTGCTGTGTATCCCACGTAGCAGAAAGTGTCTTTTTAACTTATACGTAATCCTTTATCAATGTCAAAGCTTACTCGATGATAATTCGTTATAAGAGTGATAGATTATAAATTAAATGATGAGTAATGTTATGAGAGCAGTAGACATGATAAATGGAATAAAGTTGGTTTTACATTGCATTTTAAGACGACCATGTTATAATCAAAAGGTAATGTAATAGCCTGCGTGGTAATGTTTTCCAAGATAGAAACATCTTAAATAAAAATACTGTTTATTGAAATTCCGCTTGACACTATGAACACGGATGACGAAATAAGCGATGATTCAAGGTTGACCTCTTTTTATTTTACCAAATACTCCCGAATATTGCATTTTAAAATGTTTCATCTCCCCCCGCATATTCTGCATCTCTATGCCGTGTTTTATAGGTCAATTGCATCGGTCTGCCATAAACCCCCATGTGTTGAGTTCTCTCTGCAGTGCCTAGAATGTTCAACCGTATTTTCATCATTTAAACTCTATTTCTCCTTGATGTTGATAGCATCGGGATGCGCGATTTCAAATGGCAGTTAAGAAAGAGAGAGAGAGAGAGAGAGAGAGAGAGAGAGAGAGAGAGAACTCTTCCAACTTTTTATTTATCTCTGATATTAAAATAAATTTACACCATAAGTAGAAGTATATAATATATATTGAAAACAATTGCTATAAATATACATTTTAATAACACGCCAATAAAATAAAATCTCCGGAAAAGAAAAGCTTCAGATTTCCGATTTTATAATTTTACCACATTAAATATTTTTGTGTCTACTCCATTAAATCCACGTACTGTTCTATGGTGTCAGTTCATATTTCAGTACCACTTAGACGGACATCCGAACTAGTCTATACTTATACGAGAACTGCGAATCTACTTGTGTGTCTGTTAACAATTATAACACAATTTGACTTAAGAAAATGCAATTTTGAAATAATTGCTTAAACTCCGGGAGACCTTACTAATGTTGGACTGTATGCAGGTAATATATAAAAGATGTCAAAAAATATTAATTTATAACCATTTTGAATATTTATACCTTGTTCAATTTACTGATTTTGACTTGCAAACAAAATTGATACAATAGGAGAAGAGTAAGAAATCACATTCAAAATACTGGCAATAAGTATTCTTTAAGATATATGTGTACCTTATAGTAAGCGGATTTACGATCTACGGTACTATAGACTTTGTATTTTGCAACCCTGTTTATCAATTCCCCTATTTATTTAACTACATGAAACATCAGCATTAAATCGTTAACCTAGACAGATCAATTAAAGCCTTCATACAACGGGAAAACAGATACATCATAAAATACATTAAACACAGACAAACGTATTCGCCGGCGTTTGGAATTATTCTTTAATACACAACACTCAAACCGGCTGTAGCTCACGGTATACACACAAAAATGTGCTTTCAATTAAATTAAAGATGTATATTTCAACACCCAATATAATAAGTTTCCAAAATAATTACAGAATATTGTCAAACCATGAACCACTATCATAAAATAGTCAAAGCGTGTAGGCCTAGACACTTTTATTAAATAAGTAAACAACAATATAATATGCTCGTCACTGAAAATATGACGTAAACTACAAGAAACTAGAAAACAACACATGTAACTACACCCACACCCCCATATATATATATATATATATATATATATATATATACATAATACAGATAAATGACCGATAAAGTTAGTAAAATCTAGCTTAAGGGACTATACATCTTACCAAGCGACCACAAAGGCGATTTTATCAATAAAGCAAGCACTTGCTGAATTTATTCAAACAAGTCCAGAAGAGAAAGTATCAACAAAACAATTATCTCTAGAATCATCATGCAGATAAAAGTAGTCTAGGATTAGACCAATAAATTAATATGGGTGACGCAATCGATGGGTTTAATATCGATAATAAAAATAAATATATTCTCCTACAATTCGACATCGTAATTTATTTCAATCAATATCTGAAGAGCTCTTTAACATCGCCATATATATTGCAGTTAATTATACAGGTGTAAACAAATATGGCATACCTATTATTATAAAGTATAGATGATCGGGTGTAATCAATAATCATGATAAATAGATAAAAAATGAAATGACAAAATCCTATGATTTCGCGATTGACTTCCTTGACTTCACTAATGCATTAGGTCTGGTCGGTCTCTAAATATTCTGTATACCTTCACAAACATATTTGATAATACTTATATTGACCGATATAAAGATGTTAGACTATCTAAAATAAAGCACGCCGAAAAGATTACGAGTAAACATTTATAAAATGTAAATATATATATATATATATATATATATATATATATATATATATATATATATATATGGAAATGAACACAATAAGCTAAGAATCGACGTGTTAGCTGACGTAATATAATGATGAACCTTTTAGATGGCATTCCCCACTTAGATAACAATACATTCATACCCTATTTAAAAGATTATCCTAACCTGATAAACGTGATTCGAGATAACACCCTCTTAATCATAAAACATAATCCTAGTTCTATCGAACGGAGGCTAAGGTATGACAGAACTCAACTAAAATCCATAACACGGTTTGAAAAGTAATGAGTGTAATAATATCAAAATTAAATATGATAAAAAAGCACTAATAATAATAGAAATACAAATTAAACAACGACAAACATGCATTTTGTTAAGCCCACCATATAAGCAGCTGCTAAAGTGGAAACATAACAAGAAATCCAACACTTTTATCAAAAATGTTCTCCCGTAACCTTACATAAACTATTCCATAAAAACGTCGTAACACTGGTACTGTAGAAACTTCGAAATTATAATTACAACCTACAATAATAAGATACTAAATGTCACTAGTTAAAAGGAAAATATTAATAAAATGCGTAGTAAAAAGGGATAAATATGGCAACAATGAAATAATAAGAACAATTATAATATACTGACAAGAAATACTAATCGAAACAATGAAACGTTATTTTATTTCTGCAGAGCTTTCTTGTGTTATATTTTGGATTATTTTGCATATCTTTGCAGTGTTCGTTCTCAATGTACAACCTAATAAGCTTGGGTTACAAGAGAAAGTGAAAAATAATGAATACTGTGGAATATATTTTGTTTTGAAGCAACAAATGCAGGGCTTCTGTATGAGTATATTCTAAAAGTTTCAACAAGAAACATATTTGGGATTGTATATAAACTTTAATCAGAAAACAAGATATTGTTTATTATTTTTCATTAGTCGATCAGTCGCCATCTAACAAAGCCATCACCGAAGAGTGTAATTCGAAAAAGTGATCCCAATAAGATTACCGCATGGTGTTAGAAGTCGCTAGGGGGTGTAGTCAGGTTAAGAGGGCGACGACAACTCCGACGACCAGTGGTGAGGAACATTGTTGCGCAGCCATGTCTGGGTCGTCTTGGTCTTATGTGCAAGAGCGAAATTCTGCTGGCAGACGTTGAGGAGTCCGACAGCGACTTCGTCCACCCAGGGCGTCACCATGAGCCTTAGCAGCCCATGGTAAATCACGACGGTTACTCTCAACTCCTTTTGAAAGAAGAACGATGGCATCGCGGACCCTTGCTAGAGATAACGTCGTGGACTATGCCGGGAGAGAGAAATATCCTCGATGTGTTTGCAGTTCAAACCGTCGTCAACTGTTGCTCGTCTGGCTCTGGTCGAAATTAATTCATTCAGTTTGGACACGTGATTGGGCTTGTTAAGCAAATCCGTCGCTTTGACATTTCTCGACTCCTTTGCGGCATTCGTAATGGGAATGCCGTGAGATCTTTATAGCTTAATGGTAAAGAACCTGACTACAGTTCCCGTGGTGGATGTGTCGACTCCTGCCATTGTTAGTCACGTTGATTGACCGCAGTAACGGCGAAACGCATGTTCGTGGATTATAAATTTTCAAAGAAATTTAATTCTTTATAGTCCATGTCATCATCACTCAGACAAACAAGATACAGGGTAATTTTCAATGAGGGTGGTTCATCGATAGCTAATGTCAAACTCGTGTTAAAAAAAAAACGAGGAAAATTTACATTATTAAAATAATTTTATTTGCAACCTCATTATGAAATAAGTTACGGTTTACTATTAATAAATTAGAAGCATGTTTTAATACACATTGAAACTCTAAGATATATAAAACTGTACTTTAATTATTTGGGTGATGATGAAACGGACCGTAAAGAATTGAATATCTTAAAGAATGAAAACAATCGTTACTAGTATCTAATTTTCTGTTGTTTCATACGTATAAACCCAACACCCCTATATATATATATATATATATATATATACATACATACATACATACATATATATATATATATATATATACATACATACATAAATATATATATATATATATATATATATATATATATATATATATATATATATATATATATATATATATATTTCGACAGCCATTTGCTATAGATACAAACCCGATCAAAGACTACAGAAAATTCCGCGTTTTGTATTTATTTAAATTAATGTTTATACTCGGCAAGTATTTTTCTATTCGTTATTCGTGAAGTATGATGCCGACAGTTATCTTACTGGCCATCTCGAGCGCTTTCCATCTTCGCGATTGTTTTCAGAAATGGGTTTGTTTTCTTTTAGTTATTTTCTTGTTGTCGTTTTTGTTTAGATTGTTACTTATTTTCTCGGTACTTTTTGCGCGAGAATTAGATAGAGGGTCTATTTGGCTGTGTTGTTTATTTATGTACGTAACAGCATGGCTAAAAGATAACAAACTCACCAGTGAAGACCATCGTGAAGATCGAAATAGCTCGAGATGGCCGATGAAAGAACACTTCGGGCAAAATTCCACGAATGTCAACCTGAGACATGAACATTTCGTACTTTTCAATCAGACTTGTATCACTATAATTGTAAGACGTCAAAAGGGATAATTGTACACGATGATTTCCTTTTTACATACATCCGTGAGTAAGGTAAAAAATACCCCCACATTGAAAGTCAGTGATCAGACATAGAGATTCCATATGTGGAAACTGATTGAATAAAACCAACGATGAAAGATGATTTGTAAAGCAACCACTGCCATTAAAAAATACAATTAATGAACTACTTAAATGTTTTCAGAATATTATATGAAGCATAAACGTAAAGAGTAAACACAATTCATTAGATTTATTGGTGGGTGTAATTTATCATTATATATATATATATATATATATATATATATATATATATATATATATATATATATATGTGGGGGGTGTATGTGGGTTCATGTGTGTGTGTTTGCGTTGTGTGTAAACACATAGTAACTATCTGTAGACGAGTGAGAGCAGTCAGTTTTTCTTTCCTGGATTTGCCGAGGGAAACAAACTGCTTTACACATCGGCCGCGTGTGTGTATTGTTTTTAAAAGGCGATAGCTTCTTTGAACATCAAATGGCAAACGAAATAGTGAAAACAAAAAGAAATAAGACATAAACGAAGCGTTGTAAAGCGGCGCCTCTTATGAATCACTCCGTTCAAATATTTGATCAGGGGGTTTGGCGTTCAAGTTCTGCCGACCACTTACACGCCCTGTCAGAAAAGCACTTTCTCAAAAGAGTAGTTGACCTTTGTAGCCAGCGTTGTTTCGACATTGAGACATAAAGTCTTATACGGTATTGATATCCACTTTGTTAGTGGGAATATTACTTTCTATTTGTTTTGTTTTGTCAATAACATTTCTTCAGTGATTTTAGGATAGGCGTGATTCTATCATACCATTCAGATATCTGTCTTTTTTTCTGTTAATACTCACCTCCTCGTTGTATTACATATATCTATCTTACATTCCCTTTGCTTATATATATATATATATACATATATATATATATATATATATATATATATATATATATATATATATATATATATATATATATATATATATATACATGTTTTATCATCCCGATGAGATCGTTGCTTTGTAGGGCTAATGATCGATACATCTTGATGGATGTGTAGCTTTGTACATTTTTTCATGAATATAAATATTAATATGACAATATATGTATATATATATATATATTTAGAAATTTAGGTATGTATATATATATATATATATATATATATATATATATATATATATATATGTGTGTAGGGAGGGATGTGAACAGACTAATCTCTTAAACGGGTGAACTGACAATTATGAACATTGGACTGTGTTATTAAAAATACGGTGAGAAATATGACCCAAATTATTTTCGGTAAATGTGAAGAATTAATGATATTTTTTAAAACATCTATTTTAAATTTCTTTATGAAACGATTATCATGAATTTTCGAATATATCTTCTCTGCAACATTTAGGGAACCAAAAAAGTGTGATATAATAAATTGTAATGTTATTAGCCCGATCCACTCAATAAACATCGTTTTCTTGACCTGCTTCTTTCGAATTATTTGTTGATTATTTCTGGGAAATCTATGCGTGAAGACATTTGATTTTCAGCAACCAGTTAAAGGAGAAACAACCGCATTCGTGACGTCCTCAGTTCAACACATAACCTCTGAATGGACGCATCGGTGATAGCGTCAGTTTAAGGAGGCATGGAACGATGTATTGTTTTAAATAATTGCCGGAGTCGATTGAAGAATTGCAAGATGACTAAAGTATTGGCGATGATCCCATTAGGTTCAATCTCCGCGATTGTAGTTTAATAGGTTCGCCTGAGTCACGTTAAATTTTATGTACGTGTCCACCTTCATATTGTGTCCTCTTTAAAATTAAACATGAATAGTCAATCTGATTCAAGTCACAGGGTAATGGTCGCGATTTCATTAGCTTTGTTCATTTAAATCATTTAAGTTCAAAACACGCAAGACCTCATTAGTAGAAGAATTGTCGTGTATACGTACATACTTTACTTTGAAACTAGAACTTCAACTATGCACATAAAGTAATCTGCATCGAATGGCAACTATTAGAAAAGTTCAGATAAATACGATTAGTGCTTTGAATGGTCATTAATTCCAGCCTATTGCTCACACTACACACTTGTCTTCATAGCAACTTTGCTTATGTTTCTTCGCATTCTATCGCTCGGTTTGCATCTTCTCGCGTCTATGCTGGCAAATTCTGTTGAATAATAAACAACATATATATTGTCGTGTGTTGGTATATCTCGATAAATATATCGAAGTGAATATATATATATATATATATATATATATATATATATATTGAAATAGATAGATAGATAGATAGATAGATGGATAGATAGATAGATAGATAGATAGATAGATAGATAGATAGATAGATAGATAGATAGATAGATAGATAGATAGATATATGTATGGGCATGGCGCAAACAGATTTTGACGATTTATCAGCTTCGACGACAGTACACAATGTTATGAAGAACTGACTGACACGAAGTTCACACGTGGTATACAATGGGATGATCAAGATTTGGACAGAGATGATGATGCTGAAACTGTAAGTTCTGAAATTTCTGAAAGTGACACACCATCGCAAAATTCTCTAGCTGCATTGAATGCGCTTGGCACTCTGACAGCTTACTTAGAAGCAAAAAGAAGTAATTCTGATGACTCATTGAACATGATTTACGGACTGTATGAAAGTGTCCATGATGTTAACAAAGAGATTTCTGTACAATAATAAATGACTGACTTTTTTAAGTAAAAGTAATTTTCTTTGTGAAAACTGATGTAAACTGTATTTTTGTCTGTGTTTATTGTGTTTATTATGTGTATAACTGTTAAATCAACTAGTGTTCTGTACGTTAAAAGCCTTGCCTTAAGTGTTCCCTTACTTACCTAAACCAAATTGACAAAACCCGGATATAAGATACTTATTCTTCGTTCGCGACATCTCTCTTATATCTGGTTTACACACACACACACACCCCCACACAAACACACATATATATATATATATATATATATATATATATATATATATATATATATATATATATGTATATATATATATCATACACTAAGTGTTTCGCTATAACAATCGTTCTATTGTAACTTGACAAAGTGCGGGATCGAAATTTGACATTTTAAGATAAAATAGATGTGAAAAATAGGAATTAATTGCATCCTGGGCAACAATGTTTAGGTACTTTCAGTATATATATATATATATATATATATATATATATATATATATATAAGCTACACAGAACGGTCATATTTCATGCCCAGTCTAATGATTTTATGCGGGAATAAAACATAGATGCCCTAATGTAAATTACGTACCAGATATATATATATATATATATATATATATATATATATATATATATATATATATATATATATAAATATATATATTAATACTATTACTACAAGTAGTAGTAAGGTATTTTATACTATACTTATAAACATAATATATTATATAACCTTACAACAATATATGTGTATATATATGTATATATATATATGCGTGTATAGACACGAAATGAATATATA
Source organism: Sepiola atlantica (assembly GCA_963556195.1). Taxonomy (NCBI): domain Eukaryota; kingdom Metazoa; phylum Mollusca; class Cephalopoda; order Sepiida; family Sepiolidae; genus Sepiola; species Sepiola atlantica. Next base: position 154,866,477 of record OY744516.1, read on the forward strand.
TATATATATATATATATATATATATATATATATATATATATATATATATGGATAACTGAATTTTATAGTTGTGTACCTTATATCTCCGAAATCGTTACAAGGTAAACAGCTGATTATCCCAGTTTCCTTTTTTTAGTTGAATTTAAGGTCTTTTGTATTTGTTAAATTGTTCTATACTTGATTAACTTTTTATATTTGTAAAGTTTCCAGCGGAAGGTCAGCCAATCCAAGTTCTATGTTTCCGATATGTTTGATTTAATAAGTATTCCTGGGGATTTAAACGGCATCTTCTTTCTGTCAATTCACTCTACGTTATTTTAGACTATATATATATATATATATATATATATATATATATATATATATATATATATTAGGTGATATATTTTCCGTGAAAAAATTGTCTTGCATCAAAAGGAATATATTTTTTATTAAAAAAAATATCAGGTGTTGGTCATCTTATATAACTTGGTTAGAAGTTATAATAACAAAAATAACCAAGGTATTTAAAAGAGGAAAGTGTATTACAACGTATCTATTGTACAAAACAATAGAACTATCGGTAATCAACTAGGATTTACCTAATACACGCACATATGATTGAATACAGTTAACAATACATACTACTGGTCGTAGTATATATATATATATATCTATATATATAAAAATGTAAAGTTGGTTTGTTCGTTTCCCATGGAAATATACTTCCACTATACCATTACCACTGAAATCTTTTTATAGCAAATCCTTACATCCGAGCTATGTTGTTATGTTATTAACATAATTTTTACTTTACACATAAAAAAACACTTTTTATTACAATTCGTTCCTACTAGTTGCAATTCCGGTTTACAATCCGTTTCTGCGAACCTGCATGTCCAACTTCACTTCCGGATTGACCTTCCTCCTCCCGCTGTCACGTATCTACTTCATACGTAAAAAGTGTTTTCCTTATTCGTTGTTTGTTTCCCTTAATACACTAATACTTACCTAACAAACGTGCGTTAATTTCATTTCCTCTCTACTTCGATGTTTTTAAAACCTGCTTCCTTCCTCATTTTCTTCCCTTTAATCATGCTTCATCTCTAAAAAAAAACAACACTACTTGCATTTCTTACACAACCTTTACTCGCGCGTTATAATTGATTGTTTATTTTAAAACCAGTTACCTTTATAAAATTATTCATTCCTACTGTTTCATTTTTACGGGTAGGATTTAATACATAACCCACGTGCTTTAATTTCATTTCGCATTTACTCATTTTTTAGACTTTAACCATCCTTCAGGTACGATTTAATACTTAACAGACGTGCTTTAATTTCATTTCGTATCTACTTCGTTGTTTTTTAAACCTGCCTTCTTCCTCATTTTCTTACTTTTAACATGCTTCATCTATAAAAAAAAAACCATACTTGCATTTCTTCGACAACCCTGAAGCGGGTTATAATTGATTGTTTTCTAAATCCATTTACCTTTATACAATTATTCTTTCCTACTGTTACATTTACACAGGTAAACATCCCCCCCCCCCCGAAGATCAAACTTAGGTCGTCATACTCGCCGTGCAGAAACAAGGCGTTGATTACTTACAAATCAAACTCATGAACAACTGGCATCGTCAAACCAACAAGCTAGACAAAGGATGATTCAAGTACGTGCGAATGAATCAGCACAGCGATGTGCAGCCAGACTTGAAGAGGAACGCTTGCGGGTACAACAATCCCGTCAGGCATCTTCAGATCTGCTTCGTTCACAACGTAACGAACGCGAGAGGCTGAGACTAGCAGATCGGCGTCAAACAAGGCTCCATGCTCAACAATCCCTGGATTGGGATCGCCTAGCATTTCATTACAACCCTCATGAGGATTATAGTTTAAGCCACCATGTTCACATAGGCACTATGACTGAAGTGTGTCCCTATTGCAAAGCTCTGAAATTTAAGGGAGAAACTAAAGGATTGTGTTGTGCCGCAGGGAAAATTAAACTACCTCAACTGGCAGATCCACCAGAACCATTCAAAACCGGACAATCTCTTCATCTACACTGAAACGGGAACCACTAAGAATATTGTGTATCCACAAGTATTGGAAAATTAAACCATTCATATTAAATGGCAACTTAAGGAACTGGATCAAAATGAACTCCAAAAGGCCACCTCTTCATTTCAACTAACAACCACAGCAACGCGTGGCCGGGTACAGCTAGTATATATATATATATATATATATATATATATATATATATATATATATATATATACACACACATATATATGTATATACACACACCCACACACACACACATATATATATATATATATATATTTATATATATATATATACACACTACGAACAAGTACACTTATCCGCCTTTAGAAGGGTCAGATATCCCGTAACACCATAATAAAAAGGGGGTAAGTGCCTATCATATTCAGTTCATGCGATGTATATGCAGCTGACATAAATGAATACATTCATATTATTTTTTAAATGCAATTCACGTATGTGTAAAACAACGTCTGAATATACATTGTATTTAGTTTGACAAACGCCCATCATTTGTAATGAAACTATTGACATCAAATGCATGATTTGTAATTTATTTGCAATTGTCTTAATGCTTTTTGTTACATTAGTTGTCTTCATAAAAGTACGCATTTCCCGACTTATATAGAATTTTATTGACACATTTATTTATTATTGCATGTATTAATATTTATCATAACTATAACAATTTTATCATAACTTACAGATTGAAATATAGCATCAACAGTTGTGTTCGTGCTGCAGGTTTTTTAAAAGTATATTAATTAGAAAATGTAACACGTTTTGTTTATTTGTATTTTTGAATGGGTTATATGCATTTTTTTGCTACTGAATTAAAAATCACATTCGTTTTGGAATAACATCGATAGTTTGTTTTATTTTTCTTAATTTGATATTTTCGCGTTTTTTATACAACGTTTCTCTACAGCACTGTGTTTTCAAGATAATTACACAGCATTTAGTACTTTTTTCATATATTGAATTGTATTTAGTGAATACAATGTTAGTTAGAACAAAACAAACCGTAAAACCTTGCAATGTAAATGCTTTGATTACTTATTTCTTAAGATTAGAAGTTCTTTGACGATCGAGACATTCTAAAGTTAAAACTTTCATCTTTTATGACAAGAGACCGTACATAGCAGTATCCCATGGTCCTTGATATCTACTTTCCATTGTTGCGATGTCCTGATGAAATATATCACCATGTTCTTCACTGACATCATGCAAGTTTTTAGGGAAGACATCTGATTCGAATGCAAAGAATGTACTTTTGAGGACATACCGCGACCAAGTTTCCTGAAGTTCTCAATAAGCTTTGAATCCTAGTTTTTTTTAATTAGGGACCTAGTGTTTTCCTGACAATACACAAACTACATAACGAAATGCGCACCAAGCCTATTTTACAACATTTGTCATCGGTCTTTTCAGTGTTTCCAACTTCAACATTGCATTTACTTGGGGTCCTAAACATATACAAACTTTGAAATTAGCTTTTGATAGCTTTGGAATCATCAGACGAATTTATTGAAAAGCTTTTCAAACATCTAAGGCCTTCACAAACTGTTTTACCAATCCTATTTCAATATGAATTTTTGGAATCTACTAGCGGTTGTCTGAGAATATTTTACATTCTTGGCTGCAGTTCCACTCATGGGAGCCAATGAACTTTCCTGTAATTATGATCTTTGAGACTTCGTGTCGAGTAATCTATGAACAGTCGCCATTCTGCAGTAAACAAAGCAATAACATCATTACAATAACACAGATCATTACTAATGTCATAGTAAATTTAAGATTTTTCATGTAGTTTTCGGTACACAGGTCTCCTACAGTCTTCTCCTACTAGTTTCCATTTATTTAGTCTTGATATAAGAAGTTCAGCTCCTTACTTAGTGAAAATCCCTGATTGAATCATCTACCTCACTCAGATTTGGAAAATGAGGCTCCGAAGTCGTTCTTGGTACAAAAGCTTCCACCATTACATGGCTGCTGCTACTTGCTGACCCTTCAAATTAAATATCCATTGCATCTTCTGTTTGTAAAGAAAAAAAACTACATCTACCAACTAAAACAAAGATTCAATAACATAAATCTGTAGGGGAATGAATGCATTGTAAATACTTAATATTCAAGTTAATTAAAAGTATAACTTTTGGTGAGTACGATGAGAAGTAAACTCACATTTACTGGTGGTTATGGTACTGGCATGATGTGATCATGTGGGACAAATACTCTACATGATGGCATGTCTGGATATTGAAGAGCTGGTTTTTGTTGAACTTTTCTCAACTTTGTAACATCAATCATACAAAAGTAACAGTAATCGTGATGGTTCGTCGGCTCGCTCCATACTCTGGACATAGCAAAAGGCATTGTCCTTCCTGTACCTCTTAGGCATCTTTCTAGAGTAGATTAACAGCTTCCACATATCACATGAGGAGCCCATATATTGTCGTGATCACCCAGGAAAATTCCGAAATAAAGTCTGTATGCTATTCGCACTTTGGCCCCTTTTAGGATCTTATGTAATACCCGTTTTTCTTTTCAATATAATAACAACAAACATAGCAAAATGTAGCTGGAGAATGTTTACATCATCTCGATCAGAATATAACTTAGTAATTAATCTGAAAGAGAATATTAGATATACATTTAGTATCGGAACATATAGCATTTCACAATATATGATGACATTGAAAAGCGATGTATTTCTATAACGGTTGATGAAACATAACAAAATAATAACATTTTTGGAATCAGCAGAGAAAATTGATTAAAAAACAGTAACAAATACAATACACAACACTTTTGTAAAACGGTGTATCGTTGTGTTATTTATCTATTATCTATTTTGAGTTTAATTAATAATCTAATATTGATATAATACATTAATTTTCATTAATGTTATTATTAAGTTTATCTTTAAGATTTTGAAATCAGAAATTAAATTAATAAAGTAATATATTATTGCATTTATTCTTTAAGTATGAAAATAGTCTTCATTATTATTCTGATAATGTTGTAGTCATTAATATCATAACACTTCAGTGTGAATTATTTTAATCATGAATTACTAAAATGATGTAAATGTAATTTTTAAATCATAGTTAAACATATTATTGATATCCTCATCACCTCATCGTTTATAAAATGTTCTTCATTACGTTAAAATTCCCTACTTATATTGATTAATGTTATATTTTTAAAATATCATTAGTATTTATGTTATTATTTTTATAATTAAGATAGTATCTATATATTAATACGATAGCGTGTGTGTTCGTGTGTCACGCTTCCGGCAAAAGCTCTGCGCATGCGTGCCGCACCTAAATTTTGAAAACCATTCAAGTAGCCTGCGTTTAAAAATATTTACATGTTTATCCCTCTGGCGCAATGGTTACCGAGGTGATTTTTTACTTCGGCCCGACTGGTTTATAGTTCGATCCCAACCAACCTCAAAGATTTTTATTCTACATTTCGAGGGGAAGGGGAAGAAATAATACATTTTTTTTATTACCTGGTTAAAAACTACTTTTTTGTGTTGCTTAAAACTTAAAACTATTTTTTGTTTTTTATGTTGGTGTTTTTAATGGCATTGTCTATTTAATTACGTTGACTGCTTAAAAAGTAAGCCAGTATTATTTTGTTGTTGTTGTTTGTTTTTTTTTGAACGGATGGCATATAAACCTTTTTTAGTAGATATGCGCAATGTCCATCGTACACGAGTTACTATTTCAAACAATTATTTAACTCTTATCCTGAAGGGGGTGGCTCATAATAAAGCAAGTGTAACTTACTAACAAATAGAGGGTGCTTTGTTACATTAGGACCCGTATTGAAAACATCATTTCGTGTAATTTACACGGGTTCCGCTAGTATATCATTATTATCTTTCGAATCATTAAAACATTTTAGTATCACTGCTTTTTTTAGTTATAATTATTATTTTCAATAAAAATCTAAAATTAATTGAATAATAGTTATTACCATGAACCTTGCAACTTATAATCAAGATTATTGTATTAATTATTATCATAATATATTTAAACATATTTCATCCATCTATATACAATCACAAGTTTATCCTTATATTCCATATATATATATATATATATATATATATATATATATATATATATATAGTGTTAGAGTGAAATAAATTCCAGAAGGTAATCCTAGTATGAGAGCTCAATGTAATAAACAGAACAAGAATAAAATAAAATAAAGTAACACGGGATCGCATAATCACCGGTGCGATGATGTATTTCCACTCTGTGGCCTTTTCAAGCACCTACATGAGGAGATCACATGTTTGAAAATGAAAACTAGAAATTCCCACTCACTATTCAATACACATATAGAGAAACAGGAAATTGTGCGATTAATAACAAAACTCATATAGTGAGGGGGGAAGGGAGTGACAACTTGTGTAATGCATATGTACTTTAACGGTTTATAACAAAAAGCGTATATTGAGGGGGAAATAGTTACAACATAGTTAATATATATCGAGGGAGGAGGAGATTGTACGATTTATAACAGAAGTCATATAGTGAGGGGAAAGAGAGCAATGCAGACACACACATACACCCATATATATATATATATATATATATATATATATATATATATATATATATATTAAAATGGGTCTCAAGTGGATCTTATATGTACAGCTTATTTAATACTCTCAATAAAGTTACATGGATATGCTATACTTTAAGTCAAGTATTCACCACTTAATAGGTAGTTTACATTTTCATTACGGTTTTATTTACATTCAGTATTAGAATTTGAGGTCATTCATAGCATCATTAATATATTAATTTTAGATATTTTAGATCAAATGATAGTATTTATTTATATGCTTCATGGTATAATACGATATTTTTATCGTATTTGTATTCAACATTTATTCTAATGTTACATGCCATTTAAAGTAATGATTTATCATTTTATAACATCCTTTAGGTATATATGTCTTTATATACACACTATAGGGATAACCTATATTGTTCTTGTCTCCTATTTTTTTTTGCATTATAGCATATATTATTATATTATTATTAGCATTATTTTTGTTATTTATTTTTGCATTAACATTCCCTATGTGACATAATAGTTTTTTTTTATCTAGCATAAATAGTGTAACGATCCTATACAACTCTTCTAGATATTTTCATAACTCGTAATAGCGCAGGCCCGAGGTCAACGTTTCTCGAGGCATTACTTAAAATCGAAACAACACGAAACTCCCTGCGAAAGTTAGAAACGTCGGCCGGACGTCTTAGTAAATTTAGCGTTAATTTACATGCAGAATAATTAACAGAGTTTTATCTCTATATTTTAAAAATAGTTCTTGAGCCTTTAAACTGGCTTTAAACTTATCGTTCTTACGTTTTAAATCAATATTAAAAATTACCTTACATATTTCTCGGTCGTGGGGTTGCTTGCACACCAATCTCCATTGCTGGCTCGTAATCGTAGTTGAGTACCAGGTGTGTGGTTAAACACGGGAGACAAAAACGCTCGAAGGCAAGACTTTTTAGAGAGATTCTATTCGTTTATTTCACACTTCAATCGGAGAGAGTTCAACTCGTCGGTTCCTTCATTCATGCTCTTCTTCACTTTCATACTGTTTGTTGAATGTGACAGATGCAATCGGTTATATTCTTGCCTCGCTGTTGGGATCTTGCTCTGCGTCTTAGCCCATATCTTGCGATGGCACCCGGACTCTACGCATTGCAGAGCTCCTTGGTCGACGTGTGTCCATCTTTCGCCTCCATGGTGAACTGTCTAGAAAACTAATTTCTTACCAAGGAGCTGTGACGTCAGACCCCTTTGACCTTTCAACCAATGTCATAACAGAACTCAATATTGCTTTTCGTTTAACCTTTTTGATCGGAGTGTTTGATCTTGGCAAGCTCACATCCAGTGGGTTATGATTCTCAGAATAGATCACCGTGAATTACATATGAACCTATATTGCACTTCATCCTATTTCTTACACCCACTTCATAATCCATACTAGCCAACTTTACACGTTTTCAGAATACACTGGGTATTTATTATTTATCATCTTCGATTTTTTATAAATAACATATCATATGATTCAACATTATTGTTATCCATTCTCAATGTTTACTTATTCTCGTGTACCGCTTTATTATTTAGAAACTGTAAAGAAACACCATATACTGATCTATTCAATCCCTCATTATAACCTTGTTTATTTTTCTCAAATATATCCGCTATTTTATTAATGCCTTTAAGGTGATTAGGTAATTTGTTGATTAAATATATTTTCTGATTAGGTCTATGACATAGCTTAAAATAGTTTTAAAATGTTTAAGGTAACACCTATTTTTTAATTTTTTTTTCGTTATTATCAATAGTTATTGTTAGGATCAATATTTTAAATAATTCACGTAGCTTTGTTATTATTCTGAATTGCCTATATTGGTACTTACTAATAAGTAAGACATCATATATGATTATTCTCTTACTTAAGGTATCTCTTTTTCTAGTTGACGAAGTATATATAATGTCACCGAATCAGTAAGGTCGGCTTAACAGCTGTACCCATTGTAACATCATAATTCAACTTTTTATCCTTTCTACTCAATAGCTTAACACCATACTTAATTATCTTCCTTATTTTTAGTAAATTAGTAATATCATTAAATTCCTTAGCCATTAATATTACTGTATCTACAAAGTTTAAGTGTAACACACAAATAGTATGCATCGATACCAGAATATATAGATCCAAGTGTATTTTTGTTTTGAATATCCTTACACTATTTCAAAACTGCATTAGAAAATTACGAAATTTCTAGTTTTGTTTTCTTCTCTATATATGGTTATATTCTATCAAGTTATTTTACTTACATAACCTACATTGGATACACTGGTTGCTATTATTTTAAGTTTTGGGATGCCCTCAAACTGCTATTTGTGATCAACAATGTAAACGTTGGTTCAGTAACAATGAATATTCAAGTATTATTTTCCGAATAAACTTCAGTAAATATAATAGAAATATATAGCCATATACATCTGTATATATAGGTATATGTATATATATATATATATATATATATATATATATATATATATATATATATATATATACATAAATATATGTATTGTATATGTATATATATATACGATACTTATATATTGTCGTATGTAACACAATTTGTTTCGTGCCGTATCCCTTATCGATGGCGTATCAACTTACGTGTCTAATTGACGCGTATTCCTTCAATCTTAAGACTACGTGGATCCATAATCGAATATAAACTGATGTTATAACATAATTCAAAATGTAAATATCGGAATAAGTAATATATATATATATATATATATATGTATATATGTATATATATATATATATATATATGTATATATATATATATATATATATTATGAATGTCATCCACACATGGCATGATTAATGAATCATGTGTTCAAATGTGCCCAACTAAAGACAACATGTTCGAAATTCGAGTCATTGGTTTCTAGTCTGTCGCTCACCTGGTGTATCTACGCTGGATTATTTTGTCTGATGGTGAACATAAATTATCTTATATTACCGATATTCTATTCAATATATATATATATATATATATATATATATATATATATATATATATATATATAGTTAGACAAAGAGAGAGAGAGACAGAGAGAGCGACAGAGAAGGAACAGTGCACGATTTTCTCAAGTAAGTCTAAAATGTCATCTCTTTTAGTAAGTAAAGCTGACATTTTATTTGTTTTCTACAATTTATAAAAGATTGGATGGATGTGTTATGACACTTCTCTTCACATATGTCGATGGGGATTTATCTGTCGCGGACTCTCGTTGACACATGAATATTCATGCTCTCTGATGTAAACAAGGCTTCACAATAATATCGTTATCATGTCTCAGTTAGTAGGAATACTGACACGCTGTAATATATCATCACATATGTAGGCTTTATCTTTAATATTGAAGAATTATCTTCTCGCTTGTTCTACAGGCGTGGCTTTAATATTCACTGATTTTATCCGAGAATAAATTAATATATATATATATATATATATATATATATATATATATATATATATAAAACCTTGCAAAAATATGAATTAAGTAGAAAAATGGAAAACAAGAGTATAAGGAATTATTAAATCTGTCTTATTCTTATTTTGCCAGGGTTCTTCTTTGAGATTTTTAACAAAACATAATTATGGTAATAATTATGATAAGAATGCAACTATTTTATGAACAGCGAACTTTATTTCAAACGGTCACACAATTCTCCACGAAAGAAAATATCGCCGACGATAGTCAGTGATTGGTTTATAATTAAACTCAATGACATCGAGTATTGTTTGCTTGGGTGTGCTCTCCCAGTGTTAAACTTGAGCCAGCCTGAGTTTCTGTAACACAAATATGTACGCTTTCATGAGTAAATAACTGATCACATTTATAGACCGCTTTCAACACAAGAATTATGTATATATATATATATATATATATATATATATATATATATAAGAAAAAAGAAGGATGACAGTAATCCGACGTAATGGGAAATAAAAAAGGGGAAAACAAAGACCTAGTTTTTTTTACATTTTCATAAACGTTTCTTCTTTATTGCAAGGCTTTCTCAGGCTGATAATTTAAAGGAAATGGCATGCAAGTACATCGACATTTCGGGTTGGCATGGTGGAGAGATGAAGGAATCTAGTAGCCGTGGCTACTATGAACGCCAAATAGTCCGGGATGTGAGAAGTCAATGGTTGTGAAAGAATAAAATTAATATGGAATGATTTGAGTAGATAAGATTGAGGCAGCTATGAAATGGGGAGATGTTATAAGATAATTGAAGTGGTCTTAGGTTTGGAGAGATTAAAGGGGAATGATAATCTTTTTGTGGTAAGGTGTGGCATGAATTTTGAGAGGCTGCGGGGAAAGATGAGGGAGTTGGAAAACACGCTGTGTTTAACATGTAGGTAGTATAATGATTCTTAAAAAAAGTGAAGAGGACTTTAAAAATAGGGGTAATAATACGATTGAAATAGTCAAAAGGGTGGGGGAAGTGAAAGGAGGGAGGTGAGACTTTTGTGGTTAAGTGTGAAATTTGTTTTAGGCCGAATATTTACGGATCCTCTTAACCCCTCTCACTACTTATTTCCTATTAAAATAAGATTTACATCGTAGTATCTTCTTTTCAGATATTTTTGATGTAATTCGTTTCTTTTTGTTACGATTTTGCAATTCATGTTTTTCCCTTTTACTTGCGCTTTTTTAAAAATATCAAATAACTTCGAGTATATTAACAAAAGTAATTGTTGTTCGCCTGTAAAAAAATGTATATATAATAATACGCTAAAGAAATTTCATTTCCGTACAATGTTATCATCTTCCATGACATTTTGAAAGAATGAGATTAGCCGATCACCGATAATGCAATTCATTCATAAAACATCAGCTGATGCCGCTGTGGTCGCGAAACTAAAACTGGATTATTTTTGTTATGTTGGCTAGGATACAACACATATTTTTTTTATAGTGGCGGGTGTCCATATAATTGATATATGAATGGAAATATTTTACAAACTTATACGTAGTTTTGAAGATAGACATTTATAACCAGATATATTTTTAAACTACATCAGGCAAAGTACTTAAATAATATGTCGTGTCGGCGTTCGGACCGGACGTCTATAAAATCGAAATTCTTTTGAGCACAGCAGAAATAAACACACCAGACGAAAGATGCCACTGTGCAATTTCCACGAATTCCGCTATTATTTTATAAAACAGTATCATGGAAAAGCCTGTTAATTTCCAAAGAATATTTATAGTCATTCTGCTCGATTGTCGTTTGTTTGTAAACATATATAAAGGACTTATTATTGATGCATATTTGAATTTCGATGAACTGGAATAACTGTAGAATATATATTTTAACAATTCGAATGCAAAGCACGATACACCAAATTTATATAATCGGTAGATTAACAGTAAAATACCAGACATATGAATTCTAGACATAGACTAAAAGCTTTGTTTTTCATTTATTTGTAGGTAAAACTTACAGCAAATACACATTATATTATAAACTTGCTATGTTTTTTATGAATGTTGTATTTCTGTATTATTGAACATCATGCTGTCGAAGAATAATGTTTTTACTGAGAGCGAAAACATAAAATATCACCACAACACTAATAGTTACTACATGCGCTGTTGTCGAAGCCATTATTTAGTTCGCGGGAATTGGTATAAACCCAAAGAATAGAGCAGTGAAATATCACCACAACACTAATGGTTACTGCATATGTGGATGTCGAAGCCATTATTTAGTTCGCGGGAATTGGTACATAAACAAAGAATACGGTAGTGAAATATAACCACACCACTAAGAGGTAATATATATGTTGGTGTCGAAGACAATATTTAGTTCGCGGGGCTGGAGATACACAAATATTACAGAAGTGAAATATCACAACTACACTAATAGTTTATTTATATGTTGTTGTCGAATACATTATTTAGTTCTCGGGGCTTTATAAAAACAAATAATACAGTAGTGAAAAATAACACTCGTACGGGATTCAAACCTGGGCATGAGAATAGGGCCCGCCTCACATAGGTGTCGCCTTAGACCACTTGACTAAATAGTCGTACGCCCAGAAAATGTCGAAATTGCACAAAGTTCTTACCAGCTTTGCGGCGATCTTTTCTTACACTTTACCGAAAAGTGTGCTAATATCTCTTTGCTGCGTCAGAAGCGAAATACGATGAACGGCTTTATATGTTTTTTAAATATTATAAATCATTTCAGACATTATAGATCCTGCCGTGTATTAAGCTGCTCTTTCTTCTGTTGATGCTTTTGTTTGTCGCGGATAATGTCACTAAACAAGCCCTTATTTAGTTCGCGAGCCTGGATATATTATCCGCGGAAACAAAAGAATCAACAGCATGTCCGAATTAACACCTGCATTTCTGTAGGTTAACGAATAGCTCTGACCAAAAAAAGAACTTCATGCACACCTTACACTCCTGAGCTTCATGTAGAAGTTAAGTTTATAAATGAAAATAAAGCTCTATCATTTAAAAAAAAAACACGCCGGTTTATAAAAATCATAAGGAGACAAAAACATAATCAAATAATTGTAACATATATTTTCTTTTCAGAAAAAAAATAAACCGTGTATATTATTTAAGGAATAAAATGTGTTGTACAATTTTGTTTGGTCATTTTTCAGACTTGCTGATTCAAATGGTGGATAATCTATAAAAAGCTAGGCACTTAGAGAAACAACGGATCTAAAAGTCGAATGGGTTTTAAAGGTAGCAAACTACTTTGAGAAACGGCGACTTAAGTGTTGGACTTAATTAGACTAAGGAAACTCACGATAAGAGCATTTGTGTTTACTTTCTATAAATATTCAGCGGTTTAACAGAGTAAGAATCACTCAGACGCGACAAATGACAGGCGATCCTGCCAGCCTATTCTTCACTCTCGTCATTTTAAGGGAAAAACTTACAACACACATTGAAAAGAACTATACTTCAATAGTAAGATGTATAGAGGTTCCACAGTTATATCTTTCATCCGTTGATAAATGCATCCGTATGTTTTCTATACAGCTATACTCTGTGTTTTATCGAAACCTGGCTACCCAATAATTTATAAATATAGTGAATAATAAAAAACAACAATAATTATGAAATAAAATTATATAAATATATGCAATAAAAATGCATCCTTTCGAAAATAAAGAAGAGTAATAAAAAAAATCAACATTCCATATGAAATAATATATGATAAGTAAAGATTTATTGCCTCGAATTATTCATTACCGTACTTTACGTCAAAATAAAAGCTGAAAATAGACATTGAATATAGAAGAGAACGTGACTCAACATAAATACAAAAAAAATGATAATTGAAATTTTTGTGAATGCTTCGCCGTAAACGGTGAAAAAACAACGGAGAAGGTAAGCATATTTTTTACTTATTTATTATTGGGTCTGTTTTACTTTGTTTAGCGGTTAAGAATATTAATACATTAGAGTGATTTACGCCATATATCTGAGTATTATAAATCGGATATTATACGACCATCAAAACAACCCTATATTGCAATAAAATGTGCGGAAAGGAAATGAAACACTGAAATAAATATGTTTGAATAAAATAGGCAAGCATATATATATATATATATATATATATATATATATATATATATATATATTACCAGTTCATGTATCCACATGAAATTTTATAAGGATATATAATGTATTATGTATCAGTTTACAGTATTTGCTTCAACAGTGCTTGATACGTAAGTAGAGCTAGGTAGTAAGTTATGAGAATATATTTATGGCAATAAAGCACCACAGAAGCTCCCGCGTTTCATCCCCGGGGGAATCTTCAGGCTAAATATATACATATATATATATTTATATATATATATATATATATATATAACGTTTTAAAAAGTGATTAGTATAGTACATACAAGTGATTAGTATAGTACCTAGTTAGTAGGGAGAGATAAAAAGGTTTTATCTAAAGGTAAACAGACAATCTGACTAAAGTCTAAGAGTTTTAAAAAGAAACTTAATAAAAGCCCGAATAATGGGGAAACAATTACTGCAAAGTAGAGCGAATCAGAATAGAAACTATATTAACGGAGAAAGAGGCAATTATTTTATAGGTCTCTGTTATATAGTCTAACTTGTGTGACAGTTCTTTTTGTCTGGAGAGAAATAGCTTCCGGATAATTTGACTCACTGCCTTCAAAACATCAAGGTTGTGATTTGAGCGAGTATTGTGCAGCATGCAAAAGCAACTATCGGAGTGCGTCTCGCCACATACTTTGTTTTCATATGTGCTTTCCAATGATCAACTCATGAATTTGTTAGCGCCCAGATGTGCTATGTTAACGTCTGGGTGTGCTCTGTATAGACTTTGATTCTTCTGTCAATATATTTCTTTTCCTTACCAGTGAATTGTGAAAACACACAGAAGCATCTTGTGCACCTCTGACCTCCAAGCGCTGATAAGTACCACCAACGTAGTCAATTTCTACACTGACATATGAATTGCTATATAACTAAACTTTTTACAGTGTTGAAAGTACATATTTGTGAAAGAAAGAGAATGTGGATCTGGTAGTAAATCCCACACTGGGGATGTAACGCATAAAATAAAGAGATAGTGCATACGAAATCTTGTCAGAAAAAAACAAAACTGAAGATAAACCGGACACTTGTGTAATGCCTGATAGTAACCTTTTTCATGCGTTTGCCAATAGTTGTTAAGTAGACATTACTTAAAACAAAAGAATACATTCAATTTTTGGTCCAGTGATTTAACACCATATTCGGAAATTGATACTACAAGTTTCGTAGTCGATACTGAAATCTGCATCAATTATCGTCTCTATAGCAAACTTGTGCTACTGTGTAGCGGATGTGATAGCAGGTAAAGGCGGAATAGCAGGGAAATAAACGAATGAGAAAATAAAATATATAACACTTCAAAGTCGTCTGCTGTACTTGAAAAGTCGCACGTTACAAAGCGTTTTAAAATCGATATTTTAGGAGAATTCAAAAGTAAAATAATTAGTGTAATGTAACTGTGATAAAAAGTGTATTACATAATGTATGTTTTACGGAGCTATATATTAGAATGAAATTAAAAACTTTAAAGTAAATTACGAATGTTTCTGCTTGGAAAAAGCCAGCGAACATGGGATGATAGATTTTTTTTCACTGCAATATCCGCTAACGCATTCTGCTATTCTGAGAATATCAAGTATGAATTTAAGAAAAAAATTAAACTATTGTTAAGCCTTTGAAAGGCGGTAACGTATTAGCAAAATCTATAGTTAATTTTATGTATTACGTTTTTAATGAAAATCCAGTATTTCCAAAAACGTTTATCATGAATGCATAAATATAATTATTTATTTAAAGATAAGTATAATGGAATTGACTTTAAACAAAGAATCAGGTAATTTTGATAATTTATAATAGGGTTATCCGTAAATGGAGAATGTAAAAATAAAGTAGCCAATAAAAATGGCCCTAAAAAGAATGTGTAGTTGAAGAAAATTACCTGTCTTTAGATATGAAATGTAGAGTAGCTTAACGAATAAAAGCAAGATCGATGAAATTTAATATCAACGGTACTATGAAGAAACTAAACATATGTGGCATTATATCAGAGTGTGATATAACTCTAATAAGACATTTCATTTATATACACTATTATCAAGTTTCACTGTGTATATTCCTCCAACTCTCGCTCTATAAATCTCTCTCTGTCTCTCTCTTTCTCTCTCTCTCCCTCTCTCTCTCTCTCTATATATATATATATATATATATATATATATATATATATATATATATATATATATATATATATATAGTAGCAAATGTATGCTCCTTTCGGTCTCATATTTTTGCTAGCCTGGGAGGATTATATCATAGTGAATGAACATATACTAGAAGATTCTCTAAAAGAGGCGATAATGATTAATGGTCTTATCATGAAGAACGCCCCCCCCCAAAAAAAAAGAGGTAATGCCTTGGAGGATGCAATCATGACAACAAAAAGTATAAAACCTTACCCCCCCCACCAAACTGAGAAGATAATAATAGAAGGATGATTTCATGATGAACAAACATATAGAATGCTATTCTCCCAAATATGATGTAAAACCTGGAAGAATCGGCCCATAAAGAGAAAGTAATGCTGGTGAATATGGTTTCATGACAACATAATATCTACTACATCACCCCTTTCCCACACATAGGGATTTAATACCTGGTAATATTATCCGCACCACCATGAAAAAGATACACTAGGCGATGTCAAGGAGTAGTATATTCTCGAAAGCTAAGATTAAAACAATTTTTATTTTATTTTACACTACCATTGTTATGTTTTTTTCCAAAAAAAATATAATACTATTACGAAACAATGGTTTAAAAAATATGTCTAAATACCCTTATTCAAACTGGCGCGACCTCGCCTTCAGACATGACGTGATTTTCTGACCCGAAGTCCATTTCTATCGGACGATGAAGAAAAAGAAGAAAAGAAAAACACTCTTTGGCAAGGAGAAGTATATTCTCGAAAGGTAAGATTGAAATAAATTTTATTTATTTTACACCACCATTGTTATGGTTTTTTTCAAAAAAAATATAATACTATTACGAAACAATGGTTTGAAAAATATGTCTAAATACCTTTCATTATATATATATATATAGTCTAAAGAAGCTTTGCGTTATTTAAAAAAACCCGTAAAATGCAGTTTAAATTCCCAGAGAAACAAACTAACTCCGAAATATTGCAGACTGAACATTCGTTGGAAAATTCATAAATAAAAAAATATAATAGTAAGTAAATAAAATAAACACAGGGGATTAAGTATCTAACAGTGACACAAAAACAGGAGACCTTAACGTAAGTGTCTAATATTAACACGGGGATCATCAGCTGTTTACCATGTAACTCTTTTGGAGATTTAAAAACAGGGCAGTTTTAATATTCATGGCTCTCCAATGGTACTGATCAAACTACCATTTCCCCAATAATCAAGTGTAGAAATAATTCAGCTTACACTTTCACTAATATATACATAAATAAATAATAATAATAATAAAATAATAATAATATATTAACCTTAAGACTACCGTGTGATATGGTAATTTGCATATCAAATACATTAACAATAATACTAATACTAATAATACTAATAATACTAATAATAATACTACTACTAATAATAATAATACTAATACTAATAATACTAATAATACTACTAATAATAATAATAACAATAACAACAACAACAACAACAACAATAATAATAATAATAATAATAATAATAATAATAATAATAATAGTATTAATAATAATAATAATAATATCCAAACACTACACCCAAGAACCATTCTGCGATATAGTAGCTAGCAATAAAATGATATAGAATTAAAGTTGCATTAAAAAAATAAAAAAAGAAAATAAAAAAAACAAACAGCTTAAGTACCTTTAGTACCAGAAAGGCAAGTAGATAAGAGGAAGGATAGCAAGCCATACATATCTAAATGCCCAATATATAGTCTAAAGAAGCCTTGCGTTATTTAAAAAAAAAAAGGGAAAATGCAGTTTAAATTCCCAGAGAAACTAACTAAATCCGAAATATTGCATATATATATATATATATATATATATATATATATATATATGTATATATATATATATATATATATATATGTATACGCATGTGTGTATGTATGTATGTGCATGTGTATGTATGTATAGACACACACAAACACACATGTATACGCACAGACACGCCTACGTATACACACAAAAACTAACAGCACACGCACACACACATACGCAGGCAGGATGATGGCAAAATATAACATGTCAGGGGCAATTCAATAAGCAGATATTCTGACCAAAATGTATCCAATCACCACACAATCACAAATATACAAAAAACATAAACGCCATGAGCACCCATACTTAAAGAAACGCATAACTGTGATTCCGAGAATAGAAAAATATGAAACAACACACACACGCACCCACACGCGCGCATATGCGCAGAAACGCCAAACTGTTTAAAATAAAAACATTTTTTCAAATGGAACGATTATCTTAAAAGAGCAGACATTCTTAAAACGCGTTATAAAATTATGAAATAAGAAAATGATAAAATAATGAAGTGAACAATTGTTAAAAACATTTTTTTTACAAATGTTGGTAGATTAACTTCTTTAAACACATTTTTCTCTCGCTGGAACTGCACGGATGTTGCGCTACCCTCTACTCGCTCTCCCTCTCGCTCTCTTTCACACTCCCTTTCTCTATCTCTCTATGTCTATGTCGCTTTTATATACACATACACACACACACAAATATATATATATATATATATATATATATATATATATATATATATATAGTACTCCACATACAGACTGTTTCGCTGTTTCACAGCTCATCAGTGGGGCAAGACCAGTTAGTGCCTAAACTGGCGCTGCTAACCCCTACGCTATCATCATACGACACTGACTGAATCTAAAAAAATATCTCTATGTAAACATTGCAATATATATATATATATATATATATATATATATATATATATATATATATATATATATATATATATATCTGATATTAAACACCTTACGTCGGATTATTAAATTAAAAAAGCACAACCTGTAAATATTGTTGAAATAGATAGAAAAAACACTTCCCATTTATTCATTTATATATATATATATATATATATATATATATATATATATATATGTGTGTGTGTGTGTGTGTGTGTGTGTGTGTGTGTGTGTGTGTGTGTGTATACACAAAGATGTAAAAAAATAGAGTGTCAAAAAGCTCTGATCAAAGTTCCGGATACGTTCGTCGAACACTCTCGACTAGTCCTCTATCTGTGGCCGCTACTTGGTACTAGTTTTAATTTCTCTAAATCACTGGACAGTTTCATGGGGATGGGTGTATATGGCGACTGCTTGCAGATACTAGACTGCCTCTGTGAACCAACCGTGTTCGCGCTTCCCGACCGTCTAAAGCTGTTACCTTCTTGCACTGATGAGAGCAATAAGCTTGACACGCTAGCATCTGTAGGTATAAGAATTTAATATTTATTTAAAATGGTATAATTAGGTCCTATAAGAAATTAAAGTCGATCACTCACGGGATGTTAAAAGTAGACTGTCAAAACGCTCTAATGCAAAGTTCAGACTACGTTTCTCAGACTCTCAACTATTTTTTTATCTGTGGCCTGTTGAAGATACATATAGATCTTAATTTCATTAAATGTTCCTGTGCCGAGTGGATATGGCGACTGCTTGCGAATTCTAGGATGACTCAATGAACCGAGTTTGCGTCTCCCGACCATCTTGATGTTTTACTTTCTTGCACTGATGAGAGCAATAAGCTTGAAACGCTTGCATTTGTAGGTGTAACAATTTAACATTTATATATAAATATATATATATATATATATATATATATATATATATATATATATATATATATATACGTAGATATTCAATGAGTACCCCCTATATTTTCCATTTTTCTATTTCCATACGGTATTAAAAACAAAGTTGATATTAAAACAATAAATGCAATTTTCTGCTAAAAGTGTGCATGAAAATATATTATTACTAAAATGATTTTGCTTTTTTTAAATTTCCCAATTCCCCCCTATTAAGTAAAGTTGAACAAACATAGTTTAGTCCTCCCAAAAGTATTCTATCTTCAGTCTTTTTCTTGCAGTAAAATATCAAATAAATAAAATGAGCAGGAGGAAAGTTTAATTGGCTTAAATGTAAAAAGTCAAGTTATAATCATAGAAAAACACTCTCAGACTTATGATTTAAAATCCACGTCAAACAAATGCCATTCGATATTGAATTCAGCTGTGATTTCTTTAACGTTAGTATTTATTCGTAATTTGTTGAATCTTTGTGACATAAAATTAATATGATTGTGGGGTGGTGGATTCCATTCGTGTTGTTGGAATTATGACTACTGGTTTCGTGTGATCTTTTACACATTATCACAAAATGAGGTTGTAAGAGAAAGAAAATCCATGCTACCCGGCGGTTCAAACTTGCATTTTTGATTGATCGAACACAAGTTTATTTCAGTAGTCCAATAAACCAACTTTTTTAGCAGTGTACGTCAGGTTTTTAGTTCAGTAGTCATAGTGACTTGATCAGCCTACTTAATATATAAGATAGTTAAGGCAACTTATTTCGCAACTAAAAAAATGAGTGTTATTTCTTCCGACGTCGACATAAACAGTCTTTGTTTTATTTGAAGAATCGAGATCTACTTTGGAGGATAATTAACATTAAAAAATGGTTTCTCTCTCCTTGCTTGCATGCCTGCACATTCAAGCATTATATAAACACAATATACATTATAAATAGTCGCAAACCTAAGACTGTTTATAAGCAGACTAAAATGCCGTCGATGTATCATGAATCTAAACGTTCTATCTTAACCAATGAAGATTACGTGAAATACTAATAGCATAGCCCTTCTGTTTTGTTCAGCAAACATCTATTTTTCTTCATGTATGTAATTCACTGTAAAGTGTAATAGTGAAACTGTTTTCAGCATAAAACTACATTCAACACATACACATAACCTCTATAAGCGATATACGATATTTACATGTTATTGATATGACTTGATTAAAACTGCAAACATCACATTATGTCATTGAACACGATGTATTCATATCTCAACGATATATATATATATATATATATATATATATATATATATATATATATATATATATATGTATATCTATATGTAAAAAATAAAATTAAAAAATTAAAATTGTTGCGATAATAGCAAGTCTCATAGGTAATCAGATCTTTTTAATACATCTCTTTCAAACTTTACCCTATTCAAGGATTTTTCTTACATGTATTCCATATCATCTTACACGTTTAAAAAAACATTTTTCGTATGATAAGATATTATTCACATAGATTTTTCTAAACTGTTAATTTAATATTTGTATTGCTTTTTAAAACTTAATATGAGACAAATTAGCAGACCTATCTCTGATATATTCCTTCCGTGTATCAATTTACCCCCCAATCCCATTTGTGTTTATCCTTGCTAGTTCATCTGTCTTCTTTCCTCTTATCGCCTTTACCCCCTCCATCTACCGCATCCCCTATACTAGCTCAGTAGGTGTGAAAGTGAAAAAGAAAAAGCAAATAAATAAACATATAAAAAGAAGAAGAAGAAATGAAGAAGAATGTGTCACACACATGTCAAATCATATTTCAATGTCACTAAAAGTCTTCTCATATGGTCCAATCGGATCATCTGTTCCTTATCCCATGAAATTATTTCGGAATCTTCACTTTTTCTGAAGACGTTCGCCAACACGAACAACACCTCTAAAATTGCTTGTTTTTGTTTTTCTCCTGCACTTTAACCTGTTTTCCGTTTGTCATTTTTCACAAATTTTGCTACCAGGGCATTTTATTTTCATGACTTATCGTGTACTTTATCCCATATATATATATATATATATATATATATATATATATATATATATATATATATATAAATAAATATTTATTAATACATATATATATATATTATCGCAAGCATGAAGGGAAGACGAATTCTATCGTTCATTATTAAAAGTTTATCAAGAAAAAAAATGCCAGCCGACCGGTTTCGCTCTCTCTTAACAAAGGGTTTATCGATTGATTTTAAAAAAAAACGGAGTTAAGAGAGAGGGTACAGAAAATAAAATAGCGTTATGTTATATGTACAATGAAGGACGAATCTTAGAGACTGATCCCATCTAGTGCCAAAAGACATTCCCTTTGCTTACATGGATCGTCTCCCAGATTTTTAGATGGTATAATGAGTGAGCATGACTGAGAATGGTGATTAAGTCTATGCGAAAATTTCTATCGCACGGCGGGTTCTTAAGTAAATGCTCTTTAATAAAAGACCCGTATGTGTTATTTTGAACGTCTGCTGACCGGAATATTCGATTTCTGATCTTACTTGGAATGTGCTGTTGGACTTTACTATCCAATCGTAACGTCGTCCTATCCACGTAGTCAGCACTGCAACTACATTTAAAATGATAACTTACATTATTTTATGGTGTGGGGGGGGGGGGTAACACGTCTTTACGAGAGGACACCAATAAAGGTTTTGCAGAAAACACAACACGGACATTCGAAGAAAAATAACAATTTTCAACTGCTGACCTTATTTGTTTGCGAATTTCTAACTTACTATACCTAACCAAGGTAAACGAATGTATATTGGACATTTAGTCACCGTATTTGGTTTTATTTCGGAAAAAGTATTTATTTTCCTTTGGGTAGCTGCCCTAATCACATCAAGAGCATAGCCGATATTGGACGAAGTATTAGTTATAGTTTTAGTTTCTTCGTCCAATTTTGATTTTGAGCAAATCATAAGAGTTGTGTGTGTTAATGTCCAAATCAAGTTTACCTTTCGTTTCTTAATACGAAATGAATCCCAGCGAGTATATAATCCTGTAAACGTAGGTTTACGGTAGAGTGATGTAAGGCAACTCGATGGGGTATTTTGTTACCAATACATCGAGGAAAGCTAAAGTGGAATCACGCTCTCCTTCATAGGTTTATTATAATGCGGGATGCATTTTATTGAGTAAAGGGAAGAATGTATTTGCCTCCGTTTTATTATTAAAAAGGTAAAATGTATCGTCTTCATATCGAAAGTAGACTAAAGGTTTAGTTGGTCCAGGTAATGAAGCCTTCTAAAAAAACTCACAAACATATTTGCCATAGTCGGTCCTAGGACTGAGTCCATAGATACGCCGTCTATTGGCCTATTCATTACATCGTTAACACTAAAGAGTAAAGAAAAGTCAATGCAAAACAATCGCCTTCATTTCAAACCGTACTCAATTATCATCATCATCTTTTAAAAAGTAGTTACATCACCACGACGCCTGATTGTAGACATACACAGTTCGTTATCTTTTCGGAAGTGAAGGAAGAGAGATAAAGATGTACGAATGACAAATCTATTTCAATTTCGATAGTCTAATGCAAAGTGCACCAAATAAAAACATGTTTATATTTCTTTCCTTAGGCCAAGGCTTTTCAAAGATCAAACTCTTATCATAGGAATTACATAAATGGATAAGTTCGCAGTGGAAAAGCCAAACTTCAAAATTTTAAAAACTATAAAATAATGTAGAGCAAGAGTATGCGTGTAAAAATATATAGAGTCTGTCAAGTTGTTGAATGTCCGTTGATAAGGGGTTCAGTGTATAAGGATTTAAAGATGGAAAAAGGGGTTTCGTGAAAGCAGCGCTAAAAATGTTCAAAATTAAGTAAACTTAATACAAAGATGTTTAGTTCAATCGTCGATTGAACACACTTATTTAGATGTAATTTTGAAAATTAGGGCAATTTTAAAATTAATCCGTGGACTGCAAATGAAAGTAGTTTTTCAGAAGTTGAGTTTTAAATGTGTATACTAAACGCAGGTAGTTGGGGATTTAAGTAGTGACTTCAATCGAGTCTAAGAAAAGCGAGAAAGCTCTGGTCAGAGACGAGGCCATGTTAAGAAGTGGCGGAAGCGGTAGATATAAAAGAGGTTGTTGATAGTTTTCGTTAAATTGACTATGGCTGATGCTGGGAGAAGGGAAGAGGAGGGGTTGGTTACTGCTCATTGCTAGTAAGCAATACACCGATGCGAGTTGGGGGGGGCGTTATCATAAACTAAAAAACAGAAGGGTTCAGGTCAGTAAGTAAGTAGTTCTGAAAGGGGGGTCCCATAATTAAAACTGATTTTAAAACAAGCTTATATATAATTCCGAAAGATTAAATGGGTTCAAATTTGGAAATTACGGTTCAGACGATTGGACATCTGGAATTTACGTGTTTGATATGTCATAATTCGGACAAAATCTTGTATTTCAGAGTTTAATGTTTAAAGACTTTAAAGAATTCACAGTTAGTTAAATATCAAAGCATGACTAAATAAGACACTTTAATGTATAACTGAAGTTAAGATTGGGAACAGCGTTAGTCTACTTGCAACAATTGATTTCTAGTATAAGGATTATGGGGACGGATTGGGTTGAATTATGTAACCTAAGTGATGAACTAGTGTGTTCAAATTATAAAAATATTTGAAGTGGGGGCAAATGGGCCATTATAGGAGTAACCAGGGCGCGTAGTTCAAAGGTGAAAGTAATGGAATCTATAAGAAAAATATTGTCGGTACAGCGAAGCGTGCACAGAGTCGATGGATCGAATACAAAGGAGACAAGAAAACAATGGATGAGTGTGTAAGAGGGTTGGCTAATAATTCAAAAAAGTGTAGGATCAGTGGAGTCAAAGAGAATAATATTAGTTCTTAATTTACATTAAGTGTTATGGGTTAATAGTGCTATTAAGTGCAAAGGGGAGGGTACATTATGTTATTTTGATGGTTATTTGTAAGGTTGGAAAAGTCAAGAGTTAAGAATTTAACAAATTATCCGAAGTGCGTTCCATCGACGATTGGACTAAAAATCTTTCTATTGGATTTACTTCATTTTGAACATTTGGAACGCTGCCTTCACGAAACCCCTTTTTCCATCTCCATTCACTTAACACCATATCTTCGGACGTTCACCAACTGGATAGACTATATTTTCTTTATACTCATACTATTACTCTACATTACATAATATGGGTTTGATTAGGACAATTGTATTAAATAGACATGAGTTATTTCGTTACTTGTGAAAATTGGTATTATTTTATTTTATAAGCGAAGAAAAAGCAACACATATACATTGTTTTAACATTGCAAAATAGAGTGTTATCTCAAGATATCGTTTACAAATATAGTAATACTAACTTAACATCTTGTTTTCGATTTGTTTTTTTTTAAATATATTGAGATGCCTTACATACACGCATATATGACCTACATATATATATATATACATATAAATAAATATATATATATACTATATATATTTAAACACACACATATATATATATATATATATATATACATATATATATATATATATATATATATATATTGTTTTTATATTACTCTTGTAAGTTCTCAGAAAACAAGGGGTATACAATTGAGCTAACACTTGATTTCGATATGAGATACATAGATATCCGTGTATTCAATCAATGCTCTCTGCTACATCTAAACATACGTTGAGTTAGTTAAACAGTGAAGTACACTAACATTCATGTCCCCAATTGGCCACTCAATTATGTATGTTCTCTATAATGGGATATTTTATGCATTTTACTGGAGTCAAGGACAATAATTCACGTGATCTGATGGTGTATAAAGCTAAGTGATGTTAGTTTAGGTACCACTACTAGGAGAAGGTTAACCATCCCTTATATATGCCAATGTATAACCATGTCGAGAGGAACTTATTACAACTTCGAATACTGTTATTTTGAATATTTGATCAGTGTATTGTAGGGTGAAGTATCATCATGGCAGGTTGTACTGACACACCCAGAGAGACTAAATACACTCGAAGACGGTGTCTAATAAGAAATTCAAACTCTCACATAAGTAATTCAAACTCTTTTTTAATTAATGCAAACTTTCCTGGGTGTAATAAAAACAATGTTTTAAGTAATTAACACTCTCCTGTATGTAATTAAAACTCTAAATGCATGGAAATAAAGCCCATATATCCATTTAAATAATTTGCATACAACTGTTTCGATCTTCCTAAATACCTTATATCTTCGTACTTTAAAGGATATACAAAATATCAATTTTAATTGATAACAATCATGGTGCAGACATGAACAGATATTTCCTCAATAGGACATATATACAAATAATTAAAACAATATTATATATAAAAATACAATATTAAACTAAAAAATCTTGAATATGTTCAGTTTGTTTCCATCCCGATGGATGGAGGTTTTATAGGAACCGATGCAGTTTCCATGAATTGATATATTGTATATTCCGTATACAACGAAAATGTATGTGATCGAAAAAGGCCGAAATAATTGTATTTTTAATTAATTTATCGGAATGTGTTCTCTGCCTTTACTGAGGTTTATATGGCAGTAAATTGCGTAAGAGCTCTAGTTCACCACTATTAAGTTACATCTAGTACCTTTGTGTTTATAAAATGTATATTAAAACAACACCCCCACCCCCTCCACACACACACACACATATATATATATATATTTATATATATATATATATATATATATATATATATATATATATATATATATATATATATATATATATAATGTGTTATATGTTGTTATATCTTTATATTTGTCTGTATAGCGGTCTCTTCTAAACAAAATAACCAATACTCCATTGTTTTGGAGCCGATCGTCTAGCCCTAAGGGGTTCGCACAGGTTATATTTTGTTTGATTTTGTTTCATGCAAAGGATGTAAAACAGTTGCGGAATCACTTCGTAGACATTGATATACTTCAGATTTTTTTAAATGTTTACAATTCGCATTAGATATTAATTAATATATATTCTAGTATTTTCAGTTTCTTCTGCGTATTTTGAAATGACGTTTAACGGGCGAATCCCAATTAAATGATCTGACCGTCTACGGAGTTCTGGAAACTTTGTGAGGGTTCGCTGCTGTAGAAGCTAAACAATAAAAATAATTTAAAGAAATCGGTTTGTGGCTTGAAACCCCTTAATTATGCTTCATAATGAATAGCAATAACTCAATGATCACATAGTCTGTTAGTTTTTTTGTCTCACATACAGCTGACCCGCTGAATAAGAGAGCACAGTAAACTCGTTCTTAATATTGTTCAAGAGCCAATCTTCATACGTTGCTTGATTCGCTCGCTGATCGCTGACTGATTTAGCATATGTTCTCCGTCTTATCATCATGTTATTCTTGTCTGATTCTCTTATATTCATTTCGAATCCTACGTTTTGGTCGATCTAACCTTTTTGATCCTGATAAACATCTTGTCCTTGAATAATTATGATTACAAACAAACGGAAAATAGCGATCATTTCAAACTAATTGACATCTTTGCTATTAATATATAACGCATAGTTATGTAGAGAATCAGAGGTTGCTAGTATGGATAGATAAATATCTGAAATCAGCAATCCAATATATTATGAAACTATTTTCTTTTTAAGTTTTAGACGAGTGTTATTGCTTCAGTTAAAACAAATTAAATAAGTAAAGTAAATACTTAGAACACACACACAAATACACACACATATGTGTGTGTATGGATAAACGTGTACATGTCCTCTATTTATGCAGCAAAATATACATTTATAAATTAATTAATTAAAATATATATACATATATATATATATACAACAATTGATGACGCGTCCAATAAAGACCGACTTAAATGCACTCATCTGCATATTAGTAAAATAAAAACGGCGACAAATAATAAAACGCACCAGTAAACACCAGTCTACTATCGCCAGAAAAATAATAGCAAAAAAAATCAGCGAAACATTATAGACGATACAAAGTCGAGCATGAAAAGGGGCAGGTTATTCTAGTCTAAGCGTAAAACGCTAGACTATTAATATTTACATCGAGGGTAGTCATTCTGATAACGTCTTATAGCCAGACACACGTGCTTATATATATATATATATATATATATATATATATATATATATATATATATATATATATATAATGTAAATAGTGTACCCCCGTTTTATATTAAATATTTCACACTTTAAGTTTATGGTCCACTGTTATATAGTTGCATCTCCTTTTGCCTTTGTAAATAATCCAGCTATAAGTCAGCATATGTTGGCTATATATTGAATTTAGTAAGTATATCGTGGAATTGTAACTGCATTTACATCCATTCTTTAAAATGACTCAAACATCTTTAGACTAAATATATATATATATATATATATATATATATATATATATATATATATATATATATATATACATATATATATATATATATACATATATATATATTTGTTGGGAACCCATGAAATTAAATACTGTCTTGTTTTTAAATTCCCGAAACAGTTTTTCATGGTAAACAACTGATGATCCCTTTAATAATGTTAGAAGCAAACTAATATAATAACTGTAAAAATAAATTGACTTACAAAAGTAATTTTCCACTGAACGACTTGGGACTAAAATTATTTTTATATATAGTTTTAATGGTTGAGAAACTTCCGAGACTATATATATATATATATAGAGAGAGAGAGAGAGAGAGATAGAGAGAGAGAGAGAGATAGTCATTTACATCAGTGCAGCTAGACCAGTTAGTGCCTCACGCCGGGATTGAAACTCATCCGTCGAGCTGACGGTCGGCTATCCTACTAGCGCGCTATCATAAGACACTGTCTTAATGTAAGTAATATCTCAATGTAAACATTGCAAGTGCCGAAAGCTAGAATTAGTTTACCTAATGAGCTATGCCTTAAAGCTAATAGCATTTGGCGATATTCTTACAAATAAGCTCTACCAAGGGAGGGAGCTTCATATCGTCATCCACATAATACTGTTTCGCTGTATCACAGCTCATCAGTGCGGCTAGACATGTTAGTTGAGAAGCGAAACGCAACCCTCGAGCTGACGGTCGGCGATCCGACCACTGCGCTATATATATATATATATATATATATATATATATATATATATATATAGTTGGATATGTATGCGCACGCGCGCGCGTGTGTGTGTGTGTGTGTGTGAGAGAGAGAGAGAGAGAGATTTTGTTTGTGTAGAAACAAATGAAAACAAAAAGAAATTGTGATTGTTATTTAGGAAGTATGGAGAAATATTTTCTCCGAGCGCTAATTTTATTACATGGTTACTTCCGGGGGCTGGCTCATTTACTATACCCATCCCTTTGTGATCATGTCTTTGAGCAATTAGCTGTAAGCGTCGGTCTTTATACGTAGGCGAATGCGAAATAGCAAAATTTAACATCATATTTGTCACGAAATTATAGCAATACCAGCGGCAAACACCCGCCAGATCTCCATGCTTAGGATTCAAGGTTGGTTATCTTGTGATCACAAAAATGCGAACACTATCGACTTGAAAACAAATAATGCCAATAAATGAATTAGCAGAAAGTTATATTTTTCGTTGTAAAATTATATTTTGTATATATTCAGTGTTTTTTCCGCCTCTTGTTTCCGAAAAGATATATATTTTCGTGTAATCATCAATTTTATATTCCAGTTCATTTCCAGCAACCCTCTTAAGGCTCACTTGTTTTGCTTATCTCGCGGCATCTCACTCTTATTTTTCACTTTGTGATTTTAATATATGAAATCTATGGTAAATAAATCATTCAAAAATAAACAATCATGTTATATGACTGGATATGTAATATGGGCATGTGGCGTTAGCTTGCAACAATAAACATGTCTAGACACACTGTTAAGCCGCTGTAAGCAAAACAGTTGCTTTTAAATGTATATATATATATATATATATATATATATATATATATATATACATATATTCAGTCCTTATTGTTGGATAAAATACGAGTACCATTGCTATACCGTACGAAAATATAGGATTTTATAGTGTTAGAAAATATCTTGTTTTTATGTTTGCCATACAGACGTTGTTTAAGTCCGTCCGTGAACCGAACCAATCTTAACCTCCTGAATTTACATACTTAATTTCTGAGATTGAATTGAAGTTCCAAAACCAATTCAACTATATTTAACAAGCCGTAATTGTCAGAAGCTGAACAAGCTACTCATCTTTTACTCAGCCTTTTGGCTAAGATCAAAGTGTAGTATCTGTTCCGATGGATACTGCGCCCCATAGACTGGTATTGTCTTGGCCTTCGGGGCTTGATTTACGCCGGTCTATGGGGCTGTCCTGTGCAGTTCTAGGAGGTCCACCCTCCCAGGCTTCGCCTCCCCTCTTTGGGGAGGGGTAAGTTTATTGCTTACTGCCTGAGGCGCCCCTACCGGGGAATGTCGACGGGGCTGCCCAGGCAGTTTTTAAACCCCACTTTCCCGACCCGACCTTAGGTCACATCTTACTTGTGGGAGTAAGATAAACACTGGAGAGGAGTAAATCAATCTTTTACTTAGCTGTCTATGTACCCTTCTCCGCTTTTCCAATTCCACGTCAGTGCAACCACTTTCTAATAGATTTAATATGTCTGTGAGTATTTAAAGAAAGAGTGACTATATTTCAGCTTACTTAAATAGTGTGTTCGTACACATAACACTACATGAAATTAAATTACCAAATAATAGAATTCATTACTTCTCAATAATAGGTAAGGATGATATAGAAATAAAGATACTTTTTATTTTTGTCGTGCAAACAGAATTATTTAACAGATGTATAAGAGTAACTAGATTTTCTATATTTTATCAAATTGTAAAATAATAGGAGTTGGTGTGGCCCAATGGGCTACGGGTAATCTAGTAATATGTGTATTCAACAGGTGCATTACCTTGATATTGTTATCCTCGTTGGTAACCCCATGATTTGGTCTCACCGTTGTATTCTAAATATATATTATAAATAAAACATTATTTATTTCATCGCATTAGACTTATGTTTGATTATATTCATACCTATCGATCATCAGATAAAGTAGAGTATTTTAATTAATTCCATAATTGTTTAATGCAGTCATATTTTATGACTACAAAATTACTTGTTGTCTCAAAATATAGCTTAATTCATATTTACTGGAATGCGAATTACAGTTAAACTGTATGTGCCAAGATTTAAACCGCTTCCAGGCGATATATATATATATATATATATATATATATATATATATATATATATATATATATATAATTATTGTTTCATATTTATCTTCTATATAAAATTGAATGTCTGTATGTGTGTGTGTTTGTGTGTGTGTGGGTGTGTGTGTGTGTCTGTGTGTGTGCCTATAGAAATTTTTTTTAGAGAATATAGATACAATATAAAAGTGTATTCTTATGTAAAATTCACAGAGTAAGTTGATGGGCGTATTCCTAAATCTTTAAACCAACGCCTTATGGGTCCATGAGGCAGATTTAATCAGAGGGGGGTATTTTCCAATTATGGTTCATTATATTTTATAGTAATTTGAAATTTCTGAGTCAAATTGTAATTTAATTACGTAATATTTTGAAATAACTTTTAATATTATAAGTTTTGTCCTGCAAATACTACCTCGAGTTCATGAAAAATTAATGGTTTTTAATGAAATTTATTTGTTAGAGGATAGCTAAGGAAGAAACATAACTCACGTTTAAAAACACAATTCAGGTTTTTAAAACAAGGAATATACATAACATATAAAAGTGTATTCTCATGTAAAATTCACAGAGTAAGATGATGAGAGTATTCCCGAATCTATAAACCCACCCCTTAGGGGTCCATGGGGCATATTTTATCGGTAGTGGGGCTTTTCAGTTATTTTTCATCATATTTTAGAGTAATTTTAAATGTCTGAGTCATATTGTGATTAAATTACGTAATACCTCAAGTTCATGAAACAATTTATGCTTTTTAAAGACATTCATTTGTTAGAGGATAGCTAAGGAATAACGATAACTCACGTTTAAAAACACAATTTAGGTTTTTAAAACAAGGTTGGAGAATATACATAACATATAAAAGTGTATTATTATGTAAAATTCACAGAGTAAGATGATGAGAGTATTCCCAAATCTATAAACCCACGCCTCAGGGGTCCATGGGGCATATTTGATCAGTGGGGGTCCTTTCAGTTATTTTTCATCATATTTTATAATAATTTCAAATGTCTAAGTCACATTGTAATTTAATTACGTAATACTTTGAGATAACTTTTAATTTTATTGAACGTTTCTTAGCGTCAATTCTATTTACAGGAAGGGGGTAAGAAACTATTGAAGGTCCGCCACTAGCCGTCACTGCAAGCCACTCTGAACATGCACAAATACATGTACATTTTATAATATCTTATATGTTGTGGTTGCAAGGTTGAACCATAATTAGTGAGGAATACAATGAAGACGCAAACAACAAGGAGAATGCAATAATAAGTGTATTAAAGAAAAGGTATATTTACAGTATGTACAAATGAAGATGTCGAGTCAGAGAGTCTTGGTGGGAGGACATGTACGCTCTTCGGCGTCACTTCCGGTGGCATTTAGATAACACACTCTAAGGCCAACCTAGGCTTGCCATTTATAGTGTAACGTTATTCGTATATGCAAATGAGTGGTTGCCACCACAACACCCCCCTCCCAAGATTTGAAGTCACACAGATTTCAATATCTTTTTCTTTTTTGGGTTTACCATCAATGGTTCATTAAATTTTCTTTTCCTACCTGATCTTCGGGGTTCAGGTGTATATTGAGGCGGTTCCAAATTAAAGGATTCGTATATGACATCTATGGTTTCCTCCTCTTCGACTGTTGTCGTATAATCATCATCTTGGATATGACGTTTTTTTATCTGATTTAGGTGCCTTTTATGTATACTCTGTGGACCTTTAATCATATATGTACAATCACCAATGCGTTTATCCACTACTCCACATTCCCAGTAAGATGTGTTATTCTTGTAGCACTTAAAATATACTCGATCTCCCGAGTTATATTTCTTTCTTCTCGTGTGTGTAGTGTTTCGGATAATTGCCTGTCTTGGCAACAGTTTATCAAACGCTGATTTTACCTTTCTGGCAAACATTAGATCAGCTGGTGATATGTTTGATGGTGTACTAGGATGTGGTGTAATCCTATAAACTTGCAAGAATTGTTGCAAAGCTTTTTCTGTTGGTGTTCCCTTGGTAGAAGTTAATGGTGATCTTTTAATAAGGAGTTGACCCCGGTCGAAAAATCTGCGCACACTCTAACTTCGTCATTCTTTTTCTTTACGTATACGGTGGGAGCTGCCCACTCGCTGTGTTCTATTTTTGATAGAATTCCTGTCTGTTCCAATCTATCTAATTCTTTATTAATCTTTTCCAACCCAGCGAACGGAACGTTTCGCTTTTTTCTAAAAATTGGGCTGGCGTTTTCTTTAAGTTCAAACGAGGCCTTGAATTTATTACAGCGACCTAAGTTAGTCGTGAATGCTTCAGGAAATAATTCTTTTAAATCGTCTTTTATATTTACTGTTGTTGGAGAAGAACATTCTATTTTTTTACAGAATGTATTGATTGGCTTATCCCATAGACCAAATTTCTCAATTAAATCTATTCCAAAAAGATTTTCATTATTTTTCAGTACGAATATTTTTAATTTCTTCGTAATCCCTTTTAATTTTATCGGAAGAACAACTTCTTCTTCAAATTTTATACCCCCCACCAGTTACCGTCCGGGCTGATTTACTCGTTTTCATCATGGTTGGTTTTTTACCCAACTTTTTCCATGTATTCAGGTTTATAATAGAAATATCGGAGCCGGAGTCGAGTTGTAACTTTATTGGTATTTTAAATATTTCCACTTTTACGTATTTTCGCCGATCTTTGTCTAATTTTGTATTTGATTTTGTTTGCTGTACTCTCTTTCTGGTGTAATCTTTATATCTGCAGCAATCGCTTTTGTGTCCCACCTTCTTACAAATGTAGCATTTTTTCTTCTTATAAGGACAATCTGATTCCCAATGCTTTTCTGCACATCTCTTACAGTTATATCTAGGAAGAGGCTTGTTATATTCTGTCCTATATTTATGGTTATTAGGATTGTAATATCCCGTTCCATTTTGATTGCTTTTCTTTGTAAAGTTCTTGGTTAGTGTGTATGGTTTTCTAACTTTTCTTACATATGCCACTCCGGATTCTTCTATATTTTTTAAATCCTTTTTTAGTGTAATGGCCCTTTCACAGTGCTCTGCTAGTTTCTGGAGGGTTAAATCTTGCTCAGATTCCAGCTTAGACAACACTCGTCTGCGTATTTCTGCATTTTTCGTGGAAACCAACACTTGTGCGAAGATTAGACATTTAAAATCTTCTACCGTTAGTTCCGCAAGCTTAAAATTATCGCAGTTTTTATTGACAACTGATGCGTATGTCAAATAATCTTGGTTGTCCATCTTTCTTAGATTCATGCACAGCCATCTTTTATGAAAAAGGGATACATTTGGATTAAATAATTCTTTTAGTAATTTCACAGCTTCCATGAACTCTAATTCCGCAGTTTTTTTAGGTAATATGTAATCTATGAATTTGCTGTGTTCTGATGTACCCAATTTCCTGAGTAAAAGGCTCACTTTCTGGCTATTTGGCCAATTTTTGCAGTCCAGTTGAAAGACATCGTCGTATCTTGTATAGTATGCTTCAAAAGTCTTTCCTTCCTCCGGCACATAATTAAATGTGTCCATACTATTAAAGATAGTTGTATGGGAGAAATTAACACTGTCGACATTTTCTCGATTACTCTTTAGTAGTTCCAGTGTTTTAGCAAAACGTTCATTTTGTCTTTCCTCGCTTTTTTCTAAACGTTCATTTTGTCTTTCCTCGCGGTCAGCTTGTGCCTGATTTTGTCTTTACTCGCGGTCAACTTGTGCCTGATTTTGTCTTTCCTCGGGGTCAGCTTGTGCCTATAAAAATTGCATGAACATTTTTGATAATTCTTCCATTTTTTTTTATTTTTTATTTTTTTTCGTGACGTTTTACTGTATTATCCGTTATCCAGTGACAACTTTAAAAAAAAAAATCCTTTCCTAGAGCTTTAATTTCTAGCTATGGTATTTCCTTTTAGTACCGCCGCCAAACAAATTATTAATTAAAAGATTCCTTTAGTTGTTGTTTTGCTAACGGGGAGCAGTAATTAGAATCCACTGGTGAACTTTTTTTCTTCGTAGGTTACTTCCTTGCTTTTCGTAATACGAGTCTGACCTGTCGTTTTGCGACAGAACAAAATCCGCTTTTCGTTTGCAAGTTGGTCTTTTAGTAATACAAAACAGATTTGTCGTTTAGCGACAAAACAAAAATTCACTTTTACATTCGTTTGTAAGTCGGATTCCCAGAAAACGGCGTAAATTGTCGCTTTTGCCACGTTCGATTTTTTTTTTTTTTTTTTTTCACTTAAGTTGAAAACTTTTCTTTAGCGTAAAATACGTTTGCTCGTCAACACTTTGCATTGTACTTTTTTTTTATAGTTCTTCGTCAAACTGTTATATTTGACGCTTCATATCTCGTCGCCAACTGTTGTGGTTGCAAGGTTGAACCATAATTAGTGAGGAATACAATGAAGACGCAAACAACACGGAGAATGCAATAATAAGTGTATTAAAGAAAAGGTATATTTACAGTATGTACAAATGAAGATGTCGAGTCAGAGAGTCTTGGTGGGAGGACATGTACGCTCTTCGGCGTCACTTCCGGTGGCATTTAGATAACACACTCTAAGGCCAACCTAGGCTTGCCATTTATAGTGTAACGTTATTCGTATATGCAAATGAGTGGTTGCCACCACAACATTATATAAGAACAGTATTTTATTTAACGTTTCTTAGCGCCAGGGACGCGCCTCAACATTTTTAGTTCTTTGGTATTGTTTTTTAAATAAGCGACACACACTAATCAAATTATTGCTACTATTTTACGAGAGAAAATTATAGGAAATTACAACATCGCCGCCAGCGATTAAGTCATTGCATTAAAGTTCGATTTTAAAGTCTTTAAAAAATAAAATATAATTGTATGTCGGGATCAAAAATACGATGTTAGAAATAATTAGTACCTCTCATCCTAAATGTTTGTTTGTTTACATAACATATTTCTTTGGGAAAATCCACAGTTACATGAAATACATATTTAGTAAAGGGAATTTACGTGAATTACATCATTATAAGTTTTTAACACATTTAAACAAGATAAAAATCATATGGGAAATAGGGAAATAGAGGGTTGAAGGAGGGAGGGAAATAATGAGGACCAGGGAAAGAGAGACGACTAGAGAAAGAAGAGAGATTGAAGTTTTTATATAAAAATGTTACACACACTCTTCAATTCCTACTACTTTGTTTTTTATCGCCCCGCGCAACGCCGGGTAGCCCTGCTAGTACACATATAAAATCATAAAAGTGATATCAAATTGTAAAAAAGTTACTTCAAATATCCTCTATACATGGATCGAAGTTAGTACTAGTATTAGTATTAACATAGTATTAATGTTAATGTTTCATTCCCTAATAAAATAATCAGGCATTTAGTGTAGTTATATACATACATAATAACACACCCACTAAAAGTTACGTGTTAATCTGGAGATATAGATACAAGCTAAGATAACCAACCGATAACGGCACCTGCGTAACTCTACTCGTTAACCTAATTATAATCTAGAAAATACACAAAATCATATTAGACGAACATACTATAGTTAGACATGCATATGTCCGGGATGCATGCACTGGTATATACTTAATAATCCCGACATTAAGCCTAGGTGAATATGAATATATATATATATATATATATATATATATATATATATATATATATATATATATATATGGGTGTGCGTTGGGGGTGATATAACTGTGTATTTTTTATTTTCTGTGTTTACTTTTATGGAAGTAAGAAATTATATACATATATATATATATAAATATATATATATATGTATATATACATATATATATATATATATATATATATATATATACAAATGTTGATAGCTTTCCTCCTTTACAAATATATATATATATATATATATATATATATATATATATATATATATATATATTTATTTATATATATAAATATATATATATATATATCTATATGTATATGTATATATAAAGGTATAGAAATACATAGCAATCAATACACTTTGCTTTACTCAAGTTTTTTGTATTTAGTTCAACTTTGTGATAGTCGTAGTGATTGAAATAGTGACCATAATCTGATTTGTCAATGTCTACGGTTTTCTGAAAAGTAACAGTTGGTGTCCCTTCGCGCATGCGCTTTCAATACAAGTTGTTAAGTTGGACAGCTGAACACAGCGTATGTCTCTTTCTCCCCTCTCTCTATTTCGCTCTCTAGTTATCTCATTGTCTCTCTCACACCCCTTCATTTTTCTTCTGTCTATGTCTGTCTCTATCTATCTCTACGTAGCACACACGGTGTTGTCCATCAGACAAATATACCTTAACAGAGTTGTTTCTCCTAGTAATTATGTCGTAAATTTCTTGAATATAAAATAGTCAGGAAGACAGAGTCTGTATTAATAAGCTATACCTCGTTTTTAATAAAAGACAACAAATGCATGAAGTGAATGGTGAGAAGGAAGAGAAGTATTCATTGTTGGTTGAAAAGACACTGATTTTATGAAAGGAATTATCAATTGACAGACTTGGCGAGCGAATCTGGGTTTTGCATAAAGAAAGTAGCCTACTTTCCTCCTTGCAAGATGGCGCCAAAACTGACCAGGAAAGGACATATTTTTATTAAACATAGACATGTCTATCCAAGGGAAGCGACGCGTGGAAGTTAACACACCCACAAACACACACACACACACCCACACACACACCCACACATATATATATATATATACATATATATATATATATATATATATATATAGTAGTAATATTGTTATTATTAGTGTTACTAATATAATTATTGTTGGTATCTGCGTTTTATTAACTTTTTATCAATTGTAATCTATATATGTTAATGCTATATATATATATATATATATATATATATATTTTTATATATATATATATATATATATATATATATATATATATATATATATATATATATATATATACATACACATATATTTTATGTATACCTTTAAAATTATACTTCTATTGACGCCCTAGATACTAAATAAGGCAATTATATAAACAAGAATAAAAAGGTAAATAAGAATTGTATAGGATACAATAGTGAATAACTCACAAGTTGTTCCAAATAAACAGTTTCAAATACAATATCTTTTATAATACCTACATGAAGCCATAGCTTTAACAAATATATATATCTCATAAGTTGGTAAAAAGAAATTACCAAAAGTCATAATTTTAAGACATATTAAATTATAAAGATAGTATAGAACAAAATAAAATAGAACAGCAAAATGCAAAGCAAATAGAAAAAGGTTGCACTGATAGAAAAAAGGTCACCATATTGTAGGCACCTTAGGATTCCGTAGCAGCATTTCATATTGAATTAATTAAATTGATGAAAACACCCTCTGCAGTGTCCATGGAAGTTATAGTAATAGATGTTAATACGCTAATCACAT
>OY744516.1:154910336-155045336 GCA_963556195.1 Sepiola atlantica
ACAGCCTGGCCAAAGAGATGCGGAAACACGACCCGCACAAATTATTCAGTAGAAACCTCCATTCCCTACGTAATTTATACATGCCAAAAGGATCTAAAAAGACTTTCAGCCTGCTTGGCTGAGAACGGACATAATTCGATAAACTATAGAAGCTCTATTTACAGACACATTCAAAGTTGTACATCTTCATAGAAAATATTCTTAATCTGAAAATGTCAGAATGATGTACACATTAATGTTAGCATTGATAAGTTGAAGCCTGCCTATTAGTTAGAAGCTACAAAATCAAAAGATACTGTTTGAGCCATTCCACAAAATAGATATCGTAGCTTCCCGGAGAGAAGTGTGTTAAAGTGAAACAGAGAATTAAACCAACATCATGAAAAAAACATGAAGGTGAAAAAAAGAAGACATATATTTAGTATCATAATAGATTATTTTAATTGAAGAAAAAAGATAAACCAAAAGAAAACAATATATACGCAATAGCAAACAAAGATACTCCTCCATACAACAAATAAAATGTTTTACACAGAACTAAACATTTTTACAGACAACAACTCCTTTACACAAAAAACGAGTCCTTCTTTCTACAAAAATCTTTGTTTCACAAAATAAAAAAGGAATGCAAACATATTTGAGTCTATAGTAAGACGAAAATGTAATTAATCTTCCGTTAAGTAGCGAAGATCTTAGTCACGGATGTTCTGTCTTGTTAATATGTCTTACTTATTTACAAAACTTTCCAAACAAACTCAGTCAATCCTCCTTTC
Organism: Sepiola atlantica; assembly: GCA_963556195.1. Lineage (NCBI taxonomy): Eukaryota > Metazoa > Mollusca > Cephalopoda > Sepiida > Sepiolidae > Sepiola > Sepiola atlantica. The sequence continues at coordinate 154,911,110 of OY744516.1, forward strand.
TTTTGGTGTTTTTGTAGTTAAGCCTATTGGATTAGAATTACAACTTCGTAGAAAATTCAGATAGATGTTCACCCGTTCTTAGTGGTACTACTTGAAACTATTCTAACGTCTTTCATATTTATCAACAATGTCCTTGCCTTTTAGATCCTCCATTAATCCTCCTATTTTGCGAATAATTTTAACCCCCCAAAAACTGTTCCTTTTGTTCTCCAACTCGTTAAGCCACCTTTGTTGATATATATATATATATATATATATATATATATATATAGTGTAAAGTATAAAGTATAAAGGAATACTCAATAAAGATATACTCAATAAAGAATAAAAGGGAAATACCAGTAGAGTGCTCAATTAAATTAAATTAAGAGCGTAATATTTTTATTTTTAAATACAGATTTTAATCAGACATGGACCAGTGGTTTCTGACAAGAAACGGGTTGAATTCCCGATTCACGTCGTCTTCAGCATAGTCTGAAATAGTAAATGATGGAATTTCTTCAAAAAACATCTAACTGTTATGAAACGCTGTGTACACCGAATTTTGAAATGGAGAGCCGACGAGGAACGCTTAGGACAGAAAAGCCGTTAAAAGATTCTATATTTAGAAGTAAAGCAAGAAAGAAAGAAAGAAAGAAAGAAAGGAGTGGAAAAGTTAAAAAATTAAATTTATAATAATAAAATATTACTTTTATATTTATATATATTATTTTCATATATATATATGTAGAAAAATAATTAATTAAGGTACGCAACTCTAATTAATTAAATAATCTGAAAAAAGGGGAGGTAACTATTTATCATTATATCAAATGTATATATATGTTTTTATGAATTACGATCATTTCAATTAATAATTCTCAATTCAAAGTAAAAACATAAATATAGATAAATATATAAATAAAAAATATAAATATAGATAAATATATAAATACTTAAATAAAAAATCAATATATACATAAAAAATGAATCAATATATAATTAAAATATCAATATATAAATGAAAAATCAATATATAAATAAATCAATATATAGATAACAAATATAAATAAAAATTCTATATAAATAATAAAATATATATAAATAATAAAATATATATAAGTAAAAAATCAATATATAAATAAAAAATAAAAAATCTCTATATAGAAAAAATATAAAAAATATAAAAAAATAATAAAAAATATAAAAAAATAAAAAAATCAATATATAAATGAAAAATTCAATATATAAATATAATCATAATATGTAAATAAAGAATCAAAAGTCAAAATGTAAATAAAAATATAAATAAAAATATAAATATATAAAAATATAAAGATATAAAAATATAAATAAAAAAATATATAAATATAAATATATAATATATATGAAAATAATAAATAATTAAAAAAAAAAAAATAAATAAATAAATAAATAAAAAAAAAAAAAAAAAAAATTAAAAAAAATTAAAAAATAAAAAAATAAATAAAAAATAAAAAATAAATAAAAATAAAAATAAATGTAAATATAAAAATCGAAATATAAATAAATCAATATATAAATAAATAAAAATCATATAAAAAAATCATATAAAAATTCAAAAATCAAAATATAAATAAAAAATCAATATATAAAAAAATCAATATATAAAAAAATTCATTTGTAAATGAGAATTCAAAATTCATATATAGATAAAAAAATGTATATATATAGATAAAAAAATATATACATATACATAAATAAAAAATCAATATATAAATATATATAAAAAGTAAATATATAACCATAAATAATCAATCAATATATATATAAATAAATAAATATATAAATAAAAAATCAAAAATAAATAAATATACACATACACATGTACACTTACACACATGCATACGCACACACTCACATACTTATATGCATATGCATACATATACATATATATATATATACATTATATACACACTCACACACACACAAACACATGCATGTGTAAATAAAAAATTATCAATATATAAATATAAATAAAAAATTAAAAGATCAATATATAAATAAAAATCAATATATAAAATTCATATATAAATAATAAATAAATAAATAAATAAAGATTTGAGAAATAAAATTTAAAAATTAAAAATTAAAAATTTAAAAATTTAAAAATATAAAAATTTAAAAATATTAAAAAATATTAAAAAAATAGAAAATTTAAAAATATTAAAAAATATATAAAAATTTAAAAATTAAAAATTTAAAAATATTAAAAAATATTAAAAAATATATAAAAATAATATATAAAAAAATATAATATATAAAAAATATATATAATAAATATTAAAAAATATTATATAAAAAATATTATATAAAATATTATATAAAAAATATTATATAAAAAATATTATAAAAAATATTATATAAAAAAAATATTATATAAAAAAAAAAAAAATATTATATAAAAAAAATATTAATAAATAAAAATAAAATCTTTATTTATTTATTTATTTATTATTTATATATGAATTTTATATATTGATTTTTATTTATATATTGATCTTTTAATTTTTTATTTATATTTATATATTGATAATTTTTTATTTACACATGCATGTGTTTGTGTGTGTGTGAGTGTGTATATAATGTATATATATATATATGTATATGTATGCATATGCATATAAGTATGTGAGTGTGTGCGTATGCATGTGTGTAAGTGTACATGTGTATGTGTATATTTATTTATTTTTGATTTTTTATTTATATATTTATTTATTTATATATATATTGATTGATTATTTATGGTTATATATTTACTTTTTATATATATTTATATATTGATTTTTTATTTATGTATATGTATATATTTTTTTATCTATATATATACATTTTTTTATCTATATATGAATTTTGAATTCTCATTTACATATGAATTTTTTTATATATTGATTTTTTTATATATTGATTTTTTATTTATATTTTGATTTTTGAATTTTTATATGATTTTTTTATATGATTTTTATTTATTTATATATTGATTTATTTATATTTCGATTTTTATATTTACATTTATTTTTATTTTTATTTATTTTTTATTTATTTTTTAATTTTTTTTTTTTTTTTTTTTTTTTTTTTTTTTTATTTATTTATTTATTTATTTATTTTTATTTTTTTTTTTTTTTAATTATTTATTTTGTTTTTAATTATTTATTATTTTCATATATATATTATATATTTATATTTATATATTTTTTTATTTATATTTTTATATCTTTATATTTTTATATATTTATATTTTTATTTATATTTTTATTTACATTTTGACTTTTGATTCTTTATTTACATATTATGATTATATTTATATATTGAATTTTTCATTTATATATTGATTTTTTTATTTTTTTATATTTTTTATTATTTTTTTATATTTTTTATATTTTTTCTATATAGAGATTTTTTATTTTTTATTTATATATTGATTTTTTACTTATATATATTTTATTATTTATATATATTTTATTATTTATATAGAATTTTTATTTATATTTGTTATCTATATATTGATTTATTTATATATTGATTTTTCATTTATATATTGATATTTTAATTATATATTGATTCATTTTTTATGTATATATTGATTTTTTATTTAAGTATTTATATATTTATCTATATTTATATTTTTTATTTATATATTTATCTATATTTATGTTTTTACTTTGAATTGAGAATTATTAATTGAAATGATCGTAATTCATAAAAACATATATATACATTTTATATAATGATAAATAGTTACCTCCCCTTTTTTCAGATTATTTAATTAATTAGAGTTGCGTACCTTAATTAATTATTTTTCTACATATATATATATGAAAATAATATATATAAATATAAAAGTAATATTTTATTATTATAAATTTAATTTTTTAACTTTTCCACTCCTTTCTTTCTTTCTTTCTTTCTTTCTTGCTTTACTTCTAAATATAGAATCTTTTAACGGCTTTTCTGTCCTAAGCGTTCCTCGTCGGCTCTCCATTTCAAAATTCGGTGTACACAGCGTTTCATAACAGTTAGATGTTTTTTGAAGAAATTCCATCATTTACTATTTCAGACTATGCTGAAGACGACGTGAATCAGGAATTCAACCCGTTTCTTGTCAGAAACCACTGGTCCATGTCTGATTAAAATCTGTATTTAAAAATAAAAATATATATATATATATATATATATAATATTTAGTAAACACAAACCTTTCTTACACCTTACTTCTTTGTAGTTATGGTATTATAGTCTTTCCAAACTCACTCACATCCACCTATATAAACACACACAAAAATACCGAATAGAATATTTATTTTTGTCTACCGCATTCTATTGAGGCGACTGTTTACAACAACGGTCAAAGCGTGTTCAAGAACCCAGCTAATCGTTAATAAATAAATAAAAAAAACAATCAATAACAATTATATTCAAGTAAATTTTGACGTGCCGTTTCTTCTTTTCTCATATTTTATTTCATATGCTATAATGGAAGATTTGCAAAGTTATGGACACGACATATAATACTTCGGAAAAATACCGATAAGGCGTATCATATTAGTTCGCAATAATATTTCTTTTGACGAGATACACTATTATTAGCTGTTTATTGATTCAATATAAATACTACTACTTATATATTCAATGTATCTCATATATATATATAAGGTCATATTTTGTTTTTCCTTATATTAAATATTTTCATTTAATGTTATATTTTAGCGTATCCGTGTGTTGTCATATTATTAATGCATTTTGAACGCATCTACAATCAGTAAAATTCAACCAGTTTCGGTAAATTCATGATATAATAATTTGCGGGGTTATGTATATGTCACTCGATCGTAGTACAGCTGATTTTTTTTTTACGGTTCATTTTAGTTCAGCAGCTGGTATGCACGCGAAATATAGTAACACCGACCATTTTTATTATAGTATTTCGTGTCAAGGTTATAAGGTCATCCGACTGTTTTAATCAAGAGATGCTCCTAGCTAAATAATATAAACTAGTATATAACGCCTCAAACAACTCTGAAGTATGTGTTTGGTAAATAAGAGTAAGACACCACATGACTATTTAACTTTAAATGCTTTCAATATGATAGTATAAAACGACTCAGTTGGACAATTCGGTCGTATAGTGCTTTAGTTAATCAACATGTGTTACTATATGACAATGCATCTGTCAAATCATATCAGCATTGCAATTTAAATATATAATAGAGTAAGTAATATGTAACTCATATACATGTCATTTTCATTTCTTCTTTATATTAAGAATATCAACAACTCCGCGAAATGAAAAACAGATTCATGTATCATTCCATTTTTACACACACAGACACACAACCACACATATATATATATATATATATATATATATATATATATATATATATATATATATATATTAGTATTTCATGTCTCAACATAACATAGATATATTTTTTTATGTATCAATTTTCAGTATTTACTCTAACAGTGCTCGATACGTAAGTAGAGCTATGTAGTAAGCTATGAAAATATATTTAGTAAACATATATTTAGTTATTAAAACAGGCCAGTACATGTAGAAATTTACACGACTCGTGTAGATTATGCCTGAATGACAAATTTGAAATCCTAAATTTTAAAGACCCTCGAAATCTATTAAACCGTAGAAGTGAGATAGCAAACAGCTGCTAAGACAGAAATAAATTTACCTCAGGCTAACGATAAATAAATAAGTAAACAAACAAAAACTACACTAAACAAAAACTTTACAATTTAAAAATGAAAACCTAAAATAGAAATACAAGGAACCACATGTTAAAATGAAATAAAATGAATTCACCTTTTATATTGACACAACTAAGGAAACAGGATATAGGCCAATCTATAGAAAAAAAGAACAATATCACAGGATATTAGAAGGAAGTAACATAAACCACACCTTTGTTCGTGGGAAGCTCAACGATTGGCTGAGAGAACAACAAATAATCCGATCGGTTAACTAGCCAGCTGTGTATATAAAAACACCCGGCAAAAATAACTCCATGCATTTTAGCTTGAAGATCCCCCCCCCCCGGGAATGAAACGCGGGAACCTCTGTGTAGCTTAATTGACATAAATATATTTCATAGCTTACTATATATATATATATATATATATATATATATATATATATATATATATATATATATATATATGCTGAAGAACATAATCTCTATGCTCCGTTTTATCAATAATAAATATTTAGATCAAAATTGAAAACATTGTGAAGGAACTTGAAGGCAAGTTACCAGCACCTGAAAAAGTTATATAAACAAAGGACAACAAGCACAAGGCGAAAATAGAAAACAGACAGAACGCAAAACTGTTTTACCGAGATTAAATCAGAGAGAATATCACAGTGGAAAAGTACCAACAACGCAAGAGCTAGAACCTTACTGGGGCCCTCTGTTTAAAAGACCATACGATCAAGAGGCTAAGTAGATCTTAGATATAGATGTAAGTAATGTAACCGAGCCAGAAATGATAGAACCAGAGAACACATCTGTATTGATAAAGCGGGAGTTAAATCAATTTAATAATCATAAAACATGACATAGACAACTTACACACTTTTGACTGAATGAACTAATCTTAATTCATGGCTATTATAGTGGCAGCTTCACATATCTATTGAGGGGGTAGGAGACCACACCAGCAATCCTAGTAACAGGTGATACGACCCCTATACAAAAATGAGTGAGACGCAACACCCTACTAAATACAGACCGATCTACTTTCTAACAACAAAATGCAAATTCTTCACTGGCCTGGTTGCAAGCAGATCTACGAACACCTATCTGCTGGAGCGTACCTGCAATCAGAACACACCGGGTAAAAGAGGAGGTCTTAAGGTACCAAGTATCAGTTGTTGATTAATAATTCTATCCGTGAGGATTGTAAGGAATATCAGAGAAACGTAAGCAAAGTCATATGATAGTGAACCCTACATATGGCTTCTGTTGTGCTAGAATGGTATTAGATCTATCCGGCCATCAAAAATATAATGACTTTATATATCAAGATGTAGCAAACAAACATATCATTAAGCCACACTAATGAAACAATTCTAATCCTAGACGTCAAGATCTTCCGGGGAAATAGCTTGTCCCATCTTACTCTTTGGGCTGGTGAGAGATCCGCTAAGTAATTTACTGAACACAAGCCGAACTGCTTACAGCCTGAGTCAGGTCCCCCAACGGGACTCAAACAAACGAGTCAACTACGTTATCTTTATGGATGACCAGACACTGTATGCCAGTTCAGACGATGAGTCAAACCGACTCTTGCAGATTATCTATACTTTCTCCAAAATGTTATCGTGCCATCGACGTGAAGATTAGCACTATTTTTATCTTTTTCTATTCTCATACTTTTCTGGCCACTCACATATTACTTCTTCTAACTTCTACTGTGTATTATTTGAATGTACTTAATCCTGTGCTTGACTTAAATGTTTCTAATTATTGATATATATCTATACATACTGTTTTATTCTCTGTCTATTAATCGACATCCAAGTAATTCCTACTCTCCCAAGCTGGCTATATAATTATTTAATTAACTTAGTTGTTTCTAACGTATCGACACTTATAAACGAGGCAGGCACTTTATTCTTGTGCTATTATCAAAACCATATATCCCGATACTCGGCCGACGATTTGTAAATAAAGAAGACGTTTTTATTTATTTAAAGCCAAAAAATAATGTCTTCGAACCTCGTGAAAACATACCCCCTTCCCCGTCAAATGCAATCTTCAAATAGATGGCTCTCCTCCTGTTACGGGCATTCGTAGGCTAGGCGCACTAAACAAAACCCGATATGTTTCCAAGTCATCGACGCGAAGATAAGCACTTTTCCTTCTTTTCTATTCTCATTCTTTTCTGGCAACTCACATATAACTTCTCTAAATTCTAATGTGTATTATTTGAATTTACTTAATTCAGTGTTTGAGTTAAATGTGTTTAATTCTTGATATATATCTATATATGCTGTGTTATTGTCTGTCTATTGATTTCACACTGACGTAATTCATGAACTCACACGCTGGCCTAAAGTTATGGCTGTCCTTCTCTTATTTGTACTTACTTCTGAGAGGGACACTTATATTTAACTTTCTTCTCCCTCTGGAGTATACAGTAAACTTATTATATATATATATATATATATATATATATATATATATATATATATATATATATATATATATATATAAAACTTTGTTTACCCGACTAGTACACGGGCGAAGGCTATCGTCTCTCGAAGCGTTGGACCCGTAAACCTTGTCAGGTCATCCATGTGAAAGAAGAGAGACTCTGATAGTAGAACCTTGCTACTAGTCACTTACGTCTTGGCAGCAAACCATGTGGTAGGGAGGCCTCCTTAGACTTGATCAGAAAACTATCCTATAGCTGGAATATCGAACAAAGTATGAACAATTTCATAATGAGTAGATGGGCTCTACCTATCGCCCGGCCTTTGTGCTTCTTCTCTGTCTATAAGCCAAGTGTAGGGGTACAAACACTGAGACGCCTCTAAAGGCACCTAGTGATTGGCTTTGTTACTGACTAGGGCAATGAACGCCGTCTCTTAAATTGGGGAAAGTTGTTTGGTCACTAACTCTGTACATGACTAGCTTGGGCCGCTCTAGTTTCGACAGGTTTAGTGTACAGATTAAACAGCTTGTGTGGCTGCTGTTTTTGTACTGGTAGTTAGGAGCCCTAACTCATAGGTAGCGCTAAGAACAGCTGCTCTATCAGCAGTTGCATAATATCGTTGGTAAATGTACGTGTCATGTCGCGCATGGAAAGGTACACTACAGTAATCCCCGGTGGGCTTTCCCGAGGCCACAATCCTCATGGACCAAGTCACGACTAATGGACTGGTGGTGTGAGCTTATTAGCACCAAACAAGCACCCACTTTGCCCCTCTTCACTCTATCTCAAAACAAACATGAATTTACATGATGAAAAATTCAACTTGATCCAGACACCAACACAACACACCTTCTCTTCTGCTTTTTAGGCTCGCATTCACAAATATCCGGAGACTTAGAACACACGTCAACTACGTAGCAACTTTTCTCCTCACAAACTCCCTGGATATACGAGCACTAAGTGAAACACACCTTCAATCCTCAATCTCCTCCTACCACTTTGACATGACTGATTACCTTCCACTCTACCGTAAGGACTCTGACAAACATGTGTACAGGCTAGGAGTCTATGTTCAGAACAACTCTAACCTTGACTATAGAACATAGATTAGAATCAGATAACCAAGCCTACATGTGTTTTAGATTGACCTTACATCACAGAGTTAGTTACTTATATTTATTATGTCGTTCTCCTTTGACCCAAAACTGGATGCCCGAATACATGTATTTTGGGATTGTAATGCACACCACCGTGACTGGTTGGGATTCTTCAGCGTAACTGATGCAGCTGAACACTCTACGTTTAATTTCTCCTCATCTCTCGACCTCTCACAGGCTCTAACATTTCAGACCCGCCTTCTGGATCGAGCGGACCAGCAAGCCTCTCTTCTCGACCTGTTATTGACCTAACTACTTGAGGCTTGTGTGGCGAATACCCATAGCCCGCTCGCAAACTCTGATCATGTTGTGGTAATCATACTTATCACTTTAAAAACTCGTCCAAAAGCTGAAGAGCCGTTGCTTAAAACGACGAGAAACTATGAGCAGGCTGATTTTGTCTCCCTCAGAGATCACATCAGCGACGCACCATGTAATGTAACCTCCTCACTCCCTGCTGATAAGTGTGCAAATGAGCTAACCGAATAGGTCAAAGCAGGCATTGATGCTTATATCCACACGCGAAAATTCTTCAGCAAACCCCACTATCGTCAATGGTTCACCTCAGAATGTGCAGCTTTTATTACTGAGAGGCAGAAGGCATTCCGACAATTCGGCCGCAATATGTAAATTGTGAACAGACAAAAATTTGTAGAGGCGAGAAATGCAAGAAATGCAAAGAAGTGATAGATGAAGCAAAGGGAAGGTATACAGAGATAACCAAAAACGTATTCAGTCACAGAAACTAGGTGCTCGTGACTTCTGGAAAATTTACAATAGTGTGATGAACAGTAGACAATCGACAATTCCCCCGCTATCAAACCACAGCGATGTTGTTTGCACGGCTGAACTACTTGCCCAGCGTTTCGCCTTAAACTCCACTCTGGACTCGGCAAACAACCTCTTTTAAAATTCCCATTGGGGATTGAAGCCTCACTTGAGAACCTAGTCATCACCCTGCCTCAATTGAGAGACATCATACAAAACTTTGACACCTCGAAATCCTGTGAGCCTGATCTAATACCAGTAATAGTAATAAGAAAATTCTCTGTTGAGCTAACCCCAGTCATCTCCAAACTATACAAAAATGACTTACTGAATCTTGTTTCCCTGATAGTTGGAAAATTGCCTCTGCTGTACCAGTCTTCAAGAATTCTTGAGACAGAACTGATTCTCTAAACTACCGATCTTTGCTAAAATCTTTCAATAATTAATCAATCTAGCGATAGTAAGGTAACCTAGTTAACGCTAAACGTCGGTTGGACTATCAATACAGATTCAGACAAGCACGATCTACTGCAGATATTCTAACGGTTATCTCTGAAAGCATATACCATACACTGGAAAAAGCAAGTGAAGCTAGGGCTGTGACGCTCGATATATCCAAGCCCTTTGACAAGGTCTGGCATAAAGGGCTTTTAAAAAAACTGCACTCATATGGTATTACTGAAAAGATATTTCATACAATAAAATCCTTCCTACCAAAACGAAAGATTCAGGTTGTACTCGATGGCCGTTCATCTAATCAACATGGAATAAATGCTGGTGTCTCCAGAAATCTATTCTTGGACCTCTACTGTTCCTGATTTTCATAAATTACCTCCCTGATTCCAGTGCGACTCAGTTAGGAATATTTGCTGACGACACCATGCTCTACTCCTGCCAGGTAAGCACAACCGACGCACCATATCTTAGGCAATGGTTGAATCCTTAAAAAACGACCTGCAGTCTGTAGTGGAATGGATCAAAAATAGATGGTAACATTTAATGCCGCAAAGACAAAGCTACTTTCCTTTAATAACTACAAGAAACCTTTTCCACCTCCGATTGTCATGGCAAATAGAACCCATCATTCAAACACCTCGGCCTAACTGTCAAAGATAACATTGATACATAGAAACAATTAGCGAGGCTGCAGCAAAGAAGGTGGGCTTCCTCTACCGTGTCAGTTAACTTCTCACACAGACATTATCCTATATCTCTACAAATCCACCATTATCCCATGCAGTGAGTATTGTTGCACATATGAGCTAGTGCATCATCCACTAGTCTCTCCCTCTTAGAAAAGGTCCAAAAAAGAGTCCGAAACTTGATTGGCTCTTCACTATCCACCAAGTTCCATCCCCTGTCCCATCGCCCACGGTTGCTTCCTTGTGCCTGTTTTATAAGTAGTTGAATGGATTGGGCTCTGATGAGCTTGCTGCTCGGGTACCCCCACGACGTAAATTGTCTATACCAACCCGACAATCAGCCAAATCCCATTCATACATTGTTGAGCCCCTCAGATGCCGAAGGGCTTTCTACTCAAAAACTCCTTTCCTCGTGCTGCTGGACTCTGGAACTTTCTCTCTGCTCTTTTCGTTCCTGACGTTACTGCCGTTCAGAAATGTAAAACTAATGTAAACAGACATCTCATTGCGCAGCTCCTAAATTAGGTTGACCCCCATCACTTTAACATTTTTCTCCGTAGCCCCTTACGTCTACAGTGGCGACCTGCTTTGTTTGGGGTGAACTTTGTTGATATATATATATATATATATATATATATATATATATATATATATATATATATATATATATATATATCCTATTATACACACACACACACACACATATATATATATATATATATATATTTATATGTATTAATAACAAAGATAATGTAGATGTCTGTCTTCCAGTCTGTCTGCCTGTCTGTCTGAAGCCGAAATTCTATCAGAGTAATGTTACTATTTACTTAGTGTTCCAGCTTCTATATGTACTACTACAAAAACTGCTGCGAACATATAAATAAAGTAGAAAGACATGTCAAGACGAGACAAGGATTAAAACAGAAAACGTGTCAAGAATCTTACTTCAACTAATACTTGTTAAACTTCCTTACAAAAAAGTCGCTCAGACACTAGGCGGGTGTTGCCATTTACATATTCCATTCCTTGTAAACTTCAATTAAATTCATATTTCCAAATATACACTTACAACTGTTATCATCACATTTACAAATGCATTTACAATATTTTCCGATAAGGTGATATTAATAAAAAGTATTCATAAATTTTATTAAACACATTTCATTAAGAACCCAACGTGTTTTTAAAACCATATTTTGTAAATGCAAGTACAGTTGAAATTGCGAAGTAATCTTTTTAAAAGTGAGGTCATTTTTTCACATTATAATTCTTTATTTTCCTTACGTCATTAAGACACCGTTTTTTGTTGTAAATTAAAGTTAAGCAAGGCATATCCCAACCATTAGTAAATGCGTGACCATTTTGGAAGAATTAATTGCTCACTCATTATTCCGGTCCTTCCGGAAGTGACGTCAGTGTGAAGGCATTTTTTTAACATTATCATTTTTTATTTTCATTACGTTGTTAAGACAAGGTGTTTTGTTGTAAATTGAAGTAAAGCAGGCATATACCTACCATTAGTAAATTGGTGACCATTTCGGAAAATACATTGCTGACTTATCTTCCGGTCCTTCCAGAAGTGACGTCATTGTAAGAGGTTTTTTTTCACATTATCATTCTTTATTTTCATTACGTTGTTAAGACAAGGTGGTTTGTTGTAAATTAAGTTAACCAATACATATCCCGGTCATTACTAAATGGGTGACTATTTTGGAAGAATTACTTGCTGACTGATCCTTCCGGAAGTGACATCATTGTGAGATGATTTTTAACTTAACATACTTTATTTTCATTACGTTGTTAAGTCAAGGTGTTTTGTTGTAAATTGAAGTTAAGCAGCAAATATCTCAGCCATTACTAAATGGGTAAGCATCTTTGAAGCATACCAAAACTGGTTCTTTGATATGACTTCAATAGCATATTTAAACATGAGTTCTTTGATATGATAGAGGCGCCTCCTTATTTTTCTCCTTTTTTGTAACTATGTATGGGGAAGGGTAAAAAAAATTTCAGCGGGTGGGTCAATTTTTGTTTTTAAGTAAAAAAATTCTTATGTATGGAAGAGGATAAAAAAATTGGGAGGGGTACCCCTTTTTTTTTTCTTTTTTTCAACCGAAAATACTACTATGTATTGGGGATGGTAAACAAACAATTGGGGGGGGGGGTAACATTTTCTTTTTTTTCTTGTTTTAACTGAAAATACTACTATGTATGGGGGAGGGTAAAAAAAAATTTGGAAGGGGTTACAAATTTTATTTTTTATTTTTTTAACTGAAAATATTGCTATGTATGTAAATAGAAATAGGGGCTCCCCCCAATTTCTTTTTACATAGATAGTAATATCAACATTTTTTTTTCGTATTTTCCTTTCAATTAAAAATATTAAAAATTAAAAATATGTATGGGGATAGATAACAAACATTGGGGGGTGTACAATTTTGTTTTTTTAACTAAAAATATTTCTATTCATGGGGGAGGGTAAAAAAATTGGGGTGGGGGTCGACATTTTTTTTCTTTATTTTTATCTAAAAATATTCTTGGTCGGAAACAAAAAAAATCAATGTAACACCACCCAAGAAACATCGGTTTAAGGGTGAGCGTTCATTTCTGACGCGGGAGCTTAGTAAAAATATGCGACAGGAGGGAGATATATTTGCTAGTATATATAATATTTAAAAAAGAGACATACAAAGCCAGAAAGTAGAGAACATTGTAACAAGTAAAAAAAACAGTAATCCTTTAAGCGATAAGTTTACGTTTATAGAAAAGCTTTCGCCCTCAGCATTGATTTAAACTAGGATATGTTCACTAAAGGGCGTGTTATTTGTGGAAAAATGCCAGGCGGCTATTACCCCTTAAAACAACTGCCGGCGAAGTTGATTGTCCAAATTGTAAATAAAAGCCAAATGTTGATTTCCAAGTTAATTTGTTTTTTAGTTGTTATTTTTCATGTGTTGAATGAACGGTTTTGCTATATTACCTTTTATTGTTTTTGTCTAGTTTGTTTTTATAGTACCTATTAGAATGCAAATCAGAATTGTGTGAGCCAAATTGAGTGAACGTCAGTCTAGTGAACATGGGAAGAGTAGGTGGAATAGATTTACATGTTGTAAACGTGCGGAATTAGAGCAGGACATAAGAAATACACGTATAAAGAGATCGAAAGACCAATCAATAGTGTAAACAAATGTAATAAACATAATATATATATATGTATATATATTTATATATATCCATATATAGATATACACACATACACCCTCACACGCACACACACACACACACACACATATATATATATATATATATATATATATACAGGGTGGTGCAAAAGTCGCGCATTGGTTTGTTTAGGTGATAGAAACTACAACATTTCAAGTAATTCACTAGGCTTTTCTGATAAATAATACATTTACTTGGCAATTATGTTGCAGTAGGTTTTAAAAATAATATCCTTTAAATGGGCACCATTTTCGGCCTCACAAAGACAGGCTCTAGTTAGGGCATTTTCCATTACAGTCCTTAGCATAACTGGCTCTTGTTCTCGGATTGCATGTCTTATATTATTTTTAAGCTCTTGAATCGTTGTAGGCTTGTTCACATATACCTTTTCCTTAAGATAACCTCAAAGTGAAAGGTCAGGGGCTGTTAACTCCGGTGAACGTGAAGGCCAGTTAAACTCAGAAAATCTGCTAATTAAGCGCTCGCCAAACAATCCCCTTAAGAGCGCCATACTTTGTCGGGCAGTGTGGGCAGTAGCTCCATCTCGTTAGAACCACATTTCTGGGTTGTCCTGAACAGATGGCCTTAAAATATGTTCAATCATTTGTTGATAACGCTGTGCAGTTATCGTCACCGCGACACCTTCTTCGTCTTCAAAGAAATATGGACCGATCACTCTTTCCGAAGTAACACCACACCATACGGTACATTTTAGTGGATGTAATTTACGCTGATGAACGGTTCTTGGATTTTCAATGGCCCATATTCATCAGTTTTGCTTATTTACGAACCGGTTCAGATGAAAATGGGCTTCGTCGCTTATTATCAGCTTATGGATGAACTCATTTTGTTCTCTGGCTAATTGCTGAATGTGAACAGCATAAGCTACGCGTGATTGCAAGTCTGTGGGTTGTAATGGCTGTACCAATTGAATTTTGTATAGAAACAGATGAAATTCACGCAAAATTGTTTGAGGTGACCTTCTGGACATCACAATCTGAGTTGCTCGTCTTCGAGTTAAGGTGTCTGGATTTTCAGCAATGCTATCCTCAACGAGTGCTTCATTTTCCGCTGTCCGTACTGAACGTGGTCTGCCAGATCGTGGAAGATCATTGACTGAACCCTGCTGCCGAAACCGTCTACAAGACGATCAATTGTCTGGGAGATTGTCTGACATTATAATGCCGACGATAGGCTCTCTGGGTTAAGCTTATTCAACGATGGTTTCCGAAGTAAAGTTCAATGGTTGTGGTTCGTTGTTCAGTGCTACATTTTTCCATGATAAATCATCAATGTTTATATCTGTAATATTCTGAAAAATAAGGAGAAAATCTCATTAAATTTGAAAGTTGTTACACATTCAAACTAATGCGTGACTTTTGCGCCACCCTGTACATAGCTAATGATACATGAATATACATTTTTTTATACTTTTATCAGATTGAAAACTGTTCCAGTAAACTGTAACATGCAAATGCAAGTGATATAAAACTGCGCATACATATATATATATTTAGATATTTATATATGTATATATATATATATATATATATATGTATGTATATGTATATATATATATATATATGTATATATATATATATATAGATATATATATATTCACGATTTACTTCATTTTCAAATGGTATTCCAAATAAAGAGTACACAAAAAAGTAGAACGATTACTTAGAGCTATTTTCAAAGTAATGTGTATTTCAAGACAAAAATAAAATATGAATGTTTTTTTCAAAATATCTCATATGTGTCACGATATATATATATATATATATATATATATATATATATGTATACATACACTATGTGATTCAAAAGTAACCCCCAATAGTTGTAAATTATACTTGTAAGTTTTTACTGAAACAATAACTATTTCAAGAAATGAATGGGGGAGAAAACATTATTAATTATGCGTTATTTCCTCGTTTGTCTTATCATTACACCAGCGATGTTTTTTGACAACTGAGAAGAATACTGTTTTCTGGGTCGGCTACTGTGTTCAATACCGCCATAGTATTTATCACCATTCATCTCTAAGTCTATCCATCTTGTTCACATCAATCTTCGTATGGGGTTTTAGCTTTGACAAGTGTTTACTCATTAGTTAAATAAAGAGAATAGAAAAAGTATAGTTCTTTGTGACATCAGTAGATGCGGTATCCAAGCAGCTTTACACGCTCGTGGCGATTTCTGGCACCCATATCATTTCTTTTAAACAATATATTTCAGTAATAAATTACGAACACATAATAATATGTTGTGACCCTGTAAAGGGGCATAATGAAAATACGAACTCGAGGTTTAGATAAAACAAGTATATGTAAGAAAAGTAGGATACGACAGAGAAACAAGAGTCGTTGAACGTCAGTCTTGACTGCCTGTACACACTGGGTGGAGTCAACAATGATGAGAAGATGCTATCAGCATAGATGGTTAATAAAAGAATCCAAAGTGCGTCATAGGCAAATACCACAACATCGCCAGCCTTACCTCCGCAGGGGTCATATTATCGTTCTCTTTTAGGATGGACGCTATTCTGAGCCTGCTTGAGGAAGTTGTATGTCGAAAGTGTTGTATCTGGTAACAATACGTTTTTCCTAGGGCGTGCTCTCGGTGTATTTAGATAGTCGTTCCCTAATTCGGTTAAGGTGTCTCTGACGAAATGACTAAGGGCCTCTATCAAATTCAAATCTAGTATTTTCCAGTTGTTTTTTGTTAATCTAGACTTATGATTTTAGAGCACATCTTTAGTTTCCTTTTAAATGCCTTCTTTGCTTCGACATTCAACTTCAAGACACATCAGTTCATCTGTCATAGTCTTTAGCTCTTTTCAAACCGCTTTGAGTTTAAATTTGAGCGATTCCAGCTCTGGAACCATGAATCTAGTCTCTTTAACCTTCAATAGGTTATCCAAATGATTTGACTTATTTATTTCTCGTTTAGTGTTAGCTATTTACAGCGTGGATTCTGTGTCTTCTGCCGAAAAATAAATTACATGTATTCTTTTCTTGTTAAAAATCAACAGTCGTTATGAAAATGAAAAATATTACTGACCATTTTACAATGAGAGAAAATGTTTGTTTTTACATGTTTTATTTTTCCACTGGTATAACTAGGTTTTAAAACTAAGACGTTGTCAGGTGAATTCGCCGTCAGTTTCTCCACGTTTGAAGGTTCTCCAAAAATACTTTCATATACTTTGTCGTGATCTGGGGCGTCCATTTTCAGGTTCTCCAAAATCCTTTACAGTAACCCCGTCGCCAGTTGTTGTGGTGGTGAGGGTTTTAAATCTCACGTCAACAGTTGTTGGAAGGGCATTTTTAAGTTCTCAAGGAAACCCCTTAATGTTGCTGTTGAGTCCCGAATCTGTTGTCACCAGTTATTGTGACCCTGTAAAGAGGCCAGACTGAAATCACGGAATTAGAATTAAGAGAAAACAAGTATATTGAAGAACACTATGACACAACAGAGAAACACGAGTGGTTGTACGTCAGGCTTAACTGATAGGATGAACTAGGTGGATTCACAAATTAAACTATTTTTATGTTTTTGGATCAAACTACTTATCACTATAGAAAACTACTTATCTATTATTTATAATTATAGGTTCCCATATTGTATTGAATTCTATACTAGGTGTCCGTAGTAAGTCATTGTCGCCTGACATGTGCTGCTTCTTTGAGTCGTCTTACTCTCCACCGGGCTTCTCTATTTATAATGTTAACTTCATCCTATACGGGTAGATGGTTTCCCTGTTCCCTCCCGACTTTTCGATTTATCCACGTATAAAGACTTTCTGGTTTTCTTCTTACCTTCATACTAAAATTGTCCGCAATTCTGTTATAATTCAGTGATAAGTGACATTCATCTAAAGGTTGAAGGTTTAATCCTTAGTGCGAGCGATATGCATAATTGCGAATTACTGAAGACATCTGCCCAGTCATAACGGAGGGAACTAGATCATGCTACACCTGTGGATTGAATAATGAGTTCCGTTTGACATTCCGTCCAGATTACCGAGTTCGACATAAAGATTCCCGAGTTCGACAAGGTAACCTGAAGAAGCTCGAAGGTTGCATCGACCGAAACGTTGTGAAAAAACACTTCAGATTGGAACGGTATTTCAAATATACCAAATTCTACAAATTATCAACCTTTATCTAAAAAAATGCTGAAATATATATATATATATATATATATATATATATATATATATATATGCATATATACATATGCATATATTTATGTATATATATATATATATATATATATATATATATATATATATGCATATACATATATATATATATACATATATATAAAGGCATGTATGTATGTGTATATATATATATGTATATATATATGCATGTATTTATGTATATATATATATATATATATATATATATATGGATTTAGTTGTATGTATATGCATATACATATATATAAATATGTATATAAATATATGTGTGTATTTATGAATGTTTATATATATATATATATGTATATA
The DNA here is from genome assembly GCA_963556195.1 of Sepiola atlantica. NCBI lineage: Eukaryota > Metazoa > Mollusca > Cephalopoda > Sepiida > Sepiolidae > Sepiola > Sepiola atlantica. The sequence continues at coordinate 154,930,108 of OY744516.1, forward strand.
TATATGTGTGTATATATATATATATATATATATATATATATATATGTGTGTGTGTGTGTGCTGGGTGTATATTGTTGACTTTTACAAGGATATGGGTATGCTATTCTTCACTTTCAGAAATTGAGACTAAATGTTAGTTCCGTCATTATATATATATATATATATATATATATATATATATATATATATATATTATATTTATATTTATATTTTTTCGTCTCTCAAAAAGGGGTTTTATTTGTGTATTCAGTTAGGTTAGAGTATCTAATGACTGGGTTATTAATCACGCATAGAAAAGTAACTATCTATAGGAAAGATCATTATTTACATGCAGAGACATGACAGTAATCTTCTAACCGTGTCTCATATGGACACGTATCTACTACATTAAAATCAATAATATACAGCGCATATGGGTAAGATTACTTGACTCCACAAAAATTAGATGATATTACTTAACGGGAAGGGGTGTTCTTCAGGTTTTCATTTTACCAATAAAATTATCCAAGTAACAGCACACACATACACCATCTGATGATTATATTAATTAAAACTATGGAACAACTTCACGTGCCTGTTTATTTCACGCAGTAACGTAACTTTGAATATTATACATTGTATTATTATATATTTAATTTTATATTATCGAATATGTATTTAAATCTAAAGTGTAACAACGTACATTTAAAGAAAACTTAGTTCCACTTCAATAGAATTAAATCACGGAATTACCTTCACGAAACACATTCAACAATGTAATTGATTTTTTTGATGGATGTATAATAAATTTACCTTCGTGATTGGAAGGTATTTGAAGAAACTTAAATATTTTCTGACTTTAATGTTCAGTTTTTAATTTGAAACCTTATACAGAGTAAAAATAAAAAAAAGGAATCGTTAACAAAATTTACATTCATTCTAGCAAGCCAACAAATTATTTATAAATAACTTCAGTCTATTCCAGTTTTGTCGATCCAGTTTTAGCCAGAAATAATCAAACTTTTAAAATGTTATATCCCCGTTCAATTATTTATGACGACCACCCTTCTCAGTGTCTCATCAGCAGATATGATCGTGAATGGGCTTCACCAGACACCCCCCTGAGATTTTTTTCCGTGATGTTATCTCAAAACATTTTATATCCAGACTGAACTGAACAGTAGCATCACCGTCCAAATAAGGGAAATGTCAAAAAGGGAGACTGCAAGGGTTATTTAAAATTGTATATGTCATATCTAGGTGTGCTTATTGAACAAGGATTGTTGGTTATTGACGACTGATTCTTGGTGAGCAAGTAAGACACAGACTGAACTTTATTTATACCAAATACAGTTGGCTTGCAATAATGATTCTGAATTCAATTTAAAATTCTACATTATATTAGCAAGCAGTATTTAGCAAGTAACATCCAATAATTTTGTTGATATAAAAACAACATAACTTTTACAGAATTATTTTTAGTTTCATGATAATATGCATCAATTAATAAGTTATACAACACCGATACCCTCATAACTCTGTTTCAATTTTAAAAATCTTCCGAAAACATAATAATTTTAAAAAAACATTAGCATTACAATTAAATAGAAATTAAAAAAATAACGTAATAAGCCTCCCAGTTAACGCCTTGTAAATAAAACTAGAAAAATATAAAGAAAAAAATACACGACGTTATATTGAGAATCATAATGGCCGTACGATACGTCATATCAATTGATAATCTAGTAAGAACACAAAAAAATGCTACTTGAGACTACAACAAATATAAAACGTTAAAAAGACATGCAAAAATGCAATGCAAAAAGTCGTTCAAATAATTTTATTCTCACCTAACAGAATCAAAGATTAGAGAAAGGTTTGCAATCAAATCTGCGATGAGCTGGAGCATCAACCACTCTAACTCTCCATATTGCAAACAATTAGAAAAAAGGAGTATCTGACCTTACTGTCTACTAAACTACAAGGATATTTACGAAATGTGTTCCGATGAATTCACTTCACTTTTACACTCTCAATGTAAATAAAACCAACGAAGCCGACTAGCTACGAAACCTCACCCCTTCACTCTAGAGGTCCCCAGATTCCTGGAACCTTTCCTCTTTAATAGCTTCTTTACCCGGACGACTTTCATTTAGAATTCCTTCCCTACTACTCGCCTCATCGACTGTACCTATATGCAGTAATATAAATGTAAAGTTTACAAACAGCTTCATGTACATCTCCCTACCTAGAATGCCTTTTAATGTCTGCTCTCTTACCACAGTCGTCCTTTACGTCTCAGTGGTAATATGTTTTGTTTTGGGAGTGGATGAATCAAAACAAAATACACAGATAATACGGAACATACTTGAGAAGACAAATGTGAAATTCCGTAAACGACGAATTAAAACAGAAATATTAATATTAAATGAAAGACTGTGAATTCATACTATTTGCAAACTTAGATTTAAACTGCGACATATTCGAAAAATAAACTACAGCATAGTGGCTAAACAATTTAGTTGTAGAAAGCAAAAGTTAAAGAAGGACTTATAGTCAATATATATGGAACTATATGTCATAGAGAGGGGAGAATATTGGAAAGCAAATTCCCCTTTAGAGGTATTATTAAACATTTATTTAACCCAAATAAAGCATATAGTCATAAAAACATAAGAGACTACTTTGGTACGTGCCAAATATATAGGGAGGTACCTGTCTTGGAAGTTGTAAAAATATTTGTTTACATTACATTCAAATTTTAGTATCCTGATACTGATAGAGAAACATGGCCCAATAAATGAAATACAAAGGCAATAAGTACAAATATAGAAGCCATAAAAGCAGAAAATTACCAAGAATCTAAGCTCATCTATAGTTAAGAGGAGTGATTCAGCAGCTAGCGCAGTGATTCGATTGTATTTTCGTTAAAGGTGTACACTTTTGAAAAGTATTATTCTGAAGGAAAAGAAAATCAACAAAAAGGGTCCATTATTGATGGTCTGATCTTTAATTGCATTAAACAAACAATACGAAGAAATTCATCTTAAATATAAGCTCTTATAACAACTTCGATTTTTATTAGATGAATGCAAACTATTTATACTACGGCAAAGCAATGAGAAATATAAACACTGAAATGTTCGCAATATCAGCCAACAATAAGTGGGGATTATTTCTGTCACCGAAGAACTTTTTGTTCTAAATATATAGTTTATGTTCGAATTATGATAAATAAATGGTATGCTTATCGCAATGCTATGATAAACAACTTAAATGGAAGAAGGAAAACAATCCCAATTAGAAATAATATGCAGTCAATAAAACTATATTAGCTTGAAGGAACATCGACATTAGTTGATAAAATTGAATTACATTTTGATTTATGACGTCTGCTTGTTTGTACGGCCATCATTGAGATTTATCGAGGAAAATGAACCATTGATGGGTCCGATTGCAAACGTTCCAACAGATAGCGACACAGTTATTCCTTTAATAGACAGCACCAATATACCGGATATAGACACACTCGAAGGTATCGTTTCATTTTTTTACCATTTTATTAAATACGGGGCAAGTGAATTCTGAATCGAACTGATCAGCTTGATGTGCCTAGTTCGATTCAGTCAGTTCAATAGAACAACTTCAACTATTGATGTTGGCGACCTCTACGTAGTTCCGGTATCAGTACCTGCTTCTAAAAAGTTTTAGAATATTCAAAAACGTTGTACATACAATTTTACCTTTTATAATGGACAGTTAGAAATATAATACAAATGCTCGTATACTTATTTTATAAAAGGATTACAGAAATGTACCTTGTATAGAATAGTAAAAGTAAATGGCAGAACTGAAGAATTGATATATACCAGCTGTTTAATAAAGTATCAAGAGTAAAGTAAACACATCTTACACATTTGTAGAGTTTAATAAAAGTCAATTAGAATGGATAATGTAAAAGTAATTTTATTTTTCTAAATTAACTTGTGATGTCATTTAGTTTCATCTCGTTTGAATAATGGAAAATGTATTTATATCTTATACTAACTAAGAGTTTGTCCGTCTGTCCGACAGTCCCATTTTTTCTATCAGTCACAATTGTTATAAACGTAATAAATACATTGTTGTAAACGAATGTTATAAGCGTAATAAATACATTGTTATAAACGTAATAAAAACATTGTTATAAACGTAATAAATACATTGTTATAAACGTAATAAATACATTGTTGTAAACGAATGTTATAAGCGTAATAAATACATTGTTATAAACAAATGTTATAAGCGTTATAAATACATTGTGGAATTTGTTTAATTTCAAAATATCAGAAATCTTAACTACTTTAAGAAATAACAAATCTTGCATTAAATCATAAATTTCCAACAAACAATTTGATGCAACGACTTGAATTCGAAACTCAAACCGAATCCTTGAGACTTTTAGTATAAAGTTCTATCAACTGAACTGGTTGGAGTTGAATCGAGCTTTCAACATTACTTCAACCAAATAAGTATAGCTTGGGCGTGACGTCATATATATGAGTTACGCCATGTTTTAAAACAGTGATTGAAATCTAAGATTAAAAAATTGGTAAACATCATCAATAGCGTTGGAAATTATGTTTATTATTATGCTTTACTCGCGCGTTGGCGTTAAAACGATTGCATATATAATATATACTAGAATATTGGGCCATAGGGCCTATACTTCTAATTATCCAAATACACATACTATGCCACTTAATAGTACTTCGTTTCATGATAACCATATTGATTGAAAATGATGGAATTGTGCTCTTATGTCGGGTTCCATCATGCATATGGAACGCATACGATCGAGAATATCTCAGTTATAGTTAAAGCATATTTGAAACATTTCAAAACGAACGAAACCATTGTCGTATTGAAATTAACCGAAAATAAAGTGTTATTTTGTGTTTAGCCAGCATTACTATTCACAAGACACATATTTTATGCAATTAATACAGCATACTTCACGTGACCTAGATAGATGAGTAAAGAGTTTCAATTCTCGAGGGCCAGAATCAACCAATATAGTTTTCTTCATATATTTAAGATTAGAGTGACAATATTCTACATGATACCGTAAAAAGCATCATCTTGAAGCTGTGAAATAGTTGCTAACACTTTTCACAATAATATTTAAAATGGAATATAGAAAGACCAATGAAATATAAAGTTATAGAAAAGTAAATATTACAAACAATGCCATGCACTCACTTGTTATCGGACTTTAAAGAAAAGCAAATATGTAATAATATTAGCATGTGTGTGTGCATTAATTTCCACGAAAGGTTTGACATAAGATAAAGTGGAATTTTTCAGTTAACCTATGTTTCCCGGTAGAGACGTCACAGAGAGAGCAAACCACTTGTCTTACCTGGCGAATGACCAGAGGTGATTTTTCTCTTTAAACTGAACAAACAAGGAAACAGATAGCAGTGAGTTTGGATAGCTGATCCCTTCCCCTTTAGGCGGGTTGGGGGGTTTATGCCTATCTATCAAAGCTATTAAGAAATAATAAACAACCAATGGAGTATAGAACCGACTTGCATTTGTCAATGTTTCTTCCTTAATAACGATTTTTAAAGCTGTTATTGAGAAGCATAAGACAACAACAGATAGAAGAGAAGATAAGAACATTACCACTCCTAGTGCCGTAATTCTGAGTGAAAGTTGAAACACTGTAGAGATCGAAGATCGTCCCAGATGTGGTACAAATAGTTTGGTCCATATAGTATGCACTCACAATTATTTAGATATTTGGCAACATAAAATAATTTCGTAGCGTTTCTACTTATTTACTTAATTTATGTGCAGATAAAGAATGTATACGCTTAATATGGAAGTCCACAGTATATCTACAAACAAAGAAGGTATTTATACACCTATATTATGTTATTTTGTAGTGTGTCAGTTATTTGCGGCTTTGTTTAAACGAACACATTCTTCGCCACATCAATCCTGTAATCATAGAGAAAGACAATCGTGTCTTCATGAGAGCATGTCTGTCATCAAATTGTTGAGAAAGCAATTTTGAATCTGTTTAAATGAAATATTGTCGAAACGCTATACGTGAATTTTAGTAAAGAATTTAATACTATACCCAATTTGGAACTTGCTACAATAGACCATTTCCGGTATTATTTGTGAGTGTAACTGTAGTGTCAGTTACGCTCTCAAGCAGAAGATAGGAAACCCTTATTAACTGGGAGATTTGTATTTAAATGATTGTCCCATCGAGTGCGTCTTTTTAGGTAGTTTAGTATATCCTTGATTACACCGATCTTGTCACATCCAGCCGTCGTGAGGGTAAATAGAAAGACGGAAGATAAATGCTTAATATAATAATAATAATAATAATAATAATAATAATAATAATAATAATGGAGATTATGTATCTGCCTGTCTGTCTGTCTGTCTGTCTATATGTATGTCTGTCTGTCTGTCTGTCTGAAGCCGAAACTCCATCAGAGTTATAGTACTATTTACTTAGTCCATTAGCTTCTTTATATACTACTACAAAAACCACGCATATCTCAATTTAAATAATTAACTGCTTTTCAACTTCTAATAAATTAGTATTCGCAAATATACACTCATGATTGTTTTCTCTAGATTCCCACATGTATTTACGCTATGTATGTATGTATTTACGCTAATAATCTTACTTATTAATTATAATTATTTATTTTATTATTTATATATATACATACATGAAATGAGTTACGTAGTTAATCTATCTATTGCGAAACTGATTAAACAACCAGCGTTACTCCATTGTATTGGTTACCTCCCTCTGATTATTCAGTATGGACGTAAGACGGGCGCGTTATTTAAAATGTAAACAAAACGCTGGCATTTACCGTGTTACTTTTACTCTTATTTGTATTATTAAAACGTTCTGAGTTTGTTTATTTCCTTAATCTTATTAGCCATTATGTTTTTAAACACACATTTACTTAATCAAATTGTTTAATTAAAATAATAATTGATTTAAAAATTACTATTTAAAAAACACACAGACACATTATAATACATTTAGTTTAGGTACACATTTTTTTCGAGAGCATTTAAAAAACTATTCGTTTTTCCTGTATTTACTTTTTTATACTTTCATTATAGGCACACCTTTTCTTCTGATTTGAAAAACTTCAAATATCATCATCTTCTTACGACTTATGTTTATGATTTCGTTTTCATCTTTTACGGTGTTAAGCTTTTCTTTACAAACTGTTTTTATTATTCCATGTTTTATTTATTAAAATAAAAGATGTGATGTTTTTCTTCTTTTCTGTCAACAAAAAAAACTAACACATTGTACTGGAAAACTATATAACTGATTTTAGAATAAAAGTGTTTAATTAAAACAAGGTCACTAAACAAACACACACACACACACACATTCAAATGAATTTAATTTAGGTAAACTTTCTTTCCGAGAGCATTTACATAACTAATCTTGTTCACTGTATATATTTTTGGTGCTTTTTCACTGTAGGACCCGCGCTAACTTTGACCCCGTCGTTAGGGTAAGGGTCAGGGTAAAGTGGGGGTTAGGGATAAGGTTTTAATTAAGGGTTAGGGTTAGGGTCATGGCCAAAGATAGCGCGGGTCCTACAGTAAAAGAGTACAGATTGTTTTATTGTTTTATTTTAGGTACACCTTTTTCCGATTTGAAAAATACTGTTCGCTGTATTTAGTTTTTTAAATTGTTGATTTTAACAATTTTATTGAACCAAATTGTTTAATTAAAATGATAATTGATTTAAAAATTATTATTTAAAAAACACACACATTCTAAGGAATTTAATTCAGGTAAACTTTTCTCGAGAGCATTCAAATAACTAATCGTGTTCGATGTATTTGATTTTTTTTACTGCTTTTGTTTCTCTTTAATTAAAAATATTTATATGTATGGGGAAGTATAAAAAAATTGGGAGGCGTTTAAAAAAAATTTTTTTTTTCTTAACAAAAAATATTTCTATGTAAGGGGGAGGGGAAAATAACAAAAATTGAGGGGGTCCAAAATGTATTTTTCTTTTTTTAAAAACTAAAATCGGGGTGCGGTCGACATTTTTTCTACTTTATTTTAAACTAAAAATATTCTTGGTCATAAACAAAGAAAATCAATGTCTATCCACCCAAGAAATATTACTGGGGCTCCATCGGTTCACGCGTGAGCGTTCATTTCTGACGCGGCAGCCTAGCAAAAATATGCGACCGGAGAGAGCATATATTTACTACTACTACTACTACTACTACTACTACTACTACTACTAATAATAATAATAATAATAATAATAATAATAATACTGTCGATAATACGATAGAAATACTTGTAAGTTCGGACAAGTAACCCCATCCCAGTCTCTTCGTGTTACAAGCAAAGAATCTCATGGGGGCCAACACATTGAATCGAATTGTTAACTAACTTTCTATATTTCATTTTTAAATAAAAAAATGCTTTCACTATGTATCTCTTCGTTTGTAATATGTAAAACTAGTCAGATATGATGTTTTTGTCCATAGTCTGACAGGAAAATCAGTTTTACCTCATGGAATTTTGAAAATTATTGCCCAAAATACGATAAAAAACTGGTATGTTCAGACACCTTACCCCCTCCCTTCCCGGTCTATTCGTCTTCCAAACAAAGAAAAAATACATCTCGTAAAACAGCTCGTCGGTGCATGATGCGTTTTATAATCCCGCGTAAATATATCTAGAAAAATTGGAGGGGAATCTAATGTTTTTACCATCTCTGTCTTAGATTAGCCTAGACAACGTATACTTTGTAGTTAGGTAACACCCACATACACACACCTATATATATATATATATATATATATATATATATATATATATATGATGGACTCTCCCGTCGATTTTGACGTATGAGTCCCCCGCCAGGGGCTGCCCGCGCGTGAATTTGTAATTGCAAGGTTTCCGCACTGACCAAAAACCGCTCTCCTGAGTCGGCATTGCTTGATTCCAATGGCAAGTAGTAATACAAGACGACTGGAAACAATGCCGAGATAAACAGAGAGCATATACAGCACCTGGTATTCCCAAATCGTCACCCATTTAGTACTGGCCAGGCTCAGCGCCGCTTAACTTCGGTGATCTAGAGTGTCAGGTTGTATATAAAAAGATATCAAATAAAGTGCTCGATCATATAAGAGAGCTAATATAATTTATTTAGATACTGTATATTACATATTTCAACAATGTACCGCGATTTCATCCAAAAGTTCAGATTTAGACATCTTTAAGCTGAAATGATTGTAGGCACGCCTGACAGGGAATGGCGTCAACAATGACAGAAAAAACGGTGCATCTCTGAGGGCGTCCCCCCAAAAAATCCGGTGTGGGATAGTGATTAACTGGCCTTCATTTTTAGGAGGTTTTATTTATTATTTATTTATCTGTTAGCAAGTTTTATTTATTTATTTAATTAGCTGTTCTTTTGTAATTTTATTATTATACCTGAAAAAATATAAGATATAGATAATCACATCTGAACAAACCCCATCCACAGCGGTTTATACATTTACCAGCAGATACCCCATCTCCATGTGCCCCTCCTATCACGTGATTACAGATACACCACAAAGTTTCCTTAACCCCTACACACCCCCACCAACCCCCGCTTCATACAATCCATATAATAGATTCTCAAATCACCCGCCCACCCCTGTATTAATGAAGATGGATATACAGGCGTACGGATACGTCCAGATGTGTGTACAAGCATGTATGCGAGTGCGCGTGTGTATGTATAGGAGCAGATTATTAATAAATATAAAATATAAAATAAAATAAAATAAAATAATATTAATAAAATTAATAAAATAAATAAAACATTAAATTTAAAACACAAAAAATAAACAATATTAAATTAATAACCCCCCGTACATGTGAGCGAAGATGTGTGTACATGCACGCATGTGCAGCTGTGTATAGTTTATTTGCCGGTGCACATGGACGAGGGAAATAACAAGATAAGGAATTTAATGAATTTACACTAAATATAAACACACATATAATATTAATATTATTAACACACCATTAATAAAGAGACTAAACGTATACCACTCAAACGGAAATAACAGATAGTACCATTCATTCCTTTTATAACTATTTTTTGTTCTTCATTGTTTTTTTCGTTTTTTTGTTTTTGTTTTTCAACACTACTGGTTATAAACGAGACATATCAACAAAACACCGCTTCCCATTAAGAAAATACGTAAACACCATCTCAATAAACAAACACGTTAAGTCCATAAAAACATTATGGCTTCATGCTTCCCAACACTATATAGAACAATTAACCTGATACATAATTTTATTCCCCAAAACAACAAAACAGCACCATAGTTCCACAAACCAAACGGCAAACTATATTGCCGCTCCTTTCGTATTTTTCAGACCAGATATAACAATAACATTACAGAAAGAACAGAAAATACGAAACACCGATTCAATAAACAAAAAAATAAACAAACACGTTAAGTCGATAAAAAACATATTCGAATCATCTCTTTCAGCTCTATATCGAACAATTAATCCGATACATATCTTTATTCCCAAAAACGACAACAAAAAAGCACACTAGTGTCACAGGCCCAAAACGGTAAACAATGCAACCACCCCTTTCGTATTTTTTCAGGTAGAATAATAACATTACAAAAGAACAGATAATTAAATAAATAAATAAATAAATAAATAAAACTTGCTAACAGATAAATAAATAATAAATAAAACCTCTTAAAAAATGAAGGCCCCCTTTGAGCCCTAGTTAATCACTATCCCACACTGGATTTTTTTCGTGGACGCCCTCAGAGATGCACCGTTTTTTCTACCATTGTTGACGCTATTCCCTGTCAGGGGTGCCTACAATCATTCCAGCTTGCCGAGTATTCCACTGGGCACGAAGATTTACTAAAGATGTCTAAATCTGCCCTTTTGGATGAAACCGCGGTACATTGCTAGAAATATGTAATATACAGTACTTAAATTATATATATATATATATATATATATATATATATATATATATATATATATATATATATATAAAAATCGTGTAATGTGTGATAGTGCACATTTCACCTCATGAAAACGAGCTAAAAACTATACTTATGACAGGATCACAGGCAAACTAAACCTGAACCTGGTGTAACGACAATAATACCAATGAAACCAGTGGGCGTCAGAACATAAATCTGAGTGTCAAGATGGGCAGGTGCTCCCACGATGGGCAACATAGAGGATATAGTCCGTATCCTGCAAATGTAGGTTCCTTTGATTTCAGGAACAAAATTATGGACAAAATCAGGTAAGTAACCCCTGCAATTCCATGCATGAAAATGGCGCAGACCAAAGACAAGAAAGCAGTAATGAAAAGAATACACCAAAAAACATAGAAAGAAATGGACTACAAAAGAGAACAGACTGGTGATGCAATGCTAATACAAAGGCCGCCTGCCACCGAAAGAGGCTACCGGAAGCGAATGAAACAACTATGGAACACTGCTACTGGCTACTATACAACGGAACAAAGGATAGCAGACAAAGCAAAACAGATCCTCGAAAGAGGATTGTTATCAGAGATGGAACTGGCGGAAATCAAACAAAAGAGCGGAACAGAGTAAGAAACACCACCTGAAGAAACCCCCCAGGGAGATGATGGATAAAACATAAACTCTGTAACGGAGGAGGTCGAAGACTACGAATTTACTGCTAACACCGTATAAAGAATAAAAGAGAATACGAAACGATGATATAGCAGAAATTCAGTTCACAAGGAAAAACTGAATAAGAAACATGAATAATTAAAACAAAAGATAGCAATAATAGAGGGAAGACTGAGAGCATATAGAGGCAAATCTTAACACCAAAAACAGAACATGGTCTTTAGAAAACAATGAACGCCAGTTTTACAAAAACGTAAACGGAGAATAAACAATAACAGAAAACCGGACTCGACAACCACAAAACACTTTTGGAGTAAAATATAGGAAAAGCCTAAAAACACTACAAAATGCCAAGTAGTTGAAAAACATGAAAAATGAACTAGAGAAATTTGAAGAATGAATAAAAACGGAAATTAACTATTGAAGCCACCCTAAGGAATATGGCAAACTGGAAAGTACCATCCCACGATGGAATACATGCTTATTGGTTTGAAAAATTCACGACCATACATAGAAGGTTAACGCAGAAACTTAGAGGATGCATCCAACGAACTAACGTACCAAAGTGGATGACCAAAAGGGCAACGCTTATACAAAAAGAAGCAAAAACGAGAACGACTCAAAGCAACTACAGACACATTCCATGTTTACCAATAATTTGAAAAATCCTGACGGCACAACTGAGAAAACAAATCCACTCCCTGAAGAATAAAAAGGATGCCGTAAAGCGAAAAATTGAAGCATATTCTGCTCCCTCGATGGCATACATGATCAAAAGATCCTGAAGGAGGTTAAAAAAAACAGAAAAAAAGAACACATCTATTGAATAGATCGACTACTAACAAGCTTACCACAGAATACCCAAAGCATGGGGCACTAAATGATTAGAAATATACAAAAGTCCCGACACGATTATTACTCTTTTTAAGAATGCAATGGTAACATGCAGACTGTAATTGATAGTCGGAGGACGACACCTAGCAGAGATACAAATACAGAGAGGCATTTTCTAAAGAAATGTCCTATAACCACCACAGTTATTATAGCCATTATGTGACTAAACTACATACTCAGAAAATGGAAAAGTGGATACAAGGTTACAGACACAGTAAAACACCTAATATACATGGAAGACTTAGAACTATTTGCAAACAGAAACTGGAAGAGCTGATAAATACGACCATAATTATCAGTCCGGACATTAAAATGAAATTCGGAATAGTCCAATGTGCACTACTCGAACTACAAAGGGAATAACTGGAGACAACAGAGGACATAGAACTCCACAACCAAGAGTTCTGTAAGCAGACACCATAAAATCTACAGAAATGAAAAAGCAGATTGGAAAAGAATATTTACGAAAAAGCGGACACTCCTAGAAAGAAAATGATATAGCAGGAATCTTGTAGAAGGAATAACCACCTGTATAGTACAAGTCAAAATATACTATGGACCATTCATAGGATTGACTAACGAAGAACTCAGGCACCTTGAGCAGACGACTAGAAACTAAATGATAATGCACACCGTACTACAGCCAAACGACGATACGAACAGTCTCTACATTAAAAGAAAAGAATGGGGCAAAGTTACTGGTAAGGTTAGAATAGTTAGTGGAATACTCAAAACAAGAACCGGTGAAATACATAACTTAGAACAGAGAAATGGCTAATCACTGAAGCAAGATACACCGTTCCAACGGGCAACTCGGTAAGTAACAACACGACCAGAAAATAAAAGTGGGAGAAAACATGGATGCTTCAGATGACTGGCAAGAGCAGAACCGAACGAAAATAGCTAGGCATCAATACTAAAATGACACTAAAACAGAGGAATAAAATATGTACTGATAGATGCACAGAAAAATGCGATTAGGAAAAACTCCATTAAAGCTAAAATAGATAAAAGCCAGTAAAACAGTTAATACATAAAAAGAGACGAAACAGTAAATCATATAATAAGTGAATGTTGCAACCAAACCTAAAATAATTAAAAAGAAGACATGACTGTGTGGGGAAAGCAGTGCACTGTAAACTGTGCAAAAGATTGAATTTCGAATACGCAGGTAAATTGTACAAACATACACCAGAAACAGTACTAGAAAACGATAAACAAAATCATCTGAGATATGGATTTACAAACATACAAACTCATATAAACAAGGTAACCAAATGTTATAATAATCAACAAAGAAGAAAGATTCTTGCAAAATCGTAGACTCTGCCGTTTAGCATACCGCAGCGTGAATATAAAAGTAACGGAATAGCGAGGCAAAAATACGGAACAAGCCAGAGAACTGAAAGTAATATAGAGCATAAAGAAAGGCAGTATAATACCAATAATCGTAGAGACACTACGAACAATCCCACAAAATCTGGAAAAAAAGACTGAAAGAAATTGGAATAAAAGTGATCATTGGAACTATACAAAACACGGCAATGATCAAAACAGCTGCAATCTTCAAAATAAATCTTCGAATGCGGAAACCAACCCCCATAAGCTATGAAGGGTCACATGGAATCTACAACAGAAAGAAAACAAAACAACAGGAAGAACACCATATCATTAACCAAGGAATAGCAAATACAAGAAACATCACTTCATGAGCACCCAACCCCATAAATTACACCGGCCTCAGCTGACAGCACAGAGATGAACCAATGACCAGAAATTGCAAGAAACACCTCTCCCGCTCCCTGCTGTTCTCCCTCGATCTCCTCCCTGCTCTCTTTCCTCGCTTTCTCTATCCCACCAAAAAATAATAAAATAAAAAATAAATGATTCCACACAAAATATTTGCATTGGATCAAGGAGGATGAAAAGACCGACGAGTAAGAGACCATCAATTGTAAACGGCTGTTGCGAGATATCGAAGTTATTTGCGATGGCTATCGAAAAGAGATGGATATTACTGTAAATCTGGGGAGACTTGCTGTCGGTTGTTTTCATTGAGAAACCACTGATGATGACGTGTGTGAGAACTCTTAGTAAGTACAAATAATAATAATAAATATAATAATAAAAATCTACTACTACTACTAATAAAATTATTAATAATAATAATAATAATAATAATACTAATATTATAATAATAATGCTGATCATCATCATACTGATAACCATCATCAGTATCATGGTGATCACATGATAATCATCATCAACATTATCATCACTATTATCATGATCATCATCATCATGATAATAATAATAATAATAATAATAATAATAATAATAATTATAATAATAATAATGATGATGATAATAATAATAATAATGATAATAATAATAATGCGGATCATCATCATCATGCTAACCATTATAATCATGATACCCATCATCATCAACATAAGTATGATGATAACTGGAAGAGCGCGGACAGCTCTGGGACCTTGGGGAGGCTTGTTGCCACTCGGGCCCCAGAGGCGACCAATGGCCCTTATCAGCGGGAAATCGGTGGTTGGTGGCTGTTGAGATACCGCAAGGTCATCAGCGGTGATGAACGAAAAGAGGTGGAGCATACTGGAAGTTTGAAAAGACTTGTTGTCACTCAGACTCCAGGGAATACCACAGGTTGTTGGCAGTGGGTATTACTGACGATGACCAGTGTGATAACTCCTAGTGAGTAAATAATAATAATAATAGTAATAATAACAATAAATGGTGACACGACAAAATCGCTCACGTACTACAATGGAATACATGCAAATTCTATGGGGAAAATATTAACGTATATCTTGAATGTCTAAAGTGAAGGAAATCTAACTAAGAACATCCAAAAGTGTAGACTACTATATATAAATAATAATAATAATAATAATAATAATAATAATAATAATAATAATAATCAGAAGAAGAAGAAGAAGAAATTGAAGAAGAAGAAGAAGAAGAAGAAGAAGAAGAAAAATATTAATGCTTAATTCAATAATTCTGGTAAAAACTTCCATGCTTAAAATTCTTAATATCGGAAGTAAATGTGTTTGAAGTAAAAACAACTGTGTATTAGAAGTAGCAAACCACATGAATCCCATTTAATATTATATAATCTATTTTCAAAGATATACTATTTTCTTTTAATGTTAATTGATGTGCGTGTGTGAGTTCGAAAGTCTTGATGCATATTTTGATGTAGTCAAGTTCCGGTGTTGACAAAACTGGAAGCAAATGCATTTCCGAAATAAAAACAGTGAATATTGTTGTATGATTATTGAGTTTTATATTATCTCCACCAATATTCGGTCATTTTATACCGAAACCGAACATGCTTAGTATACGATTAATTTGTAGATAAATTCGAAAATATATTTCTAACTACAGCACCTGGTCTTCCCAAATAGTTACCTATATATTACTTCGGTGTCTTTATAAGTATGTCAGCGTGTACAAAACTGTATGTGATACATATAATCTGAAATGGTCTAGAAAGATATACATTTGACATATATAGATTTAATATTATTGAATAAACATATATTTTCAGGAATTTCCCAAGAATATGTACTTCTTTATAATCTATGTAAACACTCTTTAAAAGCATAACTGATTATATCAAAATTATTGCTGATAACGTTGATATTATTATGAATTCTATAGAGAAACATTTCCATTGAAGAATAATGTAAACATTTATCTCAGTGCAAATTACTTTGGTTTAAGCAATTTAATCTTGAACAATAAAAATATTACCGATTGTAAAGCAGATTCCAACGACATTTATTATGTGTGTAATAAAAAAAGTAATTGTTTTGTAATTTACATTTATATTTTACTGAACACATATAACTTAACTCTATTAAGCGTAGAAATTACCTAGTGTTTATGCAAGTGAGCTGCTGCACTTAATTCGATTGATCGAGCAATAATGCATATATATATATATATATATATATATATATATATATATATATATATATATGTTATAGTGAGCATGCCGTTTTAGTTTTGTTACACACACAGAGAAATATACGAACCAACAAACACGTCCACATACAAAAGTCCACATATACACACACACATCCCCCCACCCATATATATATATATATATATATATATATATATATATATATATATATATATATATATATATATATATATATATTAAGGAAGTGTGTAATATATATATATAGAGAGAGAGAGACAGAGACAGAGACAGAGACAGACAGAGTAAGATAATACTTTAGAGATATAAATAATCTATTTAACCAGTAGCCTATAAAGATAAAAACAATGCTCAATATAGTCTATAGAGCAATAATATAAAAAGATTGAATGATATCATGAAATGAGAAAGTAATCAGATTGTATTAAAATTCAAAAACAAGGAGTGATACTGCGTCCTTAACTCACGAGTTTTCAAAAAAAATCTTCTCTTCAGACAACCATTACCGCAATGGCATTACTTCGGGTAATGAAAATCAAGCTTTGAAAATATATAAAATATATATACACCATAAAATATACTGCCTCAAACACACTGATTGGTTAAACGTACACAGTTTAAAACAATTTCAAGAACAACGTGAAAGAAGTCGATTACAAAACAAACCAAGTGATGAATGGTAGTCCAAAAAACAAATTAATTATCAAGGCGTGAAATGTGCTTGCTATCGATGCAGTAGATGGCAATGTAGAATATATTTAGGGTGTATGTAAATTAATAACAAACCAATAGAAAACGCAAAGTTATACAAAAAGTTCAGAAGACTCACTCGGTGTTGAATATCATGATGTCCAATTAAGGGTTCTTATGTTGTATATAGAGAAACACGAACGGTTTATAAAATAGGGATTGAAAAATGAAAAATATAATATTCAATGTTCGGCTGAAATTTAAAATCAGCAAGAGCCACTTTAAACAAGAACTGCCAACTTATCCATCTATATAATTCCTCTGATGCTGAGATTTTAATCTTTGAAAAGTTTGGCTTAAGGAAAGAAAAATAAACATGTTTTTATCGAGTAAACCTTGTATTGAACAATCGAGGATGAAATAGATTTGTCATTCGCACATCTTTATTTCTTTTCCTTCATATATATATATATATATATATATATATATATATATATATATATATATATATAGATATAGATATAGATATAGATATATAGATATATATACTTAGTTAGTTAGTTGAGATTAATTACATTTTAACATTCTGGCAGGATTCAAAATCAACCATCATTAGGTGTACGATTGTTTCCCAGACTTTTTGAAAAAAATGTTATATTTCATCATTTAAGGAAATTAACAACATCTTTTAGACACGCATGAAAACGTATGTAATTGAAATATTTAGAAAATCAACAATGGGGCAATTAAAATGGAAAATAAAATTTTCAATTTTTTTTGCAAGCTTTCCTTGTCGAACCACTTTGTCTGGCGAGACTGTCTTATTTTTGTTTCTTCTTTTCATACTCCTCATGTTAATGGTATTAACCACGCGGAGCCGAACCACGATAGAAGGAAAAAAGGCACGCTATGTTCTAAAATACGTTAGGATAATTGTAGTTCTGTCGATGATATGCTCAGATTGGCGCTTTTTAATTAAATAAATTTCCTTTTAAATAAATGAATTTTTCATTTAAATTGCACGATTGTTGATTTTCAAAATATTTCACGTAAATACATTTTCTTTATTTGTTATTATTGTAAAACGTCACTTTGTTAACGCCTTTTATAACGTTATATATATATATATATATATATATATATATATATATATATATATATATATATATATATATAACGTATATATATACTGTTTTGCTGTATTACTACACCAGTGAGTCGCGTCGGGTATCTTAGTCAAGACAGAATCGAAGAACCCACTATTGTATTCTAGTGTGAAGTTGACGATTTTAATCATTCTCCCGTTATATATTGGTTGCAAAAATAAGTATCTATATATATCATTATTCCTGAATATGATTGTGCTAAATAACATTTACATTTTTCTATAAGGTTTTATCCATAAAAAGTATATCTGTCTTGACAATTTATATATATTTCGACTGGGGTTTTTCAGGAGCAAGAAATACAGCGTATTCTAAGGTAATGTTATCGTATGCGGTTTTACATATACATGTTTAAAACGCTGACAACTAGTGTTGCTTCGTTCAGTAAAGAGAAACATATATCAGAAGCGTTTATTCATTTCAATAAACAGAAACGAATCGCGGCGATTACTGAAAATGTTTAACTCGAATTGATCAGCGGAGAATTCTATAGAAGACCGAAACAACAAAAGAGAGTAGAAGCCGAACTGCAGCCATAATAACTATGTTTACGACGTAAGTTATGCCGTTCAATAGGCTTCAAGAGAAAGAGTTCTGCAAAAGGATGGGCAGAATTGCCGGTGTTGTTGGTGGCGGCTGCGTTGCATCTGTGTAGGAGCGGTGTTTATGCAGATCTGGGATGACGTAGAGAATTTGTTTTCATATTTTTCTTCGGCTAAGATTAAGAATGAACAATAACATAACAATGGACGAGACGAAGTCTTCTATTGTTTATTCGGTATTTTTCCCTTTTTACTTGTGCGGAAACGTGTGCGTGTGTGTTCACCTGCGGAAGTAGGACGAACAATAATGAAGACAACACAACGAAAGCGAGACCGGAAACGATACGTACACACAAATGCAGACGAGAGAAAACGAAAAGAGAACTGGGAGGGTAAGCATGTAGGAACGATTAATTGTAATTTGAATCAAAATAAATAAATAAATAAAAGAAAAAAATATAATAATGGGTCTTGTTTAAAAACAGTCAAAAAGTGTATGAACAATAATAATGAGAAATAAAATTAAATAAAGAAGTACGACACATTTTCTTCATCTGAACAGACGAAGAAAAAAGGGATCATATAATAATGATAATAATAATATTTATTATTATTATTATTATTATTATTATTATTATTATTATTATTATTATTATTATTATTATTATTATTATTATTATTGGCCATACACAACGCACTACATCCAAAAGACGATACGGACAGACCTTACGTGAAGAGAAACGAAGAAGGAAGAGGACTGGTAAGTATAGAACACTCTCTGGACGACACTAACACAGAGCTGGAGAAATACATACACCACAACACAGAAGGGCTGATCAAGAGACACCGTCCCAACGAACAACGCAGGAAGCATCGAAACTGGACACAAACAGACAAGAAAAGAAACCAACGAAAATAGCTGGACATGCCTAAGTAAAGGACACTTGGACAAAGAAACGGAATTTTTACTGATGGCTGCACAGAACAATGCGATTAGGACACACTACATTAAAGCTAAACTAGATAAAACACAGGAAAACAGTAAATGCAGAATGTGTGGACAAAGCAACGAAACAGTAAATCATATAATAAGTGAATGTAGCAAACTTGCCCAAAATAAATACAAGAACAGAAATGCCTGTGTGGGAGAAAGAAATACACTTGGAACTGTGCAAACAATTGAATACCGAATACGCAGACAAATGGTACAAACATAAACCAGACATAGTACTGGAAAACGAAAAACACAAACTCCTCTGGGATATGGATATACAAGAAAAACTCATACAAGCAAGGATACCTGATGTTATTATAATTGACAAGAAGGAAAAATCTCATATAATAGTAGACGGCGCTGTTCATGTAGACACGGAGTGAAGATAAAAGACATAGAAAAAAAAAGCAAATACACAGAACTAGCCAGAGAACTGAAAGGAATATGGAACATGAAGAAAGTTAGTATACTATCAATAATCGTAGGAGCACTAGGAACACTCCCCAACAACCTGGAGAAAAGACTGGGAGAAATTGGAATCAAAAGGACCATTGAACCCATACAAAGGACGTCAATGATCAAAACAGCTGTAATCTTAAGAAAATCCTCGAATGCAGAAACCAACCCGCATAAGCTACAAAGGGTAACCAGTGACAAGGAATTTACAACAGGAAGAAAACAAAAACACACGAAGCACCCTACAACACGAACCAGGAACAGAAACTGCAAGAAACATCACTTCATAATCTTCCCACTAATAAATTACACCGGACTCAGCTATTACCACACACAAATGAACCAAGGAACAGAAATTGCAAGAAACACTATTAGATCGCCTCTTCTCTCCCCACCTACACCTTCCAAATCATAAAAAAATAAAATAAAAAATAAATAAATATGAAAAAAATTAAAAATAAATAAATAAATAAAAATAAAAAAAATAAAAAATTGTGCCGGCCTAGGCTGACACCAACACACTATTTGTAAGGGGTCGCGGATGATGAGAAGACCGAAGAGTGACGGCAAAAAACAGATCTCTACTGGAAAAGTATAGAACCTGCTGGGACATTGAGGAGGCGTATTGTCACCCAAATCCCAGAAACGAGCGATAGTCCTTACTAACGAGAAATCAATGGTAAGAACCTGTTGCCATATGTAAAGGTTATTTGCAGTAGTTATCGAAAAGAAGTGAAGTATACTAGAAATCTGGGGAGGCTCGTTGTCACTCAGACTACAAGAAATACCACTAGTTGTTGTCGGTGTGCAGTCACTGCCGATGATCTCTATGAGAACTCCTAGTAAGTACAACTAATAATAATAATAATAATAATAATAATAATAATAATAATGGCCTCGCTGCCATCACATACAATTGCCATGGATGGGCAAGAAGCATTGCTAACCGAGTAGATTTCCATCTGAAATGTGCAGTGCATTTCGATCTTGGATGAGGCGTATCGCCGCTCAAATTCCAGAGAAGAAAAACTGTCGGCGTCAGCGGGAATTCAATAGTAAACGATTTTTGCTATACCCCAAATTTATTTGCAATTGATACTAAAAGAACCGAATAAGGAGACTTGTTGCCAATCACACTCATGCGGGGTCCTAGTCGCCGTTCTGCGTGAGTAATCACTGATAAAAAACTTGTGTGTAAACTCTTGGTCAATATATAATCATAATAATTAGACGAACAAGCAGTCTGCGAAGATGATGAAGTAGAAGAAGAAGAAAAATTATGATACAAAGAAGAAAATAAAGAAGTAGAAGAGACAGGGAATAAAAAAGGGGTGAGGCAAAGAGCAATATCAAACTAAGAATAACATGTTTTATAGAATATGCTGAGTTAGTACAACTAGACCTACAAAAAATACCCATGCCACTACGACTTTAATACTGCTCTTACTACTACTACTACTACTACTACTACTACTACTACTACTACTACTACTACTACTAATAATAATAATAATTATTATTATAATACTACGCCTAGTACTACCGCAACTACTACTACTAATAATAATCCCAATGGCGAAAGGGAAACTGATCTGACAGGATATGTATACTTCAGTGTCCTTGAGTAAGAAGGATGTCTACGCATAAAAAACCCATAAAAGTAACCATCAAATATATTTATGTCAGCAGATTGAGTCTTTTGCTGAAGTAAAAACTAAGTGCTCGTAATGTGTTTACAGTCAGTAACATCGCAGCAGTCGTAGTTGTTAGATAAAGTGTGACCTTAGTTTGCTATGGTAAGTAGAAATTAGAATAAGTAGAATCACAAACGAATTATTTATAATGTTTGTTTTTTGCATAACACAGTATATGCAATCAAAGTATATACGCTAGAAAAACTGGGAGCAGAAGACCTTATGAATATAAAAGATTGATTGTGAACTAAAACTATTCTCTTACTATCTATCTGTCAAAATGTGAATACGTTAGTTCATTTGAGAATAAAAGTAATAGACTGAAGCAATGTGGCGTAGATGAAAACCAATATAAAACATCTTATATGCAGTAAAGTTGAAAGTAAAGTAGGGAGACGCGAATACATTATTTTTGTTAGATGCAGTAAATGGCGTCATTTCTGTCTCTTCATTACAATACGGGCTAAATCCACAGCTAATGAACATGAGTGTTTAACAAAACGGTCTCAAGTACAATTTATCGAATATTACGTATGATTCAACCGGGGGTGTAAACACTTGGATAATTATTCAAAATATGAAAGTTAATAAACATTTACAGAATTCATTCCATACCAAGATTTGAAATATGAAACTTTAGAATTTGCAGCTGTTGCCTAAATCCGACAAATAATTTACAACCAAGTTAACACACATGTTTGTATTTTTCTGATAAGATGTGAAAGTTGTTAATCGTATCGTGGGCGTTTGTTAAATGCCTGTACATATAGACTACCTACAACGTGATGATAATGTATACTCACCTATCTGTCTGTGAATGAAATGTTGCTATGATGTACACACCAGGTTGTACCATCACACACCTAAGAAAACGAAATGATGGGATTTTGCAAATGTTTTACTATACAAACTCGTAGGAGTGACAATCCTGAAAAAACTTATATTATTGTTGTTTACACACATTGAAGTACATTTACAATAATAGACATGGCGATGTTTGTGATCAAAATGTTAAATAGTTGAATGAGTAACGCATAATTTGAGACAAAAAAACGAACATGATATCACTAGTAATAGATTCTCGCTGTTCTATCCTCAATACGCTGATACATGTAATTTGTACAAAACAACCGGCTACCGCTAAAAGTGACTCCTCTTTCAGTTGTGAATACCTTTCTCCCGTACATCTTTAGTTTTACTTCAAAACGTAGGCCTTCTCCTTCTCTATCTTTCTCTCTCTCTCTCTCTCTCTCTCTCTCTCTCTCTCTCTCTCTCTCTATATATATATATATATATATATATATATATATATATATATATATGTATATGTATATATTTATTCATATTGTATTTGTTTTATATATATATGTGAATATAAATTATACAACATAAAGTAATTATAATAGCTCAATAGTGTACGATAACAGCTATGTTATAATCAATATTTTTAATTTAATTGTATACTATACCAATGTTATGAGGGATAAATTCACGTCATTTCATCAAACTTGTTATTTATTTAGCATACAATTGGGTCGGCTTACACCAGGATTTTTGTAAAATACTCCTGTGTATTTGTTACATAGTCACCGAAAGGGGCGCGCCACCAAAAGAGTATTTGTTACATAACTCTTGTGAATTAATCTTCTCGTAACCGAAAACGATACGAAAGTATATGAGACGATTATTAAACGGTTTCAATCAATTTTAACACTTTCCGTAAGGCACTTTCAAGCGACATTTTCGTAGGGCGATTTTAAGCTATTAAACTGTCAACCTATTTTCAACAATTCTCGTTAAACACTGTTCATTAAACATTTCAAATTACGCATTTTTAACATAGTTCATTCAACATTGTTCGTTAGGCGTATTCGATTTTTACTTCTTTTCGTTTTACAGATTAGGACCCAAAATGTTACGCACAAAGAAAGTTACTTTACCGATTTCCGCATCCGCTGGTCGTGGGTTTGCTGGCACACTCATCTCCGTCGATGGCTCGTGATCGCAGTGGTGTCCCTGTTTTGTAAGCAAATTATGTTTACATGCACGGAGACAAAGACATTCGAAGACGAGACTATTTGAAAGAGATTTCTATTCGTTTATTTCACACTTCAGTCGGAAGGGTCTCCATTCGTCGGTTCCTTTATTCAAACTCTGTCTTTCTTTCATACTGTTTTGTGGAAACGTGACGGATGCAATCGGCTATATTTTTCTACATCTTAGCCAATATCTGGCGATATCTCCCCAACTCTGTGCATTGCAGAGCTCAGCTTATGGACGTCTGTCCTCTTCGCGCCTCTCTGGTGAACTGTCTAGAGAACTAATTTACTCACCAGGGATATGTGACGTCAGATCCCTTTGACCTTTCAACGAATGTCATAACATAACTCAGTAACGCTTTTGTGTCTAATCTTTTGATCCGAGCGTTTCCTCTCGGCCAGTATGTTATGATTCCCAGAATGACTGACTATGAGACATGTCTGTTTGTCCCAAATCACATATGCACTTAATTTGTACTGAATCCCATTTCTTTCACCCAATTCATAATTCATACTAGCTACTTTACACGTTTACAAAATACAGGGCCAGTCCTAATGTAACACAATTATTTTTGAGTGTGCCATCTTCTGTAGTAATTATATAAAACAAAGCAAGCACAATGAAAAACTAGGAAAGCAGTGCGTAAATTGCAATCAACACTCATTATCAACTTCATTTTGTTTACTCTTATGGAACCATGATATCAGTATACCATGGAGTCAACATATGCGTATGTTATACTTTTCAATGTTTGTATTTTGAATCATTGTTCATCAGCTCATATATGTAATATGATGTTATTATTATTTATTCACTAGTAGTTCTCACACATGTTATCAGTGATTGCTCACCGACATTATTATTATTATTATTATTATTATTATTATTATTATTATTATTATTATTATTATTATTATTATTATTATTATTATTATACATAATAATAATAATAATAATAATAATAATAATAATAATAATAATGATAATAATAATAATAATAATAATAATAATAATAATAATAATAATAATAATAATAATAATAATAATAATAATAATAATAACTAGCGGGACCCGTATAAATTACACGAAATGATGTTTTCAATACTAATTATTTTGTTCTTCACCTCTTCATGCTTGAATAAAATATGATAAGATTTGACTTGTATATTTATTTTAAAAAATGACAATACATGAAACAATTAACAAAACTTATTTATATACAATATTTCTAGTGTAAATGCTTTAGATTAAATTACATTTGGCTGCGATTCATGAGTAGCATACACAGATGCTGAAGGTTGTTGCTTTTGATGTAAGCGTGACAAACAAAATAACACACCCGTTATCGTATTAATATTTGTCTTCCCGGTTCTCCTCTACCTTCCTTCTTCCCCGCTTCGATGTAGAAACAATATCTTAGAGGTTGGTAGGGATCGAACTATAAACCAGTCGGGCCGACGTCAAAAAAAAGCTGCGCCAAAGGAAAATTCTTGAAAATCTTACGAAAATAAGGTGACTTGAATGTTTTTCGAAATCTAGGTGTTGCACGCATGCGCAGAGCTTTTGATGTAAGCGTGACATACGAACACACACTCTATTATATTAATATATTGATAATAGACAAATAATAATAGGAAACGATATATAAGTTGTGCATATGAACGTTGTAAATATATCTAAAATAATCAATAAGCATAAAATTAAATCAAATTATTGTTCTATAGAAAATATACAAATAATTATGAAAACAAATTAATAATAATATTTATTATTACAAAAATTCCATCATAATATTACTAGTACTACTAAGAATAATTAAAATATTTGTATTAATTTACTGGGACGTTGGGAGGCTTATAAGAAGTCAAATACCAGAGAAGAACAATGGGTGTTGTTAGCTAGAAATCAATGGTATGCAGTGGTTGCGATAACACAAAATAAATTGCAATAGTTATCAAAAGAAGTGGATAGAATTGGACAGTTGAGGAAAGTTGTTAGCAATCAAACTCCCGAAAGAACTACCGGTTATTTCCAGTTAGTGACCACTAATGATGACTTGTGTGGGTTCTTAGTAAGTACATAAAATAAGAAGAAGAAGAAGAAGAAAAAGAAGAAGATGATGAAGATGATGATGATGATGATGATGCAAAAAGAAAGAAATAACCCACATCATATGTTAATGAAACAAACAAGCACAAAAGTATAGATAACACATCTAGAAGTACATAAATTGGAATTGTGTGAACAACGTCATTTTAAAATACACATAAATGACAGAGATGCACACCGGAACAAATCATGGAAGATAAAATGTATAAAGTCACCGGAGATATGGAAATACAAACAGTCAAACTCACCCAAGCACTAATACCGGACGTGGTAATGCAAAATTCCCTGCTAATAGTAGATTGCACTGTTCAACAGCTCACAAAGTTGAGATTAAGGAAGCTTAAAGAGAGAGCACATACATGCGGATTTCCAGAGAGCTAAACTACATATAGATAACGATTGTAATATAAATAATATTAAGAGGACTATGATTAGATCCTAAAAATCCGATAACACACTAGTAGAAATAAGAATACAAGAGCGGATTGACACCATGAAAATCACAGCTTATATATTAAAACATAGTTTTAAGTCTGCATACTAAGTCATATAACAAAGTTACATGAACAAATTAAAAGTAAAGTCAAATTCTCCATAAACGCGACTAAAAACAAAAAAGGCATTACACGAAACTTAGGTAACTAAAACTATCATGATCATGAGAAAACATGCGGTGTAATAGAAACTGTTCATGAATGTTCAAGGGGGATGTAAAGAAAGAGGTGGGAGAATGCTATCTTACCCCTATTTATCTACAGCTTAACATCAAATATCTATTTTGAGTTTACTAGAACCACCCGAGCGGTTTACTCTACTTTTCTCAAAAAGTGTTTATTCTCCAACAATACTCTTAGTTAGCTCGACATCTCAAAACGAGTGTGAATTTTGTGATACAAGAATCACATTTCACACCAATTTACATTGATATATGGCGAACATTTTCAGATATTGAGTTACTCGGAATTCTCTCAGCATGTCCGCCATATTGGAATTCAAAATGGCCGCCATTTGAAATCTACATTTTAGATTATCTTTGGGTCTAATGATGCTATTGACTCGATTCTGGTGTCTAAATGTATGTTTTGTGGGACAAGGAATCTAATGGTAACAATCCGCCTAGCATAGTTTGTACCAATTAGCCGGCATATTGGATTTCAAAATTGCCGTTGTTTAAAACTTACATTTTCGATTATCTTAGAGTCTAATGCTGCTATTGACTCGATTCTGGTGTCCAAATGCATGTTTCAGAAGGAAAGGAATTCGATTGTTTCAATCTACATTGTATATCTTTATAAACTAGCTAACATATTGGATTTGAAAAAGGCATCCTATTTAATTTTACATGTGCGATTACAGTTTTATAGTACATGACAAATAAACAATCAAGTATTCAAAATGACTTTATTACCGTACTCCACTCAATTCATGAGAGATAAATATTCATCATCATGCATTCTTACACGACAACACTTTACTCAAAGTCTGTGAAGTAAAATTGTTGTGGCGAGTTTGAGTTATTGATTAGATTATGTGTTGTTCTAGGTTTGATATTACACCTCTCATGACATATTTCGTTAATTAGTCTTGTTCATTCCTTCAATCAACATCACACAATTATAAATACGGGGATACGTCTGAATATCCACAAAAATAGTTTAAACATTAACACAAAACAACGTAAACTTCTCAAAACTAGCCTTCCCTACATAACTCTAAATAAAAATATCAATTTACTTCAACTACTAATTTTCAGTTTTATAATTTTGATTCATGTCTTAAGTCATTACACATTTTAATTACAATTATGATATGCTATGGTGCAATATATAAGGTTGGGGTGTATTGATATTATACAACGGTATGGTATTTTAGGCTAGTGATCCATCAGTACTGAAGATATGTGTGCAGAAACAGTGTCATGTTAACCAGTTTAGCACTGCCACAATAAATTAATGCTGTGGACTCATCTTCATGTGTCATCCCCTTCATACACAGAGGGATGTGCACTTAAGAGCAGCCTTTTTGCACTTGCAGCGTCTCACACACTTTTT
This sequence comes from Sepiola atlantica, assembly GCA_963556195.1. Taxonomy (NCBI): domain Eukaryota; kingdom Metazoa; phylum Mollusca; class Cephalopoda; order Sepiida; family Sepiolidae; genus Sepiola; species Sepiola atlantica. The sequence continues at coordinate 154,958,423 of OY744516.1, forward strand.
TCTGACACTTGCAAAACACAATCTCAATGCAGGTGTGCACTGCCTTAGGTAGCCTGTTCTAGTATTATGTGTATTGTCCCCCAGTCATTGACTAACCCCAGTTGGTTTGTGGTTAGAGTTCTGGTGTTGGCAGGAGTGTCTGACCCCACACATGTCAACCTTGATATACTGCCACCTTGACATGTTCCTCTAATGCTGCCTACGTTGGAAGGATCAGTTTCACATTGGTCTTCCTTGCGAAGAGTTTCCTCCTGGCCTTGTCAATGGCCGTGCATTTACTGGTACGATCATATAACGGGAGCATTTGGTATGTAAGTTAGTGCAGAAGACAGCTGCATTAGTGCCTTAGTTAAATCTGGGCGTACTGTCAAGACTGCGCATGCGGTCTTTTTGCCATGTTTAGCGAAGATTGACACAGTATGGCATCTAGTTAGAGCATAGACGATTAGCAAGGCTGGAGCCTTCTCTGGTACCAGTCCAGTAGCTATTTCATGTGCTGCTAGATATCGGAAACTTGCGCGTGTTCCGAATGCCAGCCATAGTGTGTCTCTTGGTAGCAATTCCTGCACTAGGAATAGTGCCAGCACCACAACAACAACCGGATGACTATTGAATAGGGTCTGTGCTTATCTGCGTGAGATGCATGCAGCAACATCCGACTGTCAACCTCGTCATGTTTTCATCGATCGAGTGAAGTCATATCAGGTAGTAGTGGCTTGCTGAGAACTGCCTCTCCATCAGTAATGACGAGTTGCTTGTCCTCCTGGTAAAACCATTCCAAGAGAGAGGATGAGAGAAACTTAATCAGCTCGGTCGTGTTTACAGCTTAGTAGATATATAGGGAATGAAGATCTGATGTGCGTACTCTTCAAAGGACTTCAATGCAGCCGGCGTCAGCATCTGGATGATAGCTGCCTTATCAGGCACTATACATGTAATGATATTGGTCTCTGTCTTAGCGTCGGATATGTCTTCCAAACATGTGATGAAATTAATCTACCTAGTGAAGAGGGTTTCACCTATTTATCTACTTCCCACAAAGTAGAATGTGACACAAGGTCGGAAGGTGAGCATTTCACTCTAGAGGAAGAGTGAGGTGAGGGTTTCACAATCGGGCAGTGCAGTGGGACATGTCTTAGTCTCATGACGAAAGAACTCCGCAAGGTTTCAAGGATTTTTGCCCAAACTGATGTTTTTTCTGGGTCATTAAATATGGCAGCAAAATTAATAAAGATGCGCAATGCAGCTTGTTAGCATTGGATATTCTTGCCCCAATCATACATTAAGACACAAGAATCAATCCAATAGCGCTATTACACCCAAAGGTATTCGCAAATGTAAATTTTAAATACCGCCCATTTTGAAATCCGAGATTGCGGCTCATTGCTTACAGATACAAAATACAGATCATTATAATTGGATTTATTGCTACCAAACATACATTTGGACACAGGAATCGAGTCAAAACAGCATTAGATCCACTGATAATCGAAAATGAAGATTTCAAATGGCAGCCCTTTTGAAATCTAATATGACGGCTAAGTGGTAAAAGTGCGCACTACATATTGTAACTATTAAATTCCTTGCCCCCAAAAACCTCCATTCAGACACCAGAATCGAATCTATACTAATTTCAGATCCACAGATATGCGCAAATGTAGATTTCAAACGGCGGCCATTTTGAATTCCAATATGGCGGACATGAAGAGATAATCCTGAGTGGCTAAATATCTGAAAATGCTCGCCATATGTCAATGCACATTTGGGCCAAATGTGATGAATGTATCACAAAATGTTCAATAGGTTAGCTATTCTGCCCCACTATCTATATATTTTTTCTGAGAACATTTTCCCAAGTGTTATACTATCATTTTAATGAATATTTCATACATGTTTAGTATGTCGACTTCTATTAATAGGATGCTAATATGTGTCATCAGCTTGGTGTTTAGCTGATTTTTGATGCATTAATTTTAAATTTTAAATAATATTAAAAAACAAATGAAGCACTGTTGTGCCCGAAACATTTTTTTCTTAAAACAGCAACTATTACATATACAATATCTGCGAACGTAAAACCTCATGTCCATGCATAGTGATTACCGGATAAGTTCATGCTACTTCGCTTGTGTGTACGAATCTATGGTGGTAACTTTTACAGGAATACAGGAGAACATTCACAGGCTTACTCAGATTAACCTAATGTATATGTATGACGCCTATCGCCCTAATTAAAAACAAATGGAAGTCTTTTACAGCATAAGAACAAATATAAATGTTGCAACTGCATTCGTAGGGTGGAAGCATAATGGGTCAATAATGTATCATTGGTCAACTCACCGATTTCTTTTATTTACTCCTACCTCAAATATGTTCATATGCTTTCTTTTCTTTAAGTTACCAACTTTGGAATGTTTTATTGGATTTTTAATCATGCGTTCCATCATCTCTTTCTTGTAAAGAAAATAACTTCGGCTAGAAAAATTCAACAAACTTTGAACTAGATATTACTGGTATAGTTACCCAAAATTAATTACTTTTGAACGTGGAGCCTTATGGGCCACCAAATATTTTTTTATTGGTTGCGACACTGATTCGGCTCCGTGTGGCCATGAATAGTCATTGTGCAGAAAATATGGAATGATACAAATAATTGTCTATGTGAAATGTATGTTGCTTGAAAGAGCTTGTATTTCTGACATATGTGTGTTATTCTATATTTCCCCTAGTTATTAATATAGTTGGGATGTTCTGAATATTTCCTGTTATAGTCTTGTTATAGTTGTCGTAGCTATACATATACATCTCCCTAAGCGCACAATGTAATTCTTCAAGTGTAGACTGATTATACCCTTTTGTTTTGATACAATGTTTGTTTTATTGAAGATACATGCTTACTTATTATGACCCATGACCCAAATAATATCCTATTTACATGTTTTAAAATAGTATTACAGCACAAAATAAAAGCTTAAATCGATAAGTGAAAAACAACCAGCTCCCCTTAAATAGTTACTTTGTATTATTATTATTGTACAGTAGAAGACTAACAGTGGTTGAAAGTAAGTAATCCGTTCATGACTTGGTTTTATTGAGATGAAAAAAAAACTCTTTTGGTAAGCAAACGATGTTCTGATTGGTTTTAGTAAACAAAAGTCATAAAAAGTTTAAGAATGTGATTATCTGTTTTATTTTAAGTAAGAAGAAAGCAGATGACGCCTTCCTAAGCTATTGTCTTTTTTGTTTTAAAAAATACAGTCTTCAAAAGCTATTAATCGATGTTGTGTTAGCAATCATTTTTGTTGTTTGGCTTTAGTAAAACAAACATTGGTAAAATAGTAGTAAACGTTTTTTCAGTTTGTTATTGTTTACAAAATATTTAAAAGTTAGGTAGTGATTAGCTGTAATGTTATAGTAATACAGAAAGCAGTCGAAGACTTCGCAAAAGATTGTCTATTTTATATTTCGGATTGGTTTTGGTTTTATTAAAAAAACATTAGTTCTAAAAAGTCCTTTAAATTAGTAAGATATTATATGTTTTGTTTTCATAAACATAAAACAGTGAAAGAGTTCGCTAGCAATTGCCCTTTTTTATTTGAGAAAATAACAATCTTAAAAGTCATCGATCGATGTAGTGTTTAGTAATCAGTTTTGCTTTTAGTTTAAGTAAAATAAATACACACTGTAACAGTTAGGAAACGTTTACTGTTTGTTTTTAATTAAAAAGAAAATACCCCTTAAAAGTTTGTACGTAATTATTCTTTCATTAGTGTAGAAATAAAACAGCCAAATACTTCGTAACCGATTGTGTATATTGTCTTTAGTTTTGTCCTTGGTTTTATGAAAAATAAAACATTAGTTTTGAAAAATACTTCTAAGTTAATAAGTGATTATCTATTTAGTTTTAATAAGCAGAAAACATTCGAATACTTTTTAAGTGGTTGCCTTATAGGTCTATTGTTTATGTTGTCTTTAATTTTGTTGTTGCTTTTATTACAGAGAATATTCGTTTTAAAAAGTCCTTGAAAGTGTTTTTATATTAAATCAGTCCTTAAATGTTATTAATCGATTTTGATTTGGTGATAAGTGTTTTTGTTTTTTTTGTAAAAAAAAACATTCGTAAACTGTACTTAATCGTTTTCTTGTTCTTTTTTAGTTCATAACTACATCCTTAAAGTGTATAAGATATCTGTTAGAAAGGTATTTTCTATTTTGTGTTCGTAAAAATAAAACCGTCGATTGTTTCGTTCCATTAAAGAACAAAAGTATTAAAATTATAATCGACTTTTTTTAGTTTCAGTTTCATGGAAACAAGTTTTTTCAACTTAGTAAGCGATTTTCTATTGTGTGTTTTAATAAAACAAAATTGAAAATCGGTTACTAAATTGAGAGAAAATAGTCAATGAAACTCAGTTATCGGTGTTCTGTTTTGTTTTATACAACATACAATCTGTATACTTCTTTCAAAACACAAGTGGCTTACGATGAACCTACGCGTCATGCTAAGTCTATATAGCGAATACAATGCAAATTTGGCAGCAATTTATTCCATCATTCTGGAGATTGATAACATGTATTATGAATATCCAGATAAGATTAACCGATTCGGATGTTATGTTACCCCTCTGTTATATTCAGGACGCACGGTAAAATAAAAGTAACTATCAGGGAGCGTTTTTAAAATCATGTGTAGAACGTAGAATATAGTTTGAGTTGCAAAATTAAAAAATAAACGGTGGCTTAATCGCAATTATGCCTATGAAGGGAATAACCCTGTGCATGTGAGTGACATTAAAGGACTTGTTATCGAATGGGGTAATTGTTTGCTACTCTCGTTTTAGGAATGCCTGTTTGATAGCAGCAATTTAGTCTGAAAAACTATAATAATCGGTAAACCAGGACGGAATATACGCATATTTTCTAAAAACACGCATCACGAATTACTGTACGTGTTTTGAAAAACATATTTCATCAGAAGTGGGCGATTATTGTCCTATAATAACTTCAGTTATACTGGAAAAGTCTGTATTATGTTATTATAACATTTAAATCCACTTTTGTTGTTTTTAACGTTGAATCAATTCCGGTACATACGAACACGATATATATATATATATATATATATATATATATATATATATATATATATATATATATATATATATATTGAGAGATATATATATTTGATATATATATATATATATATATACATTGATATATATATATATATATATATATATATATAAATACATATATATATTTATATATATATATATAGATATATATATATATATATTTATATATATATATATATATATATATATATGCATATATATATATTGATAGATATATACATATTGATATATATATACATATATTGATATATATATTGATGTATATATATATTTATATATATATATATATATATTGATGTACATATCGATATATATATATTGATAAACATATTTATATATATATATATATATATATATTGAGATACATATATACATATATATATATATATATATATATATATATAGTAATGTTCAGTAACAGAATATTTTTATTTTTTAAATAAGTTATTAAAGAAAAGTGGAAGTTGTTTTTACAAGAGCCACTCCAGCATAAGAGATCATTAGATAGACTAATTGCAATAACGTGATGAGAGGACATATAACTATTAGGATGGTTTACCAAGTTCGAATATTTGTTGGGACGGTTAATAACATGAATCCGAATTAGATTTTAAAACGGTCATGTTGTTACCTGAAATGAAGCAACCTCACGATAGTACATTGATGGTAGTAGAAATAAAACCAATGTTATGAGAATTTACATGTATTGACTAAAATATAAATAATTAAATGCAAAATATGTGGCAATTACTTGCAAACCAATACTATAAAATGTATCAGAGAATGATTGAAACTAACCTAAAGATGAGAAGTAAATGAGTAAAATATGAACAAAAATGAAAACTGTTTTGTATCCTTTGCTGAATATAACCAACTCTTATTCTTGTTGAAATTGATTTAGTTCTTCTTCATGTCTCGTTCCTTACCGGCGTACACTAGACTTAAGATCTTTGGTGGTCATTATTTCTCGCCTGAAACCATGTCTCTTTTGAGAGGGACGACAAAAGAAGGCGGAAAAGATGATCGTTCTTAAATACCGGCTCTGAAAGGTGTAAGCTTCCGGCCATAGCTTTGTGAACTGACCACATTTGTGCATACGTTGATCGAGATTTAGATCTCAAATTATTCTAGCTAAATCGATGGTGTTGTAAGAGAGAATATTCAGTTTATTTTTCTGCTATGTACAGTAAAACAAAGGCACTATGATGTATCTGCTTCAGTATGTGATTAGAGTTAAGAGTTGTACGATTCATATCAAAATGTGAAGGCTTTCCAAATCGAATCGACGAGACAACAATATATTTGTGATTATATAACAGATTATTTCTTTCAAGAGTAAGCACTCTATTCTTATGTTTTGACAACTTATGAGATTTAATTCTAAGGTGAGATCGAAGAGTGCACTCAGAATTGATAGGAACGTAAGTGTTGTGACATTAATTGAAACATTTTTCGCAATATATATTGACTTAAAACGTTTTACAGCACACCCAGCGTATTGTATTTAATTTAAGAAGAATTTTATACTAAAATATTAGAAGGAAAATTGTAAACAACGCAAATATCTCAGAATTAAGTATTTAATGTTCAATATAGTTCTGTTTAGTTCGGGTTGCTCCATAGTAATTCTTCACGTAAACGTAATTAAGGTCATGTTTTTTAATTAGCCATATGGTGATGTTATAGGTAAACAATAAAGACATCGGAAAAGTATCATATTTTTATAAAATATACATTAATTAATTATATTTATCTGTATGGTACTAAAGTACAGCTAGTTTCCTCTGTAAATTCAAACACCATGGTACCATGGATATAAGCGCTATATGGAACTCCAATATGTCCACGCATTACGCTTCTAATGAATGAGTTTTTTTCTGGAAATTATTAATAAGTTTCTTTCGATTACATAATTTCCTACATTTAATTCGAGCTAATTTACTCAGATAAAATATACTTCGAGGAAGTAACCTTTACTCACAGATTAAAAAAAAACTACTAACACTCTCCCATCTATCACCGGAACTTCTCGTTCATTGGATACATCTTTTACCTCACACTGTCATGGATTCATATTTTTAATTCCGTGATATTGTACTTTACCCACCACAACTTCACTAAGCAAATACTAAGCTTTCATTCGAGCGTATTCTCCCTACTTTTATGACGCTTTAGTTGGCTAGCTACAATATTATGGTGGAATATTAGAATGTAACTTCCAAACACTAATAAAATGATATGAAAGCACGGCGTCTTCAATTTCTTTATTCATTAAAGCTCTTTCATTTACAATATGAATCCAATTACAATAATTTCATTTTTTAAATACTATTTTTTAACAATCACTTCATTTAATAATGTGTAAACTATGTTAATCATTAATATACAGAAAAAAACCTGCACTAAGATACACTACCGTATCGCCACGGCTTAAGGTATAGAGACTCTCATTCCGCAGTCAATGGATAATCGGTAAAATACGATCTCAATTATTCATAGTTTTAATTAAATAAACAAGTCCTTACATCATAAGCAAAAGAAATGTTCGTGTAGAAATGTACTTACAAATATGAATCAGTTTAAACGTATTATTCCTATTCGCAAATGATTTTGACTCGTCTAAATCACATACTGACTAATCCTCTCTGTTTTACGTACATGTTAAAATGTATGGGCGGACTGATCTCTAGAGAATGGGTAAAACAAAATAAAACATTATTTATATTTGTAATAAACATTCAACTCGGTAATTCTCTTAAGATTTAGATGTAGATACCAACTTTTACCTGACACGTAAGTATATCAAAGACTTTAACTGTTAATTTATTTCAAAATGACATTCTTTATAATATTCTCTCTTAAGCCTGAACAGATATTGTTTGTTTACTTCTTACAAACATTTTCGTATTTAATATTAATTAAAAATAACTGTTTTCTTTAAAATTTGAAATTGTAAATATAATTACAAATATGCATAGAGTATTTTTCGAACCGTTATTAAAACTCCTTTGTAAAAAAAAATAAATCCCTTAAGACGAAAAATGGAATAGTAAAAGAGAATGTCAGTCAAAATGAAAATAAAACAAAAACTGTCGTCTTGAGTTATTTTTTTTTGCTTTTTGATACGCCAGTCTACTTTTAGTAAAAGTAAATTATATCAAGAAATTATTAAATTACACGACCAAAACAAGATGTTCTCGTTAATTAATGCTAGCTTTGAATAAGGTTTAGAACTGATCACCAATTACAAAAGAACCACGATCAAATTTGAATTAAAACATACATTTCGGAAATATTAGTTTTACACATTAAATAAGAAAAGAATAACAACAATTACTCCGGAAAGTACCGGTATTGTATGTTTCCTATGAACTTGGAGCTCAACGAAAACAAAGTCAGACACAATGTCGGTTTTTAATGTGTAAAAAATCCAGCTTCCAATATTGCCAAAGTTTAGAAGAATTTCTGCTCCAATAACTGAGGTCAGAAAAGATCAAATGTATCATCAGAACAGACATAACACTTTCAATTGTGTATTTGCAATAAATATCAAAATTCAGTTGACATTTACAAAATAGTCACAATGCCATCACAATAGTGGGGACTGGGAATTTCGTTAGCTATACACTCACATATATACTATAGGGACCATCCAATCTAATACATCAGTTTATTCAGAATAATTATTTTATTTGAACAAAAAATCAGGAAACGAATCAACTCTCAGTAATTAACGTAATTCAAATAGAATTTTAAATGATGTAAAAAACTTTAGTACCTCCGGACATGAGGCTCATGTATTTTACTAAGTAATACTAGTTCATATTGATATGTAAGGAAAAAAAAGTGTTTTGCGAATATGCAAAGTTTAATTACTTTAACTTACAATCGGGATTCTTTTTCGCAACTAATAATCTGATATTTATTTTTTATAGTTTATATTTCTCCGAACGACGTCTGAACACAGGTCCTGCTAGTAAACATATGCGAGTAAATTTGTGTTCTAGTCAATCAATTTGTCAATAGTCACCAAAAAACTTATTTCCACAGTAATTATTTTTATTTTTAAAAGGCAAAATATCTGAAGACTATCAATTCATATAAATGATATCAAAAAGTGGTTGTGCAATTTTGTGTTTTATAGCTCTGAAATTAGCTTGCTAAATATTAGCTGAACATACACGTTTAAAATTAGTTGTTCATAGGGAAGCAATCCAGGGTTATTCAATGCTGAATACATCCACTTGTTACTTTACCGAAAACCTGGTTGTCTAAAAATATACCAATAAAATAAAATATTATAAACTCATAGTTGAAAATGAACTTTACTTACAATGCCACATAATTTAATTATGGTTTATTCTCAAACCCCTACATCTGTCTCTTTTTATATTGACGAAGAGACAGTGAAACACCGATAGAGCAGCGAGAGTAAAAGTGTAGGCTCGTGTAAGTATAAATCTCAAGTCTATTAACATCAACATGAATTTCACTACGAGTAGTATTACTTTTTTAACCCTTAACTGGTCGGTGAACGAGAAAGAAAGAGAAAAAAAAAGAAAAAAATGTAATATAATGGGAATAGATGACGGGAAGAAAGAAACTAAGTTTAGCTGTTTACTTTTTAATTTTAAATATAAAAATGTATTGCAAACATACTAAAATCAATATAACCGAGCTGACTGAGAAAAAGTGATATTTTGTTCTTATATATATATATATATATATATATATGTATATATATAAAGATAGAAGAAATAAAGGTGCCAAACGTGTACGAATGTCCAGATTTATTTCAAACTTCGATTGTTCAATGCAAGCTATATTCTGTAGTAAACTAATGTGTATTATTCTTTTCAAAGATCGAAATCTTATCATCAGAGGAATTATACAGATAAATAAATTGGCTGTGGAAAAGCCACACTTCAAACATTTGAAAAATATTATTAAAAATGTAGTGAAAAAAGTTCGTGTAAAAAAGACATGGGGTTTGTCCAGATGGTAATTATCCGTTGATAAAGTGTCCAATGAAAAGGAGACTTTGATGAAGAAAAAAAAGGTTTTCTTAGAGGCAGCATGGAAAACGCGTACAAAATGAAGTAACTCCAATAGTGAGATGTTGAGTTATAATCGTAGATGGAACGCACTTAAACGGAATGGATATGAGAAATCGGGCCATTTTAAAATCGTCCTTGGCCAGAGTAGAAAACAAATAACTTTAGTGGTGAAATATTCAAGCGATTCTAAGAAAAAGTACTTAAGTTAAAAGCGAAGACAAATTAGGAGGTGGGCTGGAGAGAAGGGAGAGTTAAGCTTGAGGGAAGAAGGGGGAGAGTTAGTTGAAAGGGCCGTGGTTGCTGTTGGAAGGAAAAGAGGGAGAGGGGAGGAAGAATTCAAGTGATAAGAGTGTGGTTGGTAGGATGTGGGTAAGGATTGACCATAGGTGAATATATAGGTCATTGAGTGTATATATTATTTGAAAAGAAATACGGCCGGGGTTAAAACGGGATTTTGGACGGAGGACAAAAATAATTTCGAAAGTGTAAGAGGATTACCGTCGCGGAGATAATGATTCCAATCAATAGAAATCTGTAGTTTAAATGTTGAATAAGTAATTAGTCAGGCAAACACTAGCGTTTAAAGGGCTACCTAGTTGGTTAAATGTATAATTAAATAAATAAATAATTAAATAATTAAATAAAGCCTAGATTAATAAGTAATTAAATAATTGAATAATTAAGTATGACAAGATCAATGTATAGTTATACATCTAGCCTGTCCCACTCAATCATATTAACATTTAGGGTTGGAGACAATTTTGGGGATAAGGTTAGACTGCTTGTAACAATTGATTTATATTATAAGTATTATGGGGTGGGGTAAGGTTCAATCAAGTAAACTTAAATGTAATGCCAGTGCTTTAAAGTTATGAATGGCTTCATAAGGGGAAGTAGAAGGACCGATTGAAAGAGTAACCAAGGAGCGTAGTTAGATGTGAGATAAATAGAATCTACGAGGAAGATATTGTCGGTAGAGAGAGGCATATACAAGGTCGATTGAATGGATACAAAGGGGAGATAAAAAGGAGGTAAAATTAGAAAGCATAAGAAGCAATGGCAAAGTGTATTCGGGTAAGGATTGGCCATAGGTGAAGATTGAGGTCATTGAGTGTATATATTATTTGAAAAGCAGGGAGCCGCAGTTAAAGCGGAGTTTGAACGGAAGACAAACATAATCTGAAAGTTTAAAAGGGTTACCGTTGCGAAGATTAGGGATCCAATGAATGGGAATCTATAGATTAAATGTTGAATATGTAACAAGTCGGGCAAGGATTAGCGTCAACTAGTTAAATATTCTGAAAAGTTTAAAGGAATTCCTAGTTCGTTAAATGTATAATTAAATAAATAAATATATCAATAGATAAACAATTGAATAATTGGATGAGGCCCAAGAGAAATAATTAAATAATTAAGTAAGGTTAGACCGCGGGTAACAATTGATTTCTATTATAAGTATTATGGGGTAGGGTTGCATTGAATCAAGTAAAGTTAAATGTAATGTCAGTGCGTTGAAGTTGTAAATATTTTTTTACGGGGAAGCAGATGGACAGATTGAAGGAGTAACCAAGCAGCGTGGTTAAATATGAGATAAATGGAATCTACGAGGAAGCTATTGTCGATAGAGAGAGGCATATACATGGTCGATAGAATGGATACTAGGGAGATGAGAAGGAGGTAAAATTAAGAAGCAATGGAAGAGTGTATGCGAAGGTTGGCAAACAGAGGAACAAACAGGAAGAAGTAAAAGTGAAGCAAAATAAATAGAAGCTATAATGTTGAGTAGGGATAATGGTATTGAAGTTAGAGCGGTTAAGGATCGGTAGGGTGTAGGAAGAGTAATGTTAGTTCTCAATTTACAATAAGTGCTATTGGTTGATATAGTTATTAGGTGTACTGGGGAGTATATGTTATTGGGATGGGTATTTGTGAGGTTGGAGGAATTAAGAATTAAAGATTGACAAATTAACAAATTATAGAATTTAAAATGTGTCTGATGCTAGAAAATGAGTTGTTGGCTGGGAGGAGGGGTGTCAGAGCGAGTAATGAAATTAATGTATTTCTATTTTCGTTTGTGCCTGCAATTAGATATGACCTCATTTTTAGAGTGAATAATATTTAAGCTCTTAGATGCTGTAACTATCATACATTTCTCCAGTGTACATAGTTGACAGAAGGCACATCCTGGAGTGTAGGAATTAGACCTTTTTAATATAGAACAACGTAGGGAGTAGGGAGTGTTTTTAATGTTAAAGCTTTTTATTAGATTCGATAGAGAGGTGCTAGTGGCATAGTTATTATTGTGTTTGAAAGAGTAGATATGGTTTGAGATTCGGGTCTTAATGGAGAAGGCACTTGCTCCAATATAAGTGTGTATTTTGGGTGGGTTTGTTGCTATAGTATTTGTGTTATTAATAGTATCGGGAATGCTTTGGGTTTGTATGCTTGAGTTCTGGGCCAAATTTAAGTCGGAATTGTTAGTTGGAGAAGAGGAGATACTTTGAGGGGTGAGATAAAATACATGATTAGTTAGCGGGGAGTGTTTGTTAGTGTGAGAGGTGTTATTTACGGTTTCGTTTGGTACAGGGAGTTGTAGATGGGGAGAGCTATAGGGTGAGTAGGGAACTTGTATGTTGGTATTAGTTTGCATAATAGTTTTTTTAGGGGGATTGTTTAACAGTACAGGCATAGATAACGTTACTTTGTATGCAATTACCATTTAATGGGCATTCTCTAGATTGTTGGCAGTTGCAGATATTAGTGGGGTGTATAGTAGGTGCTGGTTGTTTGGCAGATTTAATTTCTTCTTGTTAGATGTGATGATGGTTTGTGCTATATTGCTCTATCTCGTAGATTGAGCTTAAACCATTCTACTATAGGTTATATCTACTAAAAGTGCACTTTTAGTTCATATTTGATTCTACATTTGATTATATATATATATATATATATATGTAATAAGTCAAGTCGATATTCCCCGTTTACATTTAAACATATAACTTTGTAAACACAAGCGGAAGATATAATCTTATTATGCCCACATTTTAGGCAGATTCTTCATGTGGGATTTCGGAAAATATGCTATTGTTTCCCTCGTTTTCAGTAATTTCTACATTTCTTCGATTCTCTTTAAATAGACATACATTACAGTAATCGGTGTAACTTTTACCCACACGTAAAAATCTGCATCGAGTCTCACTACTATACAATTGGAGATACTCTTAATAGGATACTTTTTCTTGATACCGCCGTCATTATTTTATTTTATTTTGACTTGCTATTGAAACCTTCTTGCTATAATTTCACAACCTTAATACAGTTCACCCCCTTGTGCTTTTGCGGTAATTTTAGAAGCGATTCTGGAGATGATTTATACGTTTCGGAATTAACTGAACAACAGAATGGCCTACTTGTTCGTTATCAACCGCATTCATTTGATCGCCTATTCCTGATATTTGTTTATACATTCCTGATAGATTGCCATCATCCTCATTTATTATTCGTTTATGTTCGCATATATGTTCTTACTTTATTTCCTATTCTTTTATCATACAATTTCTGTCACAACACAGCCTTTTTTACGTGTGTGTAACCGGATACATTTTCTTACTAACGTTAGCGTTTTCATATCTGCATTTACGTTTATTTACACACTTTCCTCGTTATATAAACGTTCCTATTCTAGAATACAAGAATAGGATTGACGAACCGAAACATACAAATAGGTAGTTTGAAGACTGCGCCAATAAGTTTATTTCTTTGTCCTTCTTTTTTTCTTTTACCATTCTTTTATCTTTCACAACAACTGGCATGTTTTCCTTTTAGTAATATTTTGTAGCAGTTTAACATATATTTCCAGGCCCCCACCAGGTACATTCATTTACTTATGTTTGTCTTCTAAGCCGTCATATCCCCATCTCTGCTTGATTACTTTATTTTGCCGTCATACCTAATGTTCTGTTCTCGGATAATCGAATGCTATTTCGATCAGAACCCAACACAAACAGTTATACTTCTACCAAAGAGACGAAGAATTATTTATATTTTATTTGTGTTAAAGTAATTAGATATTTACGACAGTGCAATTTCTATTACTATCATCATCATCATCATCATCATCATCATCATCATCATCATCATCATCATCATCATAATAATCATCATCATCATCATCATCGTCGTTATTATTATTGTTATTAAACAACATCCACTTCAATTTCTTTAAGTATATACACTTGAAATATTTTTTCTTTACCTCAGGCCGACAGCAGTCCATGTAACAATAAAAAACACGAACGCGAAAGGATGAAGGAGAGTAGTTTTCACCATAACTTATAGTTAGTGGCAGGGTTTAGGTAGTTAAATTCAATATACAAATTCATTAGGATAATTACTAGTGAAATATGTCCCTATATGTGTATGCTACCTTGAATTGTCTTCCTTGAGATATGTGTAAGTAATATGAAATATACACTGATATGTGTATGTATTTTGGCTGTGGTTTTAAGTATGTCTAGATGACAAAAGTGTGTATGTAAATTAGAGCTGTGCCTGTTTTCTGTTGTGTCAATACTTATGTGAATGAATATACGTTCTGTTTGTGCGTGTGTATGTATTGACAATTTTCTATGTTTGGGCTTATTTGCCGGTGTGTTATGACTCCTATTTTTATTTACCTCCTCTGCTGGGGTCTAGACACAATGCCACGTGTGGAAAGACAGCGCACTAGAATAAGCGCGCTCTGGGCTTGAAAAAATGCCTGAGCAGACACGGCGATTAGCAATTAACTAACCCCTTCTAAAAGATAAGGTAAAGCCTTAGATGGTTGACCTCCTGAGTGAATAGAACATACATCAGTTCGACAGCAACAAACTCACTGTCGGAGTGTGTCATGATTTGGATGCATGTACATACACTCTGTCAACGCATGTGTTAAGATTGATCCCTATTGTCTTCCAATATTTACGTATATAAGGGTAGTGGGACATACATTACGCATGTCGGTTCTGATAAAGTTTAATATGCTTAGAAAGTCTTCTCTCTACAGTTATAAGGTTGAGAAAAACGCCGTTGTCTAATTACGGGCCCCGAATATCTATACCCCTGATTTTTTCTCGGACAATTTAATTATCATTGTTGCAGGCACAAGTATGTGCGCTTAGCAAAGAAACGATAGTTAATTTGCGTAAGCGGTTTTAAGTTTATATAGAGTTGCAAGGTTGCGATCACGTTTGTTGAATCCTTTAGATAGTCTGACGGCTACAGCCCGCTTAATGTATCCCGTATCACGTGATAATGTCCTATGGCCGCAAGGATGGAGTGAAAGCGTACAGAACAATGATTCATTCGAGTTAGCACCTTGTAATCATCTTAAATTGTCGTTTACTAATCTGATGACATAGTAATCTTGAAACGCCGGCGTACATGAGTATGAATAATTTAATATTTCTTTGTAAATATTGTCATGAAGCCCCTTTAATAAATTACAGTTGAGCACTCTTTGAAGATTATAAAAAAACAGATTGTTACTTAGCTATGAAGCAAGGTTCTGATCGCGTTAGTAGAACATTTGAGATAATCTGATGTTTAAAGCCCGCTGTATTTAGGCATACATATGACTTAATGTCTCCCGTATCACGTGGTAATATCCGATGGCAGCAAGGACAGAGCGAAATCGTAAAAAAGCATGGTTGACTATGTGAACCGGGTTTGCGCTTCGTGACAGTCTAAAATTATCGCTTTCTACACTAATGAACGCGTAAGCTCGAACCGCCGGAGTACTTTGGTATTAATGATTTAATATGTATGTCTAAATATTGTTATAAAGCACGTTTAAGAGATTATAGTTTAGTACTGTTCTGAGATATAAAAAAACCTAGACTGCCCCTTGGCTATAAAGCAAAGTTATGATTACGTTTGTAGAACCCTTTAGATAGTTGTAATTATATTGTTCTTTCTCCTGATTTCTTCGTGTCCGTACTCCTTATCGCAACAAAATGTTACCACGGTATGCTCTGCCAAATGATATCTCTCCTAACAGTCTTTCATGCAGCGCACACACTAACGTAGTCACCAACTCAAATCACCAACTCATATTATAACATAACTTTATTGCCAGTGACATTGCACTCATGCAAATAAGCATGCAAATGAGCAGTGAGCTCTTCTGCCAGAGAGATCAGGAAGTAATGGGAGGTATTTGCTATAACTAGCCATTTCACTCAGGTTCTGTGTCTTTATGAATCCATTCCTGGCTGGGGTAAGTCATACTTTGCTAACCACAATAGTCTGATGTTAACAATATGCTGTATTTAGGCATGAACATAATTAATTACAATATATATAATTAATATTATGCCTTTATAATGATAGCTAGCACAAATACTCTATAATTGTACTCAATATTACAATTCTGCTATAATATATATATATATATATATATATATATATATATATATATATATATATATTTGATCGAAGCTAATACAGGCGATCGTAACGCTCTTAGATAGAAACATTGAAAAACTAGTGTGTCTTGAAATGCCTTCAACAAAATGAGAAACTAATGAGAAAAAGTGTGCAAACAGAAGTGGAAAATACAATAATCTGCCATTTCGTTCATACACATATGTTATTTTCACAGGAAGTTTAATGTCATAGTAGATGTTTTATTATTCAGGGTAGCGGAGAAACGTAAAAAAAAGTTAGTATCGCCTTTTATAACAGAACATATATTATTTCGATAAATGAATTATCGTAAGTAAATTCTGTAAGCTTCAAAGGTGGCGTACTGACTGGTTTAGTTTCTTGGCTGTTTGCTTACAACTAAATGTCAGACACATAGTTTAGAAATGCCAGATTTGGTAGTCGATACTATCTTCATGGGATTTCAAAATCGTATAGATACTTGATAAAGTGCATCTGATATACAATTTAACGTTTCTTTAACTGAAATGTCTTACAAAAAGGGGACACTCTTTCAAATCGAAAGAAATTTCTTCAAATGGATTTACATATCTGATGATAGCGGACCACCGCTTGAAACGCGTTATGTAAAATTATAAAATCATAAAATTATAAGACAACAAAATAATCAATAAATGTTGAAAAATACATTTTACAAATGTTGGTAGCCTTACTCCTTTACATATATACTTTTCTTTCGTTGGAAATGCACTAATACTGTACTACTCTCTGTTCTTTCTTTGTATATATATATATATATATATATATATATATATATATATATATATATATATATATATATATATATATATATATATATATATATAAGGAGAACATACATAATATATAATGAAATGAAATTCCGTGGAGACAGTATGTATGAAAAAGACAAAATAAAAATAAATTGAACACAAGCAGAAATCATTGAAAATGAGATCATTACCGGCTCAGTTCGGATCAATGAACATATTCACAAGTAGTGGAGATTTAAAATGTGTTAGAAGAAGATGAAGAAAGAAGAAGATACGAAACGTGATGTTTTAGAACGTTAGTAACTATATGAAAATATATGCAGCGCGTGCGACAAAAACATAAACATTGGAAATGCCTGAGATGAGAAAGAACAAATAAGAAAAATAAAGGAAACTTATAAAAAACATTGAAAAAGAAATACATAACATCATAGATCAGATTACTTTAGTTGAGAGAAGTAATTATTTATCTAAAATCTAAGTACTGTATGTGAGTTGATTATCAGAGTGGCGAGTCTTTATGCCGGAAAACTATGCGGACACACACACTGAGATTTGCATGTATCACCATATATTATCGTCATTATCACTTGCCTCGTGACTTACTTATCATGAATATTGTTTAAGTACATACAAGTTCCGATGTTTACCGTCCTGAATGTACTATGTTCTAAGCGAGATTTTTAAATCTCTAAGATCTTCCGAACGACACATTAATATTCATAAAAACAGAGGTGCACAAAAAGTAGCTCCTATTGTCCGGAAGCCTGCCATGAATTCAATCAAGCATGACAGGAATAAGAAGTTGTGGATACATGTTTTCGCTGAATCAGATGGTTTAATCGCTAAATTTACATGTAACTACTATATATACATCCTGTTCGATTATCATATCGATAATGCACATGGCTTTTGAAAAAGAGTCTAATAGCATTTGTCTATGTTCCCAATATTTTCTGACTAATATATTTAAAAGAAATATCTGCTTTTGTAACCTGTTCTTTTACAAATAAATATGATAATGAATCAGTAACTATTTTTAACTACTGAATGTCAGATACATCTAAGCGTTGATGTTCTGCTGTTTATTGTTGTGATCGTTCTTTACTTTCAAATAGCGTTTATTATTACGGAACTTTACGACTTTATTGTATCCACACATGTGCAGCTTTACCTAAAATTGTACGTTCAACCTGCAAATCGAATGTCTCTTTTCGTATCATGATATCATCAATACTTGTGAAAGTTATAACTATCTTAGTCTGTAAAAGTGAATAATTAAATTATATATATATATATATATATATATATATATATATATAGATAGAGAGAGAGAGAGATAGAGATATAGTGTTCATATATATACACCCCCCCACACACACACATATATATATATATATATATATATATATATATATATATATATAGTCGTAGTGCAGATCTGAATTCAGTCTTCTTCGTGTAAATATATAAGTAACATTCGACTTTATTCATCTATATTGTCTACTTCTAGGCTAATACTCTGATTACAACTGTTCCCTTAAAATTCAATTACATCTTTGTAGGACAACTTTTCTATTACTATATGATTATTTTTGGAGCCTAATCACTTGTAGGAGAACATAACATTAAGTCTGTAAATCTTCAAACAAAGAAATTCTGCGCAAGAAATTCAAAGTGAAATTCATGTAAGTTTCCCATCGCATCGATTGCCATGTAGCACGGTACATTTTATTCGCCAAAGATCTATTTTTCATCATCATTTTTCGGCTGATTTCTTACTTGCAATTATATATTATTAGCAGGTCTATCCGACGTTTCTTGGGTGATAAAAATAGTAGAAGTTTAAAGGTGTGTGTTACATTTTTATATTTAAACTCCTATCTCTCTATAAATATGTATCTCTATATTTCTCTCCTTTTCCTTTCCCGCTTTTCCACATACCTCTCACGCACTCTTTCACCTCCGCCCAGCTGATTCCTCTCTCTTGTGTTTATGTATTGAAAATAAAATAATGTAAGTCATTCACGTGAGCTTTCAGTATAAATAATTATTGCTCCCGGCCAACACTGAGATTCTTCCCTGTCGTAAGAAAAATCATTAAATCTATAATTGTTCTAATATATTCCCGGGCAATGCATAGTTTCTTATCTCTCCCCACTGCATTAATAATATGATATAAACTGTTATGGTTCCGTACCTGTATGAAGAACAGATCAACTCGTCCATCCATTATAAAATGCGAGAAGCATTCCAACTACCTGACTTATCCACCCCAGTTCTATACTGGCAGTCCAGAACACTACTTCTTGTATATATATTTTTTTCTTTAGTCACACATCTTTGTCTATGTAACCCCATGTGTTCGTGTCTTTATTTCGACCCCTAACATACTCACAACAAACTGGCAACGAGGCAATTCGAACTGACACGGGTCGCCAACTAACGGTCGACAAAGTACCCACACTTCTACAGGAAACCACAACGAAACTATCGACGAGTTACAACAGAAAAAAAAACACAACAAAACAACGAAGGGTTTTTGCCGGAACCTTCGTACAAACAAATTAAAAGGAACAAAACTTGATTCAATCGAATACACATTGTCTAGTTCTGAAAACAATTTATCGGTGAAGAAAAAAAAACACGATAAACAAAATTGATTATTTTCTTAATTGAAATTAGGGTCAGTTTTTTTTTTATCTCTCTCCCTACATTGTTATTTTGACTCTATTGGAATATGTGACAAATAAAGGAATATATGATTTTATTTCCACCGAATAGAATAAAAATTGTGAAACAGTATTTTTTTCTTTCTAAAACATAAACGCGTAAAGCGTAGTAAAAAAAGGTTTCATAATCTTTTCACAACTAAGATGGTGTCTAGCAAGCGCTCATCTAAGGAAAATACCTTCTTACAAAGCCATACTAATAAAGACAATATTCATTTTCTAAAAAAAAAAGAAATTTAAAACAAAAAGTCAATCATCGCGGAATTAACCAGATTTCAAATCCCCCAGCATCAACAGGCCGAGGAGAAATTTTAAAAAGCTTTTACTCGAGCAAAATGAAAGACAACAACAACAGCTACAGCAAACTGAAGACAAGTTTCAAAAGCTTCTCCCCGAGCAAAATTTAAAGATGTGTCAGCAAAAGAAAGAAAATGACGACAGATTGGAAACACTTAGACAAACAATATCGCGTAGAGATCAAGGGGATGAAAATGACAACGCGTTTTCGTAGAACGCCGTGTGGAACGCCATCGATAATTTCACATATTTTCAACAGGGTCACAACATAAACCTATATTCCCTTTTGTGTATTCTCGGACAACGCTGAGTTATTTGGTATGCCCCTTCTCCCTCAAGCATATTAAACATTTAAAATGTACTTCTGTATTAGAGCACGCAGCTGCTCTATCTTGAATATCGAACACTAACTCCCGAGCAATGCAGAGTAAGTGACCATCTTTCCCCTAGGAACGCGGCGTTTACAAACACTTGCTCTATAAAATATTACTCTATTTATGATATTATCGACTCTCGGGCAACGCTTAATCAACACAGTTGCTCTATATATTACATTGAGTACTTTGGATTAACTCCTACTACTTATCGAATATCATAGTGTATTATTACTATTACGACTCCCGCGCAAAACTGAGTTTAAAAAAATACTAATGACTTATTTCTCCCGGGTAACGCTGCGTTCAAACACCCATGCTCTATAAATGATGTTGACCACTTAAAAATGACTTTATACCACTTACCAAATATAAAACTGTAATCGTACATTTATTGTTTGTGTGTAAGGCGCTACTGAAACCACCTAAATAAAATTAAGGATACACCCAGGTGACTACTAAAACGACCATTTGCCAGTTTTTTACTCATAACTATAGTCTAAAAAGAAGCTAAAGAAAACGTTAATACTATTTAAAGAACATGCCGAGCGGATATAACATATTGCAATTAAAGTGTTTTGTTTTTTATTGAGTTATGGCTGAAAAACTCGCCCCCTCCAGCCATGACGAAATTTTCTTTATAGCGTCCTTTACGGGGTGCACTTAGAGATTCGGAAATACTCCCATTATCTTTCCGGGTTAATTTTACAAAATACCTCACTTTAAAAAGGCATGTGCATTCTCTAATTATTTTTCTATAGCGCACAAACACAAACACAGAAATTGAGTTATATATATATATATATATATATATATATAACAGAAATTGAGTTATATATATATATATATATATATATATATATATATATATATATATATATATATATATGTGCATATATATATATATATATATATATATTCGCTATTGATGATCCTTTCTTTATCAATATAATTGATGAACGAAATACCTTGCGAATCAAAAATTCCGGAGGTCAAATCTTTGTCAGTTGATGTTAGCATCTTTTCTTGCTTTCGACGGCTTTAAACTGCAACTATACTCTCAGAGGCCTGCTGATTAACTCGGGAGGGACGTGATATATGTGTGTTACATCCATGCAAATCACCTTCTTATTGATTTGAATTTGTTACAAATTACGCTCTTAATCCTCGACGCTTTGTTATTTTTGCTTAACTCTGAGCCAATGCGGCACCTACCGTGAACACAACTCTCTTATTGATAAATTGTCATGCAAAATGATGCATACTTTGCCTTTTGACATTGTAGCTCTTCTGCTATCTTACGGAACTTCAATTGACGATAGACCCGAAGCAGAGTCTGAATAACACTTCGCAAGCCATTCCTATGATTGAACGTTTTGTTTAATATCAGAAAGTAATAATTCAACAACAGACGAACTTCAAATTCTTCTATTGTTTAGACAATTTGAAACAGTAGCTTCACTTTCATCTGTAACTTTTTAACTAATGATGCGATTGTGGGGAAATGTTGACACGTTCCATCACAATTTCAATGCTTTATAGAAATTAAACATCATTTGGGTGTTCATGAGTGTCGCTATTTCTCATATATATCACAGTTTATTTATGTTTAAATGAAATAAAAGTCGAACACATAATAAACTAACGATTGTAATACTGTTCACGGGTAGGTCAAATAAATTTATGAATAGAAAATCAAATCCCGACTGCTGTTTCATCATACACGCCCATCATATGTTATCATCGTTTCTATGCACGTAATCGCGTGTGTTGGGTGTCTGTGTAGGAATATCTCTTACTCTGGATCTCACAAACTGATGCACCGTTTCAAAGTTCCTTTCTTAAGGCTATTACGCGATTGGCTTCATTTTATCTAAGCTTATTATATTTCACCCATATATACGTTGTCATAGAGAGTTAAGTGAGAAGGGAATAGAGATAAAGTTTTCAAAAAATGAAAGTAAAGATACAATGTGAAAATCGATGGATAATTATTTGCAGAACCAAATAATGGTCAGTGGGTTTCAATATATCAAAGGAAACGATTGGATATCGAAGTATTGAATTTGATCATTGATTATATTCATACCGGAGACAGAGATGTCCGGTATGAACATTTAACAAATAAATTTTGGACAAAGAATTTAAGTAATATGTTTCGTATATACTCTCTTTCTGATTATATTTTTTTATGTTCGCAAATGTATCCACTAATGGGAGTTGTAGTACAGCCACAATGAACTTGTGAGATACTTACGCTTAAGGCATCACATCCTGAAGACTTTTAAAGTGCCGAAAGAACATCGTCCTTAGAAGATGACCAATATACGCTTCTGAAGAAAAAAAACACACATAAACAAGGAGAGAGAGAGTGAGAGAGAGAGAGAGAGAGAGAGAGAGAGCAACTACGTCTTTGAGCCTACCGCCTAAATAAAAGGAAGCAACTGCCATCCTTTAGAAGGTAAAACATTGCTAGGATCGAGCTCGTCATGATTCTCTGCACTAGCGGAGACGCACCACCACAACCAGTAAACGACGGCCAACTTCACTGATGATTGACAACAGTGGCGATGGGCAAGCACAAGTAAATACTATCGAGACAACATTCGACTCATTACTAATTTCTCGTGGCTCAGACAAAATAAGTGTTCATAATTTGACAACTGCGTAAAAATAACATCAAATCATCAGTTTTTTGTATGTAATAATCATAATTAAACACATACAAACATATTTAACGAGTTATTACTCAAGAGTAACGATACCTCGAACTTTGTTACATTATGAGCCGAAATATCTAACGGAGAAATAACCAATTCCAAATTGTTGCATATAATCGATCATAAAGGATTCGAGTCCTACAAGATAGAAGCAGTGTGAGAGTTATTGCTAGGGTTAGGGTTTTACTGGAAATTGTATAAAATCTGTTCATGAATTGTGAATCATTTGACTTGTGTTTTAATAAAAAAATATGTACACGTGGGTAAAAAAATAATTAAGAAGATTACAAAACATGACATTAATTGAAATTTTACAAACACGTTAAACGGAAAGTTGATAGTAGTTTTGTTTGAATTGGTTTTATTGCAACAATATGATAATGTTATACAGACAACTGATATTCTGAACAATAACAAATAGATATACAAATGTATATAACTATATAAAATAATGCTTATCATAATTATCAGTCATTCACACATATAAGTTTATAGAAGTGATACACTTTCGCCAGTTCTAGTATAGAAGGATAACGGCACTTTGGTTTCATTTTTATATCATAAACAAACATCAAAAACTGACAAGATGAATTGTTCGTCTTCAACAATTTCACTATAATTCTCATAAAATGGAAATAAAATGCAAAAGTGACGCACTGCCTAGACATACAGCAAATAACTTCTTAACATTTTAATAAATAATCAGTATCGCATTTAAAATTAATGTCTTAATATCATATTTGAGTATTTCATATTGTTCAAAATTAAATATAATAATAGTTGAAATGTTCTAAACAATAATATACTGGCTTTATTCACGCAATGGTAGATACATATTGCTGATCGGAATTAATTCAAAATAGAGTCATATTTAAAAATGTTACTGGAAAAGAACTGAACATCACCTTTGGAATATGAAGTCATGCAATACATATTTACAGAGCGGTTTTCTTTAAAAGAAATACGTGTTGACGCTACCTGTATGTAAAACGAAAACTAATTACAATGAATCGAAACGAACTCGTTATTATTTTATTATGTTAAATAAAAAAATAATAATTATTTAAAAATACGTTCTTTCCTAAGATATTCTTATTACTAATCTTTTTTATATCACGAAACGAATAAAAGATATTTCAAATAAATTAATTTCGTGTTTGTATTGTCTAATGTAGTTCAGTGATTTAAAGTAATCTACTGATAATTACCTCTAGTGATTGAAGATGCAGCGAAAGAAAATGTAAATGGTGTATTTAGGTTAAATTAATAAGCTAATAGTTGAAACATATTTAAATATTCTCACTGATTGCATATCGATCTCGCAATTAAATATTGACTTCATATATATATATATATATATATATATATATATATATATATATATATATATATATATATATATATATATATATATCCGGCTGTTTTACTGATGGAATACTTTATTTCAGCGTCCAGATAAAATCGGGTCATCAGGAAATAATACGCACCGTGTCAGAGCCTTTATCTCGACGGTTTTTTTGCGTATCCGCTCCCCTCACTGATGTGAGGTGTCATTATCTGAATCGCATTTCAATCTAACTGTTCCATAAAATCAAAACAACTGACTTTCCAACGGGTTAAAGTCGCATGTGTCGTTTGAGGATTTAGCGTCTCGTATGCTTTGTTTTTATTTTTAACGGCTGAGCGTTTTACGTAATTGTTGTATGAACATGATCTCTTTTATCGAAAACATTCAGTGATTTTAAGGAATTAACTTATAGTTACCGCTAGGTATTGCAGATGGATTGAAAGAAAATGTAAATTGTGGATTTAGCTGCCTTTACTAATCTAATAGTTGAAAATTAGTTGAATGTTCTCACTGTTTGCGTATCGATCTCGCAACGAGAACACACACGTATAGTAAATGATTAATGAACAATTTTTGTTAACACATGTCGAATGGAAAGGACTACTACAGGCCAAGACATTGAGATATTTCAGCGATCCTTGTAGATTATGGTTCATCCAGGAACTACAAATTGTACATTGCATGCGCTTCAACAAAACATATCTGTAAAGTAACAAAATATACATTGAAATGCTATTCATAATATTTTAATACTGAAATATATGAAAGATTTCGATATTTTACAGGAATAATGGTACAAACAAAATATTTTAGATTTTTCTAACGTGGGAGTACATTTACCTGATATTTATGTGACGTAATTAAAAGTGAGGGCAGCTTAACTCCCATTCAAACAAAACAATTAGTACTCATTGATTGAATGCAATGAAAACGGTAACGAGAGGAGATATCATTTCAAATGTGGTAACAGTGCCAACTGCATTGCTAAGGCGACGTTGAGATTCAACAGCATAAGTTTAACAATACATATATTGGAAAATAAAGAAATTGAATCTCCCGAATTACTGCAATATACATACGAGGTTTTAACACCAAGCATTTTATTAAAGATCCGACTGTTTCAATGAATTTCAGCGTTAACTCGTTTACCATATTTAGTCCTGCTAACCCATTATTTTATCTCAAAGTTTTGGAGACAATCTACGTTCTTTTAAACCAGCCCTTCCTCTGTAAACAGCATATATTTGTCCTAAAACTTTAAATAATAAATAGAAAATCTTTCACTTGCAATCATACAAGTTTGTACATATATATACATATATATATATATTTATATATATATATATGAATATATTATAGTGCTGTTAGGCAAACATTGAAGGAATTAAAACTATTAATGACGAATCTAAATAAAATCATTGCTTTTTATTTTTAAGCTGTAAGTTTTTTTGCGACACGTTGGAAGCACGAATAAATATGTATCTATTTTTTAGTCATATATTTCAGAGACCCTTTGTCCTTCGATTGTCGCTCACAAATGTCGAAAATATTAAATCGGTTGACATCTTTCTGTTAGTTTTAAATGTATCGATCTCAACCGTTTTATTTATTTAAAATATTTCACTCCAAACAAAGTAGACCCCAACTGTAGACGTAAGGGACTACTGAGAATTAGGGTGTAGGTTTTGAGTATTATCTTTCCTTGGAAGCCGTGTAGAGATCTGTATGTTTACATTAGTTTTAAAACTCTGTTTGTCGGTACAATCAGGGAAACAGGGGGTAAGAAGGGAGTTTCAGAGTGCGCTCGCACGAGAAATAAAGCTACTGGAGTAGAAGGCTCTCAACCATCTGGTGATCTCTACAGTGAATGGGGTGGATTTAGCAAATTGTCGAGTTGGTGTAGTGTATTAATGTCGAGGTGGCACCAGAGTAGCTAGTTCATCGGAGCACACTCCAAGTATTTGTAAAACAAGCACGAGGATGCTACATTGTGGTGATGGGACAGGAGATGGAGCTTGGTTGATAGTGAAGCACTTATTATATTATCACTCTTTTGGGGTTTTTTTCTAAGAGGGAGAGACTAGTTGATAATGCACCAGCCCAGATGTCGCAACAATACTCCATACATGGACGCATACTGCCTTTGTAGATATACAGGATAATTTCAGGTGTGATGAGTTTATTAGCACGGTAGAAGAAGCTCATCTTTTTTTGCTGCAGCCCTGGCAATGTCCTCAATGTATTTGTTCCAATGCATGTTACCTGTTAAGGTTAGGCCGAATAGTTTGAATGCTGAACTCTCATGTAAGGTGTTATTTGCCATGACAATCCGTGTTGTAAAGTTTGCGTTTATTCCTGCAATATTTTGAATACATTATATTATGCTATATATTGACTTGTGATAGAAATAATAACAAAAAAAGAAAAGACTATTCACAGAATATTTCAACTCTTTCCGTTTAAATTTTTAAACTCCCTCCTAAAATATTTTTTGAACTTGGGACGCACGAAAAATGTTTTTTTTTATATTTCTTTTTCTGCAGTTTCATTTCAATATTTTTATTTTATTATGTTAACCTCACGATAAAATCCTGTCGGGGTGCTAAATTGTTCTCCTCCTTAATTTGTGTATGTTTTTATGTCACATGTTGTGTATAACCGGTCAATTGAAATATTATTTTATTATATGTGTATACATGGTGACTTTGGCGTTATTGACTGGTTCAAAACCATCGTATACAAATGTGAATAAAATTACGTATGCATATTGTTGTGTATGATGATGAAAATAAAAAGAAACAGATGGTGTGGAACTACAAAAATGTGAAAGCCTGCATCCTAATATATATATATATATATATATATATATATATATATTATGATGCATCTTCTTTTGCAGGCAAGTATTGTTGAATATAAGAGACAACTTATGTCTGGAGATCCTTTGGTAGATCATTTGGTAGATCCTTTACTGAAAATTGATACATACAAAATTATATCTCCTTATAAAATTGTATGTGAATATATGAAATACTAATACATATATATATATATATATACATATATATATATATATATATATATATATATATATATATATATATATATATATATATATATATATACTTACATTTTCCCTTGGGAATATAACTTAACTGAGTTGACCAGCACTTGGCATTTTTTGTGTGTGGCCAATCTGAAATCTACTTTCCATCCCTCTTTTCTGCCTAAATATTATTTTTATCTGAATCCCTTAACCCCCCTCCACTTGTTAGATTACACTCTTCCTCCGATCGTTTTTCTCTTTTTCTCTCTCCTTTTCTTTTTTCTTTTTCTTTTCTTGTCTTTCTTTTCTCTTCTTTTCTTCTTTTTCCCAAATAATTTTAATACATTACAACGATTCGTCTTTGACCCCATTGAAGCATTTGCCTTGGAATACGCCTAACTGAAAACAGGAAGAATATTGTTTTCCTTGAAATGGCCGCTTTTATTTGATTCCTCTCCGTGGACAACAGACCTGAGTGAACTCGCCGTCGTTGGATTTTTCTACAGATTCCTCTGGATTTACCAATATTTCTGAGCCCTACGTTTTTTGGATTTCGTTATTGTTGATTCCCATGCCCGTTTGAACTTTTAGGAAGTTTTTTTTTATAGAAGTTTTTTTGATTTTTTAAATTTTTTTAATTTTTAATTTTAATTTTGAAAGAAAACTTTTTCAAATTTGGAACATTGTACAGTCCTACCCTATCAACTTATCAACGATAATTTTTCCTCTGATGATAAGATTTTAATCTTTGAAAAACCTGGTTTAAGGAAAGAAATAGATGAAAAATAAATGTTTTTATTAACTAAACTACTCCTTGTTTTGAACAACTGAAAATACCGATTTGCTTCCATGTGCAGGTCTTACTAATTTTCATTGACGTACCATATATATATATATATATATATATATATATATATATATGTATGTATAGGTGTATACATATATATATATATATATATATATATATATATATATATATATATATATATATATAGATAGATAGATAGATAGATAGATAGATAGATAGATAGATAGATATGCGGGTATGCGGTTCGAGCAAAGGCTGGCTGTATTACTAATGTACTGAACATTAATTCATTTTTATAGCAAAAATATTTTAAAACGCATATTCGCGTATGACATCGAATATACTTTTCAACAAAAATATAACTTGATTTACTTCCCACTTAAATATTCTCAAAATGTTCCAGCGTCAATAATCTCCTTCCATTTACTTAAGAAGTGCAATCACGTTTTTATACGAGTGCATACTACCAACCATAACATTTCCTGACATAATTTATACTGACATACCTACCCAATCAAAACATCTAGAAATATAGTATTTTTAGGTTATGAATTCATTTCAAAGCCGAGTGCATTTCGTCTAACGTTCTGATAATCTACTGACACTTAACTGCAATGTTCACATTTTTAATTTATTTAACTTGTTTTATCCGAAATCGTCAGTGGAATAGAATTTTCTAAAGTTTTTCTTCGAATTAACCTTCTTGAGAACGTAGTAAATGACAGTGACACTTAATAAGTTCGTACGATCATGGGAACATCCAATTGCGAGAAGTGTTACAGCCAGTGTATACAAAAGAAACATTGCTTTAAATATGTGTCCTACTTAAAATACACGTGGAAATAAATTGTCTTTATTACTTCATACAGGTATTGATTCTTTATTTATTTTAGGATTAATAAATCGAATGTGTTATTCCTAATTTATAAATAGAAGTCATATTATTTAGTTGGTATTTTGCTTTCATGCAGTTGCATCGTTTTTCTCGGTATTACGGCGCTACGTGTCAATTTACATTGGTGGGTGTGATACTTGGTAAGACTTTATAGAAATGTATACTCACGGGCATATAATAATAGCTTCTATTTATTGTCGATTATAATCATATACAAACGAAATACAAGTAATATATATATATATATATATATATATATATATATATAGAGAGAGAGAGAGAGAGAGAGATTAGTGGATTACCCGTCCCAAGGAAAGGGGTGATCAATAAATATAGCATTAGGTTTAACTTTAATGTTCCTCCTTCCTTCTTTCGGGATATGATACGGTTTTGATGACACCAATTAAATGATTTTTTTATGAAGACAAAAAATAATGTTTACAGGTAACTCAGTCTGTTGTCCGGAATACATATCGTATCATTCATGATGATGAGCGCAATAGTTTAGGATTGTACCATAGATACCTGTATTATTGATGCTAATACCTATATTTCTGATTCGTCTCAGAAAACATATTTTTTAATCTAAATTCAATAATATTTCTCATGCGTGTTTCACTTTGCTGTGAAACACGCATGAGAAATATTATTGAATTTAGATTAAAACATATGTTTTTGGAGACGAATCAGAAATACCGGTATTCGCTGGACTGTAAAAATAAAGAAATAAAAAATAAGAAATAAAATAATCATGTTTTTGGAATTATTTTTTGTATGGTAATTCAAATGAAACTATAATATATATATATATATATATATATATATATATATATATATATATATATATATATATATATATTGTTGTTTATTTAAGAATAACAAATAGCTTTTTAAAAAACGATGTATATATATATATATATATATATATATATATATATATATATATTAGCTATGTGTTTACGTCTATTCTCGTTTGTTTTCTCAGTGTGCTTTGTTAATTCCCTTTGTCTCTTTCCTTTTCTAATCGCCATTGTTGACTAAAAGTCTGATAAAACAGACAAACACTTGGAACAAATAATTACTTTATTGCAGTCTTTGACCTAATGTGTGGAAATCTTGCGAAGCTCGTTTTGGGACCAAGGAGCATCATAACCGACCGCGACTATTTTCTATAGGAGATTATCACAAATAATATATTGCAGTGCCTTTAAACTGATATACGAAGGAGAGAGAAAGAAAAATAGAGAGATAGAAATAGAGAAAGAGAGAGAGAGAGCGACATACAGATTGTCCCGGCAAAAATTGGCGTTGCTACTGTTTGCCTTGAACCACTATTTGCATTGGATAACGGTTGTCTGAACTCTATTATCACTGGATCAACAATATACCGTTTGGGTATCGACGCGTTGCAATATATTTCATTAATTCCATAGAATTACAGGTAAATACATCTAATATTATGGTGAAGTGTGGCGCGGCATTAATTGAACTGCTTGTAGAATGTGTGTGTTTTTACGGTTCGAGTATTTCAGCTATGTTTTGTTATTAAATGTCAAATGAAAGTATAAGTATTTCCCAGTTTGTATTACTGCATATCGACCCTTTTGTGATTATTTAATTCTGAGACACAATATACCCAGGCAGAACAAAGTCAATAGACACCCCAAAAAATAACAATGGTAAAAATGTATGTTTACTCTGCTGTCTGGTAAAATTAAAATTCTGGGTAACTTTCATCTGCCGAATGTATTATATAAATGACAGTTGTGTGTATGTGTGTGTGTGTGTATGTGTCTGTATGTCTGTCTAGCTAAAACTACAAAGCAAAGACCCACAAAGTTAATATATCATTGATGTTCGTTGACGGGAATAAACACTATTACAAATTTAGAAAAAAAGAATGTTTACCCTAAACTGGCGCAGATGTTCTCAGTGGTTATTTGTCATTTATTATATGTGCAAACTAAATGGAAGTACCTAGGTCTTTTCAATCAAAGAGTAATGTGATTATTCTACAATAAAACTATGAAAAAATAATGTGTTTGTGTGTATTTGTGTGTATGTCCAGAGAGGGGAATAGGCTGGAAGGAGTACAAACATGGGGTTGTAGAGAAGGAGGGGGAAAACAATGAATGTGGTAAACAGATAGAGATAGTAAGACAGATAGAGAGCGGTACATAAGTAGAAGTTTTATTGGAAACATATTACATGTTTGCCCTGGGTAACGCCGGATATTCTTGCTAGTTTTATTATAATGCCAGTTTTACCCAATAAGGTGAAGTTGTCTTGCTTTTGAAATTGATATAGTTCATGTACTTGCTTATTGTACGATACTCAATCTGTTTAAGAGGACTTTATCACGTGCTTTTGAGCAAGTTTTTATCGTTTCACATAGAATTGATATGAATCATATTAAGTTAAATATTATAATTTGCATGAATCCTATAGATATTTTTATTCGGCTATTGTATTGGCTTGAGTAGTTCTTTAGCACTTGAAACACATCTTTCATATGATTCCTCTGATGTTGTGTAAAGAAAAAAGTATATTGTTGATATAGTTGTTTCAGCTATATGTATATGTCCTTTACGATCTCAAATGGTAAAGTTGTTGATTTTATGAATTTCTTTTAACTTTTTAACTCGTTACGTGAAAGTACGAATAACAATTTTTATTAGTGAAACAAGTTGAACAATGAATATGCTTGAATAATCCTGATTTGTTCTGTTATAGTTGTGGTTAATGTTCTTTGGTGGAAAACAGAAGAATACAAATTGACTATTTAGTGAAAACATTCTTGGAGATCAATACAAGTCATGAACACCTAACTTAGTATGCACGACTTGCAAAGAGGTACTGACAGTCGTGACTATGGGTTTACGGAAATGTTTAATATTTCGCGTGTCAATGTTTTGGAGAGAGTAGAACACCATTATGATGATAGTTACTTTTTTGTGTCACTTTTAAATGTGTAAATACAATTGTCCTTAATTAAACATCATGTATGATCTTAGATTGAGTTATGAGTAATGCTTATT
Source organism: Sepiola atlantica (assembly GCA_963556195.1). Taxonomy (NCBI): domain Eukaryota; kingdom Metazoa; phylum Mollusca; class Cephalopoda; order Sepiida; family Sepiolidae; genus Sepiola; species Sepiola atlantica. The sequence continues at coordinate 154,991,090 of OY744516.1, forward strand.
GTTCGAGGGAGCGTATTAGCGTATGCAACTAGATGAAGGAAATTGCAAGATGTTATCTTTTTAATTTGAGGAAATAGGAATTCATACACTTCACATTTCATGAAAAGACAAACAAATTAAATAATTCTATTTAAATACACCAAAAATCTGATCTGATTACAGAACACGGACCATATTTTTCGATTCAGCTTATTCAAATTCGCCAAAACTTGTAGTAGCTCTCTGACAGCAAAGTATGTGCTAACCAGTTTAATTCATACATATTTAAATTGGCTGCTTTCATCCTAAGCGCACAGCAACAGTAAAGTTTTAAACATCGATATTTATACTGATTGAGATTTGTTTGAGTTTCAGTTATTTATATACTTATCATATATTACCATTTCTTAAATATACTAGAGAAGCTATATCATACGTTACACTGAAGGTGGACTTAATCAGCATCTAATCGTCGTAATCATTGGGATTCCACTTTCCAGTGATCGCTAAATTCCTTATAGAAGGGAAACACTCAATATATGTACGCCTAGGTCCATCGGGACACTCTGCGTGAGGTCTTCATTATTGAAGGCAATCAAGATGTCTATTCACTTCTGTCATGGCTGTGTACGTCTCTTCTATATGTTTACCGGTATATACACCTTTTATTGTCATTTACTGCCCAGACATAATGGTACTTTAAACAATTATTTGCATACGATTAAAGTGCACACGCAGGTTAGAGTTGCAGGTCCACACTTTTTCTGTTTGCATTTGTACGTAAATGACGACAATAGATCAACGTAATATGACGTAACAACAACAACAACAACAACAAACGATGACCAAGACTAAAAGAAGATATTAAAATAGAAAACATTTTGTGTAAATAGCGTTGTCAGTTGCATACCTCCTAATTAATTCATTATTCTAAATTTAATTAATGTGTTTACTAATTCAAGCTATGAGTGTCATGCTTCTGAACCATCAGAACAATTTCTAGTATACAGGAATATCCTTTTGATCGAACATTTCAAAGAAAAATTCAAAAGAAAGGATCAAACAGTATAAAATAGAAACACACGAGGTCCGTCATAATTAAGGCTCTCTCTCTCTCTCTCTCTCTCTCTCTCTCTCTCTATATATATATATATATATATATATATATATATATATATATATATATATATAGTCTCGGAAGTTTCTCAACCATTAAAACTATATTAAAAAAAAAAAAGAAAAAAGAAAAAGCTTATAGTCCCAAGTCTTCCAATGGAAAATCACTCATGTAAGTCCATTTATTTTTTACAGTTATTATATTAGTTTATTTCTAACACTATTTTAAGGGATCATCAGTTGTTTACCATGAAAAACTTTTTCGGGAATTTAATATATATATATATATATATATATATAATTTTGTTTCTAGCTTTGCTGATACTTGAGAACTTCGAAAGCGAAAATCGTATACCTTTAAACTCAAGAAACAAATACGAACGTCATCGATCATGTTTTGACGCTCAGTGCCTCGTAGATTGATAAGTGCATTGAGCACACAGAACTTTAATAAATGTTTTAAGAAAAAACATGTTTCAGGCTGCAAAAAAACGTAAGAGTACCCTGTACTGCAATTGCATACTTCCTCCATGTTACACTTTTTATGTTAAAGTAAAATTCTATAATTACATACAGCGGACACAACATAGTAAGTCACGAGCATTATATACAAAAATGATTATATTTAAACGAAGTATCATTAACATTTAATATGTCCGTACCAACTTAGATATAAACAGACCCCATTAAATCGTATGCGAGCATTGCGGCTGCAAAGGTTAAATCACGTGCTTAGGAAAATGGCACTATATGTACAGATAAAATAGAATAATTTATTATAAGAACCAGGTTTATTTTAGTTGCGATTATCATTGATGACCAATAGCAATGATGGTATGTCCAGTTTCCATGAATAATTGCACAGTAATAAAAAAACAGAGGTTGCAATGGACTATACGTGTATTCTCGATGCTAATCTTAGTCTTAACAATTTGTTCATTTTCGAATAACCTTGTTCTTCGTTCTGTCTTTTGATAGCATTACCTATTTTAATATATATTCATACCTTACGCTTACACCCTATGTTTACTCTGTAATAAGTATTGTTAGAGAAGGTCAGTCTCTACAATTTTTGGAGAACTTATTTAAGAAAACCGTAACTCTAAAAACCTGTTTTTCATAAATAACTGCTTGGGGATGTTAAATATCAATATTCATTATATAATGTTCATAGTACGCATGGTTATACTTAAATAAATTCAATTTTGTATTTTAAATAACATCATATTAGTTATATATATTTGGGATATTCTTGAAAATAAAAGTTTATACCGAGTCAAAAGTATATTGAGATTACTATTGACAACCTCATGCTTCTCGTGTCTCTTTAATCTTCCCATTCCATTAACGGGCTAAGGGATTACGGTTTTTCAAGGTTGATTCTTGTCTTGAGTGGTTGCTATGTAGATATTCTCAATCGTGTCATAGTATTCATTGTTATTCAACTGTTTTTATATCTGTCTAAAAACAATATCATGGATGTTGTTGAGACTCACACACTGGCAAATCATGAGTACATAAAGGTTTGATATTCATAATAAAATAACTCCGAAGATACATTAGTGTTTCGTATGTGTCCGTATGCAATACATTTGACTCATTTTTAATTGTATATAATTACTTATTAGTTATATATATTTTCGACATCCGCTACAAAAAGTCATAGTGTCATAAATATCTATTTATATCCATTATCCTTCTCCCACTGTGATTGTCATAAGTACATGTCTGTGCGAATACCAACTTAATTACATGGATATTTCTATTTATTATCAGCTAAATTTATACAATTATACAAATTACCATTTTTTACTTGTTATGTATGACTTGGTATCACTTTTCAATGTGATGTAACGTAATGTATCTGATTCTGGATGAAATGCGAAACTTTCATTTGGGAACTAGACGACCTATATAAAGATTTTGTAATGTAAGATTTGTTGGTAATTAGATTATGAAGGGACGCCATGCGTTAGAATATGCGCTGTGATATTTTCTATAGAAAGATGATGATTTCACTAGTCGATAAGAATAAGGGGGAAGCTAAGGATTTTGACACACATAATGTAGTGCTATAAAATATAGACATGCTGCTGACAAAAAGACTTTAACTTTCTCTCTTTAATATCGCCCTCTACGTCTCTCTCTCTCTCTCTCTCGATGTATATGTAGGTATGCCCATCTCACACACGTACTCTCTCCCAATCTGACTTAGGTAGATTGACTTTTTTGTTCTCAACCTGTATCTGCCTGACGAACTAAGAAACAAATTACATATTCATTACGGATATAGATAATCATCATATAAGTGGGTATAACCTTTCAGCATGGCGGTTGTACCATTGTGTTCATGTATGTGACGATATTTGCTAAATGCATCTTCACGGCTTTATTTTTGCAGTTCCTCCTATTCCCCAGTGTTAACACATCTAGAACTCGTCAGTCGTAACGTAGTTTAACTTCGTAATCAAACCGGAACCGATGTGTCAACGTGAATGCGTATGAAATATTTATTTATATATATATATATATATATATATATATATATATATATATATATATATATGTGTGTGTGTGTATATATAATGTAAGTCGAGATAAATAAAATTAGAACATTATTTGCAAGTATTCATGCACAAATAATATTTGGCGTACTATCGTTGCTAAAAAGAATTGTAGAATTCATTATTTATTATATTTTAGATGATTCCAAAAAGTATTTTCGTCTGCCTCTCTTCATAATATAATCACATTCAGAAGTCAAGAGAAAAAAACACGATATTTTAGCATTACTTGGAGTAATCATATACCCCATTAACTTGGAAACACCGGAGATATTTATCATGAAATTTCACAGTACGTTCAATGTAAAACGAACATATAACGAATACTTTTATTTAAAATATAAAGGATACTGCAAATTTAAAATATTAACATCTAGAAAGAACAACATATAGATACAAAACAAAGATTGTAAAATTATCAATTAAAAAAATGAAGCAGTACTTTAGAAAATAGTAATATTAGTAAGAGGAAAGTAAAAGATGATTAAAGATAATAAAATATAGGTTTGATAATAAAAAACAATAACACCTAAAAGCAATAAAGTACAGATTATAACTAAATATACATTAAAATACTTTTAAGATAACAAAATATAATATGGAACATACAGAAGATAAACAAAATACATTTTTAAATTGTAATTATACAAAAAAGTTATCATTAAGAAAATATAAGAATACTGAAAAATAATAAAAAGCATCAGAACAGTAATTAGAAACAATAATAAAAATCAAAATTAAATATTTCACAAAATGATACAAAATAGCAAGAACAATAAATGAATTCAAATATAAAAAAATAAAAATAAAAGATATATAAATATTTAGAAAAAAAGAAACATAAAACAAATAATAAATATCATTAGAAAAATAATAAGAGAGAAAGAATAAGAAAAATGGAAATGTTATTAAAAGGACTAAAATTGATATTATATACTATATATATATATATATATATATATATATATATAAAAATATAATGAATGTTTTTATTCAAACATGTACAAGGTCTGCTACACTGGCATGTCGATGTTACCGATCTACATCTCTTAAGAGCTGAGGTCTCATCAGGCAGATAATTATTTTATGATCCAACCTGGTCGCTGAATTCCAGGAAGAATGAAGTCAAGCAAAGAAGAAGAGGAGAAAGAAATAAAAGTCATGTGACCGATTTTAAAAATATGATTGCCGTTAGTAATTAATATTTTCATTTTTTATTTTTTTATTTTTTATATCCAACGCTGGTAGTAGAAAGGAGGGGGGCGAGGAAAAGAAAAATAGAAGAAAAAGAAAAGGAAGAAAAAAATATTTGCCGTTAGAAAAGTTTAATTTACAGTTATTTATATATTTATTTTTTATTTTTATTTTTATCCAACGCTTAACAAGGGTAGGGGGGTGAAGAAAAAGAAAAAGAAAAAGAAAAGGGAAAGGGGAGAGGGGTAGAGGGAGGTAAGGAGTGGATTTCTATAGCCATTTAGGATTTGTTGCCGGCTGAGAATGGTTAATGTAAGATTCGAGTTAAATTCATATTTATTTTTATCCAGCGCTGGGCTGGATAGAAGGGGTCGGGGAGATGAAACAAGAGAGAAAGAGAAGATAAAGAAAGAGAAGAAGGGGAGGTGTCAAGATTGTATGTTTGTAGCCCCTTAAGAAAATTATTGTGTCTGCTTCCTCTATATGACATTGTCTCAATTTATTTCAATGCAGACATATAACAGTTTGATTCCCTTTGGATTTCTACCCTGTGGATGTTTACCCTACCTGGATTACTATATATATATACATATATGTGAAACAGCGAAACAGGCTGTATGTGGATGACTATATATATATATATATATATATATATATATATATATATATATATATATATATATATATATATATATTTATGGTAATCGCTCCAAACAAAGCATGAAACGACTTCATGTAAGGAGCTTAACAAAGAAATATGATTATCGCAAAGACTAAAGATGCCCATTCGCCTATATTCTTAAAATACCAAAGCTATAAGTTGGAGGAAAACAGTCATAGAGAGAAAGAGAGAGAGAGAGAGAGAGAGAGAGAAAGAGAGAGAGAGAGAGAAAGAGAGAGAGATGCACAAGCCTGCACCTCTTTAACAACTACTGGAATGAGAAGCTATATTACAATGAGATATGAAACATATATTTGCATACCAATGTGTCTGCTCGACTATCTGGCCCCTATGAGAAAACATTGTCAAGCGACGAAAGGTGTCTGTCCGACGAACAGCAAAAGCAAAATAAGCTGGCAACCAGAAGTATTCACTCTTTCATACTACGAACACAGACATATGCAACTCAACACTATCCTTGTTTGTTGTCACGCGGTAACACATTTAAATAAATCATTTCAATCGTACATGAAATCACTTTATTTATATTTATTTGAGCAGTCCATAACATTTAATGTCTTATTAATGGAGGTAGTCTGCTAATACATCCATCGATGCTATGACATATTATACCACTTATATCATATTAATTTTAACTCTTATCAAGAGATGTTTATTTTTTTATACGAATATTAAACGTGACTTAAAAGGTGTTTAGTAATAAAAATGAGCCAACCACCTACACTATAACAGCAACACTTCGATTTACTTTAGAATGTATTTAAGTCTTACTACTAAGTGTTATAGTGGGGTGGTAATACGTTGAAACTTATGTTCCTACACTGTGTTTGTATGAGGTTTCAAAGCAATCGATGTTTCGTATGATATTTAAATATAAATACGTATATGCATAAGTGTGTCGTGCACGGATTAACGTTACTTGCAATGCGTACGATAAGATTTAAGTAAAGTAGAGAATAATGAAAACTGATATGATCATTAATATACGTTATGTATTTTCGACAATAGTATACCTCTCCGGAGAAGAGTGTATTATTTCCGGAAATCTCAATAGCAATGTATATATAGTATAGTTTCAGACCATACAATAAAAAAAAACACGAATAAACTCACCTACGAAATCGTTTCGGTATTTTGCAAATTTCCAAATAGAAAAGTAATAGAAGCATATATATATATATATATATATATATATATATATATATATATATATATATAAATGGAAGAAATCCCCTAAATTCCTCTGCATCTCGCTTTCATCCATGAACACATTTGCAAAGAGGCAGAAACAAAAACTGAAGTAAAATATACGCAAACGAAACATTAGAGAAATAAAAAAGAAAGTTATATATATTTTATCAGTCGACTACTTTCTTATTCCTCTGCCTATCAGTATTTCTCTACTTTTGTTTTCTCACACGATATTCCCCCTGTGCTCTTCTTTTGTCCTTGTCTCATTCAGTCTTTCTCTATGTTATAAACGGTCGAGGAATAGACTTACATAAATATATATCGAACGCTCTAAAACGCCCAATAAAAATGAAAGAAAGTTTCTTTTTATCTCAATAAAAAATTCGTACCCTCTCTAAGCATGAATCTGGCTCATGTTAACCCTGAAGGCATACATATTAAAATAGTTTACACAACGTTCGCGAGTCCGCATCGAAACCAATTATGTAAGGCAGTTAAGTGCAGGCTCTTATTTTCGTTACATTACAGGGCACACACACGAAGTAAATGCGACTTTCCAGAGTCTAGTGTAGAACGATTTTATTTGCACATAATTATGCACGTATGAGATTAACTGAATGATTGTTTGATGTAGGGATAAAACAAATGAGTTCATTTGGTTACAGATCACAATAATTCTAATAGTTGGGTCAGTAATTGTGCCAAACTGCATAGAGTGAAATCCAGTCATCTTCATACATAATGAACAAGCTCATGCGATCATTTGTAGAGGAATGTAAATACATGTTAAAATGTGATTAGGTAACCGCTTGCGCCCTTACTACAACGGGGCGTTAAACAGACCCACAAAAGTTCAACAGTCTCTTTAAGTGTTGTCTGAATATTTAGAGTGGAATGTTCTTGTCTGTAAACAAACACAAATAGCAGGAACAACGTATTACCGAAGACTAGACCACACATACACTGTAAATATACTTTCTCTAACTTTGATTAACCCAGAGACATACTATCCTGGAAAAGCTGACCGATATATAAGTAATTCCAAGCGCTTTCATGGTCCAAAAAGCACAACTAATCCGTCAACCTAACCAGTAGCATCAACCTGGCAATCACTCTTACTACTGGTTTGTATTTAAGAATTGATAATCTAATAATCTACATTATTCATATAATCAAGACGATACCTGACAAACCGACACCCTCCTATAATTGATCGAATTTCGTTCAATAAACTTATATTAGAATAAGTCAGGTTCAGTTGACACGAGTGGGGATCATCGGCTGATATCCTTTATTCCATGTAACATCCATTATTCTACAATTGTTCAGACTTCCATGATATGCTTGTAGATTAACTTTTTTAAACCTAACACACCTTAGCGCGCGCCATGCTATATATACGAGATTTATTTTCAGATAGTGTTAGACTTTCACATCTCATGCAAGAACATAACAACTAAAACGTTCTCTTGTACGTATAGAGATTTCTACACTGTATTATTCATATATGAACAGTACTCAATACATGATTGACTCAGTTGATGTACTATATATCTGACATAATCGCGTGGGTACACCGGTTCTTGTTAGATCACCGAAGGTAAACAATGTGGACACTGCCCATCACCAGATGGGTGACAATTTGGGAATGCTAAACGCTGTACGTTGTCTTCTCATAACCGGGTTTACATGCGGCTGTGGTCTCTTTGTGAATTTAATATTCACTGTAAACTTCCTCCGTGAGAGAAAGCTGACACAGCCCGACCACGGCTAGATAACACACCAGTTAATAATGTAGTATATGCTTGTGCTTATTGTTAAACTTGTTGTGTGGGTTTAATTGTAACTATATATATCTAAACAGTATTCGACGTAGAAGTACTGGACGGAAATGCTACTAGCTGGAAAGCGTAAGGGATTAAATTATATTTCATCATAACTAATAACAAGGTGAACACCTTAAAATAAAAAGCACTACACAACAACGGGGTGCTGCAATCTCCAGGAACTAATCGACAAAGCAATCTGCAATCGAAAACACTGTCAGTTCACAAAGAAAAGATGCAGCACGATGATACATTTTTCAATTAGTTCAACCATTATTCTATGTACCGTCGGAAAAGCACTAGGACGTTTCGTACGTATCCCCCTATCTTTGCTCATTCAACAAACTCATTACAGCTTCTTACTGAGTTAGCTGTATCTAGTCGGTCATCGATGTTACATTGATTTGAGTTAAAGTCGTAGCCTTATCTATCTCTCTCTCACTATATATATATATATATATATATATATATATATATATATATATATATACTAATGCATGTGTTGTTGAAAACGACATAACTCTTCTGTTTAGTGATTCTTTTTTTTATTTTTCCATTCGTCAAATGATCTTTTTGACGTTGAAATGGAATGAATTAATGTAAGATCCGTGTGTTTGACTAACGTTTTCGATTCTCTCCGGAATCATCTTCAGGTCTTTAATGGCAAAAATTAATGAAAAGCGAGTGAAAGAATGGAATTTCTTAAAAAATACGCCGGATCACCGTTCACGTAAAAGACGGGCGACTGCATTTTAAAATGTGACGATTGAAACAGTTCTTCGTTTATTTATTAATTTTATTTATTATTCTTCTGATTATTTTTGATAATTTTAATTTAAAATAGTGGCTGATTTAATCTGGTCTAGTCTAATAATTATGGAGAATGAAAATGGGGGAGATAGGCAGTAAGTAATTTTAATAAGATGTCCCTATTTTTTAAATTGAATTAGGCGACACCGATTGGTGTCACTGAACAAAGCTAAGCATTTTAAAATAGTTTTACTTGTCTCATGTGAAATGTTATCAATTTTAAGTTGCTGTGTTTTTATGTATACGGCTTCAAGTATTTTTATTTTATTAAATTAGTTTCGGAATGTATTATTTTTGTGTTCATTACTAAGACCTGTATCAACTCAGATGTAGGGCAGTTGTGCGTTTGTAGGTGCTTGTATATTGAACTAATGTTGGCGGGATGCATAGTGAGGCGGCATGATAGAGTAGTTGTAAAACCAAGGTAGATATTATTATTTTGGGAGGTACATCCTCCTAAAAGGCATTTAAATTTATAAATTACATTGGTTCTTTTCTATTGTCTTTGGGGTTGAAGAGGGGTTGTTTTTTTACTACAAGGTTTTGCGTTGTGAATCTTTTATAATAAATAATTAATTTAATTTTGTTTTCTTTATCTTGGAAATATATATCGATGTGCAATATTCTTTATAGCTTTTTCTTCTAGTCTGAAATTTGGCTGTATTTGGTTGCAGTAATATATGTTGATGTAATTGGAGTCGTTATGTGTAAATAATACTACCAAACGCAAGTATGACTCCTGTGTCGGAAACAAATACGCAAGACGGGGGCCATGACAAGACTGTTGAATAAGAGTGAAATATCTGGCAAAATAAAGCACAAGCATTTCTAAATAATTCACCCAGTATTATTATATTTACATTGTATTTACGACTTACCCAGAATAATTTGTACATAACAGTAAAATACGAGGCTACATATAAGAATATATGATGAAAAGAATGCTGGATTATAGAGAAAACGTATTCGCTTGTGGGTCACATGGTTATCTGCCAGTTAACAGCTGAAAAAATTCAAAATAATGAACAATTACAGAAATGCTAAAAATGTAATTCGAGAAAATGTTTATATATGTTAAATGTTTGAAAACGAACTTGTGACAGAATTGCGACGCGACCAAGAATGAACATGTAATTAAATAAACACAGGAAAAAAAAAACTAAATATATGTGCGAATTGAACTGAGAAACACTAAATAATGAAAACACAGCATGAAAAAGAGACAACAGTGGAAAGATTAACAAAAAAATATATTGCGAGATTAAAAGAAAATAAGTTGAAAGTTGGCGGAACATTATAAAAAACACGAGAAGAATAGAAAAAAAAACAGAGAAAAGCTATTAGAGACCAAGGAGGTAATAACAGATGCTTAAAAAATATCTTCTATCAGTTCGAACTGAGAGAAAAGACGAAATAAATCAGAAAAGAGAAAAATCGATATAAAAGTTTTTAGCAAGCTAGTGCAGAATTAACTAAACAAAGATGAAAAATAATGTCAGTATCTGTCAAAATGTCATATTCGCGAAATTGCCTACGAGATGGTAAAAAAGATTTAACACAAATAATAATAATAATAATAATAATAATAATAATAATAATAATAATAATAATAATAATAATAACATATATAATAATAATAGAAAGAACCCACGTCAACCAAATGACAACTCTATCCGATTTTCTTTCGCGCATCATGTCCGAGTGCTTCTTATTTAATATTAAAACGCAAGGACGTGATGATGATCGTTTAATCTTATTTATTTTACATGTTTTTCGAATACGGATAATTTTAATAAGACACCACAGACAAGTTTAACAGATATGAACAACTAACATTAAAAATAGCAAATTAAGCGAATAAAAGAGTATGTGTTGCTTCCAATTAAGAGAAATGTTTTAAAAATATAATTAGCTTACTTCATACTTATACCATGGAAGACATGTGTATTATTGTTATATAACAGGATGGTTGTTACTGAAAATGCAAGAAAACATAGCTTCATAAAAAGGATAAGGGGTTTTCTCGTAGCCTACTTTACCTTTGTATGTTTACATTTCTGTAAAAATCTCTCAATGAAATTATAATTAGACAATCACCCATTATCTAATCTAGAATATGTTGTTATGCTTTTGAAAAGAATCATTATTAATAGTCATTTTTTTTTAATTTACATTTTTAGGCTACAGCATCAATTTCAAAATATACAATCAAAAGTTTACGAATTCAGAAGTACAAGTCGTGCTATCTTCTTTCCTCGAGGGTGTCGGTAGATCGACAGAATAGTCACCGGAAAAGCAATGAGTAAATATAACTAAGAAAACAATGTATAATATTTCGTATTAATTTTTTTTTTATATTCTAGAAACTAAAACTTACTAAACATAAGGTTACACATATATAAAGCATACACATCATGCCCTATCGTCATCACTTAACTTCATTGTAATGTATCAACTGTGCATACATTAAACATGCAAAAAAGTTTGTGGATCCTGTAAAGACTGTTAGAGAAAATGTCGATAATCGTGTATGACTGCAATCAGCGGGCCACTGGATACCTATTTGAAACACGGTTGTGGGCCGCCGTTAATTAACAGCAGCGGTATTGCAAAATCACTATTTTTTTAATAAATCATTGTTTTCTTTTTCTTAAGAAATGTAGAACTCTCTCTTGAGTGTCTGTTACGAGTCACTAACATCGAAAGCTTCTATTATCACAGTAATGTTTAGTAAATGTTAATTTTAAATAATAGAAGCCTACACCATTCTTGTTTATATATATATATATATATATATATATATATATATATATATATATATATATATACAATAATATTTTTTTTAATAAATAAACATTAAATATTTAAATACCTAGAGACATCGATGTTTCATGCTAACGCAATCTTCAGTCTAGGAACTAATTCCCGACGGTCGGCGGGCGCGAACCCCGAACACAAATCGCCACTGATTCGTAGTCGATGATCTTAACCAAAGGGCCATCGTCAATTAGTTAGTAAATATAGAGTAACTTTAACTGTAAATAGCGACACGTGGCCGCCATTTACCAGGCAGCAAGAGTGATCTTACGAAACGGTGTTCGGATCGCGCATATAGCTATTAGTACTGCTTGTTATCAAAGCTACTCGAAAGTGACTAGCCCTTGTGGGGAGGGGGGCAAATAAACAATAATATTTTTTTTAATAAATAAACATTAAATATTTAAATACCTAGATACATCGATATATATATATATATATATATATTTATATATATATATATATATATATATATATATATATATATATATATATATATGCGTATAGCACAATCCGACAGGATATCAGTCCTTTAGTTTTTCCAGATCTGCTCTCTTTATTCGGTTATATAATGAATGAGAGGTAGATATACTTATTTCTCTCCCTCTCTCTCTCTCTCTCTCTCTCTCTCTCTCTCTCTCTCTCTATATATATATATATATATATATATATATATATATATATATATATATATATGAAAAGTTTGAACGTAAACATTAAAAACACGAACATATTGAATCTTGACTTTGAATGAAAGCTGATTGTAATTGAAATCAAAATGAACTTATTTCGGTATCATATTATGTAAGACATAGTTTAGGGGTATCGTCGAGTGTTGAAATACAACCCTTTATGTAGGGAAAGTTATGTGATTTTGAAAATAGCGTTTATCGCGTTTTGCATTCGAACTCTTCATATATATGTATATAAATATACATATATATATATATATATATATATATAAATATATATGTATATATATGTATATAAATATATATATATGAATATAAATATATATATATATTACTATATATATATATATATATTTATATATATATATATATATATATATATATATATATATATATATATATATACAGTTGTTTATTTATACACACATTTTTGGCAACGCATATGCATATATGTTTCAGTATTACTTTGTAAATAATTTCAATACAGTTCATTTTTTGTTTTGATATACTTTCTCACTTGATATATATTATATTACAGACACAAAGAAGTAAAGTATATGTCATGCTTCAATGTGATGACATTTATTATGGTAACAAAGCTTGTTGCAATAACATATGAATGTTGTTTTGTATACTTTTTGAAAAACAAAATCTCTGCAAATTCGGCAGCGACATTGCAGTTATCTAAAGAATCTTCTAAGAGTCAGCAATGGGTATTTCGTGTGAACAACTATTAGTACATATGCAGCCAAACCTAATAAAGTGAATTGTAGATATTGGTACGACATATTGACATTTTGTTGAGGATTTAAAATTCTTGGGGTATGATTTTTTTCCGAAAATCACCTAGTCTGTTTTCTGTCATTTTGCTTACATAACTTAACGTAAAAGTTTGTGAAAAACTAAGAAAACCCTTAAATAATAGTATAAAACATGTATTACTTTCCGGAGTAACAGCAGGTACTGCGAAGATGATATTATAACGAAGGCACTATTAATACTGGGTAATGTCATATTATTTAGAATAATGTGATAAATAAAATACGAAAACTGTATAAGACATAAATGAAGACATTTTTTCAATTATTGAATAGATAATTAAATTACCACAAGAAGTATGCATGAACCTCCCATCACATCTTTCCAAGCTATATCAAGTTTTTTTTCCTAACGCCCACAGTACAACGCTATACGATAATGAACTCACTCTGTCACTTTCTCTCCTCGAAAATGATAACGGCATCCTGAATACCCTACAACAAGGCATCAACTTGACAACATCAACATTAACACATATAGACATACACAACGAGAACACAATTCAAATAAGTAACTACACGCATTATGTAACAAAACAGCATGGAAGAAGTTAGGCAACTATGCGCTCATCCTCAACCTATCCAAACATACATTCATCAATACACAACGGGAAGCCCGAAGTCGATGCGTCAAATTATACACCGGCTTTCGCAAAGGTGGCACAGTTGATACTATACAAACAATTAGAGACACCGCGACTCTAGTTTTGAAAGAGAAAATGCATTCATGGTTCTATAGCAACCACCCTTGGACTACCAATTGATGTAACCTAACCAGAGAGATGTTCAGAAACTATCGGCGAGCTGTCCTATAAAAAGGGCATCTACATAACATAAAAGAAAAGAAGCGACGTTTTCATTATTGAATGTGAATGAATACTTACATGGAATCAAGCTCTTACAACATCTACATCAACACACGACAACAGAAAATCTTCAAAGACGCACACTACTTCAAACGTGAAGTTAACATTTTTTGTCCGACTACCTTCTTGCTGGAAACTCCTGGAACACCACCACAAATCTTCCAAACTTTCTCTTCTACCAAAAGCCTACATAAGACACATCATATCAGTATAGACAGCTTGTTACATAAATTGGACGGAACACTCGCAGAAATGCATATCCCCATTCTTGAGTCGATTAGTTTAGCCCATATAACATTTCTGGGGATCTTCTACAAAGACAACACAAGACAATGCGATATAACTCATCATGACCAGTTTAGATATAAAATCCTTTATCACCACCCTCCCTATAGCAGAATGCCTTATATTTGTGCAAATTAATTTCATATAGTAAAAAATTAAACCTCTCCTGGTACACCCTAAGTCATTAAATTATGACATTTTAATTATTCAATTATGTCAGTTTATTGGTACGACACATTACAGAAACACAACTTTGATTTACCCATTTTCCTGGAATGTTTAGAAAACAGACGCTTCTAATTTGTCTTACCTCAACCCTCTCACTAATTAAGGCATATCATGCGACCCACTTTATCTGCCCACTTTTGAAGTAGACATTTATCACGCCCTTAACTTTCTTGACATTACTCTACACGACACCCCGAACGACCAAATATTCTAATTCTATTGAAAATCAACGCAGAACAATTACTTCATACAGATCTACTTCCACGACAACTACATAGTGAACTCTGGAATGATCATAGTTCTTAAGAATTCTCAAATTATGCAGCTCCACTTACCTATGCAATGAAGAAAAATGCAACAAAAGCACATACATAGTTTTAAAATACCTTAACTCTTTCATTCACGACGTTAGACGTTAAGTTTTGATATTCACAAAAACAGATACATACTACCAACTTTTCCTCTTACAAACACGCCACCAGCACAAATAACACAGACAAGATAAATAAAAAAAATGTAACACAGGTCTGCCCACTCATCCAATCTCTACATCTTAACACCAACTTCTTAAACAATTAAGGGTATCCTTTAAATACACTTCTAATCTACATGGTGATCAAAGTGTAGTATCTGTTCCGATGGATACTGCACCCCATAGACTGGAATTGTCTTGGCCTTCGGGGCTTAGTTTACGCCGGTCTATGGGTCTGTCCTGTGCAGTTCTAGGAGGTTCCCTCTCCCAGGCTTCGCCTCCCCTCTTTGAGGAGGAGTAAGTTTATTGCTTACTGCCTGAGGCGCCCCTACCGGGGAATGCCGACGAGGCTGCCCAGTCAATTTTTAAACCCCACTTTCCCGACGCGACCTTGGGTCACATCTTGTGGGAGTAAGATAAAAACTGGCCTTGTGCCTAACTCCTGGAGAGGGGTAAATCAATACTCTACATGGTGCCTCATGCCCGATGTTTTATATGAGCTAGATGGGCAGAATTTCAATCCCGTATTTTAAAAGATAAAAATGACTCCTACTAACGTACTAGTCATAGACCAGACCATATTTACACACATTTTTGACCTTAAGCTGCACCTTAATCAATACTTAATCCTCTTTCGTACGCCGCAAGTGCCTCGACACATATTTAATGATTCTCTAAGCACTATCTAACGTAAAACGTAGGGTTGACTCTTACTCCTACACCAACATATGTCACAACTCGCACTCAAACAATGCAATATACTTCTACATTCCATTATCAATTCCGATTAAGTACTCCTTTTCTAAGTGTATTCCATCAATATTTCAATTTGTTTCATTGTTTACTTTTGCATCCGTCTTGTTTTCTCTTTAAACGTTTTGATTTTCAGCACGATCCGCATATTTTTGAAATAGGTACCTGCGTGCCAAATCATCCCGCTTCCCGTCTTATTTCATATGTTTTTATTTTCGAGTATCCCCGTGTTTAATTGTTTTTCTTTTCTTTTGGTCACACACAGACCCCTAACAAACATATAGATGGAATAACCCCTATTAAAAGAAAATACAAAGATTCATCTGAAATGTTTTTGATCGGCCTTTGATGAATTGAAAATTACTCTATTAATGGGGAAAATAAACGTATAAGGTTTGTCAAAAGTACACTCTGACTAAGAGTAATTTAAGATTGTTTATGCATATATATATGTCTATATGTTTATATGTGTATATGTATACATATATATATATATATATATATATATATATAAATATATGGGAAATTAAAAAGACAAAAACACATAGCCAACTGGTCAACACTCCTCCATCCTTTCCTCCCTCCCTCCAGCCTCAAATAAAATTCCCACCTGCCCACAACGAAAATCTCACTTCTCCCCTTTCACCTCTCTCACTGTTTTGCCTCTTTTCATCACACTTTTAACCCCCACCCGCCTATTTTAAAGTTATCTTCATTTAATAAAAATCTGTTTTTCTAAAACTATGATACCACTTACATGCTTAACACACAGAGTTTCCCTCTTCTCTCTTCTTTCACCAGCCTCTCAAAATCCATGCCACACTTCACACCGACAGAAATCCAAGATCCCCTGCTATCTCTCCCACCCTAAGGCAAGTTTAATGATATTCACACCCCTCCTCATGTCATGCTGCCTTATTGATACCCACTACAATCATTCAATATTAATTTCATTCTTCGCCACCACTAATTCTCACAGCCTGGACTCTCCTTCAGCGCGTACAGTAGCCACAACTACTACTTTCGTTTATCTCTCAATCATGTCAACCCAAAATTTCGATGTACTTGCGTGGAATTTTTCTTCAAATTATCATCCTGAGCAAGTCTTACAATAAAGACAACACGTAGATAAATATATATACATATATATATATATATATATATATATATATATATATATATATATATATATATATATGAGATAATACTCTTTGTTGTTTTCGTTTTTCATTTCCCATTACGTCGGATTACTATAATCCTTCCTTTCCTGGTAGGACTTTATATCTTACACACACTCAAAATTAAGTTTCCCGACCACTTCATCGGATTATACCGAGATGACGGGGTCTGCCTTTCACACAATAAACACGGACATATTCTAGATAAATTTAGGAAAGACCTCATTCAAACCTTCAAAAGTTTAGGCTTTAAAATCACTATCACTACTAATTTAAACCAAATAGATTTCCTCGATTCTACTCTTAACCTCAAAAATAATACTCACAAACCCTACCATAAACCGAATGAATCACTTCAATATATCCACAAAAACTCATGCCACCCACCATCAATCCTCAAAAACCTTACTAAAAATATAAGCCTTAGAATTTCAAACCTCTCCTCCAATTATGAAGTTTTCACACAGGCCGCTCCATATTATAATAAAGCCCTCCGCGACAGCGGATTCCATGAAGGAATCTCATACATCCCAAACCAGAATATTCCACAGAACAACAACCGCAAAAGGAGGAGATCGATTATCTGGTTTTCGCCGCCCTTCTCCAGCAGAACAAAATCAAGAGTAGGTCATATTTTTCTCTCTTTATTAAACAAACATTTCCCTCCAACACACAGTTTACATAAGTTTTTCAATAAAAACACCATCAAGGTCAGCTACTCAACAATGCGGCCTATAAGGAGTTATATCACCAGAGAACAAAGCACGGCAGTCGACACCGGATGCTCATGCCAAAATAAAAATTATTGCCCCCTCGAGGGAAATTGTAAAGTTGACTCAGTTGTATACAAAGCTGTGGTTACGAGTCAAACTGATAACAGTACAGATGTATACTACGGCATGACACAAGGTTCCTTTAAACAAAGGTATTATTCACACCTATATTCCTTTAGATACAAAGATCGCGCAAACACATCTTTGGCTAAACGAATTTGGGAACTAAAAGAAGAAGGAACTCCCTTTTCTATGAATTGGAAAATCATAGAGAGAAAACCCATTTATTCACCTATATCTAATGTTTGCCATTTGTGTAATGCTGAGAAGTTTCATATTTTTAAGGCCATCATGAACCCAAACACCAGATGTTTAAATGTGCGCGATGAGGTTTTTAAAGGCTGTATACATCGTAAACAAGCACTCCTTATTTATTGGATGGTCGAGTGACTTAAGCCTACCTAGAGCCCTACATACATTTTTCAGACACTTATATATTTCTACTGCAGACTTCTCGTTCCACGAACCTGATCACAGTTCTTTTTTCTCCATTTTTTCCCTCTTTCTTCTTTAAATTTTTAAATTTTTAAATTTTATTTTTCAAATTTTCATATTATATATTGATTTTTTATTTATATATTGATTTTTGATTGATTATTGATTTGTTATTTATATATTGATTTTTTATTTATACTTGCATACATTTGTATGTGTATATATATGTATATATATGTGTATATATATATATGTATGTGTGTGTGCACATACGTGTGCGTATGCATATATTCATTCTTTGAATTTTTTTTTATATTGATTATATATTGATTTTTTATTTTTTATTTTTATTTATATATTTATTTATTTATATATTGATTTTTTGACTTTTTATTTATATATTGATTTTATTTATATATCGAATTTTTATTTATATATTGTTTTTTTTATTTATTTATATATTGATTTTTTTATTTATATATTGATATTTTAATTATATATTGATTTTTTATTTTTTATTTATATATTATTTATTTATATATTGATTTTTTATTTATATATTTATTTATTTTTTATTATATTTATATATTTTTACTTTAATTTGACATTTATTAATTGAAACCATTGTGATTTATATATATACATATATATATTTTATATAACAATAAATAGTTACCTCCCCTGCTTAGATAATTTAATTAATTAGAGTTACGTACCTTATTCTAAGCTCTAAATATAAATATAAATAAATAATTTTTATTTACTCTTAATTAATAAATTTTTTTATTATTATAAATTTAATTTCATTTTAATTTATTTTCCCTTCCTTCTTTCCTTCTTTCATTCTTTCTTTCTTTCTTTCTTCTCTTTTCTTTCTTTCTTTCTTCTTTTCTTTCTCTCTAGTTCTTTACTTCTAAATATAGAATCTCTTACTTAACGGTTATTTTTCTGACCTAGCGTCTGGCCGGCCCCTCATTTCAAATTCTTTGTCCAGAGCGTTTTATAACGGGTATAAATGTTTTTTTAAGAAATTCCATCATTTACTATTTCAAACTATGCTGAAGAAGACGGAATAGGGAATTTAAAACCCTTTTCTTGTCAGAAACCACTGGTCCATGTCTGATTAAAATCTGTATTTAAAAATAAAAATATTACGCTCTTAATTTAATTTAATTGAGTACTCTGCTGGTATTTCCCTTTTATTCTTTTTTGAGTATACCTTTACACTTTATATATATATATATATATATATATATATATATATATATATATATATATATATATATATATATATATATATATATATCTGGATTAGTCCATGCTTTAAATTATTTAAATTTACATGTTAGTCGTGCAATTATCTTCTGTTTTTCATTTTCTAATACGACATTTATGCGTATATTGTATATATATTTCGCGTAAATATATATATATATATATATATATATATATATATAATATTCTTATTTTTATTTTGTTTTGTATTTATGTTGTAATCTTTATATATATATATATGTATATACATATATATATATATATAAATATATATATATATATATATACATATTATTTCCTCTTCCATCTCTACATAGATTTACGTTTATTATACCCATGATATTACATATACATCCCCCCCCCTCGAAAAACACATACCGTTTTTTTGAAACATTTACCTTGCATTTCTTTAAAGGTTTACGCAGCAGTTTGGCAAGCAATTGAGTTTTATGTATTCAGCTTTTCCTTTTCAATTTAAATATATATATATACATATATATATATATATGTATATATATATAAGTATATATGCATGTAAATATATTTCTATATATATATATATATACATATATATACATGCATTTATATACATATATATACATACATATATACAAATACATATATATATGTATATATATTTTTATATATATATATATATATATATATATATATATATATATATATATATATATATATATATAAAGCCGATGTGGAATAACCACGGCAAAGTGCGCGATTATAAGAACAAATATTTATAAATAATTGTGTTAAAGAAGATCGGAACAACATGGGTACCGTCGGTTCTATTCTAACAAAAACTACAAATAAATGTCTATCTATCGGACTCTGTTCAGCCTCTGTTTATTGAACAGAATCCACTTAAAAGGATTTTAAACTTCCGGTACCGATATTGTTTAGATCTTCTTTAATACAAAAGAGGTGTGTATGTAAATATATATGTGTGTGTGTATATATATATATATATATATATATATATATATATATATATATATGTATATGTATATGTGTGTATGTATATATATATAGATATATATATATATATATATATATATATATATATATGTATTTAATATTAACTTTGGTAATTATAACAATTTGATGTTGTGTTTATTATTTTGAATAGGGAAGATTGTGGCTGACCTGTTTCATACTTACACCACCATTAATGATAAATGTAACGCTATTTCGTGATATTTTATTTTACTTAAGCCCCATAACTAGGTCTATAGGATCATACGTAGCATCACCTGTACCTTCGACCGTTTTACTTCAACTGGCGAAAAGCGCTTATTCTCTCCATATCGCTACTTCATTGAACATACTTTGCTACGCTGTAGCTTAATATGCCTATCACAAATGGAAAACAGTTTAGAGGATTTATATAGTTGTACATTTTTTCTAAAACTCATTCTTTTTTATATGTCATTGCACATTTTTGTCGCTTTTCCTGCGAATAAATTTTGATTTGATTTAATTTGTGAATAATTGAATAGAAAATCTATTTCAGATAAAATTCATGATAATACGGACTTCAACACTGCAACCCAGAGTGGAATTTCTTGTACACCCGTACGGGTACACATACACACTTTTTTAAAAAAATAAATAGAGAAAAAAATGTTCATACTTGATAAGTGTATGAAAATCAAACGTTAATAGCTGCCCAATTCTGTCCTAAACTGATCTCCATATCTCTTCCTCACTAATATATATATATATATATATATATATATATATATATATATATATATATATATATATATATATATTGCCCGCGCGCTGGACGCTTTCCATTATTCTCTCTCCGTATCAACATTTACTGAATAGTTTCCAATAAACTTGGGGCTGTATCAGGCTTCCAAATCCCCTAGAACTCCGAAAGCAGACTAACCCTTGTATCAGTTCGCATGCGTAACATTGATCTTTTGGCCCAAAGACGACTCGGCTTCCTACAGAGCATGTCCTGGGCCAATATTAAGGATATTAATTTGTTTAAGAAAGCCTTTTGCAAGACTTAACCAACGGTACGGCATTTTGGTATGTGCCGTAAAGAGAACATAGCCAGCGTTGATTTTGGCAAGAGTTACGTAAAGAAAAAACGAGAAAAAATGAAAAGAAAGAAATCAGTGCCAATACTTGACCTTTTCAATCCCTTGTAGGCTATCAGCTTCAAGACATACAAGTATTAGTATTTCGTATGAGGCTGATATATTTATAGTTGCTGTTTTATATAGAAACGACTTACGAATTCGTTGTAAACAGAAATACTTAGAGGAGACAGAGCTCCGCTACGGCACGATCATATGTAACATTAGTCAAAAGAAGTAAACTAATTTTCTGTTGCTGTCGCCACTACAATTATAACCTTTGTATAACAATTACTTTTTTTTAATATGGATTTTCTGTAGTCGTTATCGGGTTAAACTATGTGTGTATTATCAACTAAAATTGTATGAAAACTGTATAGTCAAATGCGGAGTTATATTTACTTACATTTGTTATTTTTCGCCGGACTATTGTTGTGACGACGATTATGTTTATGAAAAGATAATGACTTCTATTTATAAATTTAGCAGTGGACACTGATGTCAGTATTTATTTGTTTACATTGGGATATACAAAATAGCGTTATCTCGGAAATTTGAGTAGTTTTAAAGATCACTTTATCTGATATCATTTAGTAAGGTTGAATCAAGTTTCTTTCTTTAAACCATAGATGGCAAAGTTGATTAGACTAGACGCTCAATTTTTTGTAGGGAATTTACTACAAGTAAAAGTAAAGCTCCGAAGTGACAACTTATCCCAGAATATTTTACAGCATTGTTGGATGTTTCCCTGACACTAAACTTAAAACTGTCGGATCAAGTGAAGTGCAGTTTCGTATTGCGACCGTTGCTTCTTTCTAAACATCTAATAAAACATGCACTTTTTCGACGGCATACATCGATATCTAAATATAATGAGGACCACGTTTCATTCTACTTTGTAGATATATTAAGCACATTCTCGCGAAATGATTTATCTCACAAAGCATAAGAAGATATTTCATAGCGAAATATGCATTAGTAGTAAACAAGTAACTAAAAACTATGGCCGATATGTTGCACATTTGAACTCTCGAGAAATGCTAATTCAGCCTTTTTGCCTTGAAAGTTGCTCTTCATGTGACGATATGTTTACAAAATCGTGTTGAATATTTTATTTACATTTTTTTATTTAATTATTCCATGTTGAAGAAATCATGTAGTGTTTAAATAGTGCATGCATGGAGACTAATCCGGAGCAAAGCAAGTTTCCAAATGGATTGTTTTGTTTACGTTAACGGGTGACGTGCAATATAAAAGTGAATAACAAGCATTCGACAAGCGTCCAACAGCCAACGTATGATAGAAGAGTCGGTCTCGCTCACCAACACACATCAACCACCAAAATACAGCAGAATTCGCCAACAGCAACATACTTGTAGTGGTGCGCTCAACCTTTTCTTACCGAACATATCACTATTTCCACAGCATGGCAAATTACACATATTGGATAATCAGAATACCTATGAGAGTACGTGCATACACGGACACATTGTAACATAATAGCATAAGCACTTATAAACCTATGCGGAAATTTACAACGAATTCAGACTTCTCCTGTACTAATAGACTAATACTATTTATCGTAATGAGTCTCAAAAATATGCTTACCCCTAACTGTAAACGATGGCAAAATTTAAAAAGTTGGCTTTAAATTTTAATGTTGCCTAGCAGTGTACTTTAGCTAGTGTTTCATCATTTATTATAAATAATACCAATGTTTCCGTTTTTATTTTAAACCATTATCTGATGGTGTACTCCACAAAATATACAATAAAAAGGCCATCATTCAGTAGTCTGTCCTTCCATTATGATATTTATTCATTGATGCATTCTTTTTAAATACTTTGAAGATGTTTTCTCATTCATTGAAGTTCCTGGTCAATTTTTATTTAGCATGATTTTACTTTTCATTCGTCGTTGACATTTAGATGTTTCACTGATACCAGATCGTCCTCACGTATGTTCTCAAATTCAATATATCGATTTTAATTTCTGTTTTAAATTGAATCATTTCATTTCAATGAGATTGGTTTAAGATAAGATGGCACATGTCGAATATTCAATATTGTTTTTCCATTATCATCTTTGTTGTCTTGTTTTGATTACTGTTATCAGACATAAATGTTTATTGGGATCACCGAAATAGAGAGAACAGAGGGAAACGATCGTGCACAACTATTCAGGGGGAGGGGAAGTCGAACTATCTTTGTGTAGAATGTTAAAACTTGGCGCCACACGTAAGTTGATAATTATTTGCCTGTTCGCCATCTATTTTGTTTTAACTTTCTATTAAAGTTTTGGGTTCTTTATATACTTAAGTTCACCTCAAACAAGGCACAATGCCACTGTGATGTAGGGGGCTACAGTTTATTAGGGGAATCCTATATGGTGAGTTTTAGCAGGTAGATGCTTGTTCACATTACATTTAAATGTATGTATGTTAGAACGGTCAGAGAACAGGAAGCAAAGCAGAATTCTAAAGACTAGTAGTACAAGGAAATATGCTATTAGAGTAGACCTCTCTTCGGCATTTTGAGCCTCAACAGTAAAGATGTTGAACCTTGCAGACTAACGGGTTTATCGGGGTTAGTTACGCCGAGGGGCACCAGTGCCGCACATTTTTAAAATTAGCTATGTGTATATGCGCTGTTAATCATATATTTATTAAGGAATAATCGTAAATGATGTGAATTATAATACTTTACATCCATTAACAAGTGTAGGCCCACGATATATTGTATACGAAGTCTCGCCACTTCCAACGGATCGAAAGAAAAATATGTCTTATTTTACGAGCTAACTCCTTATAAACCCTCTACTTGTATAACAGCCAAATACACTCTTAGATGGAATATTTTTGTCACATCCGTGGAGGTGCTGCTAAGATCACCCTTCAATACCTTGACACATTAAAAAATTGACTTCGAAATCTAGTGGGCGATGTTATCTTCTCTTTCATTCTACTTTTTCTCACAAATACAACGTTGCTAGTGTGTGTCTACTCTATCATTATTGTCATGGCAGGTGCTCGACTGAAATACTATCTATAGTACCCGTCTTGTAAAAAATGCTCAAAAAATCTTATTGTTACAACTACTATCAATAATGTCCTCTTCTCTCTGTGCTTAAAACTAAACGACCCTTCCATAAGCAAAGTTTCTTTCAGATAACTGTGCGTCTGTGGAACACGGTACAACGGGTCTCGTTCTCGACTGACTAAAACATTATCGTCTTCCAGTTAAATGTAAATACATTTTTGTTGAGATGTCCTTTTGCATAATCAATGCTAACCAGTTTACAACTATCGTAACTTTTATCCTCAATGTTTCGCCGCCCCCCAAACTCAATTAATCCTTACCCTCGAGTGCCATTTGGGACTTGATATGTTGTGACTCGTTGGGAAAAAAAGAAAATGACGCCATATTGTCTTTACATTTTTTTACATTTTATAATATTGGATTTTAGCAGGTACTCGAGTGTATAGGTGGCGTTAAGAGGTACAGTTATAGTTAACCCCTTTCGAGACACATCCGGCGTTTCCTAGGAATTAATGAATTTCAAATCAATGCCATTAAACAATGTATATTTTTAGTTTTGAATTTTTATTATTTTCAGCTTATCGATGAATTAAAATAAAGTTACAGATGCGAACGCTGACCCCCCGATATTATTGTAGTCCTTTTAATCAAAATGAAATACGCATCGCATGTTATTGGATATTATACTGTAGAAATCTACTTTTCAGATTTAAAAAAAATATATACATTGCTGATATGTAATATATGTTCATTTTATTTCGCCCGGACCTTGCCAATATTGATACCATAAACAGTAAATCAAATATAGCTTAGCACACTCCTGTTTATATTTTACTAAATATGTGTTTTCTGTAGTATCGATGTGCATTCAGACAGACGCAAAAATACACAAACACACAGAGACTTTCATGTTTTTGTTATATCGGTAGATGCGTTTTCAAATACGTGTTCAACGTTAGAATAAAACTTACGTCAACTAGTACGGATCGTTCTAAATTTCTATCATCATTATTGGAAAACTTTTATTATATCTACTGTTGTGAGCTTTTGCGAAAGGGTGGTGATATTTAATTTAAATACATTAAATCTTAATTTTCAGAGTTGTTTCGTTTAATTTTCTCCTGATTTGTTTTTTGTTTGTTTATATATATGATAATTACGGTAAACATACTGTTTTCATGACAATTAAATTTTTGTCTATATGGTGTAAGTTGCTGACCATCTCCTTTACCTAACCGGGTAAGCATCCTTACCTTCAGTTCATTACATCACTATACAGGAATATCTCATCTAACTATACTTTTTACTCTGAAGCAACACTTTTCACCTTTTTAGTGTTGACCTTTATGTAATAATTTAATTGCTTCCGTGATTTTTGTCAGTGTGTGATTTATTCTCCATTCTGTCATTGTCAAGTAAATCATTGTTTATTAAAATGATCTTCTCCTGTCATTTTCTTTTTAAATTATTACGTATCTTTATCTTTTTCCTTGTTATTCCGTCTTTCTTTCAGCATGGAATATAAGCTGATAGCATTTCTGTCTTTCTTGTCCTATTTTCTTTTGCACCCTTTTGTTACTGTTATTAAATTATCAAAACGTTGCACAAAAGAAATAATCAAATAACCTACTCGCCGACGAAGACTTGACCAGACAATTACATTATGTCATGTATTTCGCGTAGGTTGATTTTACAATCCTTTTTCCAATCATTTGCGGACAATTAAATTCGATGAAACAAAACTAACACTTACATCTACAGTCAACAGTTTAACATCATTTAAAACGTAATCGTATGTCTCATTTAAAAAAGCATTTAAAACACTTATTGTTTAAATATGTGGAGATAAATTGTGTTTTTACACAGTAAATGCGAACATTTTTGCATATGTTTTATAATATCATTTTTGGCTGATAACGTTTTAATACAAAAGCGGTGTTTTTTTTATATTATCACCGTATGAACTCTGATCGTTTCTCTATATTTGTTTAACAACATACATTATATTTTTAAATATGTCGTGCTTAATAAGACTTTTAATTGGTATGTGTCAATGATAAATAATGAAAGAAGGGATGTTTGGTGTACACATCACCCATGAGTATGTATATAGTACATGATGGGATTTTCGAAATAAGTGTACATCAAATAAGACGTCTTTTAAATTCAATATTTATTGTTCTTAAAATCTAGAAGGCATATTGAACTTTACACGTGGACATGCTCTTTACTGTTCCATACTTAATTGTTCTCTATTATTATTTGTTTAACATCATGAGTTTCAAAGAATCCTTACGCAAATCTTATCCTTACTTTGATTTTACTGTTGTATTCTTTAAAAAGTATTTCCCTACAAAAAACGAACTAAGTAACACCCGTTTCATTCGTTATAGAATAATCACCGATAAAGTTTTGTCCATCTTTGTTGAAGATACACGTCAACTCATTTTCTTTCTGTAGTATATGCAGCCTTAAAGAGAAACATTGCATAAGTCTGGACGAGACATCATATACTAACCACTCTGAAATAATCTCTGAAAAAAAAGAGTTGCCTTATAAAAAATTATATATTTATTTCAGGCCACTTAAATTACGTTACCATTTTTAATTATAAGGGCAACACACGTATTATCCCCATAATCAAACCTCAATGTGAAACTTTGAAAAGAAACACCTTCTAAGTGAGAATGAAAACGAAATGGCATATCTCACTAGAAAATGATACTTACACCTTTGAAATGTAATACTTATTAAATGTACTGATAATTTAAAGTACTAGTTGCCTTCATAATTATTTATGAATTAAGAAATAATGGCATTTATAATATAATATAATAAGATCACTCTGATTTTTCTTTTAATTTAACGTATTTAATTTCAGGGTTAACAAGTACATTACTTTCAATTCAATTGACTTTCTTAAATACAAAGGTTGCACAGCAGTTGAAGATATCCAAATATTTCGAAGTCCTGAGTCGTTCAAGTCGAATATATTTTAAACATCATGCCTACATATAGGTGAACATACTCCACACATCTCCTGTCGTACTCAAGAAGACAATGCAAGTAACTTCCTTAATTGTAGACGCACATTGAGATAACAGTGCCACATTTACTTTTACTAAAAATAACGACAGAAACTGGCCAATGAACACGGAAACAATCAAGTTATTAAGCATTACAACGCTTAACTTCTAAACATGAACTAATTCATTTCAGTATAGTAAAACATCTTTACGAGATAGTGTACTATTTTTTTATTTAAAAATAAAAACGAGCTAAATTAAAAAAAGTGATATTGATATTTCTTTACGAGGACTCACACTTTTAGTGTTTCATTATACTTTCTAATTATATAATACATACAATCTGCACTTTATCCATAAATGTTCTTCTTTTCAATTTTTTAAAAATAGTTTTATGAATCATATGTTTTACTGGATGCGTCACCAATTACACTGGTCAACAAATTTTTCTTTTTTTTCTTTGGCAGACCATCTAGGAGTGTTTTCTGGGGTTTTGAAGGTCGCTGATTACGAATATAACATTGGTTTTGCCAGATTAGTTCTAGTTTAGAAGATACTGATAGCCCCAAATAAGCCTAAACTGCTAAAATTCTCCCTGAAATACTTCAATATAGAAGCAGTAAATAATAATTTTCTGATATTATTGAATCATTATAATGATTATGTATATATTGAAGTATTTCAGGGAGAATTTTTATATAATTATTCATATAGGGAGGACTTTTATATAATTATATACTGTAATTACTTAATAACATGTTCCATAAATATAGTTGCAGCATAAATTAAACAGTAATTAAGAATTTTCTTTTTAATTCCACAGTTGAAAATGAGTTCCAGAGAGAAAATGAGTTCTTCTAGAAGATGTTGCAGATATGAACCGGATGTCTTTTGTTACATCTGTGGACAGTATATGATGGCACAACAAAAGAGGAATATTACAGACTTTGTCAAGAGGACGTACAAAGCATACTTCGATATGATACTTGGTGACCAAGACAAGTCTTGGGCCCCACATATGGTGTGCAAAACCTGTGTAGAAAGTCTCCGCGGTTGGACCAACGGTAAGCTGAAGTTGAAGTTTGCTGTACCAATGGTGTGGAGAGAGCCAACAATCATTTTGATGACTGCTACTTCTGTCTCAATGACATGACGGGGTTTAACAAGCACAAGAAAGCAAATTGGCAGTATCCGAGCCTGGATTCTGCTATCCGTCTTGTTGCGCACTCTGAGGATGTACATGTGCCTGTTTTCACCAGTTTGCCTGAAATCGATGAAACCGAAGAGATTCCAGCTGATCTTTCAATATCAAGTGATGATAGCTCTAGTGACTATGAAGAACCCTCAAATGGCCCTCAGCTTTTCAATCAATCTGAACTTAATGACCTAGTGCGAGACCTTTGTTTGTCGAAGGAGCAGTCTGAAGTTCTTGCATCACGACTCCAAGAGAAAAACATTCTTGATTCTGGCACAAAAGTAACATACTATAGGACAAGGGAAGGCAGCTTGCTTCGTTTCTTTTCTAAAGAAGACGACCTGGTCTTTTGTAATCACGTTTCTGCACTTCTTAACTGCATGGGGATCTCATCATATGACCCAGCAGATTGGCGTCTCTTCATAGATAGCTCGAAAGCAAGTCTAAAAATTGTACTTTTGCACAATGGCAATAAGTTTGCTCCTGTACCAATTGGCCATTCTACCAAGATGAAAGAAGAGTATGATGCTATCAAATTTGTTCTTGAAAAGCTGAATTACAACACTCATAAATGCCTGATTTGTGTGGACTTGAAAATGGTGAATTCTCTGCTTGGTCAGCAAAGTGGGTACACAAAGTATCCCTGCTTTCTTTGTTTGTGGGATAGCAGAGCAAGAATCCAGCACTGGAGAAGGGAGAACTGGCCAGAACGAGAAAGTCTCGAAGTCGGCACAGCCAACGTCATTAATGAGCCTTTGGTACCCAGGGATAGAATCATCTTCCCTCCATTGCACATAAAACTAGGGCTCATGAAGCAGTTTGTTAAGGCGTTGAACATGGATGGGGATTGCTTCAAGTACATATGCAGGCAATTTCCAGGTCTTTCCATCGAAAAAACTAAAGGTGGCATCTTCGATGGACCTCAGATTCGAACGCTCATGAGGGATTCTGACTTCACTAATCATATGAACACGGTTGAGTTAAATGCTTGGGTGTCCTTCACAGATGTAGTGACACACTTTTTGGGAAATCACAAAGCTGACAATTACAAGCAATTGGTCCGTAAGATACTTACTGCATACGGAAAACTAGGGGCAAATATGAGCATTAAAGTTCATTACTTGTTTAGCCACCTCGACAGATTTCCTGGTAATCTTGGTGATTACAGTGAGGAGCAGGGAGAGAGATTCCATCAAGACATCAAAACAATGGAAGAGAGGTATCAAGGCAAATGGGATGAGCACATGATGGCAGACTACAGCTGGAACCTTTTGAGAGACTGCCCAAAAGTTGCTCACAAGCGAAAATCGTATAAACGTCAATTTTAGTTTTGTGAATAAAATATTGTTTTGTGTGTTCATTGTAACTAAGAATCTAGTGTATAATGCTTTGCATTAAATTATGATACATAACTGATTATGTAAATGTTTTTTTTCACTTGGAGAATTAAAATTCAGCAAATTTTTAGCAAATTTTTTGTATATCCTCGAAATCTATGAAAAGTGTTCAGTTATAGGATAAATGAAATGATGTTATATCTAACTTAACTTGTTAGATTGAGATTTTACACTGTCTTTGTGGTTTAAGATCATCATAAAACTCAATATCTGACATTTATGCACTATTTAGCCGTTTTTTGTACGTTTAGCTATGGTCGCGAATGGGTGATTTCAGACAAACGACCCCCCTGTGATAACTCAAAAACTAGAGCCAATTTGAAAAAACTAATGTCAGATTCGGATTCAGCGCCCTTGAAAACCCCAGAAACCAGTCTTACTTTGCCTGCCAAAAATATTGTGTTGACCAGTGTTATCAATAACAACACCCAATCATGTATAAAGTTTAATGACGTCTAATGATTGGTAGTTGGGCGATAAAAAACAACAACTTATGATCAGATTGAGAATGTGTTATGAAATATACCGAGTTCAAATATTTATAAGATGCGTTGTTTTCTGACAGACACTTTGTGACATTAAATGTGGAATTCGCTATGTTGTAATCTGCAATGAAACAGCACCATCGCACTGTGTTGTGCAGACGTAACGGCCTTGTAAAGAATCTCATTTCACGGAAATTACGGAGGACGTAAGGGACACAGCGGAAGACGGGACATTGTTTTCGTTGTGGACGATAAACGAAGCATTACTGGTACATCTTACTTGGAGAGACTAGATAAGAGTTCAGTCGAGAACTTTAAATGCAACTAACGAAGAATTAGGGAATAATTAGAAACCGCTATTTTGAGAGAAACAGGCTGTAATGAAGAGAACACTCATTAATTATTAGATTATGTAGTTGACTTTCAACTCTGTTTAATTAACAGTTTTCCGAGCGATTCATCACCAAGGTGGCAGAAGAATTTTATACTAGGACGTATCTGAGTCGGTATTTTGCGTTCTAAACATGTTTGTCCGGTTATCATTTCTCTTAAAACAGCCAGAATATAGAATCACTTACACTTTTCTGAAATTACATTTCTGCAAATGACTATAGAAGTTAGAAATATTATATTGCATTTGCATACCTTTTATATAATATTGAAAATATCCACATGTATCAGTAATAGGTTTCAATAGTCGACCTGCCCTTATTCATATATTTTCTTCTAGTCTTGAACGCGTGGAGGTTGTTGTATTCCTAAAAGAATACGAAATACATAACATATTTTAACATTTTATTTTTACGGACTAAAAGAAAAGATTACATAGCTGTTTTTTTCACATGAGAACTAAAACAGACGCTTCTTTTCCAGATAATAAAAACAGAGAATAATATAACTCCGTTGGGTTTTAAAGCATTTTTCAATATGCACAACAATTGAGTTAACAAATTTATTCACAGACATATCGAGATTATGAAAACTATATATATATATATATATATATATATATATATATATATATATATATATATATATATATATAATGTGTAAGTAAATAAGTTTGGTAAGACATGCAAGTAACAGATCTCAATGTAGAAAACTGAGCAAGAATAGAATATATAAAGAAAGATTCACAAACACATTGCAACTGTCAGCATTTATAATTTATTTCGACTTCGCAGTCTCCTCGGAATGCTAACGGAACAGCTACACATTGCCAATATGTTACTATCCCGTTAGCATAACTAATATAATTGATCCACCACTGTTTCTGATTTAAACTGATTTCTTAAACATAATCAATTTTCCTTCATTTCTTATCCGATCTTCTTTGTTTTTAATTAATAATTCTGACGTTTGCTCTGAAAGAGTCAGACGATAAGTGATAAAATAATATTTTAGCAAGTCTCAGTCATGTGTTTTTGATCAGTACACAATGTTTGATGGGAAAATGATTTCACTATTTTGTTGCACACACACAATATATATATATATATATATATATATATATATATATATATATATATATGTATATTATTTAATACGCATGCAGCTTTCGTTCTTTACATTATATAGTCGACACGATTATATTTGTATTCGATTTTTTCCTAATTTCTTCAAAAACTCAAACAAATTTTCTCAAGTAAATAAATAATTTCGCAATGCCATTTTATTGTCAAAAACATTCTTTAATCTTCGAGATGTCGACTAACGTATGCATCAGCTTTAGAGTGAATTCAAAAAGAATAACATTATCAGTAGATATTTTAACGTAAAAAAGCGTAACAAAAAACTTGGAAGCCCATCATTTGTACTACTTTAGTAGTGCATGCCTATCCACTTTAAATGTATATATTATAGTAAGAATATATTTATATACATTATATATATATATCACGGATTCCCAACCGGGGGAACATTTTCTTTGGGTGTTTCAGTAGGGAATTCCACTATTCTGAATATGATCTCTCTTGTTCTGTTCAGGTCCGCATGTGATCATGTCGAAAAAACGGATGTATTCAAAAGCATATCTAGACTTTCAGTTTTACAAGATGACCCATATTTTCCTTTCAAAAACACCAGTTGGTCACGGATCAATAGTATGGCTGAGGGCATCAAGGACGACGTTGTTAAGAAGGTGCAATGATCAACCCGACGAATCAACAGATGTTGCGAATCTGTCCCAGCTATTCGTATTTGTTCGTTATACTACCGGAAAAAATGCAGAAGAATTCCTCAACTGCAAACCTGTCGTAACCACAACTAAAGCTAATGATGTGATAGACCTGATCAATGACTTTTTCGAAAGCCAGCAACATCAGCTGATCGTCACTGGTTACAGTGTGCAAGATATTGCCCCAGCCATGCTTGGCCTTCGATCAGGGTTCGTCACACTGGTCAAGCAAAATAATCACACAGTTGAATCGACACCCTGTCTTATTCACAAAAAGGCGATTGCTTCAATAACATTCCAGCAACATCTCGGGACTGTAAACAAAGTCGTGAACTTTATAAAATATTTCGCTCTGAACACTCGACTTTTTTGTGGAGTCTGTGAAGGCATGGACGCCAACCACAAATCGTTGCTTTTTCATACTCAGGTGAGGTAGCTCTCAAAGAGAAACATGTTGAAGCGAGTCCTAGAATTGTTTGACGAGGTGGTAGCTGTCTTTTAGACACAAGAGAAAGATGAGTTTTTTTTTCGTGTGCGGCTGTTCTACTTGCCCGATATTTCTAGTGACCTGAAAAAGATCACCAGGAAACTGCAGGTCAAAGGGACCAACATTCTTTTTCAGTCGGACAAGATCAGAGTCCTTGTGGTTAAACTGGAACTGTGGAAGAAAAGAACGTGGAGTGGGGGTTTGCCCTCATTTCTTTCCTTCGAACGAATGTGTAGAAGATATTGAAGATGGTCTGCCTGATCCAATACCTGAGAATATCAAACAACACCTCAGATGCTTGGAAGTAGTATCCAAGTATTACTTCCCAGGAATTGAAAACTAGAGCAAAGACAACAAGATTGTCAAAGACATATTTAAGCGAAACGTTTACGATGTGCCAGAAGCATGGCAGGAAAAGTGTGTGGACTTGGAAAACGACTCTGCAGCGAAGTATGTCTTTCAGAATATGGAACTGGAAGAGTGTTGGACCGAAATCCAAGAAACCTACCCGCTTCTTGCGACCAATGCTCGGCGAATATTAGTCTCGTTTTCTCCCAGCGAGATGTGTCGGAACTTATACACATTAAAACTCAAGGAACGCAACAAGTCTAAGGAAGGGACGAATCTTCGATGTGCACTCTCAATAACTTCCCCGCGACATTGAATGGCTTATGTACGACAAACAATAGCAGTAGTCACACTAAAATGATGTGTTAGTGGTAGTGTTCTTATTTAATGCAATTTAATATAAAATGTGTTAATGCATTCGAAAAAATAATTAATAAATATATTTAGTGTGTTTTAACTGTTCTTTATCGCATACACATGGAGGGTGAATCTGAATGGTTGAATTAGGTAAGGGTTAAAATGACAGAACAAATGATGTATTTAATATATATATATATATATATATATAGATATATATTGATATATTTATATATGTAGTCTTTCTCATGATTATTATAATTTAATAATAATTGCCTATCAATATTATAATTATTTTTATTATTATTTTGTATTATTATTTAAATACTTACGTTGATGTCAACTCTTTATATTTTTTTTTACTGTCCTTCATTCATTAGTATTATATTTTGTATCCGTATATATATATATATATATATATATATATATATATATATATATATATACATATATATATATATATATACATATCTATCTATCTATATATATATATATATATATATATATATATATATATATATATATATATATATATTCAAGAAATGAAAGATGAAAATAGAAATATTGTAAAGGTACACTATTTATTAAAACATCAGAAGTTCAAAGCAAGGAGCTTCATATGTTTTATCTATAGATTTTCAAAGATACACTCTTTTCATCAGAGGGAAGAGAAAAACCGACAATGTAATTATAAATATTATCGGTTACATTTAACTTTGAAAAATGTATGCACAAAATTAAAACAACCAAAAGGTAAATAGTTTTTTTGTTGAGATTAAAGCGTTAAGTTAGGGTAGTCGCCGTTTAAATTAAACGTCAAATATAAACCGCTGTTATATGGGAAATGAATGTTTCAAAAAGAATACTAAAAGTGGTTAGGAGTTCAAATGTTGTTGTTAAGAAGCTTATTTTAGACTGTTATAGGTAAGGTGAAATTTATCTCGTGGGTGCAGTAGTCCGATAGTTAAATTATCCATTTCACAGAATTCAGAATGATGTTTGTCAGTCAGAGTTCGATGTATATCAAGGTGTTCATATCGAACACCTCTAGCTCCCTGGTTGATCAGTGTTTCGATAGGTT
This sequence comes from Sepiola atlantica, assembly GCA_963556195.1. Lineage (NCBI taxonomy): Eukaryota > Metazoa > Mollusca > Cephalopoda > Sepiida > Sepiolidae > Sepiola > Sepiola atlantica. The sequence continues at coordinate 155,026,802 of OY744516.1, forward strand.
ACACAAATGGATTTGGAGCCGATATTCACCAGGCCGGTGTGGAATGAAAGTATTGTTTGCAGTCGATAGTGAATATAGCTATTTTTGTCTTCTGGAACAGGATAACTTGCTGTTTGTGGTAAGAAGTCTGGATAACAGATGCAGTAGGGGTTTAGGGAATCAAGGAGAGGTCGACTAGTATGTATACACACACCCACCCACACACACACACACACACACACACATATATATATATATATATATATATATTTATACCAACAAAGACACTCATATACATAAATATACATACAGATATATACATATATATATATATATATATATATATACATATATATATATATATATATATATATATACATACGTATATACGTATATAAGATACACGCTTATATACACCTGTATGAACATATCTTCTTACAATTTTGTTATCATAGTTCACCCCAAACAAGGCAGACCGCCACTGTAGACGTTAAGGGCTACTGAGAAAAATGGTGAAGGTTTTATATGGTGGTAGGGTTCAACCTAAATTACGAGCTGCGCAACGAGATGTATGTTTACATTAGTTTTACATTTCTGTATATCAGTAACGTCAAAAAAGCAGGGAGCAGGGAGGGAGTTCCAGAGTCCAGTAGCACTAGGAAGGAAGCTTTTGGAGTAGAACGTTCTTCGGCATCAGGGGACCTCCACAGTGTATGGATGGGATTTGGCAGATTGCGAGGTTGGGCTAGTCAATTTACGTCGTGGGGGTACAAGAGCAGCTAGCTCATCAGATCACAATCCATTGAAGTACTTGTAAAACAGGCACACGGAAGCAACACTGCAGTGATTGAACAGAGGCTGGAGCTTGGTGGATATTGAAGGGCCTATCAAGTTGGCAACTCTTTTTTGGACCTTTGAGAGACTAGCGGATGGTGCACCAGCCTAGATGTGGCAACAATATTCCATGCATGGGCGGATCGTGGTTTTTTTGAGATACAGGATAATGTCAGGTGTGAGAAGTTTATTTCAACTTCGATTGTTCAATGCAGGGAGTACTTGGTAAAAAAAACATGTTTATTATTCTTTCCTTAAGCCAAGGATCTTCAAAGATTTAAATGTTATCATCAGAGGAATTACATAGATAGATAAGTTGGCAATGTAAACGCCAACATTCAAAATTTGAAAAAAATACTAAGTGAGAATGTGTGTGTAAAAAGATATGGGTTATGCACAGTTGTTAGTAGATAAGGTGTCCAGTGAAAAAAGATTTAAAGAATGAACAAAAGGGTTTGCATATTTTATTATATATATATATATATATTAATATATATATATATATATATATATATATATATATATATATATATAACGCTTTCCCCTGCATCCCTGGGTAAATGTATCTTAATTTAATTTACTATATGTGCTGATTGTTGATAGCCGTGTGGTTTAATTATGACAATAAGCATACAAGTCCAAAGCAAAAAACAAGAACATGTAAAAAATGCAAAGTGAACATGTTAAATTCACCCTGAAAAAGAATATTTGAGAAAAATTCCCCCCACACATCGGTTATTATGCGGATCTATATCCATGTCGCTATGTTAGAATTGACAAACAAATGCAATATTCTTACTATTCTTGACCACCTAAGAAATTGAAAAATATTAAAAGACAACACTGTTTTATCGCCAGTAAAAAGAATAACAACATCTACATAACTTAATAAGCGATCAAAAACTACATATTTTGGCAAGGCATCACAGCCGGGTAAAGTTTTAGACTATAGATATTCATAGCAAGGGTTCAATCCCTGTCCAGGGTAGCCTTGCTGATGATTGCTTATAGCCAGACACATGTGTTCCTGAATTTCTTTCATGCCCGTGAATTACTATATATTTATCTCTCTCTCTATCTCTATCTTTCTCTCTCTCTCTCTCTCTCTCTATATATATATATATATATATATATATATATATATATATATTTATATATATATATATATATATATATATATATATATGTGTGTGTGTGTGTGTGTGTGCGTGTGTATAATAGGTGCATTCAAATGACCAAAGGAACAATCAATCTATACCTTTGAACCTACACGGGTTCGGAATAGAACCGAGGGAAAATACAGTTTTTCATCTCAGCTATGCAGCTCATCGAGCAAGAAGTTCAATTCAGTAGCAACATATGAAAAAAGGTATGCAAATGTTGTATTGAAGTCATCTATTTTTGGAAAAAATGCAGCATAAATTCATTAAGAGTATTTTGTTTGCATGTAAGACAAGGTGAAAGATGGGCAGAACAGCGCAAAACTATGGTGTTGGTCGTTCGTTGAGGTATGAATACTAATAATATTAGAGCACAGTTGTAAGGTATAGATAGAGTGTTCTCTGTGCTCAATGGAATGTATCTATTATATATATATATATATATATATATATATATATATATATGCCCTGAAGCTTGTACTGCAACTTTATTAGGCTTGCAATTTTCAAAATTGCCGGATATTATACAATTTCTATATGTGTTAGAACCAACCAAGATATTACTGAGTTTTCATAAGGAACATATATTTTCAATGTTATGTTCGTTTCAGTATCCGAGAATTTCCAAATAAAGCTCAATGAATATTTATGAAAACATTGAGAGCATGTAACATTTTCTAAAATTGTTTTAATTTTTTAACTTTTAAATTGTTGTAATTGTTGTCTATTTTATTATATGTTACTTTTAAAGAAAAGTAATAAGACTTATCTAGCAGTTGTCATTTTCTTTTTGATGCGGACCCATAGTTTTCAATGGGGCTGGCTGTAATGATTCACCGTTGTTTCGTATTAGTTTATTTTAAATTTAAAACAATCGAGTAATGATTAATAACTACGAACTTTTAATATGTATGTTTGCAATTATGTTGTTTAGCTTTACTGAAGATTATTTTCTATTTAAAAGGGGCTGCACTGTTCGTTTTAACTGAGATCACTGTGGTCGGCCTGCTGTCGGATACATGATGTTATTGAGAGTTATCATTTGTCGTTGATTCTTTTTACTTCATTTGAGTCTATTTCATGCCTTCCTGAATTATCTGAATATTATTGGATCTCGCTTTTTGGACGTTCTCAAGATTTTCGGTGTTTTCCTATCGATTTTTACTCTTGAAATGTTCTTTCGTCCTTTGCACTGTGTAAGTTGTTTATACATATATTTGTTATTATTCCCTGATTATTGACAGATGGACCTACAAACTGTAATGTTTGTTCCATCCACCATGAAACAAGTGTTAGTCTATGAATAGATTACTATAAAATAAAAGTGATGATTGTGTATGAAAACAAAAATCTAAATTAAGTGCGGAAATCGGGAATTGAAGGCACTGATGTAAATTATGTTTTAGATTGTTTTTTGCATAGACTTTAGACGCAGAAATACATACTATCGAAAGTGTACGCATGATTACACACAGGAATAAACAAAAGCTTTTTTGGCTTCGATATACATTTCTGACATTTCAAGCTATACATTTTTTCAAACTTTAAATGTTTCGTTTTTCTTTTCTTTCTCTTTTACTTTCTGTGAAATATTCTCATGAAGTAAAAAAACATTATTTTTGTGAGCTCTTCAACTAACCAACTAACCACAACGATTACGCACACAAACATTCCTTACTACAACAAAAACATTATGACCGCTCTTATTATATATTTCTTAGAATATGAAGTTGACAACAGTTTATGTATAATATTTAACTGTGAATGCTAGAAAAACTGGTCACATATATACAAACACCAAACCGAGGAAACCAATACCAACTCTCTGGTTACCGTGATACCAATCACCCAGCATGCTAACAAAACAAGACAAATGTCTAAAAGAAGTTAACTAAACTAAAAATTCCTGCTATAGAACAAACATTGCCTACTATTCGAAATGTAACTGGTAACGCTGGTCAACACAATACACAATGCTGGGGTTAAACAGGAGTAATGATCGTATGTGACATACGTAACATCGAACACATACTCTTATTTTGCTTCCCTTTGTATGACAGAATTATTTATTTTTACCCACTTTTCTTTTAACTCTGTGGGGTCTAATCCTTTTTTATCTCATCTAATTTAGATTTTAATCTGATGCTTGGAGAATACAATCAGATTCTGATAAGAAAGATGAGTTAACCCTAAGGAATTTCCATCCACACCTACACTATAAATATGGCTATTGGAACCATTTGTAGCATCCTAAACCCCGGCATATATACATCCAGTTTTATCAACTACGTGGCTACGATATTAGGTATAACCTCGTATACGTATTCCCGGAGGGAGTTTCTCACAATGAAAGAACGGTAGACAGGAGCATCAAAAGTACAGCACAAGAAACCGCACGGACACCGTGTAGTTTTAAAAGCGTACTAATTTGGAGTGTTACTATACAGGACAAACACACACTGCAAGAAAGTACAAACAAGTGTGTATGTTAGTGTCAGACAATTCTACGTTTTTTTTTATGCAAATCTGTTAGCATCTTTTCCTAACACGTCCTGTTTATGAGTGATACACATTCGTATATTTGAATAATTTTAGATTCTATTCATAATTAATAACATAAAATCATTATTATATTGTAAGTAACGAGTTACGAGAGTGAATATTATATAAACAAATAGGTAATTATTTATTATGATCATACGAATATATTTAAAATGCTTTTCAGCAGTTACTTTATAACATACATTTCCACCGCTTGATATACATATACTTGAACATATTTCATCAAGCTTCAGCAATGTTCTGAATCATGCTTGACGACTATTTTCGTTTGTATGGTTCGATTTTTGTAATATCTAGACAACATCGTTTATTTTGCCATTCAAATCGTCTCATGAACGTTCACGTGACTGTGTGAATAAAGGATACAACATTAGTCTCAATTAATTTTTTTCTCTCAGTGTGCAACTGGTCTAATGGCAGAGAGAATATTTGTTTATTGAAAATGTTAATTTTTATTTTCATAAGCTTTTTCATTGACGAAATGGTGTGTCCGTTCTTGTTATCATGTTAAGATAGCAAAGTTCATATGTATTCTCTTTATTAGTTAATGATGTCAAATAATCTACACAGATCATTCAGAATTTATTTGGAACCTATTTAATTCTTAATCTCAAAGAAAAACAATAAAGTAGGAAAGACAATCATTCTTGAGAAAATTATTAATGTTAAATTTCAAATCATACAAGAAGAAGTATTAGAATCCCTTGTATTATTTGTGTTAACATCATTTTGTTTCTCCCGTAAGTCTATAATAATGTGAATACATATGTGTGATTTACATTCATTAATTTTACCAAGAAAAAAATAATACTTGAATTATTTATAAAATCATTTCACATATAACTTAAGGTATATAACATTCAGTTGCGCTTGAAAGTTTAGTTTTGGGTAGATTACGATTGTAAATGCCTTCCTTCTTACAGTAGTTTTTTGTTTCTCTCTTCCATTTATATGTCTTGCCTTGCCATGTCGTCCTATTTCCTCTCATGACAGTTTTCTCTACAGAGTGAAAGTGTTACTTTTTTGGTGGTGAAGGCTGAGACTTCAAACAATTCATGAAGCGCGTAGAGAAGTAAGATGACTTTTGTTTCATCAAATAATGACTTTTCCAAATGGGATTGTTGCCGAATCGCGTTCAGTTTGGAAGCGCTACTTAACACATATTGTGTTATTTGTATAACTAAAAATGAACATCGTCTACAAACCAACTTGGATACTACTATGTGTAATACTTTTTAGAATATAATTTTAAAATGATTGAAATGTATACATGAATGCGTAGCTTTATCTCACTAAACAATGTAATATCGAGCTCTTATGGATTTTTAACGCTAAATTAAAAAGATTCAATCAGCGAATAACTTCCCTCTCTCCATAATTACAATTAAATCTAACAGCGATGAAGTTCGCCTCTACCACCTTCTGCATATATTGTAACAACACCCCCGACTTCCTATCTAGTTCATACTCCTACCACTACTTCCCACTGCCACCATCTATTTGCTTCTCATATTTAGATTTTTGACCGAAAACGGCCGCTTGTTCTGATGCGGCTGCCAAAACACTTTGTACTTGGTTGATGTTTTCTTCAAAAACATCATCCTGAGGAAATCTTATAATAAAAACAAAACGTTGATGAGTGTATAAATAGTATTATTTGGTTTTCTTCTTTTTAAATTGTAATATATATATATATATATATATATATATATATATATATATATATATATATATATATAAGAGAAAGAGAGAGAGAATGGTAGTTTGCTTGCAGCATTGCTGGGGATAGTAGTAGTATGTTTAAGAGGGCAATGCAGAGTGCCGGGTAGGTTGTAAGCTGGAACGAACACAAATAATGAATCGAAATTGACTTTCTATTTATTTTGTCTTAAAAGCTTACATAACAACAAGTGTGGTGTTAGCTGTATGCGTGTTGTCCGGATGATTATTAAAAATCATTTATTTAATATTTCGGAAAAAACTTCCCTTTCTCAAAAATAATAAAGAGAATGTGTACAGCATTCACCAAAATGGGTGTCAGAGAGTCGGCTGAGCCCAACCAGTCTCTCAGAGAATAGAAACTAATACGTTTTAAAATTATGTTTTGTATATAAATGTAGTGTTCAAAAATATGTGTGTAATATTAGAAAAATGATAGGTATTGTATGGTGATTAATAAACAGTTAATGTTGTTGTTGTTTTTTTCGGATTTTTTTTGTTTTGCTTTGTTTTTACAGTAAAGTAATTAATTTATCTCTTTTTTTTATTGTTATCATTTTTTAAAATTGTATAGGTTATCGTATATTCAAAAATATTAATTGTGGGGTTCATTTAATTAGTGTATCGAATTAATGTAATTTGTTATTTATTATAGGATTTTAAATGTAGTTAAGGGTTAATTTAATCTAGTTAAATTCGGGGTTTAACCGTAAGACAGTGTAAGGAGAGTAATTCTGCCTGTAACTAAATGTTGGTCTTGAATGAGAATGTATCTATTGATTCAGTCGGTAGAAGTGTGTGTATTAATTATATCATGTATATATATATATATATATATATATATATATATATATATATATATGTATATATATATATGTATATATATATGTATCATTGTTAATTTTTCATTTTTTATTTTCTATTCTTGTTTCTTTATTTTATATAATATTTTTTAAAAAACTTTTTTCTATATTTCTATATTATTTGTATTTGGAATAGACCCAGAGGTTTAGAGGGTGTAGGTTAAACGTGTACACACAAAAACACAACATAAAGCTTGCCAGATACTGAGTTGAATAACACATTTGAAGAATACCACCATAATACTACTGAAGGTAAGAGCAGTAGTAAAAATGTCATGGAGGAATTGAAATTAAAAATACGGTGGGTACGATAGAATGAACGACATTGATGAACACAGTTAACATGTTCAGAATATCCTCAGTGAGGACACTCACTTACTTAACTAGATTGTGCCGATCAATCACATATTAACAGACGCAGAGTAAAACGTCATACAAACATGTGTGACAATCAAAGAAACTGTATACGAAATCAAAGTAACTGAGAGTAAAGTGTAGATTATAAACAAAAATAAATAGCGTTGAAGCAAAAAGTGCACAAAAAGCGCAGTGTCACTAACATTTTTGGTGGCACAGAAACTAGTCAATATGTGTCAGTGAGCATTGAACAAACGAAGGAAAAGAGCACACTTCCGACCTTCATCGGAAAAGCAGGGAACGTACTTGAATCATGTGATGGGAAAATATATGTCTGTGCATATAATTTATGTGTGTTTTACTAGACAACTCTTTTCAATGTAAAAGTTCGATGATTGCTAATACATAACAACAGAGCATATCAAAATAAACAATATTAGGATATATCCAGTGAATATAATCTTGGTCACTAGAATATAGTCTAATACTTCTATTTTATATATATATATATATATATATATATATATGTATATATATATATAGAGAGAGAGAGAGAGAGCGAGAGAGAGAGAGAGAGAGACAGACAGACAGACGGACACAAAGAAAGAGAGATAGATATAGAGATATAGAGATAGATAGATAGATACTAGATACATACTCGTCCCAGATCGTGTAAGATTAGTTCCCCCAACATATTATATATATATATATATATATATATATATATATATATATATATATATATATATATATATATATATATTTATATATATATATATCCACATATTAACATATATATATATATATATATATATATATATATATATATATATATATATATATACATGTTTATAAAATACTGCTCAATGAACAGGTAGGGTTATATTGTAGAATATTCTTTTATTCGTACAAATATTTTTCTCATCTCGCAGAGATCTGCTGATGTTAGACCTTGTAAAATCACAGCTGAAACATACATGTCTATATATAGGTAAAACATTTGTATGAATTTAAAATGTATAATAATATATATATATAAACACTAAAACGTATATATATATATATATATATATATATATATATATATATATAAATATATATATATATATATATATATAGATATATATTAGAAACTGTCATTTTCTTTATATAGATAGAGATACACACGTGTGTGTATGTCCTTGAGCATCATTGTCATTAAATAAACTACCGTTAGATAGACTTAATGAACCAGTAAAGTTCTTTTATTTTATGACACAGCTATTAATATTGATTGAGCAGAAGATGGCTATTGATCGTTACTAATGTTTACAATGTGTGATGACTCGTAAGTCTAATGAAAAAATGTCCGGAAGCAAGTATTATATCTCTATACAGCCTTATGTTTCCGTTAATTGCCCGTTTGAACGTCGATCTATGCAGATATCTATATATGTATCTATACATCTATCTATCGATGTATGGATACATTTCTTGATTTATAAATACATTGTGTTGCCCCATCCATCAATCTATGAACATGTTCTCTCTTTCCCTACACACACACATACGCCATACATATATATATATATATATATATATATATATATATATATATATATATATATAATATAAACAAGTAAAATACATACGTGTTTTTCAGCCCCATGATATTGTAGATTTTAGAGCTAATTTTAGAGCATTTCCATTGATGTGTCGCTAATGTACATGGTTGTATCAATAAGCTATTACTATAAATATACATATATGTTATAGTGTGACGGTGACTTACATTATTACGGAGCTTTATGCAATATTCCAGACATTATGTATAGATAATCCTACGACGAAAGACGAGCAGTCACTAGTGACATATTTCTCGTACCCCTGTACATACATGCTTTTGTAAATATGCCAACGTGTTGTTTTATTCATGATTAACAATTAAAGGTCACACTACAAATGACGGGGAACTCGCACATATTAAGACAACCCATAACCCGGGCTTATGTTGCATGCAGAACTAGCAACGAGAACTCGGGTTCATGCATGATACAGCATAAGGATTACTACAACTGCCGATTTTAGATCTGCAAAAAATTGTTAATTACAACAGTAACAGCGACAGGTTAAAAGCTATACCAGATTGTTAACACACAAAGTGTACCAAATTGAAAGTGTCTAACGATTTGAAAGTGTTTAATGTAAGAAAATATTTTTTTTTTAGTTTTCGTTCTTGAGGGGGTGGATAAGATTCAAGGCATTCGAAGTTTCACATCTAAATCGTTCGACCACCGAAGAAAACAAACAACTGATGTGTTGACTTTTGTTCGTGTTTTCACCGTTTAATCAGGAACGTGAAAATAAGTTTTAAACACGCTTATGCTTTTACCTTGCGTAGAAGTGAACACTTTATCTTTAAGTAGGAAAGTTACAACCGTGTAAAAAATGTATACAATAGCGTATGTCAAATGAACAAAATGGAGGAATAAAAAAGTTCAATGTTAAACTTCATTAAACGCGAAAAAGAGTAAGAACTTCGACTAGAAGAGAAATGAAAAAAAACAATTGGAACCACTGAAATAATTACAAGAAATATTTCTCCATACACAACAAGAATCGACAAAATTATACGAATGATCTAATAGGGGAAAAAATGTTGAAGATGAAAGTGCATTTTCACCAAATATAATTTGGCGCGCTATCAGAAACTTTACTTACAACCCTGGAAACGAAATTACGTTTTCTGCGTATCTTAGACAATATTAAGAAATGTATAATACAAACTGTGCGAATCGGCCGGTTTTAAAAAGGACCGTTTGCAATAAATGATATGTTGCTACAACACAAACAGCGACCTTACATTTGTTGAAGCGGAACAATTATTAACTAAATTGGTTAGCTATAGAATGTGTCTTTTACACAAGATGTGAACATATGTTAATCTCATATGGAAAACTAACGAATACTAAATTACTTTCCCTACCGTAGTTACGATATAGTGCGATGATTTAACATCGTTGGGGATTGGCGTTAACAATTGCAAATGTATCATCTTCAGGTTTAGTATCACGGACGGATTTAGTAATCAGACGAAGGGTTCGAAATACAGTTTAGAATGCACCTTATTAAACGCTTTAAAATGTTGCAAAAAATGGCTAAAGTTGTATTAATGTTCACAAAGATTCAAGAGACATTTATCAAAGCGGAATGTTACATATGAAAAAATACGTTACGAAAATCAACATACGTAAATAATTCAATTGTAAACCCTGTTATAGTTGCGGGAAATTGCACCTTCACAAAATTGCCCATTAACATTTTTAAAAAGTGTTTAAATTGCGGTCGCAGCGACATAAAAGTGCAGAGTTAATTAAAATTTTAAAAGGTGTTATTAAAATATATAAAATTAACGAAGCTGAACATATCAGGTAATTGTTGCAGGTAAAACTATTAAATACAAATATACAGCTACAATTTGATATTGACTCACATCTGTTAACAAACAAATTTAAAATGTACACAAAAATGGAAAAACACATTTGGTGAGAAAGAGTAAAATAGCTAAAAGTGTCATTGGTGAACAATTAAAATTTGAAGGCTAACTTATCTCTAACGTTGCATTAAAAAGAAATACTTTGAAATGAAGAATGTTCGTAAGGAACAACTCAAACAATCTATTAAGTATTGCCTGGATGGAACATTTGTAATTATAGAATATGCCCACAAACTCATTCTCTAAAAACTTTACAAATGTAAATGTCGCAAAAGAGAGACTGAAGACATAATTAAAAGAAACCGTTTGGGAAGTGTATCTCCTGTTGACATGGAATATGTAATAAATGATTGCCAAGTTTTAATTAAAATAAAATATTAAACTATTTTTTTAAAAGTGACGCAATTTTACATTGGCGTCATTAGATCAGATAGACGAGGAATTGAATAGACTGTACAAACATTAGAGTATTATCTATAATACAGTACAGTGAGTGGACTCTACCTACAGCATACGTAAAAAGGAGATGAGTATTTGTACAGCATTTTCCATGGGATAGAACCATGAACTAAATGAGTACTAGTAATTTCTGCCTACCCCAAAGGAGATTTTCGCAAAACGCAACAGAGAAATTTATTTTGAAAGGTTGATTTAAGTTATGATTATCTACAATTACGTGTGGAAAATGAGTGCTCAAATCGATTTTGTATGCATACCCATAAACAATCGAACGATCATACTTTAGGGCTATGGTTGCACCAGCCAAGTAATGAACACATTAGTTAGTGGATTAGAATTTACGACAGCCTACTTAGATAAGATTTTAGTGACCAGTAAAAATAGCGAGAAACCCAAATCACATGTACACGAGGTATTTAAGAAAAGCCAGCCATACATATATAAATAAAACTAGACTGAGTGCAATTTTTCCCCATGAAAAAAAGCACGTTCTAATTATGGACGAATGTGGTAGAAGCGCAAGCCAACAAAAATTATGACACCTCCTTAAAACGTATCAACACTACAGAGTTTTTTTATTGGAAAATTATTAAAATATGATTATTCCAAATATGCATGAGTTGCGAGCTCTTCTAAATATGCTAGTTACAAAGAAAATGATTGTGTATGGACGACAGAATGCCTTTCGCCTAACAGCTGTGTTGCCACATTTATAATAAGATATCAATTACATACAAATATATAAATATATACATAACTCCATAAATATACACCCCCTAAATGAAAACATTCACCAAACAACAATGTGGCCATGTTACTAACTGTGGTGTCGAACATATATATATTCAAAAAGTAAGAATGATAAGTTACATAATTTACAAATGTATCTTTTAAAACAATATATATATATATATATATATATATATATATATATAGTAAGTTATGAAAATCAAGTCAATCAAGCTACACAGATGCGCTCGAGTTTCATCCACGAGGGCTAATAGTAAGGCTTAAATGCATGCAGTTAGTTTGGCCGGGTGTTCTTATATACACGACTAGCTAGTAAACCAATCAGATTTTGTTGTTTGAAGATCTTACATACTTAAGGGGTTAGGTGGTGGACTAAATTGTGCATATTTAAATTTTCTCTAATGCCTACATCACGACACCAATTCATTGTTAGTGTTGATCAAGTTTAATCGTTTAAAAGCAGTTGCTATCAAAACTGCCTCTGAGTTGCACAGGTTTCCGGCTTTGGAGCCTGGTGTGTATGATTTTGAATCTTTCAAGATATACCATTCTAGGCAATGTGGGATATTTGTAGATTTAAGATTTTTAACCAGGCAAGTCAAATATGTCTTATTATCACTGCCATCATTATTAAAATAGTACACATGTGTATAGATGTGTGGTTTAATTAAATTATAATTGTATATCTTGGGATTAGCCATTCTACTCAAGCTAATACTATTCCTATTATCGGGTGTGTTTGTAGGTACTATATTAATATTGCCTAAACTGGGTTGTTAATCTATGTTAGGTCCATCAAACGCCTGGATATTAGGACTATCATCCGTGTTAAAGACTGTAGGGGGACGTTGTCAATATGCCTGCATGATGGAAAGATACAAGAGATATTTTGTGTGGTATCAGTTATATGGTGTGGGTGTGACGATTGGTTCGAACTATCATTACTGGGCGATCTATGGAATCGTTGTTGGATTATTCAGTTACAGTGCCATCATATACCACGTCAGTGTGTATGCAGTTGTTATTTAGTGGGCATTGACCAGAGCTCTGGCAATTGCAAGTTTATGTAGGAATAGAATGTGTTTCATCAGATTGATTGGATCTAAAAAAAATTATTATTAGCTGCTGTAATTGTGTGGCCAATGTTTTGCATAGAGTAATAAGAAATTTTGATATAATTTTTATTGAGGATGGAACCATATGTATGCGTTGTTTTTAATGAGTTTTCTAGAATTTATAAAATATTCCCTAAGGATGTTTGTTTTAACATTATAGTTAAAAGGGGGGGCTTAACCAGATGTTGTTTTTCTCCTTTCACTCTCTCTCTCTCTCTCTCTCTCTCTCTCTCTCTATATATATATATATATATATATATATATATATATATATATATATATATATATATCATCGGGACTTTTATTTAAAAGTGCATAACTACTCAAATGAGTTAGTCTGTATAAAAGTTTGTAATAAACAAGCGAAATACGATTTATAAATATATAAACGAAAATGTATTTAAATAACTCATGTTTTCAATATTACGACCAGATGATATATCTTTTTATGGGGTAAATTTATTAAGTTGACATCGGTTTTAGTATACATGGAATAAGAGTGGTAGTAGAAGGAAGGTTTAAGAAATAGGTAGTTGTGAAAAAGTTTTTGGGGCTAAATCAGTTTATATTTAGGCTGAAAGTTGGTATGTCGATATGACTAAACATTATTAGCTGACTAGCAAGACCCGTGGGAATTCAACAGTTCTATCTTTATGTAATGTAGTTTCAGAATATACCTGCTTATATGCGTCTATCCTCAAAATACCTCTAAGATTTTGTGACATACTCATGTTATGGACGTCCGGCGCAAACGCTGATCTCTCGATTTTGTTGTGCCATGTTTAGACAGAATATATACTACACTTGGATCATGGACTTTAGGCAAAGAAAGTGTATTTTCTTCGTGTTTAACATTCGACACAACAGCAACATCAAATGAAATTTAAAATACATGTTTACATTACATATCTCGCAATCGCCCGTTCCCATCTTTAATTAAGAATTGGAAGGGGATAAAGTACGTACGAACGTAAGCTTGCCTTAGCATATTATTATATAGATTAGTTGAGTTCATAAAATTAATAATTACTTTTTCCAATGTACTTGATGATTAATACCAAGCACACTACTCATTTTTATAGTAGAAACCGTAACTTATAAATATCATCATATTCGGGTGTATGCTTATGTTAAATAATCAGTAGAGGAAAATCGTGTGGTCGTAATTTCTCTCTATTAATTAAAAGGATGCAACATTATCATAGAATCACATATATCATAATCCCACCTCGCTGTATCAAAAATATTCCCTAGATAACTTATAAAACTCACAGCTCATAAAATACTGTATTTGTGCCAGCTAAGCGGAATTACAATGTGTGCTTATATTTGTGGTGTGTGTGGAGAGAAAACAAGAGGGCACGAGAGCGAGAGACAGTCTTGTGAAGAGATGGAAACAATTTCTTGGTAGATTTAATAGACGGGATGTTAGAGTTCAAAACATTTACTGTAATCTATAGCTGAGCATCTTGTGAGATGGCTGTGTATTACAAAGCCAGACAAGTGGCGACTGGCTGGTGGTAAATACATCTAAATAAATAACGATGGACGCTAAAAAATAAAAATTACTTTTTCTTACAAGTAAAATAAAAACAGGGACGTGAGCGGGGAGAGTAATAAAAATGAAAACATATCAATAAGAAAATGCCTACATCGCCGTGTTATAAGTAAATACCAGAGTGGGCAATACTATAATCAAATATTAGATTATTTTTCTTTGACTGATATATATATATATATATATATATATACATATATATATATATATATATATATATATTTCTATATATGAATATGTTGTATTTTTACATACACTGGCATGGCGATGTTATCGACCAGCACCTCTTCGAAACTGAGATCTAATAAGACAAATGACAATCCGATCTTTACTTCAGATCATATTTGGAAAGAATAAAATGGAAAAGAAAAAAGAAGGGAAAAATATTTTTTTAAAAATTGAACCTCACGTGGTCTGATTTCGCATCGTTTAAAACTAAATAGGATATAAAATAACTGAGAAAGCAATGTATTTATACATATATATTGGCATTGTTTAAGAAATGGCAACATGCATGAGCCTAGCTAGTTTGCTTGTATACCTATGAAATCAAATACACCGAAAAGAAATAATATCATTAGATCGCCAAATATTGAAATCGGAGGCAGAGTTAGACATACGGTTGAATTTTAATGTGGAGTAAATCCTCATCCTTAAAAAAGGGGAACTCCGGATTGAGACACGAATAAACATTTCTGCAGTCTCGAAGAGCTTTTCATTAACTCACAGAGGTAAGAAAAGTGTAAGTAGAGAATCTGGAACTTTAATTTTGTTTTAAAGGTAAAAATAAATGAAAATAAAACGAAAAATGTAGTGTAAAGTCCGTAAATATTCAAAGTAAATGTACATATATTTGTTCTTTAATATTTAATTGAAGACGATTTTCTTTAAAGATTGCGATTGATTTTTTAATATGAGTATGTGAGACAAATCGTTTATTATGATTGGTGGTGTAAAGTTTTGATCATAAAAAGTATCACCGGCCATTACTTCATTACGGTCAGCATGTTGTATCGCCTTTTCGATGAAACTTATATGTAGGCAAATCTACACGTTTCCTGAAATGTTACTATCACATACATTGTATTTGTGTGAGGATCGCGCATGTGTTAAATACATTAAAACGCGGAAATTACAAAGTCTAAAGACTATTTTAGGAGGGGATACTTTTTTCTTTATCAAATATATCTTTATTTTTGCTTTAAAATAATTTTAAACATGTAGATAAAAAACAATAGAAAGGGTACTTTTTTTCTTAAGAAGTGAACCTAACATTAAACTAACACTAATCTAACTCTAACCTAATCCGGAAAAGAATTAGAAAGTTCAGTCATTTGTTTAAAAATATTTCCCAAAGAAAAACTGAAAGAAATAGTTACCAGTCTGCATTTACAGCTTAATTAGCAAGACGGGTGTGCTCATTTAACGTTATGTTTATAAACGATTGTGTTTCCCCCATCTAAATTCTAATTATAAGCTGTTGCTTAATTGATTGGTGCGGATGTTTTTTCCCTGGCTGTTTACATGTAATCTTAAAAAATAATAAGTGTGATAGTTAAATATAATGTTTCTTATAATACCCCCTTACGACTTTTACGGTTGGGTTACTTCAGTCCGGTACACATTTACTGTTTCACCGCTCATATTAGAGCAGTTGGCTTTCAAAAGAGTAGTCGATTGCAGTCTGAAGATGAGCGTCTGCCTGCTTGCGTTAGAAAAACTGTAAGGCTAGGTTCGCAGTCACATGAATGAGGTGGATATCTATACGGACAATCGTTTCGGTTGCTTAACATTTGTAAAAATACTGATATATCCAATAGGTAACAGCGACCAAACTGTATATAAGTATATTGGGTCTGCTTTTAACATTGGGGGATTCGTGTTTATGCTCGGTAATCATAAGCAGCACATACGTGAATAGTGCAAGGTTGGCCATTGAATTACATGTTTTCATCTACTTACTCTGGCAACGTCGGGCCAGCTAGATGGTTATATAAGAATATTGATTAGGAGTGATGAATTGTTATATAAACACATACACCACATAAATCCTCATATATATATATATATATATATATATATATATATATATATATATATATATATATATATATATATATATGTGTAAAGAGAGAAAGAGAGAGAGATGGAGCATTATAATTTTAGTTATTATTTTGAATTTCCCGGTATACTCCTATGTCGATATATACTTGTAAATGTAAGCTTTTGTTAAATGAAAACGAATACCAGATTATATTCAACTATTATTGATAAATAACAGAAAAAAATGAGTGATCCCGAAATATCAATTTCAAAATTTAACGAAATATTAACAGAAATATTTTTAGATATAAAAAAACAATCAAAAAAACTATCTAGTCGCGCTATTTTAAATTCTTAAAATAGTTGAGTGATGTTTTGCTTTTAGCTGTTTCAGGGAATAAGTAACGTATCCATTTTAGATTTAGACAAAATAATTTAATTTACTAAATATTTCCCAAAACATATATTGATTTTTGCTTAAATTTTCGTAAAAAATGTTTTCAAAATGTTAATTAGTAAAATAAGTAAAATTATTATTATATTTTCTTTAAGATATAACACTATCTGTACATTTTTACATATTTATATATAACCTATATTTTAGTTGATGAGAAGCGGTGATATTTTATTATTATAGTAGATTGATATGATTTCTGGTCAAATCTCGTCTGTACTAACTATTTATGAAAATGATAAGCTTCAATTTAAAAAAGTTATAGACATTATCATGTATTGAATCGAAAGTGTAAATTAAGCTTAACATATTTACATGAACGCGATTTCTTTATTATTTCTCGCTATCTCAGATCGACGTCAAAATAACAAAGGTAGTTTGTCGGTATCTTTTCGGGCATTTATAAGGAAGCAAAACTATCTGTTAAAATAAAATCCTTTTCCATTGTTTTTAAAATTGAATTAACAAGTGTTAATGATCACGTTGTATTTTGCGAAATGTTATTTATCTAACAGGTCGAAAATAATCGCTACTTAAAAACATTTTTTCATAATTTATTAAGAAATTCTTAATGGAAAATTGAAAAACATATTTCGTATGGGGACTAAAATACAGTATAGAAAACGAGAAGCAGATTCCTGCATTATTTTAATGTTTGCATAACATTTCATAGACTATTCACAATAGCAAGTTACACATCGTAGAAACAGAAACATATAAATACTAATTATTATTAAATCTGTATTTGAAAGGTCATGAAGTTTACATACAAATGTAAAGTAAATAACGAAATAATTATAAAATGTCAGCTCAAAACTAAAACCTGCGCGTATTTTATAAACATGTTCAATGTATAAAATACAACTTTTGTAATGCGTCGTTTCAAAAATATGCGCATGTACAATCACAAAGTTGAACAAAGATTTAAATAATAGCAATTTAAGTATGCCTTATATAATTTATTTTTTCCTGCCAGGATTTCATTTGATGACTTGCTCCACTATTAAAACTTTGAGTAGTGGTAACAAAACAATAGCACCTTCTTTTGTGCAACAGACTATAGCTGGACTTTTACGCCTCTTATCTTTTTGTTGCACGTACGATGGAAATAGGAGGCCTGGACCTTTTTTCATGAAAGCCGGATGATTGACCATGATGGGCCTCTATCATGGCTAGTATTCTACTGCCAGAGAGTTTACACTTTCCG
>OY744516.1:155050336-155275336 GCA_963556195.1 Sepiola atlantica
TGAACTTGATAATGTGGGTGAGTTGAAGCAAGACTGAAAAAGATAAGCAATACATCTTATCATATTCAAAACTTTATTTAGACAAGTTAAACATTCAGACCAATTGCTTAAATATACTGTTTATCTAGGCGATTACGTTTTAACTATTAAAATGTTCAGATAACTTAAATATCATTTACAGTACATGTTTACTAGCCCATCGTAATACTTTACCAACTAACAAACCTTGCGACTACTGCAGTTTAGCAATTCAAACGGACTTTTTTTCATTTTTTCACAATTACATTAGCAGAAGGACATATATTCACGTACTTTTGATTATGAATTGGAATAAAAAAAATACCCATCGTACATAACATCACAATATACTACAGTGTTACTTTGGTTTAAGAGCGAATAAATTCACGTAAATTATTCCGGTTGAAGAAGATTTCTGAATTAATTTCAATGCATGTTTTAATCGACAAAACTGTCAGCAGCATTTGTTATGTTTTCACTTCTTTTCGAATGTTACAAAAAAGAAGTGTCTAAAAGGAAATAAAATGTACTTTATAACTTACATGTATAGTTTTACACTTCTGAAAATGTTTTCAAATGTGTCTATTTAAATATAAGATTTCATCGATATCTACTTTTTCGGAGACAGTAAAAAATGTAAAATGACCATAACTTATCATTGATGTTCATTCATTAGATTCAGTAAAAAAAAGTACTTACTACTAACCCTAAGTCCGACTTAGAGATATTGATAGTATAGTGACATTCATGCCTAGTATAGTAAACATAATATAGAAAAAATACAAAGATTGTTTCCGCACTTTATTTTAGTATAGGGAAAAAATCCCCCATAATATTTCAAAATTAAAATACTATGATAATTTTAAATATCTCAGAAGACAGATATACTATTTACAGTAAACATCTTTTATCACACCGTCATAGTTTACCCCGTAAGAAATACTTTGCTACTTATGCAGTTTAGCAATTCAAACGAATGTATTTGTTTTCATTTTTTTCAACAATTGCATTAGCGATATAGACAGACGATCACAGACTTTTTAATATGAATCGCGATGAAAAAATTGCCCATCGTCAACAACATATCAGGAATAATACCGGCTTTATTTGGTCCATGAGGAAAGAAAAAAATGTTTGTTAAATCATTTTTCAGTCACGTAAACTATTCAGATGAAGTGGATTCCGAGTTATTATCAAAACTTTTTTAATCAACAAAACTGTCAGAGACATATTTTGTGTCTTCACTTCTTTTTTAATCTTACAACAAATAAGAGTTACCAAACGCAATAAAATTGACTTTTCAACTGACCTGCCTGATTTTAAACGTCTTAATGTATTTTAAAGAACTTTTTTTTATTTCAATGTCAGATTCCTTCGATATCCACTTATTGGGACACAGTGAAACAAATCTAAAATAGGTGACCTATGTGTTTTTATTGATGTTTCATTCATAAAATTCAGTTAAAAAAATGACTAACCACTAAACCTAAGCCCGACTTGCAACACCCATGCACTTTCAGTTATTGCTAGTGCAGTGCTATTTATGCGTAGTATGGTAAACAGAATATACAAAAAATACAAATATTGTTCCCGTACTTTATTTTCGTGTAAGAAAAATAGATCCCTCCCGAAATACACTACACAATTGAAAACGGTTAGTTAACATACCCATACATACATCGATCATAAACAATAGTGTCTCTAAATAACCTGGAAATGGGTGCTTATTTTAATTACGTAACTATAGGAAACTGACTCCCACTCTAAAAGCTAAACACATTTATTTTTCATGTATCCATTATTTAATTTATTTTATTTTTATTTTATAATTTTCTGTAAAGTATTTTCTAAAAATTGGTTATTGTATCCCATTTTTAATACTTTTAATAATAATATGGAAAATCTCCGTCATAAAAATACTATGATTAGATGTACTATTTTTAATTATGTAATAAATAATAACTATTGTAATATATAGATTAATACCTTAATTATTTATTTTTCATATATATTTAATGTATACAAATATAAATATATTTCGGTAGAAATTAATTCATTTTAATTATCTAATTTTCAAAATTTTACTCATCTTATTAGTATAAATGATGTTATTACTCCTAATATTGGCAAAGACAATATATCAAAAGTGTAGTAAGATTCATACTAACTATATAATGTTTTTTATATTAATTGTTGTTTGGTTAATTTAGCAAACGATACAAAGGGAGGGAAGCAGTAACTTGAGTGGATTTATTTCTCCTATATTTTAACATATTTTCTGATAATTATTTTTAATATTCTTGCTATTTCTAGAAGATATTGCTTCACAGGGAACAATGCATGTAAATAAATATTCTAATATTAATGAACCTAAAGAAGTAAACTACAAGTTATTACATCTAGAAAAGTAAAGGACAATAACAGTTATTCTTTAAACTTCTTACACTATTGCAGGTGAAGTCTAAATTTTGAAAAAAATAGATTATATAACTAAGAATAAGTAATTATACGTTAATTGTTTTAAAAAAATGAATGACTTATATTTTTCAAAAAGAGCATAATCATATGTCTAATTCATTCACGCAGAGAATCTTTCCTGAGATAATGAAAAATATTTCATTTAAATATAGAACATTAAAACTCTAATAGTCGACTATCTAATTGATAATACGTATTTATGGGATTACAGTTTTTTACATTCTAATAGGAACCATTCATTTAAAACGTAAATTCATACACACACACGCACACACACACACACATATATATATATATATATATATATATATATATATATATATGTAAGTCAAAAGTTCTACTGTATAGAATTTATTTACATTTTGTAATTTAACCAGTTCTTCTTTTGAAACTAGTAAAATGCAAGGGCTTTTTTTAAATAAATATATTATTTATTTAAATTATAATTTTCGATTCACACAGGAATCTTCATCAGATAAAGACAAAATGCTTTTCTTCCTTTTTGTAAATGACATGGTGTCCTTTGATTTTGTGTTTCATATACTTACGAAACTCGTTGTGTAATAATGTCCAAGTGCTATGTGCCCTGGTCGCACGTAAAAAGTATTAGTGAAGTGTAACACATATTATTTATTTAAATTCAAATTTTCGTTTAACACATGAATCTTCATCAAAATAATAGATAATTCGTGGGTCTTCCTTTTTTTTAACAACGTTGCTTGATTTTGTGCTTCAAATGTTAACGAAGCTCGTTGTGTAATAATGCCCAAGTATAAGTGCTCTGGTCACACGTTATTAGTATTAGTAAAAGGTTCTGCTGTATAGAATGCATTTGAATTTTGTAATTGAACTGGGATTTTTTTAAACCAGTAAAATGCAGAGGATTTTATTAAGTAAACATATTGATCTACAGTAGTCAAAAGCTCAAAAGCTGAGTTTTATCAGCCAGAATTAAGATTGGATCCTTCTTTTAGATCGTATTTAAGAATAATGAAATGGAGAGAAAAAAGATCGAAAGTAAAAAAAACAAACATTCACAATTTTGAAAGTCACATGGTCAGATTCTAGACCGTTTAAATAAACCAAAATATACATTTTAACGATAGGAAAGAAAAATGGGTTGGGGAAGAAAGTGAAATCGTGTTAGCTAAAGTCTAGACGTGCCAAAATGTCAGGTTGGCACCTATGTCTACAGACAGAAAACGATGAGGGACTCATTAGTGATGAATCAGAATACTATGATAATAAAAGTGCCAAAAATTCGAATATAATCATTCAGACATCGTTTGGTCAAAGCATAGTAGGATTTGGTATACCGCTACGTCGTTTAACACCATAATGTTGCAGGACATCTGATGGATTCATTTTTAAAAATCACCATATATAGTTATAATCCAATAGTTTGTTGAAAAAATGTTCTTCTGTTAGTGTATCAGTTTGTAGAATATCTTCTGAACGCAAACAAGAGCAAACAAAAATCAAACTATATCATGCAGCAGTAAAATATCGCGTTTGGTAAAAGCTGATGTTTGGTGATTGATTTTTTTGTGTAATTTATTATTGATTTCCTTTAGTTATTCCGATGTTCAAGAAAAAATAATCAAGTGGTAATTAAGAAGTAGTTACATTAATTCAACACTGGTGGTTTAGAATTGTTTTAGAAAAGATTTTAAAATAAAACATATGGTATTTACATTAAATACATTAGAGATTCGAAGTACATTTCTTTGGTTTAACTAGTTAATGATAGTTTAATAGATGATTTAGACATACCAAATTAGTATTACTTCCACTATCCCCCAGTGAAAATACTCTAGATATTTCAGGGTAAACTTATAATAATTGCTCATATTTCCTCAGAATAATGTTATTACATTTCTATTGAATTTTCTTATTCCCCATTGAAACATGGTACCGGTATCGTATGTTACCAATTTGAAAAATTGACCTGTTCTAGCCCGCGTGAGAAAGAAACAGCTATGAAGCCTTGAATAGTACTATAACTAAAATAGATAAATACTTCTCACATAACTAACCTATTGGATATAAACGGCCACACGATGTTCCCGAACTGTTTATAGATATTAAAGATCCAACTGTATTAATGTCAATTTCTCTCTAAAACACTGACTTGCCGTCGATATCTATTGCCTCTCAATGAGGGTTAAGTTAGAGACAACGCCAGTTTTTAATATGACATATTTTGTATTAAAAAGAGGTGTATATAGATTTCTTCAGCAATTTTGATCATCGCTCCGTAAAAAGTTCAAATATTCATCATTGTTAAATGTACGACGAATAACATACATATTCTATTTGTTTCATTTTTAAGAAATGCAAGTGGGCACACTCTTGAGTAACGCCAGGTTTGTACAACACTTTTATGAAAAGGGTGTGTGGAAAATCGATGTCATACATTCGGGATTCTGTTCTACATGTTTTAGAGAGCATAGTTGTCGTCCAGTTCTTCTAATATCTGTGTTTTAGTGCTGATCATATTTATTCACTTTTAACTAGTCTATTATGCGAGGCGTGTTCAATAAGTAATGCTCCTAACCCACTTTCAGTTGTCTAATCTAGATGAGATTTTGCATGTGTAACCAATCATATATATATGGGTCATGTTGAAAAACACAGCTCTGAACTAATTGTGGTTTCTGATTACATGTGTTTTAACTGAGTCAGGTGTTAAATGGAGCAGTTCAGTGTCTCGCAGTAGTCCGGTTTTTCATTTGAAAGGTCACACACGCAAGGATACTTTTGATGAAATGACATAAACTTATGGTGATGATACCGCATGATATAACCTTGTGAAACGCTGGCATCGTGAATTTAAAAGTGGCCGGAATTCTGTGGAAACAGATTCCAGATCTAGTCGCCCCTTTTTTGTCATAGATGAGGCATCTGTCCGTCAAGTTGAGGCTACCATTTTGGAAGGTCGACGCATTACTATTCGCCAAATAGCCCACGATGACAGGATGTGTACAGAGTCTGTGAAAACTATCATCTATGATCCTTTGCATATGCATAAGGTGTATGTCAGATTGATTCCCAGGTTGCTTACACTATTCCATAAGCAAGGATGAATTTGGAGGTGTGCCAAGAAAATGAGTCAACATGTTTCAAAAGACTGATTATACAGGATAACACTTGAGTCAATCACTGTGATCCAGAGACCAACGCCCAGTCAAGCCAGTGGAAGCACTTGGACTCACCACTTCCAAAGAATTCAAGGGTGCAGCTCTCCGCTAGCAATGTCATGATTACAGTCTTTTTGGACCAAGAAGGAGTAGTGATGACAGATTTTCTGGCAAAGGGTATTACAATAAAAAGAGCCTATTACGCTTCACTTTTGATGAAATCATGAGAAGCTATCAAAATCTAGACAAGGCAAGATCAGCAAAGGACAACGTTCCGGTCCACAACTCGCATGTCGCCGGATCATAAGCACGGAGGTGTGGCTATGAAATCCTCCCCAATCCCTCTTACTCTACTGACCTTGCATCCTCTGACTTTCATCTCTTCCAAGCCATGAAGTTGTTTTTGAAAGGAAAGCGTTTCCCAAATGATGCAACATTGATTTCTGAAGTTACAACGTGTTTGGACCTGAGGTGTTCTACACAGACATCGTCCAGGGCTGCATCAAATGATTATAGAAATTCATAACTCTGGGTGGTTCTTATGTAGAGAAAGCCTAATAACTGTGCCAAGTTTCATTAATTTACTTCGATAGAAAATGGGTCAGGGGAATTACTTATTTAACGCCCCTCGTATGTTGGTACCTGAAATAAGAAGGACCAATATTCGCAACATGCAGTAGTGTACTCCTACGTATGCTATCTATTGGGCTCTGGCTAATCATAATTTTAATATATGTCTTCTGATCATCACGGATTTCATATTCTTTTTGACGTGACTTTTATCACGTTCGTTCTACGTGTTCGTATGTGTCAATAGCTAGCTAAGCTTAATTTACTTGTGATCCTGTCATATAGATAGCGGTTATTTATCCCTCCTTATTTATCCTATATGTAGAAATAATAGTGCACTGTCATATAGACTGTACGTGTTTGAAGGTCCTATTGTTTGCTTTCGCCACGAGCACATCGATAAAGTCGGTATTTGATATGGGACAACTCAAAATAAAAATTATATTCTTGATCGAAAGAATAATGTCGAAATGGGGTACTTCTCGGCAACAGAGTATTTGTTAGATGTTTTCGATAAATAATGTTTATCAATGGTGTTTAGCACGGACACGAATAATTTTTGGAGTTATATACACATATAGAATATAATTGCAAAGATATGCTATCGATGTTCCAAACACGATGTATATGCACAGCATATTGTTCAAAAATATCTGCAATCTCTACGTTTCATTTTTTAACGACAGTATAATAACGCAAATAATATTTAGCCAATTCTAAAAGAAATCTGAACCGATTAGACAGGACATATTTGGAACACTCAGACAGTCTGAATTACAGATACATATCATTCTACATGACTCGGGGATTAGCTATTTTGAATCATTCGAGCTGGATTTTCTCGATGCAATTTATGGCTTTCAATTTTCGAGTCTTAATAACTTCTATTTAAAAAGCCGTGAAGATCTCATAAGGAATACAGAAATGGCATGGGAAGTAATCCCGGATTATTTATAATCTATACTTTATATTTGTTACTTTTATTTTTGCTGTCTGAAAACAAATATTCAAGATATTGTAGATAAAGATTAATACACGAGATGAAATAAATATACAGGACAGATTTATAAAGACATTTAGACAATTTAAATTTGGATCGAACAACAAACCACAAACAGACATAGAAATATGTAGTTGAAAACTCTCGATGAAACAAGTTCGCTTTGAAACCTCGATGAGAGGTGTCACCAAATGATTGTAAGTGTTTCTAGAAAATAAGTATACGTGTATATAATTTGCCTGCAATGTTTAGTTCATCAATAGTAGACGTAATATATTTAATAAGAGAAGAAAAAAAACAATATATATATATATATATATATATACCGTCTACGTTACTTAACGCAATAATGGAATATCTGTTCATTTCTAAATAAGGTTCGGAAGAATGAGTTTAGTTCGTTCTTCTAAATATATCAATCTATCTGTTTCCTTCCGCTTCTCCCGCTATTTCTCTCTCTCTCTCTCTCTTTCTCTCTCTCTCTCTCTAAAATGGTATAATGAAATAGTAGAAGTTGGATTCGTGTTGCATTTTACCATAGTTACTCACATGTTATTAATAACCATGTATATGGTGTATAATAAATATATATATATATATATATATATATTCGTTATTCAAGTTCAAATATATTGACAAAATGAATACAAAACCTATATTTTTTTAAAAAAGTTATCAATAATGAGTATAGCATTTATAACGTTAAATAAACACTAGGTCAGTCGACGCCAATTAATACACGTTTCGACAATCTTACGTATTATCAAGACTGTGGAAAAATAAAAAAGTGAAACTCGACATTGAGACTGTCACCATAACATCGAGAGGCGAAAAAGACAGAAGAAAAAACAAAGGAAAATCTGATGTCATTTGTGAACAAAATAACTCGAACATCCACCCTTATATAATTTTGTCTGACATCCCACTTTTCCCCTACCACTTGCCACCGAATCTCACTATCTTTCTCAATAACAATCGATTTAATACTTATGTAAATCGCTTAAGAGAACAAAATGAAAAAAAAATATTTTAAACCAAAACAAACATTTGATTAAATTCATAAGATATATAGTTGTCTAAATATTGGAATAAAACACAAATTCAGAATGCAATAATATTTAATAGCCATCTTTAGAAAATGTTGGTCATATTAACTATATTTTATTCGAAATCAAAAATACATTTTAAAATCAGAAAACCTTATTCATCGGATCACTAGCAATCTAAGTGTAGTACTTCCACTAATAATTATAGGATTAAAACACGAAATTGTATAACTTATTCACTAGTACTCTTGTATATATGGTAAAATCTTATGTCTACACTATAGAAGTATGTCCAGCATCTTTAATTACGATCATAAAATCATATATTTGTATTCAAATAAATATTTTACATATACTGTCCGTCGATACCTATGCTTCTGACAAACACACGGGACTCATCCGAAAGGTCTACAAATAAACAGTAAAACCTTGTTTGACTCGACGCTATGGTATGGTTAATTGACAATAGCAATAATAAATTTAACCCTGTGGGCTGGGTTTCTAGTGTTTACATAACACAGCAGTCATTAACTGAGGATCCACCTAATGCGAAGTCTTTTTTGTATGTCTATGTATGTATGTGTGCATGTTTCTGTGTGAGAGTTGTGACTATGTATGTTTTCTCTGTGTATACTATATTTTCCTTATTTTATCTTTAGTGGGTGCGAAATGAAAAACGAATTATGCAAGACGTTTGGGCGGGCCAGAAAGTAAATGCATATCATTCAGCATCTGGACTTAACAGGACAAAGTTATTGTACAATGCATACGTTAAGGTGTTTGTCACTTGCTAATTGGCACATAGAAGTTAACACTGATATGCATAATTTGAATCATAGCAGATCGCCTGCTAATAACACGTTCGGTTAAGAAAACTTGAGATGTGGCAATTAAATATTACTAATCAGTTACAAACAGTTTGGGAATTACGGGTGTGACCCAGAGAATAGAATATTAATATGTTCGTACTTTAAAAAATAATGTAAATCACTATCGAAAACTTTTGTGTAATACTCCTGCTTTTTGTAGAAAGCATTTGCATCTAGCATAATACTCACGTGTGAGGGCATTTTTAAAAATATCAGTGACTATCAGAAAGTATTTACCTATTACTGAATATTTACCGATAAATTTACTTTTTTAGCTAGCCTGCACATTGATATATACTGATTTGCCTTCATCTACTAGTTTATAAAATGATATTCTTTATGTACCAAGAAACAACAATAACATATTATTCTGAAACAAACATATCAGTGTATCGTGAAATAATTCTGTTAGCAAATAGTGTTAAAGACAAACTCATGTTCTTTACTCACGATTATGATAGTCACGAATTAAATAGACTGAGTGCAAAATCCGATACACAGCATTTCAAAATTATGAAACTATCAATACAAGATGTTGCATTTCAACACTGTATAACATTCTAAAATTGCGTTTAACAAAATGAGATATCGTCATGTTTGTATTTTGCTTTCAATGAAAATAAACCTTTAATTGAATTTTATATTTGCCACGTTAATCTTGTTTTATTTAATTTCTGCATTTAAAGGAATTATCGCGTTTTGCATTCAAACTTTTCAATTAGAAATGCAAGTGTTCGGAATCTCAAATTGTCTGGTGAGTTAACGTGGCATTTTAATTAACGAAAAGTGTTGTCGTTTTTTCTTCACACATATCAGAGTTCCAACACTATAAGTACGATATACTATATGTCGGTAAATGTACGTAAGTGACAAGGACATTGTAAAACCGATCTATTTAATATACAATGTATCTGATACACTTAAACATCGTCTAAAATAAAATAAATATTCGCTTAGAATTCCTGATATCTAGATGTATAAATGCTATTTATATGAAAAGGTAACTAAAATAAAACATCGATTTCATACCATCAAAATGAAGTAGAAAAGAATAAGAAAGGAGACAATAATGAAAGAAAATGTCGACTTGAGGAGTTTAGCTCTTGCATATCATGGTAACACATACGCCTATATGTACTATTATTGGGAAATGTTCTGCGGTAGTGTATTGAATAATTGAAGAAGTGAATTTTCAAAACATCAGTTTTTTTCCCTTTAGCAAAAAATAAATTATTTATTAAAATTAATGTATGTAGGAAAGTTTTCTCTACATTTACCGTGCAGTGTACAAAAGGATAGCGCTTTTTGAGACATGTACTTTTCCTATATGAATGTTCTATTACAATGTAAATAAGACTGAAAAGTCTGCCTTGATTACTGTAACCCGGATCGTTTCTTAATTCCCGGATTATCAGATAGACGAAGTCGAGGTATGTTCAGGTAGCGACGTAATGTATAGTATCATATATATATATATATATATATATATATATATATATATATATATATATATATATATATATATATATATATATATACACATAGACAGAGAGAGAGAGAGACAGACAGACAGAAAAAAGAAAGACATACAGAGGACGGGAGAATATATATATATATATATATATATATATATATATATATATATATATATATATATATATATATATATATATATACATATTATACATATAACATAAGAGATATATAAATAATTCAATTATATAGATATACTTCAAACCTGATAGTTTACACTATTACCGACTTTTTCAGATACATATTTACAAATTCGCACCAATGAAACATATACATGTACGTAGCACACATACACGACTCCCAGCTGACATGTGTACGTTGAACACGTTGTATGTATGTTGTCTGCTTGTGGATCTGGATGTGGCTGTTGATATGGATGTAGATATGATATGGTTAGCGTCTGTAATATAAAACGCCCTTATAATATGATTAACTTTTTTCTTGTATTTTCTGTTACCATTTGTCATATAGTCTGATCCTGCTCCATTTATATTAAACCTATACACACACACACGCATATATATATATATATATATATATATATATATATATATATATATATATATATATATATATATATATATATATACCCAACGACTTGTATCAATCTATACTATTCTGTGAGAAAAACTGGCAACCATATTGACATATCAGTTTCTCTCACCAGACGTTTTCTTGAGTCAAACGAAGACGATATTTTATTCCCATCTACATGTCCGTCCTATTTTTCACACATTCCATTTGCACCACCAACTGCGAATATTTTAAATGCGGAGACTAGAAGATTTTTACGCCCTCACCGGGATAAACAAATGACGCGTCTTCACTCAACGAGTAACTAAAAACAAAAAAATACTTTCTTTTCAGATTTTGAATTTGACAGACGTCCAACCGATGAATAATGATTTGATGAAATAAAGCCGGATATACGTTACATTTCTTTCTTTCTACATTTAAGGAATCTCGACTTCAATCCTGGACATATGTAGTGTCTCGCAGCTTACACTTCATAAACTTACAGGATTTTAAGAATACATTTTCAGTCTACCAAAGAATCCTTCTAAATAATTCCGTCCAATCTCATATATTACATACATCATCATTATATAACCTAAATTAATATTCTATTAGAATTAGTGTAACAATTGTTAGCTAAGGAAGACCCCTAAGGAACAATATGCTTCTGTTTTTTTCTAGAAGAAAAGACACATGAGGTTTACATTTGTTTACAAATTTACGATACACAAAAACTGGAGTGTTCAATGTATAATCATGTGTTCTATGTTTTTCTTCTTCTGGCTTCTACAGAACACTAACATTTTATGTATTCAATTTCAATTTAGAGTTTAATTTTTAACTTTACTAAGGGGAGTTCATATTCTATATTTCAGGATTATACCACAATTGTCATCCATTGTTCATCATCATTAGACAATCCTTTTATGGAATATACTGATCTTAATAAAATACACATTGGCAACGTCTATATAACCTATAAGCAATTAATACTTCTCTATAAAATATCCGAACGGGAAATCTTTAAAAATATATATTTTATTTTATATTCTAACTTCCTGACTTGAATAACACCTCGAATATAGTGAAACAATTCATTTTTCTTTTTTATTAATACCTTTTTCATTTTAATTTATTAATTGATTTTATTTTTTAATGTATTTTATGACCGAAAGTATCACTGTTTTATATTGTATTTTGATCGAGGACAGCAGAATTAATAACTGATATGATTTAATCTATCAATGGGTACATGCATATCCACTTTTCAAATGCAAAGTAAGAAAATACATTTTCCTCAGAATTAATCATTTCCAGAATCTATTACACCAGGATATATTGCTATGTATCAATTATTAATTAACATTAGTAAGTTAAGTACTTTAAGGGGTAGTTAATGGAGCTAGAAACTCGCCTATTATATAAACTAGGTGTCATATTAAGTATATGGTTAGTTTAGATCAGAAATAACACAGCAAAACTTCTTAAGTCTAGCATATATATATATATATATATATATATATATATATATATATATATATATATATATATATAATTATTATTATAAGGCAACATCCAGTAATGCAATTTTTTTTATCTGTAAACAAATAAGTAGCACTTATGTGTGTAGAGCCCGGCCACTAATAATACCGATTATTATCTTAGGTTATTTTACTCCTAAACTTGATGACTTTAATCACACCCTTAACAGGACAGGTTTTCTCATATAAAATGTATTCATATGGTATTACTGGACGAATATTTAACATAATAAGATTCTTCCTTTCCAAAATAAAAATACAGGTTGTCTTCGATGGCCGCTCATCTAAACTACGTGACATAAATGCAGGTGATAACCAGTGATCGATCCGTGGACTTTTATCGTCGTTATTTTCATAAACAAACTCCCTTAGGATATTGTGCTTTAGGTGGATAGATGTGTTGACGACACCACGCTCTACGCTCGCCATGTGAGTAAAACGGTAGCGCACGTACCCGAGGCGATCGCTGAGTCCTTAGAATGTAATCTCTTTGTAGTTGAATAAGGGCATGAATGGATTTTTACATTTAATGCTGCTAAGATAAATATAATTTCTTCTAACAACTAAAATAAACCTCTTCAGCCACCGATTGCCATGGCAAATAACACCCTCTCTGAGAGTCAAACTTAAAAAATTCATCGGCCTAACATTCACAGGTTACATGAAGTGGAACTTATATATATATATAAGACATTGCCCAGTCTGCATCAAAGAAAGTTGAATCCATCCACCGTGCGAGAAAACTTCTCACACTTGACAGTATTCTATATCTCTACAAAGCAACAATCTGCCACTGCATAGAGTATTGTTGTAAAATCTGGGATGGTGCCCTATCCCCTATTCTATCAATCTTAGACAAGGTCCAAAAAAGAATATATAATCTAATAGGTCCTTCACTATCCAACAACCCTTAGTCTCTATCCCATTACCGCAAGGTCACATCATTGTGTGTTTTTTTACAAGTAATAAATGAAATGGGCTTCGATGAACTTCAATCCATTCACTGTAAAGGAAACCAGATACCGAGGAACCTTCCACTCTAATGGCTTCTTTCCTCTAGCTGTCTGCCGTTGGGCTTCCCTCTCTGCTCCCTGTGCCCACGACTATATGTACATGCAGAAATGCATAACTTATGGGAACAAGCGTGATGCTGCTCAGCTCTATATTCAGGATGACCCCTTTAAACGTGCACCCTAATTCTCAGTAGCCCCTTACGTCTACTTACCTTGGTTGGGGTGAACTAAATACACAAAATAAAAAGGGAATTTCTCCGCAACGAGATAAATAACAGTTAAGCTGTTATCTATTATGCGCCGAGGTTAAGAATTTGCTTTACAGTCTCTAATCGATTTCCTAAACCGACTCGTCGTTACTTTAATTCAACGTTATTCGCGCGAAATGTTAACTGTGTTATAGAAAACACATCATTACTTGCAATTCACATACAGAATCAACAAAATACCAGCTTACTTTTATTATGATTCATTGTCTAGTGTCAGTCTGGACTATATCAAGGGGGTTACTAACATCAACAACGGTTGATAAACATAAAGAAGTTATTTTGTTAATAAATTGTACACGATTGAAGCTTAGATAATTTTTAATTCACTCTTCCATTAGGTTGGTTTAAAATGATAAAAATTATTTCAGTGTTTGAGCAAATATCCATGTATTGTGAAATGTATGTTTTACCAAATAGTCAAGAAATGCATAGAGGTTTACTGCGCATCTTTGGATCAGGTAAACGTATTAAAATACAAGTTGTACATATCCGCCAATATCCGGGACTGTTCTTTTCTTTATAGGCCGTCTTTTCCAAAATATAGAGAATTTGTTTTTAAATATGATTTCGAAATTTAAATGTATTTAGCATACTATCGTTTTGTTATTTCAATTTTAATTGACGCAACCTGTTAGAAACTCTAATTATGTGTTGCTACCACCCCAGAGTAAATGTTAGTATGGAGACACGAGTTTCAAAACTGAAGCTTTAGCTACTCACACCGATGCCTCCCTATCCATTCAATTTCAATGGACTAAATATATCTTGTAATTCTAAGCAGCGTTTTTGTTATCAATTGGCGTCAAATAAAATTACTATATCGCAAAGTGATTACTTGCAATTAGCGAGAAACCCTATCTCCCACAACTATCTCACACTCTCTCAATGTTCTGATCTCGGTAACTTAAGTATCACTTAAGGAAAACTCGCAGAAAAAAGAAGGGATGATTTGTCTCATGTCGTCTATGACACGATATCTATGTTACCAAAAAAACTATGATATTATGCATATATATTAAAAATAAATGATGATATAGCTACATATCTTTTGTGTAACCCTTTTGAAATCAATAACATTTGACACCGTATCAAGCCTTTCTTCTCAAAAAGATCATAGATATCGAATTATAATTTTGCAATTCGCAAAATTAGTCCTCATTATTTTTTTAAGAACAGTCGAAGAATGTATTATATGAACACATACATAAGCTGTAGGTGATAGAATTCGATAAATATATATATATATATATATATATGCATATATAAATATATATATATATATATTTAAATATATATATATATATATATATATATATATATATATATATATATATATATATATATATATATATATATATATGAATTACATATGTTTTTTAAGAATATGTAGTTTAAAATACTTATACTATCAGGTATGGTACCGGTTATAATAAACGTATTATGATATGATAAATATATACAAAAGTAAATAAATAATCAGATAAAAAGGGGAAATATTTGTTATATGAAAAAACTATAGAAATATTAACTCACCTCTTAATTTGTATAGTCTCTTGAATGTTATCGTAAGAAAAATGCGTTTAAACAATTCAGATAAAAACTAAACCCTGACAGAAACAGCATCTGGCGATTTAATTCCGGGACATGCAATGTTGGATCTGTGGGGTGTGTCGTAACTGTAAAAGTTATATCACTGCTGTTTCATTAGTTCATCTGTTATTTTAAAACATTTTTTAAAGTTATAACTTTGAACACTATACATTTACGTGTAAATAACTACCGTTTCGAATGGTTTTACAAAACTGTTCTTATTGTAATTATTTTAACGAATTACAGAGAATAAGTTTATTTTTTTCAGTGTGTACTATTTTTTTCATCCACGTGAACTAACTTAACTGTGTTTATGTCATACG
Organism: Sepiola atlantica; assembly: GCA_963556195.1. Classification (NCBI taxonomy): domain Eukaryota; kingdom Metazoa; phylum Mollusca; class Cephalopoda; order Sepiida; family Sepiolidae; genus Sepiola; species Sepiola atlantica. The sequence goes on from OY744516.1 coordinate 155,066,243, forward strand.
CAAAAACGAATGTCAAATAGGACTATGAATAATAACATCTAGAACGTCTTTATAAATTTAAATACGAATTAAGACTGACTACAGAGCCACTTTCTAAACTCGCTAATGGCTTCTTACAAATGTAACATAACCTTTACTGTTTGGGTTCATGTTATTGTTATTGTTATTGTTATTGTTATTGTTATTGTTACTTGTTCTGACGTCGTGAGTCTAGAACCCTGCAGTAATTGTTTTTTAAAATATTGTTTGTATGAATATTTTCATTTCTTATGTGACTAATACATTTTTATCCTACATAAACATGGATTTTATCTGTCAGTTTTTTCTGTTTATCTTTCCGTCTGTCTGTCCGACATCGACACTATTCTTCAAACGTAATAAGTATCTTGCGGAATTTGTCTAATTCGGAATATTAAATATATTTAATACTTTTATAAATAGAAATTATTACATCGATTGTGAATACCAAATTCCATGAATGAAGCGGATTCCATGGCCAGACATCGAAACTAACATTTGAGATCTTCAGCCAGACGTTTTACCAACTGAACTATTTGCCCTGAATATAACTACTACCTAAAAGATACGCTTCACAAAATAATTATAGATTTAACGTAACGTCATAGCTTAATGATTTACACCATGTTTCAAAACATGAATTACAACTAATGAATAATAAACTAATAAAAGATAAATAAATGTGTAAAGTTAAATTATTTTACTACTCCAAAACAATTTATTTATCTTTGAAAATGTACTGTATGTGGGTACTCAACAATTATATAATTCTAGACTAGTAAATAGGTGCCGTTCCTTGCAGGCAGCAATAGATAATGAGGTGGCGTGGCAGCCAAAATATACGAAAATGTCACATACAAATTAATGAATAAATAACGCATATAGAACACATAAATGTTGATATTTGTCAGTCAATAGTGTGTTATTCGAATTAAGTTTTTATAATTTAAATCTATGTGATATTAACACACACCGCTTTGTTTTATAGTCCCAACGTCAACTATCCCTGCGTGGTAACAATATTTAAGATCTTCAACAAGCAAGGTTTTCATTTTTTTTTTATTATAAAATGTATATTCGTACAAAGATAATTGCATTCATTTTATGCTTCCATAGATAATATATTATTACAACTAATTTGAAGTTCATATCACTATATTATCACCCGATGGCGTAAACGATGCACCATAGTTATTTCTGATGGCTACATTTAAAAACCATCGTACTGAAACAGATCACGATTTTACTCAACGTTATGTCTTCATATATAAGAGTTAACTGGGATAAATGAAATAACACACTCACAATAAATATTTGAAATATTAGGTGATTTATGACGCAACAAATCACACTTTCTGGATGGGTATTTGCAGATATTCGTAGACACCGTCTTTTCGTATGTCACTTCAATGGTTTGCGATGAGGACAGACGGCTATATGAAGATTATGAAGACCATTACTACTTAACTCAGAATGCACTACTTAGCTCTAACTATATAAAATAGGCCATTCTCTCTGTGGGTGGGATTTTTACTAACCAATAAGCGTATCTGACATATTATACGCCTTTCTTTGTCTTACATGATGTTTATTGAATAGAATAACACTATTCTGACGGTAACCTCCGCTACGGAACACCCGTTTTCTTTTACTTTGTCGTCAAGTGTAAAACTCAAATTTGCATAAATATAAGCAGCGATGACGAAATCATATTCACAATCAGCACGAAAAAGTTGATCGATAAAAATACAATAACAGGGAATGAGTCCTTACAATGAACGGAATAGGAAAAGAGAAAAATAAATAAGAAAGAATAAACAAAATTAAAGGGAAAAATAGTAAAGTAAGTTGACAGAAGAAAAGGAGTATGAAAGAGGAAAGAGAAAAACTCAAGACGCGAGAATATTTAATGGAGAAATTAACGCAACAAAATAACATTTAATAAGCATCTGCAAACAAATTCTCTATTACATTTTTTAAAAGATGATGTTTTAGTTTCTACATATATTAAATGAACGTGAGTTCAATCCGTCTATTCGGGTTCCACACCTCTAATGTTCAGATATCTTATAAGTACAGAGACAACCATAGGTGCAGTTGCGCAGCCGAGACTAGAAAGATGGAAAATAAGGCAGTTACCTAAGAGGTTTGGTCACATAAGTATCTATATATTTCTCTCGGTTTATAATGCCAATGGTTTATTCTATAAAGCACTTGGCCATGATTGTCATTCTTGTCTCTTACCCGAACTGAATCGCTAAACCCGTAGCAAGTTTTATAAACATTGCTTACAAATCAGTCCCTCTTCACCCAAATATCTTCATACATCAATTTCTCTCGGCCAGTTTTTTTAGGTCTCCTCACAACTTACTAAACACTGACTGTTTTTCCTTCTTGAAGTGAAGCCGAATTTAAAAGAATAATAACTCGCTTATCTGACTAGAAGGATCGGTAATATGAAACTATAACACCACATTTGTTATATACAGTTCATGAGTTCGTGCTAAAACGTCATTTATAACTTTTCCAAAATATCTGTATCTAACATATTAAATTGTTTTGTGAAATTTTCAATGTACGACACAAATAGCATTCACACTGATACACTGTAAATGTAGTATCTCAGTATCTCTATCTATCTACCCATTTGTATGTTTGTCTGACAATACACAAATTAAAAGACTCAGTAAGACAAGGATTACAGAAAGTTTATCAAATTAATCAGAATATACACTCTTTTCCCATCACCGTCTTTCGACTGCCTTAAACACCGATAACATTCAGTAAATACGGTTAATCGAAAATATACATGAATAATATTGAGCGTATGCACATGATAGAATGCATATGCCGATCCTTCAATTCACTTATATTTAATTCATATTTAGTGAATTAACATTTTTCACTACATAATGAAAGTTGGGTTTTATTTCTAATGTTTAAGATTAATTAAATATAATTGTAATTAAATTGAACACAACAAAAATCATAAGTATTTATAACTTATGTATTAATGTATGTTTAAAAAAGAAATAAATATTAGCCGTATCATTCTTTCCCTGCCCATCAACTTTCTTTCATAATTTTATTGAATAAACAATGTAAAAGTGAATTGATCAACGGAAAAACACTCCATTGATCCATTTATTGATGATAATTTGCCTATTGGTTGTTATTTTTAGAAGATTTTGTCCTATGTACCTTCTGACTTTTTTCAGGTTTATCTGTTCAAATTTAGAAAATTACAGGCAATTTTTGACGGAACGCCTTATTAAGCCGATCGAGGTTGATTGTTCTTGTTCTGTTACCTATAACGAGTAAAAGCGTAAATTATTATCTTCTGTAGTTAGGATTTAACTTTCAGAATGCAATAGTATTTAGTACGATTTAGACTTACTTTGACCATTACTTAGTATTAATTGATAATCAACACACTTATCCGTTGTGCTACAGCTTTATGTTGTGAAATTCTTTACCAAGATGTGAACGGTAGTCCGAATAATCTGAACGATAGAAATTAATACCCATCTAAAAGAAATCGGAAATAATATTCTACTGTTTAGACTTTTCAAATAAAATTATCTGGAATAAAAGGAACATCTAATTAGAATTGTGAATGAACTAGTTATGTAATATCGTTTACAAATTTGCACATACTATATCTTATAATAAAATGCATTTACATTTGAAAAGTGTATATTCTATTTTTAAAATATTAAGCTGTAGACCCTTACAGGTAAACTTTGTTTTATAAAATCTGAATATTTTTTTTCTATTTTCAAACAATGATAAAATAAATCATAAGGTAGGTCCCTCTTCATAAAGGACAATTATCGTAAACCAATTTTTCACCTCCATGTATATTTGTAGAAAAAAATACTACTGCAGTAACATAAGTACATCCGATGAAATGCTTCAATTATATGTGAAAGGTTACGTAAATATACATATTATTTTTGGCCTCATGAGTTTTGTTTCGACAAAATTTATATTTTCTCGCAACAAAACTTGTTACAAGAATATATTTACTGTCGATAACCATCACATTTGCCAGCACTATTTTCTCATGAATCTACTATGAAAACTTCATCCGATGAATGCATGTTACTGTAACACAACTAAGGCCGTTGTGTGGATGTCAGGTCTGAGTGGAACCTTAAGGTTGTGAGATGCCCCCCGAACAAGACGAAGATTTCTGTCACTTGTCTGGCAATATTTTAAGCAGTGATGGTATGTCCAGGGCGGCGTTCCCAATGAAGGAAGGCGGGTGCGCACAATGTAATTATGTGTAGCGGGAGGAGCTATCTATATATCGGTCTGTCTGTCTGTTTCTCTTCCTGTATGCCTGTCTCTCACTCACTCTCTCATGTACGTACACAAGTAATCCTTCCCTGTGATGTGCTTTTTGTGATTTTTCTTCTCATAGTTATACACCGTTATTAAAAACCAAACATCGGCGCCCGAATGATTGTATCCACAGACAAGCAAGACCCTAGATCTCAGACAACGACACGGGTGTATAATGGTTTATGCACGCCCCGTTAAATTAAAACGTAAAATTACTCACATGTTCTATTCGACTTATATATTACCAATACCTCTCCGTTGAATGTTACTTGGAATAACACAATATATGAAATAAAACATCGTGATAATACAAATACACGAGTGTATATTACGTATCGTAAACAATTCTACCGGCAAACATTTATTATTATACCTTTTCTAATCAAAAGTCTTACATCTAAAACTTTCCTTTTTTTTTCGCAAACCCCGGTATAAAACGTGCCCACATTTACATGTGCTGAATGAATAGCACAATACAGTTAACACTCCGATTGCTCTCATCAAAAAAGCATCAAATGCATCACAAATACCATGTATACGTATACAACATTATTGAATGCTGACGGAGCTGTCTAGCCAATATTATTTCGACCAGAGTGCTCGCCCTCTCGAGGACTGGTTTCAAATCCCAATTTCCGACTTTTGAGCCACATCTTCCCGCCGTGAGAGGCAGATAAATATCCAGTGCTTTCTTTATTCTTGCCTCTTTCCGCTCCGATCTAAGTGTTACTTTTTTTAATTTAAAATGTTATTATATTTTTTTGTTTGTACGTTGTATTATTTTCCTACATAATGACTCTTTTAAGCGCCCATAAAGAAGAATAGTAAAAAGTAATAAAAATGCGCATTACCTACACAAACACTGTTCAATTATTGAAGAGCTATTTGGACAAATAAAGTGCTTCCATGTATTCTGCCACAATACGCATTCAATACACACATGCAAAAATCAAATAATGAAAGACTGCGAATATAGTTGGACATTTAGTCGTTACAATTTTATTCATAGCGATTATTATGCGTTAGCATTACGTCGCCACCTCCTCATTGCAATAATATGAATGGCTTCCGAAAATTTCAACAAATTCAATGGCTACAGAAAACACATCGCCTGTACATGTTTTCACTATATTATATTGAATACAGTGTGTATTATTGGCCATTATTCATTCTTTTTGATGGGCCAGCTTTGTTTTCAGCTACTGCATATCAATTCAGCGAGGCTGTTGTATTAATGGCGAGCGTGCCAAATTTCATTGAGCTGATTCGATTTGTGACAGAAAAATAATTTAGAATGAATTTTTTTTTTTGAATTATAAAGAATAAATATCTTTTATATTAAAATCAGGAGCGTGAAAAATTAGAATTGAATAGAGTTTCAGTTCACTCTAGTCTGGCCCAAGGTTTATATCTAAAACTCGTTAAAATATACACAATTGCATCAGGTCAATACTTATTAGTAAGTGCCCCGTGTGTTTTTTTATTCAGTACTTCTGCAGTTTACGAGTTGTGCTGAAATAATAACGTTATTATTTAGAAACGAATTCTTAACATGGGGAGAGAAGTTTTGTTAAATATTCTGCACATTTCCTAACAACTTAATAAACAAAATTATAAAATAACAATTGAATTTAACTTGAAAATTCTATCTAAGAAATAGCATGGTCCGAAACCGGCATCAGTACTGTTTATTCTTTTAGGCAATATAACTATTTGGGACATATTGCCGTACGGCAACTTAATGCAAGTAAGAAGTGTGTAATTCACGTCAACAAAATGGGTCATGTTACTAACGGTAGCTTAATGTATTGTTCAATATGCAAATGGTGGTAAGAAAGCAGTCAAACACTCTTGTGTGTTATTGTTATTCTCACTTTTTCCTTCATACATTCTGTCTCCAAGATTTATCATTTCATTAGATATCGTGTATCTTACATTTATACCGTTGATATTGCCACACTCTTAGGGCCAGTACACTCATAAGAACATACACACGTTTATATTAAGTAGCTTCTTACCATTATAAAATGGATGCTTTTCCTCAATCGTTACATCGAAAAAAAGGTATCTCAGGCAATTCACCTAAACTACTCAGAACCTTTAAGTAGATTGGCCAAGCTACATCAAAAGTAATATCAAAACTGCTGGCACAGAACTATACAATAATGAACGTTCTCGTTCCGTAAAACAGCCAACAGCATTCTCAACACCCTACAACAACGTAACCACTTCACTCTATCAACGTTATCACATAATATCACATTAAGCACAGAAGAGATCAATACGGGCACAATTTAATTACAAACTAAACACAACATGCGACAAATGCACATCAAAAAATATTAGGCAACCAAGATTTATCCAAACATACACTCAACCACACACAGTTGGTATCCCTTAGTATATGCCTCAAATTTACCACTGACTTATGCAAAGGAGTGTAGTTGATACTATCACAAAATAACTACAGAAATGGCGAGTCCTACATTGAAAAGGCTGTATCCAGGAGCTTATAACAACCTCACTCTGTCTACAAAGCTTACAAAGAATCTTTCCAAACATGTTCTTAATAACAAGCACCTACACACAACTCATTCCGATAGATGAGTCGGCGTAATAGTCATAGACGCAGACGAATATCAACATTAAATCAAAGTTCTTACTAAATCATTACTACATGTACACAAAGATTAGACCACAGCAGCCAGTCATAGACACACAATACTTCAAACAGGAAGTAAGAAAACATGTGTACGACTTTTTTCTTCTGGCTTAAATTCCTGAACAAACCGTTAATACACACTCCTAAACTGTATTGTCTACTAAACGAATACAAACCAGACATACTCATGTGAGCTACAATATCTGATCTCGACAGTATGCCACATAAATAAATCAGGAAATTAGATGTAATACTTACCCCCGTAACAGGTTCATGAGTTTATCTCGGAAATCAACACATATTGCGCAATATCAACCTGGGAAACCTCACCACGACTGTTACATCCTTTTACCACGACGTATTTTTACGCAAATTCCTCTGATTTCTCAGAATACATCCACTCCCTTCCAAAATCAACCCCCTCGTATTATTTAATGATGCTTTTGATCACTCAACAATGTCACTTAACTGTCAATGATACATTATACAAACAAAATTTCGGGATTTACTCTGAATTTTTAGGAAATTGCGCCTTCTAATACATGCAACCCCATCACTCTAAATACTTTAGATACATCGACGAGACACTCCTGATCTACACACATGACATTAGCCGTTTAAACACTGTCGACAAACTCAATAGTATTGAAATCACAATTTAATTCACCTCCCAACTAGCAACTAACCCCGTATAAATCGCATGAACTACTTCTCCTACAACGACTATAACACAACATGTGGAATGTATAATAGGCTTATTCTTCAAACCCCGAAGGAATTTGCAAGCTCGCAGCCTTTATAATGAAAGAAAACTACATTGAAAGCATATTCAGATTCTTAAAACATCCTCTCGTAACCAAATTCAAAACTTTATATATTCACATAATATTGAACTCACACTATAGACAATATGCATACCAAGTGGAGATGTTCGGTCTTTTTACAAAGATCTGTCAAGATCACTTGCCATTACGATACTTCACCGGACCAATTATTCAAGATAACAGTATTCGAAGCCCAAATAAGCACCCCTCGGCATGGCTACGCACTGGTTCATACGAGAAATAGTACACATCTTCCTATTGATGTAAACCCAAGTAACATCACCAAACTGAATAGTCAACTAGCCCAGATAAATTATTTTTCTTGGAATCTGGCCACACCATAAAATATAAGCTATAAAATTGGCGTTCTTCACTGGTTTACTAACTTCACATTTGAAAGTTAGAGGGTAATCTTTATTTAACACTCGGATATAGATGTATTCCTTATAACATTCCGGGAAAAGACCACTTGGTTTCTGAGAACTGAAATTACAGTAAAATGTTCAAAAGAAGCGGGCATTGCGTACATCTCTCGATAAGACAACGTCACTAACAAAAATAACACCTCAATACTTATAAAAGTAAAAACGAAAAACTCCTAATAACTCTATCTCAACGTTCTTACATCACAAAATATACAAACCTGATGGTTATATATATATATATATATATATATATATATATATATATATATATATATATATATATATATATATATGAATAGATGAAAGGATAAAATAATCCGACGGTATGAAACTAAAATGGAATAAGCGGAAGATCTAAAAAGCTCAACGTTTCGCCCAAATGGGCTTTGTCAAGAGCGAACGAAAACATGCAAAAAATGACAAAAGACGAGAAAGTCTATAAATTATGAGAAATATATATAGTGGTAGGGTTCATATAGAGAGGAAAGATATGTAAATGAAAAAAAATTGTAACGGGAAAGAACAGAAAAGAATAAAGAGTAGAAAGGGAGTCTCAGGAAAGAATAATTCAAAACTCAGGGAATCAACCGGTGTCTTGATATATCTTGTTTTCATGAATAATTGCTTTTAGTAAGTTAGGGGAGATAAAGTAGAATCCCATTCTCTGTTTAATTTTATTTGTGAAAAGGTCTATGAGTGCAGATTCAATTAGACGGCGTGTTGATTTATTATGTATTATCTTGATTAAAGTAGATTTATCAGTATATAAGGCGTTAAGTGTATTGTTGGTTTTAATCGCATTTTTATGCCTATAAATCCGCTTGTTCAGACTACGCTGCGTCTCCCCTATGTATATTGTATTTCAATCTAGACAAGGGATGGAGAATATGGCAGCTTTTCATTTACATATCTTCCCTCTCTACATGAACCCTACCACTATATATATTTTTCTTAATTTATAGACTTTCTCGTCTTTAGTCATTTTTTTCGATTTTTTCGTTCGCTCTTGACGTTGAGCTTTTTAGGCATTCCGCTTATTCCATTTTAGTTTCATATATAATACAAAATATATTGAGACTAGCGTAAATTCTTGGAAGCTTAATAATACAGTGATTATAAGAGAATGATCGACTAACAAGCAAGGCATTTTTCAACGAAAGACTTGGGACTACATTTTTTTTTGTTTGTTCGTTTTTTTTTCAAATAGTTTTAGAGGTTGGAAAGCTTCAAAACAATATATATACATTTAACAGAAGTTTAGATGGCACGGTTTTGTATGCATATCTTATGACATATGACTATAGGGGTCACTCGTCGGGCCAGAATTAGATTATTTGATCGGGAAAAAGTGAGTTTGGAAGCCAGTTGTTTTTTATTTTCAAATAAAGGATAGCATACATTGCCTGTGTGCTTTTGCATCAGCCGTAAACCAGTGGTTTCACGTCGATAAAGGCCGCTGGTTTTCCCAGAAACCTAAGTAACTATTAGCATCTACAATAAACTCAATATTTTGAGATTTCGACGATCTTATCAATCATCGGGCTTTAATTCCTCTGAGACACACTACGTCCACTTTCTGCTTGGTAGGTGCCACTTTATTTCGTCTCGATATTGTAATGTAAGGTTGCAGCAGTTTTCATATATTTACCCAATTAGACTCAGCAACATATATAAGCTGTATTACTTCTTCTTGCTGTGCTATTTCATTTGAATATACCTATCGTGTCATTTCAACTTACTGTTGTATGATTTTATTTCGACATCCATTGGATATAAGAGTGCCCTTAATTATGTAGATTGGCTGGGGCATTCAACGATAGTATACCAGTTTGTTTCATCCAGGCCGATGTTTGTATTATATTATTAGTAGCATTTTTTTATTTTATTAAACACTCTTAGATCATGTATTACCAGTGTTCGGTCACGAGCAAATATACGCTGTGTTCCCTAGAGACTTAGTAGCAACACACCAGAAACCTAGTACTCCCGGCTTCTTTTAATTCCCGTTACACACCAGCTTGCGTTCACGTAATAGCCGTTTATTAATTGAGTGTTTACACTCACATTGACATACTGGTATAATTACGTTAATGCACAGGTTTTGTGAGATCACGGAAGCGACTTTGAACTGGTGTGCACCAGATATATGCCTATTTAAGAATATCAGCCATTGTATATTGAAGTACAGCGACACCTATCTGAAATACTTAATTTAGTCAAAATCATTTTCTCCGACCGGGATATAAATTGTCAATTTAATATTCCATAGAAACTGTATCGTTGAAGGAAGAATCTCGCACATGCCCAGGTTGAATGCCGCAAAAAGAAACCAGGTCAGGATAACGACTGTAGGCTTTCTCGAATATTTGAACGTGCCCTTCCAGTGTTGGTTTGCATGGTGCCCACTTTCCTCAGTCTGTACATCATCCAGACTCTCTACGACAATTTCCCGTAGACCTAACCAGTTCTTGTGCCACCGAGATGCTTTGTGAGGCGATTGAAGTTCTTATACTAGATGTAACAAGCGTCTGTTTGGCGTGGATTTTATAATTTAACAGACTGAACCCGTTTAGAATGTGGTATATTTTATATTATTTGATAAATTAAAAACATGACAGCCAAGGAGGTGAGGAAAGCAAACCAACCAAGATGAAAGGTACTGCTATGTTTCGAAATGTAAATTTCCAATATATATTCATCCTTTGACACACAGCAAGACATTATAAACATGTTTTTATTATTCGTCCATTTTAAATTAATTCATCGATTTCAACATTACCCCAGGCCGTTTAAGGACAACCTCTTCATCAAACATATTTATTGATTTATTTCTTTATTTAGTTGTGATGATCGACTGGTTCCTATCCGGAAGCTGAATGTCTGTTCCAGCGTAAATTATTGGCAGGAAAGTGGAATCGGTTGAAAGGTATAGGAATGATGGAGGTCTGTTTTCTTATCGGCGACGCTATCATTATTCCAATGGCTGTGTATGCTACATAAAATTAGCAATCTGAATAACATTTACCGTAATACAACATATCCATGTGACATAACGATACTAATAGCAGTGTGCTTCTTTAATTGTTTAAAAAATTAAATGTTGGTGTATGTTTATAAATGAATCTGTTTAATAATTTTAAATATGTGTTTGAAATTCAGAAACTTTAATAAGTTATTCGTATTTTAATAGATAATACCCGTGACCTGTTGGGCCAGTTATATATATATATATATATATATATATATATATATATATATATATATATATATATATATATATATATACCTATGTTATTATTATTAGTAGTAGTAGTAGTAGTAGCATTATTATAATATATATGCTCCCTCTGATCGCATATTTTGCTAGTTAGAAGCAGAACACATACATCACTACTTCCAGACTTATCAAAAAAAGAGGAGGAAATTCCTGGAAGGATGGTATCATGTCAACAGAACATGTACTAAACTACCTCCTCACCTCTCCAAAAAGGAAGAAGGGAATGACTGGGAGGTTCGTATAATGAAAACTAAACATATACTACACTAGCTCCACACCTTTCAAAACAGATGTTGTCATGCCTGGGATGATGGTATCATGGCAACAGGGCAGAAACTACGCTACCTCTATACCTCTCAAAAGGGAGGAGGTAATACCTGGGATAATTGTATCATGACAACAGAACAGACACAACACTACCTCAAAATCATCAAAAAAAGGATGGGGGATGATATTATGACAACAGAACTTATGCTACACTACCTCTACACCTCTAAAAAAAGGAAGAGCTAATGCCTGGGTGGATGGTAAAATGACAAAAAATATATATATACTAAACTATCGCTACATCTCTCAAAAAGGAGGAGGTATTGCCTGGGTGGATGGTTTCATGACAAAAGAACAGATACTACACTACCATCACACCTCCTAAAAAGGAGGACGTAATACCTGGGAATATGATATAATGACAGCAGAACAGATACTACACAACCTCCACACCTCTAAAAATGGAAGAGGTAATGCCTGGAACGTTTTTATCATGACAACATAGGAAAATAACATTGACAAATAACATTAAAACACATTTCAAAAACAAATAAAAACAAAAAAGAACATAAAAAATATGAACATTGACGCCAAAGAGAATAACAAAAGCATTGACAAAAAAACATGACAAAACAATGAAAACAAATAAATAACACAAAAAAACTTGTTAAAAACCCATCAAAATTAGCGCCAAAGCGGAAAAAAAAACTGACAAATAACATGAAAACACATGAAAAAAAAAAACAAATAAAAACAAAAAAAATGGGAGGATTGTATATTGACAACAGAACTAATACTACACTACATCTATACAACCAAAAAAAAACTGAGGAGGTAATGCCTGGAAGAAGGGTATCATGACAAGAGAACATATACTACACTACCTGCACACCTCTCATTTTTTTTTAATTCAGTGCATTATTCGATTCTCTTACAACTCTTTGTGCATGCCATCTTCATCTACGTTATTAGCCCAACCGCCTGCTTTTAAAAAATTCATGTATAGGTCAGGTCTGAAGCTAACAACATCCGCAGAACTTTAATAGTATATAAATAGTTAGATATTTAATAACTCCGTAGTCTTTAATCTCTGTTAAATAAAGCAAATTATAGCGATATGTTTTATTACGTACTAATGTATAAATGTATTGGATTGTAATCACTACATTTTTTGTCATTTTACATACGATATATACACTTTTGTAATAATTGGTCTTCTTAAGGTGGTCAAATTTAGACCGTGCAGGTAAACATAGATGGTGACTGCATGTTCAAACATGTAAACACGCGTATAACATATTGTTAAAGATTCCACTCTAGCGAGTACTGCACAATTATCGTAGCATACTTGTGTCACTAATGTTTTGTAGGGACCGCGCGGACACAAATTTATGATATTTTGACATATATCCTAAGAATTTATGAAAAAAAACTCTCGACGTGTAATTTAGCTGCTCCATTTTTTTTCACTTCGAGTTTAGCTACATTCATCTTGGATTTTCGTAAGCTGTTCTCATTACTTATCAATCTTCCTTCTGACTCGAATGTTTTGCTCACCTCACCTACGATCTGGTTTACAGTCTCGTCTTTTTGTTTATTGAATCTGCAGTTGTTGTTTGCATTGTCGAGATAATCATAACGAATGAACATAGAGGTAAAGTATTATCATTATTATTTCTTCGAATTAGAATGCATGAATATTTAAAGTAAACACACTTTTTACGTTGCGATGAATAATTACACTTTGTTAAACATATTGTAATTTTCATGGTATTATTTACATATTAATTTTGTTTTAAAAATGGAATCTTGCAAGTAAGTGGATGCACTTTGTCTTTCTATTATCATTATTTTCTTATTCATGTATATCCATTCATTTAGATCCTGTCATATATATATATATATATATATATATATATATATATATATATATATATATATAAGTATTTCATGTATCCACATAACATTGTATGAGGTTATATAAGTTTTTATGTATACATTTTCAGTATTTACTTCAACAGTGTTCGATACGTAAGTAGAGATAGGTTGTAAGCTATGAAAATATATTCATGGCAATTATGCTACACAGATGCTCCCGGGTTTCATCCCCGGGGGAATCTTCAGGCTAAAATGCATGGAGTTATTTTTGCCGGGTGTTTTTATATACACGACAAGCTAGTTAACCAATCATATTCTTTGTTGTACTCTCAGCCAATCGTTGGGCTTCCCACGACAAAGGTGTGGTTAGTGTTACTTCCTTTTTATATCCTCTACTATCGTTCTGTTTTCTATAGAGTTGTCTATATCCTGTTTTCCTTGTTGTGTCACTATAATGGGTGAATATATTTTAACACGTTGTTCCTTGTATTTCTATTTTAGGTGTTAATTTTTTAATTTTTAAGTTTCTTGTTTAGGTTATTTGTGTTTATTTATTTATTTATTTATTTATTGGTAGCTTAAATTAAATTTATTTCTGTGTAACCAGCTATTTGCTATCTCACTTGTACAGTTTAATAGATTTCGGGGGTCTTTAAAATTCAGGATTTCAAATTTTTCATTCAGGCATAATTTACACACGTCGTCTAAATTTCTACATGTACTGGCCTGTCGTATTATTTCCCATTACTTTATTGGTGAGCGTCTATTTTCTCAATGAGCTCAAATAGTGGTATGATCGTGCTGTTTTAATTCGACGTTCTCTGTTTTTCAATTGGGTTTTGTGGTCATAACATCTAGTTTACAAATCTAGGGAGGGCATATCCACGTAGTATTTCTTGTTATTGTGTCTTTCCTTGGTAAATATTGTGGCTTGGTATACACTAATCTGGGTTAGGCATGTATTTTGTAGTTCACAAAGTGTACGATTCATGCAGTTACATCTGTTCTCTTCATTGCTAACTTTTTTATTTCTAATAGTGTTTTGTTTATTTCAGTTTGTATTGTTTATATTTTTGTTCTTCTTAGTGTATGGCTTACGATAAATAAATAAATAAACACAAATAACCTAAACAAAAACTGACAAGTAAGATAGTGAAGAGAGAGAACTCCATGGTTTTTAATGACACTTGCATAAAATAGGACTTGCTGCCGAACGATAAATATACATATATATATATATATATCTTTGAAAAGCCTTGGCTTAAGGAAAGAAAAATAAACACTAGTATATTACTGACAACCTTGCATTGAACAATTGAAATTTGAAATAAATTTGGACAATCGTCGCATATTTATCACTCTTTTTTCTTCTATCTCTATCTCTCTCTCTCTCTATATATATATATATATATCTATATCTATATATATATATATATATATATATATATATATATATATATATATATAACCATCAGGTGTGAATATTTTGTGCTGTTTGAAGTTTGAGATAGAGTTATTACGAGTTTTTCGAAATTACTTTTATACGTATTAAGGTGTTATTTTTGTTAGTGATGTTGTTTAATCGATATATATATATATATATATATATATATATATATATATATATATATATATATATATGCTCATTATTTAAACATCGACGGTTTACGTTTAAAGAAAATAAATTGGTTTCATAACATTATTTTACTACCAAACCATAAAACGTACTTTTTCGTCAAATTTCGTTTATATTATTTATATGCTGCACCACTTTGTTGAATGGGGTTTTCTCCATTTTTTCGTAGAAAATTGCGGGGCTATTCACTCTTATTTTTTTTTCCCGCCGGTTCATTTATTTTTTTCTGGTTTAACTCTTAAGTTATTTCATGTAACGAATCTATTTATTTCACACATTATATGTCGACGTCTTACCCTTGCAAATCTGTCGAGCAAAATATGACTATGGTTCTAGTTTGGAAACTTAAGTCGAAGTTTATCTTACTTCATTTTTTTTCTATTATTAAAATTTGTAGGTGTTATTCGAATGGTCTTTTGACTATTACATGTACAGGAAAACGAAGATTCGTGTGTGTTTTCTTTCTTTGTTCTCATTCTCTCTTTACCACCGATTCAATATGAGTCCGTTTATTCTATTTCAAACTTGAATACAATAATTAACAATAATTTCCTAAGTCTGTAACCTGAATGCAGTGTTTAATACAACGATGGCGCAATTATGAATACCAGCGAACCTCCAGAAATGTACGTAAATCAGTGTTCGTACGGATGGTACATCGTTAAATTTATATAATAAAGCTTTATTCATTATATAAGAAATATTGAGCTTCTAACCGACAATTTGTGATCTGATTCGCATACTTTCTTGTACAGATTTTATTTCGCACGAATCTATATTAAATTATATAACATCCGTTTCATCTTATAAATATTTCTTACAGATATTGTATATATGTTTTAATATATTAATCTTCAGGGAGAGCACACACTTGAATCTTCTCGACCAGAATTTCGCTTTATGTATTGCTCAACTTTGAAAAGTTTGAGTAGTGGTAGCAAAAGAATAGGACCTTCTTCTGTGTAATACACTATGGTTGGGCTTTTAAGCTTCTTATATTTCTTTTTTTAGTTGCTGCACATATATAATATAGGGGATCAGAATCTTTATTATCAACTCGTGATAGCTGGCCCTGATTGGTCTCCGTCAGGGCTGGAGTGCAACTTAAAGAGTTCGAAGACTAATACCATTCCTTACTTCTTCCTGCTAAGTGTAAAAAACGGGTTGAGCGGCCCAGTTTATCCTGGGTGCCAGTGTTTAGTATTGTTATTATTCATCATGTTATCAGTTCTCCATTCTCAACGGATTCTCATTTGTTACTTAAAGCTCCCTCTATTAATAGATCGGTAGCCCCGTGTTCAACCCAGGGGACGTGTTCGATGGCCTGTAGAGACATCACACAATTTTAAAAACATTTAGTCAAGGGTTTCGTCATACAATAAGTAGCGTCATGGCTGGGTTTTTTGACAAACATTTGTACAGAAGAACCGAAGGCACTCAATGTGTTTGTCTAGTAGGCATTCGTATATATATATATATATATATATATATATATATATATATATATATATAATCCGTACACACGCCATGCATGTGTTCTACAATGCTTCACTTTGAGTTAACAGGTCATAATTCAAGCTTAGATTGAAACTATACTGCTTACTCTAACTGTCTAAAATACTAAACCTGTCGGCCTCAGCACAAGTTATGAGAAAGAGACAACTTAATATTTATGGAAATAATATCAGCTGACAATAGGTGTCTATTTATTTAGAAAAACAATTTTACTTAAAAATAACTCATATACGATTTAGGCGTTTAGTAATTAGAAAAATAGTCTTATTTTTTTAAAAATAAATGATAGCGCGTAAGTTTTATGATTGCGAAAAACAAACATTCTGTGAACAAATCAGCTGCTCATACGTATGTGGGTTAGTGTTGTTATTTGATAGAACAGGGTCATGTCTGCTCTTTTAGTGAAATCGATGATCACATACGAAATTATTAATATCGCCCGCGGTAAGATTTGTTTACGATGTTGTAAAAATAAAATAATTACGCCGACGACATTATTCTTTGTTTAAAAATTAGACGGATTTTGTATGCAAAATATTTTTTCTTTGTCGTTGCTACTGTTGATGAGACTTGTATTGGCGGCGACATATGTAGTAATAGTAGTTGTTGTTGTCATCATCACAATAATAATAATAATAATAATAATAATAATAATAATAATAATAATAATAATAATAATAATAATAATAATAATAATAATAATAATAATTATAATAATAATAAAACGGTGGTAACGATAATGGAAAATAATTTGAAGCGGTTTCAGAAAGAGATAGTGAGTGCTTGAAATCTTAGGAGACATATTGCTTCTCCGACACCAGCGGAACATGACTGGTTATTGTCAGTAGGCAATCACTGATAATGAATAGTGTGAAAACTTCGACTGCGCAGAAAATCATAACAAAAGGGATATTCTCGCAAGAACGTAGTGGTATGCATCCCACTCCGCGTGCGATCGTCGTAGTGACAATACAAAAAATATAGATCTAAATTCCTCTAGGCCAGGATAGCGACGATGATGATGAAGACGTCGCCGATCTTGTCGTCACGTCTAACTATAAACACACTCCAACGTTGAAACTGTTTATATTAGCGAGCGATCACTGGGCAAACAGCAACCGGTTAGCTCTGAGGGGGCGAAATATCATTCAAAGCAGAACAAAAGGAAAGGAACAATGTTCAACAACTCGGTCGGGATTTTTTTGTATAGAAGAGTAATTATTAATAAAATAAAAAAATTGATTTTACATTGGATTAATGTCTACCGTACTCGTAAATATCTTCAACAAATGTGTTTTCTCTAAGTTATTTCGTTAGTTATCTGTGTGCGCAAATTCTTTACACAAGTCGTTGTTTAAGTCACAACTTAACATGCAAAGGGGGTGGCGAGATTTCGTTCGGTTTGTTTTCCTCAACGCACGCCACTTTGACGCACGCCCGGGCATTTTGTCCAACTCTATCTCAATATAACAGTAGCTGCCACTCTACTCGTCGTGCGTGAAACACGCACATTCTTTTATTGAAGATGTCTATCGGCGTGCACACCCCTTCTCCGCCATCCTAATTCCTGCGTGTCTTCCTGTCTCAAGGAGGGTTGGACGGGGGCCTTCGTTCCCCCCTTTCTTAAAATAAATAGGATTTTCTTTTTCCTCTGGCGTTATCGCCAAAACAAACGCTTTCTCATTCTGTCAACCAGCTGCAGGCGATCTGCGACCGGCCTATAATTTACGATGACAGTCCCAAATGAATCTCTGCCAAGTTAAAACAGTCTTCCCAGAATAATATCGCTTTATTGATACTTCAGAATTAAATTTGCGATTATAGAATTCCTTAATCTATACCTCCCATTTGGCAACTGTTTCCCTGCCCTCGGAGGTAATGGATTCTGACTATCTCACACGACCCAGCGAGGCTAGCTGGCGTCCTGTTACTGTCGTTTGAATAAGTTCGTTTCTACGTCAAATATGTACTAGTTGTATATCTCCACTGCATCTTGACGCAGAGCCCTCAGTCGGCAGAGCATTACGACAAAGATGCCTACTAGCGCGTACACAGGGTAGCCGATCTACATGGGACCCCGGATACTTTGTTACAGTCGTACACAAATCGGTCGTTACCTGGTAGAATATAATTACTGAAAATCAATTATATCATTCAGACTACAGTACGAATAGAACAAAGTCTACTTGAAAATTGAAGTGTATTATTCTGACTTAGGTACCAGGAAAACGTCCCCGGATTTTATCCGACATAAATTACTGGTAAACTCTGGTAATAAATATCAAATAAATTACTAAATGTAAATCACGGAACAGAATGGAGAATATTGGAGCATATGTGGATAGTTACTCTCACTTAAACCCCAGGAAAAAAACACTTGTTAACAGTGATCAAAACTTGCAGGAAAACTGAAATTGAATAATAATAATAATAATAATAATAATAATAATAATAATAATAATAAGACGTTTTAGTTCTGTTACTTTACACTTTTTTATCTGATTAAATTATAATGAGCTTTTAAACTGTCTGTTTTTACAACTCGTATCGTTATTTAGAAATATCTTCGTGTGAAGTGTTTAATCATAATGTGTGCGGTGTTGTGTGTAGACGCGTTTCAATATCATGTATGAGGGAGAGTGTTCAATCATTAACTTCTTTTAACGATCTCTATCTTTTAAATGTTGCTAAATCGACATTATCTGTAACGCTTCCGAAACAATCGACACTTTGAAGCATTACTAAAGTCTGTAAACTCTTTTCAGAGTTATTTTTTAACATATCTTAACAGGAGTGATATGGCGCGTATTTAAGCTCATGTTCGGTGTGTGCGACCTTGGTGTTTAACACATTATTTTCTCTCTCTGTTTAATACAAACTTTCCTTACAAATCAATGTCATAATTTACCTGTTACTTTTCTTCGCTTCCTCCCTCGTTGTCCGCCACACCGATTTCTGCTTCGTTTTCCTCTTTCGTCGTGACGTGAATTTTTCACTTTCTCTGTTGCGTTGGCCTATTCTTTCTCTCCAGGCTCGCGATCATCATAGTGGTTTATTTGTTGATAAACATTTAATATGCTAAATGAATGCGGACAACAGATTTCTAGCTGAATTGGTATATTCTAATATGCTTCTGACTTATCTAATTCCTCACAGTTTCTGATTTGGGCGAAAGGGGAATATTTAACTTCTACGTCTCATCCGAGACTTTACTTTGAAGGTTCAGCTCATCGTGGCACGTCTCCTCAAAACTCCATAGCAGACTGTCTGAGAATAACGTCTCGACAACAACCAGTGACGTCACGTATACTCGTTCCGTCGGTCGCTTCTTTTGTTCACGACAAACACGTCATCTCACTATCAGCCAATCAGCTCTCTGTAGTTGACCCTTACTGACAACACTCTCTGTTCTCCTGATTCCAATTTCAACTTGTTTTTTTCTGGCTTGTAAGAAATCACACGTATGGATCTAAACCTTGTCAGCTTGACTTTGCACTTTATTCTTAATGTCACCTTATTCACAATTCACACTCGCTGACGTACACTTTTTCAAAAATATAGCTCCTCATAATGTAATGGTACCAACATTATGCAATAATTATGGGTCTTAGACGGTCGAAAGAGCGAAGAGGGAAAACACAATCCAGACCTACACCGTAACTACATGAAGGGTGCTGGAATCCTCAGAAAGCGTATTGAAACTTATATCCCGGAGAAAGTTAACGGCCGGTATACACCGAGAATCAAATAGTAAACAGTAGTAAACCACTGGTACAAAAACGCAAACTTATTCTCAATGCTGATCGAAACACGTGGATAGTACTGGATGACAATGGAGTCTTGTCGTACCGTAGACTAAATAGAGCACCACATGTTTTTTGTCAGGGATCTATCACCGGTAATGGCTTGTACAATAACCGCAAGAAAGTACATCATGATGATTATAATGATAATACTACTACTGCTACTACTACTACTACTACTACTAATAATAATAATGATAATGATAACGATATGAGGAGAAGAAAGAACCATTCAGACGACGGCTGAAAGATTCCCAGTCAAATTCCGTAGGAATGCAACGTTATTAGTACATCGTAAACGGCTGTTCCGATAACGAACAGGTATTCACAACAATTACCGAAAGGGGCGGGCAGTTCTGGAAACACAACCTGTTATTCATAATGAGCAATCACTGATACTGGCTCCCGAGAAAATTCCAGTAAATAAAATGATAAGATGCACAATATAAACTACCATACACTTGTTTTATTTTCTGGAGAATTCAATAGAAAATGGAGACTGATTGACATCTCATAGAATTAATAAGAATACAGAGAATCATTTTCTTTGTCATAGTTACGATGCCACTTACCATTATACTTAAGCAATGAAGTGGATCATATAAATAAACAACCTCATATATATGGATGATCTTGAACTACTGGCAAAAAGATGATAAAAAAGGAGCTGAAAGCATTAATCAAAACAGCCATGCTATTTAAGCAAGATATAGATGTAGATTTTAGAATGGGAAATGTGAAAAACTTGTGATATAAAATGAAGACCACATGAACGCATCATATGAGAACATTTCAAAGCTAGTTTTCCTGATCGGCTTATTGGAATAAAAGTGAACTTATTTAATCACACTAATATGTTTAACACTTCGGAGTTAGATTTCATATTAAAATCAGATCAGCACTGGCATTTTTTAGAATACTTTGTTCGCTGTCGGTCTGAGGTATGTTGCTGTGCAGTTCAAAAAAATGCACTTTTCAAGGCTTTGCAATCTCGCCTTTATAGTTAATCGCATGAAGCACCACTACCGGGGAATGCCGATGGAGCTGCCCAGACAACGTTTGTTCAGCCAGAATGCTCGTTCCATGAAGTGCTGGTTTCAAATCGAACTTTCCGACCTTATGTCATATCTTCCGTTGTGAGAGAGAGAGAGATACATACATCTGTATTATCTGGATTATTTCTTATACTCGCCTTAAAAAATGATATGTGGTTCATACTTTGCTAATCTGAACGCAAATAAAGTATCTCAATTCTGCAGAACACGTTGTTATCTATACCAAATTATAATCCGAGAAAAGTGTCATACACAATATTATTTACATAATTCTTTAGTGTCAATTTGGTTTTACATTTCTTTTCAGATTTCCGCTGATAAGTCGCATGTATTCTGTTGAAAGCAAGTCCCTTGTTTATTATAATTGTCCGTTGCTGTAAATCAAAAACGGATTTTTATGTTAATCGCTACAACTCATCATTAATATAGACATTTATCTGCACATGTGCGAACCTGGGAGTTGAAATCCGTACATATTTCCGGCTGATCAGTTTTCTGTGGCTATGCTAATAATATGGTGTTTTATTTTATTCTTCCCCGGTTCGTGTTCTTCTTCTTCTCCTTCTTCTTCTTCTTCTTCTTCTTCTTCTTCTTCTTCTTCTTCTTCTTCTTCTTCTTCTTATTATTATTATTATTATTATTATTATTATTATTATGTTTTACTCTTTTGTTTTCTTTTTCTACTTTTCCTTATTTTCCCCTTTCTTTTACTTCTTCTTATGTTTATTATTATTATCATCATTATTATTATTATTAGTAGTAGTATAGTAGTACTACTATTATTATTATTATTATTATTATTTTATAATAATAATAATAATAATAATAATAAAAATAATAACATTCATTATTCATTATTATTATTATTATTATTATTATTATTATTATTATTATTATTATTATTATTATTATTTTATATCCATTTTTCAGAAATATTACCGAAATATTAGTAACATTATTAGTTTGTACTCACTCGGAGTCTCACACAAGTACTTACTTATAATCTGTAACTGGCAAAAACAGATCGTTCTTCTGACAATAACTGATGTATTTATTTCGAATTTCCGTGACGATACCAATCCTTACTATTCTAATATCATCTGCAGCATTAAAGTTGGTGTCTATAAGGGTATATTCGACAAAGTCCGTTCAAGTTTCTATGGTACTACGGAATGTTTTTTTAAATGTTTTTAGTGAGATCATTTAATTTTTTCTTCTTAATATATCTGCGTGGTTCGCCGTTACTGTTGCTCAACAGCGTGGCTGACTATAACAAGGTTCGAACCTACAATCACTGGTGTTAACTGTTACGCTTAAAGACCGGTCTGAAATGATGTGACAATTGATCGTTTGTCATTATTGTTTTTAGCGATAATTAATTAAGTGTGTATTCTAGTCCCTTTGAACGTATGAAGTTGGCCCAACTTTAAATACGCATAGTTATATATATATATATATATATATATATATATATATATATATATATATATATATATATATATATAACTAATGATATATTATACTCATATTGAATATAAAGAGTTGCCTTCATTTTACATAAACCTTACATGCTTTATCGACGAACTTTCAGGGACATTTACATATATATATATATATATATATATATATATATATATATATATATATATATATATATATATATATATATTTAACAACATATCAAATGTAGTTTACTTACATACGCAAGCGTTTCAAGCTTTTGCTATCATCAGTGTAAGAGATGATAATTCCAGTCGGTCGCAAGATACAAACCCAGTTACAGAATAACCCTTGACCCCGTAAGCAAGCGCTCTTGCCAAAAGGCCACGAGAAATTACTATGTATAGAATGGAAGTTTAATTCTATTCTAGTCAAACAGACATGGCCATAGATTATATATATATATATATATATATATATATATATATATATATATATATATATATATATAATGGTAATAATCCAGGTGAAAAATATCCACAGGGTGGTAATCCAGAGAATTTTAACCGGGTTTATAAAAAGTGCTCAATATCAAAATAGAGCTTTATATATGATAATTTTATTTACACAGACATGTACAAAATCTGCGACACTGGCATGTCGATGTTATCGATCAACAGTTACTATAAACTGAGATCTCATCAGGCAGAGTTAGAATCCGATCTTAACCTCAGATCATATTTGGAGAGAATGAAGTGGAGGGATAGAGAAAGACAAGAAGAAGGAAAGAAATTTAACATTTCAAAAATTAAAGCCGTTAAAAAATTAAAGCCGTTAAAAAATTAAAATTAAAAATTAACTGTTGATCGATAACATCGACATGCCAGTGTCGCAGATTTTGTACAGTTCTGTGTAAATAAAACTATCATATATATATATATATATTTACACACACACACACACACACATATATATATATATATATATATATATATATATATATATATATATATATATATTATTTATAATTTACTTATATTTTCTAATAGATAAAATGCTTATCCATCTACAAGGGTTTGGCCGTTTCTGCGGTTCTTAAGCGTGGCTGGATATCACTGGGCTCCGATTATCGTTCACTGAGGCTACTATATATTCTATTCATATATATGAATGATATTAGACTACTGGCAAATAAACAGAAACCAAAAAAAGAGCTAGACTCATTAATAAACAAAGCTAAGAAAACATAGCTAGCATCTTTGTATTTAATTCAGAATTGCACGTCATACATGATTTTTCAGTATTCGTTGACTCCTTTGGTTTCATGGACACACTGAAAACTAAGCCCACATAGTTAAATATACCAAATCCAACCGATTATTCAGTCGATGTTTTGATAGTCTAAAACACTATAAGACTTCTTCACCGGCTGAGGAATAGATAATCTATAGTTGAACTGAATCTTTTTAATACGATGTGTTTACATTTGGGTGACATGAAATGACTCTGGCCACAAATGTAAAGGAAAGCTAAAGAAATGAAGGATATGAATAACACATAGGAATAAAAAAAAAACATAACAAAGATTTTAAATGCTGTGTAATAATTGTTAATGGAGAAGTAACACTACATCGTTAAAATCGCTAGAGATAGAATAGTTTGCTCGCATTTTAAGTAGATTGTGTGCTATCATAAGTTATCTTTTTAGTTTAGGCAACTGTTTGAATTATTCTTTTGTTTTGCCGATAAAGGGATCAATATTATCGTACTATGGATAATGTCCTAGTATTTAATTTATTTCATCATATTTCTATTATATAATCAAACTTCAAAAAAAGGTGTTGTTCTTCTAAAGTTTTATTTCATAATCTAACAGTTCATGTTTATTTATGTTATTTCATTATCTTGTTGAACTCACCGATATGTAATTCCATGCTCTTCCAGGTGTTTTTATTGGTAATTTCAAGTAGTGCACACATTTCCATTCATCATTCCATTCAAAGATCTTGTTTGCCTTTAATAAATTTGCTAACAACTTTTTGCAAATAGGTGCATGTTATATCTATACCTGAGAGAGTTATTTTTTCGTTTTTGTTTGACTATATTAATAGGTAGCATCATTGTGATGACAATATAAGTAATGATTATGTAGGGTCTCTTTGGCAAATAGCTTCGTATTTCGATCACTGTCGTTGGTTGTCCTCAAGCTCTTACTTCAAGTATCCACGTTTCCATTCCTTTCTCTATAATGAACTGAGATATTTTGTCTGTCTTTAAAAATGTAATTACCTATGAATGGGACATGCATCATTTGATTTTCAGTAGGCTATTGTTTCTGGGTATTTTCCTTATTTTGTGATCTCCTGATCGATACATAGTAGGCCATGTATTTTTCGTGTCACTTTTCGGCATCCTTTTTGTAAAAACACTCACTGTTTTAAAAATCTGTTCCCATATCTGTGCCGTAAAATTTTTCTACATAGTGGTTAGTAAAGGCATCGACTCTTAGTTACTTGGGACAACTTCTCGTTGTTTTTTTTTGTATTAATGTTTTTTTCATTTCGTAAGGGTATTTTAGTGATCTATATACTAATATGCTAGATAAATATGTGTAGTTCTGTTATCACATTTGTTGAAAGGTAAAGGGCTCTGACGTCACATATCCCTGGTGAGAAATTAGCTTTCTAGATAGTTCACCATGGAGGCGCGAAGAAAACAGACGCCCATACACTGAGCTCTGCAATATACAGAGTTTGATCCCAACGACGGGACAAGAAATAGCCGATTGCATCCGTCACATTTCCACCAAGCAGTATGAAAAAAAAGATAGAGTTTGAGTGAACGGACCGACGAACCGACGAATGGGAATCTCTCCGATTGAGGTGTGGAATAAATAGTTAGAATCTCTATTAAAAAGTCTTGTCTTCGAACGTTTTTGTCTCCGTGCATGAAAACAGAGTTTAACCACAAGGCAGTTAACCAACTACGATCACGAGCCAGCAACGGAGATCAGTGTGCAAGCACTTCAACGAGAAAATGTAAGGTAACTTTTTAGGGGCATAACATTTTTGGGGTCCTAATCTGTAAAACTGAAAGAACTAAAAATCGAAAGAGGAAATAGACAATGCTTTATCTGATATGCTTAACGAACAATGTTTAAACTGCGTAATTTGAAATGTTTAAAAAGAAAAAGGTTTTAATAACGAGAACTGGTTAAAAATGAATGTGCAAAAGGTTGACAGTTTGAAGGCTCAAATCGCCCTAAGGAAATGAGTATCAAATGTGCCTGTTGAACATGCCCATAGAAGTGCCTTACGGAAATGTGTTCAAAAAGGTTGAAAACGCTTTCATAATCTTTTCGTAAACTTTCGTATCGTTTTCGGTTACGAAAAGATTAATTCACAAGCTTTATGTAACAACTCCTTCCTTTTGATGCCACGCCCCTTTTGCTGTGGTTATGCAACACAATGCCAAAATAAAAATGTTAACTTCATCGAATATGACGTCCTCACTGCTGGTTTTGCCTGAAGTGATTCTTCATGACTATGAACTACCTGAAAAGTACAGTAAAGGCTACCGGCGCCAGTGTCAGCCCTACTTCAAAGATCTACTCCAGTGCCAGTAGAATTAAGCGTATAGAGTAAATGTAGTATTTTTGTGACTTATAGATAAATTTGATGGACAAATTAATAAAAAAAAAATAAAAGAGGGGCTACTTAGGGGAAGTGATCCGAATATGTGGAGTTGAGAGGATTAGTAGAAAAGACCAGTCCGCATCTCACTTATTTTGATGGGCTTATGTCTGTTTTTTCATAATGTAAGTTATCTTCATCGAAAATACATATTTAAAATTGTAGTACGTGTCCTGTTTCAAAATGGTAAGATAATGTCGTGAGGTCTACGCTCGTTTCGAAGATCAATAGAATGGAAATATGTTATACTCTTACAAAGATTTTAGAGATACTCGTTCTATAACCAGATATATTATGGCGCTATATTCACCAGAGTAATTAGATAAGTATGTTTCCATTTTAACAAAGGTTGCAAAATAATATCATGGGGTTTCATGCATTAGAATATTTTAAGCGCAGCCCAATATACTAGAGATGAAGAACACAACTGTGAAATTTACACGGGTACCCCTACGCTTTGAGTACTTTCAGTGCCTGTGTCTTTTTCAATTTCATCAAGTGCTTATTTTCTGTTTTTAAGTGATTCCCAACTTCGGAGGCATACACAATACACGCTTACAGTCATCTACAGAAGTCGACAAAGATTGCGGCTTATCAGCTTGTGTGACATGTACATTTACACCTGATATGTTTAGAATAAATAGCGTGCGTGCCAATATTAAAAAAAAACAAAAGGTAACCCAATAGAATTACGCCATTCATGTTGTTTATCTGTTTCCATTTATAGACGCGCGTTGATATGACGCACATTAACAAATATCATCCCTTGCGTACAATTATGCGTTGCTGAAAATATGAAACATTTTTTAAATGTTATTTTAATCACGACAAGTCATCACGAAAATGTACGATTTCCAACACATATGCTCATCTGGGAGTTAAAATATATCAAGTTCTTTTCTGCTCATCTGTTTCATGCGGATTTGATTTTCTTATCATCCTCATCTTCCTTTTCGGTCTATTTTCTTATTTGTCATCTTCTTCTTATCAGTATTTCCTTACTTACAGTTCTCATAGCAGGTTGTTACCAACGAATTCACACTTGTAAAAGCAGGTGGTTTCCTTATAATAAAATGATTTGCAGTACTGTCCACTTCTTTAAATTATCATGGCAACTAATTTGGTGTTCTCGCATCGGCCGTTTACTAGCATGTCCTGCTGATAAGAGTTAGTCTTTCTTTAGGACACCGATTCTCAGGCACTTATGTTAATAAGACTAACTCTCTAAATGGAACTTGATTATCACGTTGCCGGCAGACTAGTTCACATACTGACCAACAGATGGCGTTATGCAACACGAGCTATTGATTTGTTTCGTTACTCTACGCCCGCCGGTGGTAGGCACTCTTTATTTTTAAATAATATCCTATTTTGATTAAATGTGATCTCAAGTAGGGTTTCACCGTCAACGTCAGTGACATATGTGGTGTTCAGCGTAAACTCAGGTTTATGTATATCAAATAACACTTTTCAAGATGTCCGTGGTGGTTTAGAGATAGGGTAAACGTACAATTAGTTGAGTAGGGTGTGTGTTAATGACATTTATTTAAGTGAAGTCTGATGGACCGGCAAAACAGTTAATCCGGCAAGGCTCTTGTATAAAGGGTGACGGAAAATAGGCGGTAAACTTGTATTCACCGATACAGCCAGTTAATGCCTAAATCAGCAGTATGTATAGGGGAATGCTGAAGATAACGTTGCCATTTGTTAACCTTATCCTGCATGTTGTTAGGGTGTTGCGCTCGAACACAATGAAGAAGTATTTTATTTCTTAAAACTGGAGGACACAAATAAATCTTATTACGGTGTAATACCCGTTCGGTGCTAGTGCATATGTTGTCAAGTTATATTTAGTTCACAAGATCTTTTTTTCCAGGCAGCATCATTCATTTCAGAAAACGGGAACGTCAGGTTTGTTGCGTACCACTTAATTTTGAAAAACTAAAGTAACGAATAGGCTTAGTGATAATATTACAGAGCCCTGAATACTGATTAACCCATGTTTACTACAATAAAAACGACCTTGTGTCATACTTGTCCTCAGAGTGAGACTATTCATATTAATGATGATCTTGTTGTTCCGTATAGAGTAACACTAGTATGAATATTACACTTATTAACTTTTGATATTTTCAGAATAAATATTTAATACGTGAGCATTACATTATAAACTTGATGCGACGAGAAAAGGGGTTATTTACGACAGTGTTGCTGTTAATCTCTTTCCCGTTCTTTGATAACATTATTGACCACCGCGTTTCAGTGAGATATCGCATGTATTACCATTAACACTTATCGCCCCTCGAGTATAATCATCCATTGCTGCAAATCACAGACGTCATAATAATTGCCACAGCACATCACGAGCATGCACATATTCCAACAGATATATTAAATTACGAGTTGTAGTCTGAAGAGCTTCTCTTATATTGACAGTATTATTATTTCTTTCTCACTATTAGTTTTCACACAAATTATTATCAGATATTTCTCACTGACAATAACCAGTGGTGCTCTCCTGAAGTTCGAGTGACAACAAGACCCCTGATATTTCCAGCAATCTCCACCTCTATTGATAACCTTTGCAAATCTATTTCGTCATAGCAACAGCCGGTTACTATAGAGTTAGTTGGCTTTCTATGGAATTTCAGTGACAATAAGATTCCAGTACTCTCGCACTATTGCAATAGATGGCTTGTTGCTGTTCACCTCTCTTGTTCTTTCCATCTTCCTTGATCTTTCATGATAATTTACCCTACTATAAGCCAGTATTATTATTATTGGTCCCCCGATTTATAAAATCGGGGGACTTATGTTTTGAGGCATGTCCGTCCGTCCGGATTTCTCTCAATAACCATCCATTGAATATCTCTGAAATCTTGCATGAAGTTATAACTTTAGTCAGGTTAGAAAGTGACATTCTCTTATTTACAAAAAAAAAATCTGGTTAGCCCCCCCACCCAGGGGGTCAAAAGGCCCCGAAATGGAAAAAAATGACTTTTTTGCCCCATAACTTTTCATCCATCCATTCAATTTCTTTAAAACTTGGCCAAAAAGTGGAGGGAATTGTTTCTAATAGAAAATAAGTATCGCTGACGTTGGAAAAAATCTGGTTCGCGCATCAAGGGGGTCAAAAGCCCCCAAAATGGCAAAAAATGGCCATTTTCTCCCATAACGTTTGATCCATCCATTGAATTCTTCTGAGACTTGGCCAAAATGTTGAGGCAATTGTTCTGGATATGAAATGAGCATCTTTGACCTAAGAAAACTTCTGGTTCGCACCCCAGGGGGTCAAAATGTGGGTAAAAATGCCCTAAATTGCCCAAATTTCTTGCATTCTACACTCGCCACATCGAGTCACATACAGATGGGGGACCACGCCAGCGAGGCTTGTTATTATTATTTACTCACTAGGAGTTCTCACACAGGTCATCAGTGATTGCTCACCGACAACCGGTGGTATTCCCTGGAGTCTGAGTGACAACAAGTCTCCTCATATTTCCAGTATTCTTCACCTCTTTTCGATAGCCACCGCAACTAAATTTGCAGTATCACAACAGCTGTTTACCATTGATTTCTCGTTGGTAAGGACCATTGGTCTTCTCTGGGATTTGGGTGGCAATAAGCCTCCCCAAGGTCCCAGCAGTCTCTGCACTTCCAGTGGAGGTCTGGTTTGTGCTGTTCCTTCTCGGTCTTCTAATCCTCCTTGACCCTATGCAAATATTTTGTGTGGTATCAGCCTAGGCTGGAACAATTTTTTTTTTTTGAAGTTAACATTTTTCTTTTTTTTTAATTACATTTTTTTTGGGGGGGGGCTGGTTATTTTTATTTAATTTATTTTTTATGGCGGGTCGGCTGATGGTGTTTCTTGCTAATTCTGTTCATTAGTTCATTTTTGTGTCGTGTCAGTTGAGGCCGCTGTAATTTATTGGGGGAAGCTTAGTAAGTGATGTTTCTTGCATTTTCTGTTTCTTTGTTTGTGATGTGTTTATTCGGTAGTTTTGTTTTCTACCTGTATTAGATTCCGTGTGACCCTTTCGTAGCTTATGCGGGTTAGTTTCCGCATTCAATGATTTTTCTTAAGATTGTAGCTGTTTTGATCATTGCTGTCTTTTGTATAGTTCCAATGATCCCTTTGATTGCAATTTCTCCCAGTCTTTTTTCCAGGTGTTTGGGAATTGTTCCTGGTGCTCCTACGATTATTGGTATTATACTGACTGTCTTCATGCTCCACATTCCTTTCAGTTCTCTGGCTAGTTCCGTGTACTTGCTTCGTTTTTCTGTTTCTTTGATTTTCACTCTGTGGGCTGCTGGAACGGCGAAGTCTACGATTTTGCAAGTTGTTTCCTTCTTGTTGATTATTATAACATTCGGTATCCTTGCTTGTATGAGTTTGTCTGTTTGTATATCATTATCCGAGATTATTTTGTGTTTTTCGTTTTCCAGTACTGTTTCTGGCTTATGTTTGTACCATTTGTCTGCGTATTCGAAATTCAATTGTTTGCACAGTTTCCGGTGTACTGTTTTTCTCACACAAACATGTCTGTTCTTATATTCGTTTTGGGCTAGTTTGCTACATTCACTTATTATATCATTTACTGTTTCGTATCTTTGTCCACAGAGTCTGCATTTACTGTTTTCCTGGGTGTTATCTATTTTAGTTTCAATGCAGTTTGTCCTAATTGCATTGTTCTGTGCAGCCATCAGTAAAGATTCCGTTTCTCTGTTCAAGTGTCCTTTTCTTAGCCATGCCCAGCTATTTTCGTTGGTTTCTTCTCTTGTCAATCTTCTGACGTGTCCGTGTAGTTTTTTTCTTCCCACTTTTCTTTTCTTGCTGTTTTGTTTCTGGTTTCGGTGCTACCCGAGTTGTTTGTTGGAACAATGTCTCTTGCTGCAGTGATAAGGATTCCCCTTTGTTGAGTTATGTATTTTCCAGCTCATTTTTGAGTCTTCCACACACTCTTCTATACTTACCAGTCCTCTTCTCCCTTCGTTTCTTTTCATGTAGAGTATGTCTGTATCGTCTTTTGGATGTAGTGCATTGTGCAAGATCATTAATTTTCTAGTCCTCTGGTCCAGGCGCCTGAGTTCCTCATTGGTCCAGCCTATGAATGGTCCAGAATATCTTATTAGTGCTACTGCCCAGGTGTGTATTCCTGTTACTAGATTCCTGCTACATAATTTCGTTTCTAGGAGTTTTCTTGTTCTTCTTAAATATTCTTTTCCAATCTTCTCTTTCATTTCTGTAGATTTAATGGTGTCTGCTTCCATAACTCTTACTCTTACTCTTAGTTCTGCGTCTGTAAACTTGTATCCGGCATCACATTTTCTGAGTATGTAGTTATGTGGCATCATAGCTGTTATAAACAGTAGTGGTGATATGGAGTCTCCTTGGAAAATGCTTCTCTGTATATTTATCTCAATCAGCTGTTGTCCTCCGGTTGTCAGTTCCAGTCTCCATGTTTACATTGCTTTCTTAATAAGATTTAACATCCTTTCGGGTATTTTCTATATCTTCCATTATTCAATTATCCATGCTTGAGAATTCTGTCGTAAGCTTTTTTGTAGTCAATCCATGCCATGGATATGTTCTCTTTTCTGTATTTTTTAAACCTCCCTCAGGATCTTTTGATCGATGTATAGGAGGTCATGCGCCCCTCTTTTCCCTTTACGGCACCCTTTTTGTTCTTCGGGGAGTGGTCCACGTTTGTTTAGGGACTGGTAGATTCGTTATCTCAGTTGTGTCGTCAGGATTTTCCACATTGTTGGTAAACAGGTAATTGGTTTGCCTTGGGTCGTTCCTTCTTTGGCATCTTTTTATATAAGCGTTGTCCTTCCTTTGGTCATCCACACTGGTATGTCTGTTTTGTCGATACATCCTCTCAGTTTAGGCGCCAGTCTTTCATGTAGGGTCGTGAATTCTTAAAAACAATATGCATGTATTCCATCATGCCCTGTTGCTTTCCAGTTTGCCATTTTCCTTAGGGTTTCCTTAATGGGTTCTTTAGTAATCTCTGTTTCTGTTCCTTCTATTTCCTGTAGTTCATTTTTCATGTTTTTCAACCACTTGGCATTTTTGTTGTGTGTTTTAGGATTTTCTCATATCTTCCTCCAGAAGTGTTTGGTCTCTGTCGGGTCAGGTTGTTCTGATGGTATTCGTTCTCAGTTTACGTTTTCGTAAAACTGGCTTTCATTTTTTTCAAAGGTCCTGTTCTGTGTTTCCTGTTCTGATTTGTATCTATATCGTGGCAGTCTTCCCTCTATTGCTGCTATCTTTTGTTTTAATTCTTCATGTTTCTTATTCAGTCTTTCCTTGTGAACCGGATTTCTGCTCTTCCATCCTTTCCTATTTTCTTTCATCCTGTTTACGGTGTAAGCTTCTTTCCGGAGTTTGGTTATATGGGTTTCCAGTCTGATTTCCCATCCAGGTTTTGTCAGTCCTTTCTTTTGGCCAGGTTGGGGTGTCGACTTTTGTAGTATCATTCCATCACTAGCCTGTTCTTCTTTTGTGGTCCATTTCTTTCTATTATTTTTAGGGTTTTTTCAAATTTCTGCTTTTTTGTGTTTAGTCTGTGTTCTTGTAATACTTGGAATTAGAGGGGTTAGTTACCTGTTTTTTGTCCGTGGTTTTGTTCCCCATGTTGGCCATCGAGGGAGCTCCTGCCCATCATGGCACTCAGATCTTTCTTCTGAGTCCCGCGAGTTTCATTGTTATTGTTGTGCATTACTCATATGTTGATGTATGTGGCTACACCAGGCCCAGGTTTAGTTTGCTTGTACTCCTGTAACAGGGATAGCGTTTATCTCTTTTTAATGAGGTGAAATGTGCACTATAACAGACAAACAATATATATATATATATATATATATATATATATATATATATATATATATATATATTACTTAACTACATAGTATAAGTTGTTGAGGCTAATCTTTGACAGCCGGGGGGGGGGGCGACAATAGATTTCCCTCTCGTTTTTATCTGATAAATTTTCGCCGGATTATAAAAAAAAGGTACAATCCTTTATATTTTGGACAATAATTTTACAAAGTTCCATAACTAACAATGTTCTTTCTGTCAAATATTTTGGCACAAAATCCTATCTGACTAATTTTAAATATTAATAGCATGAGTAACGTCTTAATTTTTTTTTGGTGGGGGGGGGGGGTTAACAGGAGAAAAATAAAAAAGGTAGTTAGCGTTCTTGCGGCTTCTGTTAGAGACTTAAAGAACCCGAAGGAGGGGGGGTGGGGGTTCGTCACGTGTGCGAATCGAATATTCGTTTTTTTTTCGTATTCATGACAATAATTTTACAAAGTTCCATAAGTAACAATAATTTATTATTATTATTATTATTATTATTATTATTATTATTATTATTATTATTATTATTAATAATAATAATAATAATAATAATAATAATAATAATAATAATAATAATAATAATATGCGGCTTTCGCTGAAAACAGTAATTATCTATACATATTCTAATACTCTCTATTCTCATTGAGTATTATTGTTACAATTTATAACGAGTTGTTTTTATTCGATATTAGTTTTTTTTCAATCCCTTCAAGTATAGATGTAATTTAAGCAATCTCTCTTGTGAGTTGACAACCTGTTAGGCTGTTATATCTAACGTGGCTATTTTATATCATACTAAACGTTATTTGTGCCACCTTTTTTTGTTCTTTTGGTTGTGGGAGTTAAGTTGTCATACTATGGACGATCATAAGACTTTACGCAAGTAGTCTCCACTCACTAGGACGAGTATTAACTTGATTTATTAATCAATTCAATTATAAATTGTCTCGGTGCTATTTCACAAACAACTTACTGTTGATTCGTCGGTTTATCTGGTTATGTGATTTGGTTGTTGCATTTCAAGAGTTTTCTTAACACACCAATTGATTTACAGTTTTTGTCGCATAGTTTGCATGATGTTAATCTTACCTTTGATTTTAATTACTTCTAGCCAGGTTTCCGATTTTATAAGATGAGGATGAATCATTGTAATCGACCTGTACTGACAAGTGAATTGTAAATATCCAAGAAGATCATCAATTTGCACTTAGTACTTCATCCGTGGCGCGAGGGGGTCATATACATTGACAGTACGGGATCAATCTACTGCCGTGTATAAGGGCTCAATTGGAACTTCTGTAAAGACCCCCGAGTTTGACATGACGTATTTGAAGAAAATCGGATGTGCAATTGGCGGAAACGTTATGAGAATAACACATAAACTGGGAACAGTAGTAGTAGTAGTAGTAGTAGTAGTAGAAGTAGTTGCTGGTTAAAATTGTTTGCAATATTATAGATCTAAACTCTAATTATCTATATTTTATCTATATACTTATAAGGTACAATAAAGATGTATGTCTTGTTGTTATCCATGCAGATAGGATGAAATCGCAACTGGGCAAGTTCACATTGGAAAACGTCACAAAGAAGAATGATGTAATTTCAGGATAGTTGATAGGATAAATCGTTGGGGGAGGTGAGAGACAGGGAAGAAAAGAGGACAGTAAGTAGAAATATATTGAGCAGGGGTGTATAACAAATATTGATCCTACGAGTAATGGGTCGTCGAATAGAATATTAAAATCATCAAATGATGCTATTTTTATGAATCTCTACGATTTTGTGTCAGTTATGTGTCGTTTAAATCACAGGAAAATCGGGCGAAATATTTCCAACGGATTGTCATATTTACATAAAGACAAAACATGTATATATAATTTCCTCTTGGCAGAGAGCATGGCTGTAAAGAGGTGAAGCAAAGCCAAGATTAAGGCGCGAACTCTAAAAGAAAGCTCTAGCGTGAAAAAAAAACACGTTCGACACGGGGATGAACAGAGGGTAACTATAACAACGGGGCGTCTAGTGTGTTTAACCAATACATCGATAAGTACAATATATACTATATTAGACTTTAACGAACATTTGACGACACCCTGTTTCGTTTAGCAACACTTCCATCGGTTCACTGGCTCTACTATCTAGTTTATGTGTACATCCAATGTGGAATTTAAACTCAAACTGCGCCTCCTCTACATCAGATTATAGACCTTTGGTTGCCAAGTTTAATATCAGCCCCTTTCACTTGAAGACATTGATGCCGCTTTGAATGCAGTAGAGATTAATATGTAGCGTGTTCCCTGGTAGGAATTATATGTCGAAAATAACCTTTCGTCTTTAGAGTACAACGACTCACATTAACAAGTATTATTACAAAAATATGTTTGGTTGACTGTTTGAAAGTGTCTTGGTTTTTGGCCTATTTAAATTTATTTTAAACTACAACCGGCTCGCAAAACGATATTTTTGTACAGGCAATAATTATTGCGCCAGCTGACATATTTCAAAAGTGGTAGCATGAATGCCATTTTTTTATAATTTCTCTTTTTTGTCATCTGTAGCCGATGTTTGGACCAAACTGTAATAACTTATTTTAGATATTATTTGGCTTGTAAGTTTAAATACGCTGTCCATTTGTCTTTTCATTGAAATCGACCTATCGGGTACCTATAAGAATCCTCATAGTGTCTATAGGTCTGAGTTAATACCCACCGAATGGCATGTTGGTGCTAGTTAGCGGACGCGCAGAGAAACCCTAGTATAGAATACCATATTTGTGTAATGAATTTGAATGTGGACTGTTGAATCAGTACATACCTAATGTAAATACTATCGAATCTATTTTATTCAATTGCATAACATTAGTTTATTGCTCATCATATGAAGCGCCCTAACCGAAGAATTCCGAGGGGGCTGCTTAGACATTTTTATGAGGCAGGATGCACTTCTATTGCGCTGTTTTTTTTTTCAAAACAATACTTGACGATGTGTCTAACTTCTTGGAAACAGGATAAATAAATACACTATTTGTAAGATGTTTACTGCTACGGATACTATTACGGAAAATATAACTGCTACTGCTACTATTTCTACAAATACTACTGCATACTTTGTATTAATACTAAGACTATTACAAGTACTATCATTATAATTACCCTCATAACCTCAACTAATTTTACTATGTCTACTGCTAGCATGTCTATAACCAGTATAAGCATCATTACAATTACCAATACAATGACTAGTGCAAATGTTACTGTCACCACTTCTAATAGTATTACCGTGTCTAGTACTATACTTACTACTAATACTATTATTACAATGATTAATTTTAATACGGCCATTACTAGTAAAATGACTCACACAACTGCATTGTATACTACTACGCTTTCTGATACTACAACTAGCATCAGTGCTAGTAATAGTTCCACTATTAATATTATCGCTGTTTAATATTCATAGTAAGTAGCAATCTGCGTAATTTCCCTTTTTATCAAATCATTAATATGTATTATTTAAAAAAGCTATAAAATCCTATTTGTTTGTTCACAGGGGCATTTCGTTTTTCCCTCAACTTTGCAATTTTCATTTCATAGTTTCTAATTATTCAGCTTCACAACTTTCAGATCTAATTTGATTTATCTTTTGTTGGTGTTTGTTTGTGTATGTTTCTTACTACATCCATGTTTAGTGGTTTTGATTTGCACTTGTTGTTTTGGTCTTCTGCTGTTACGACCCATGGGTATTAAATTCTTTTCACTTCTTTCGCGCAAATTGAAAAAATAAATCAAAACTATTAATTCATTTTTTCAATCTTCATGTTCCACTTACGTCAAAATTGGTTCACACATTTTTTCTTAATATCTTTTTTCCTCATGCCACTCTGCAATTCCTTCGCTCCCTTTTCCATCTCTTCAACTTTTTGTTTTTATTCGTATTCATGTTTATTTCTCCTTTTTGTCCTATTGGTCTTTGTAATATCGGTTATCTTCTTATTCTTCTACTTTAACTTACTAGTCCTCTCCTTATTGGAATCATTTTCCATCTACATCCTTCTTTTTGGTCTAATACCTTCACTCCTTAAATATTCATCTTCCTCTCTTATATATGTGTTCTTTGTATTTTACTTACCCTTCTCCTACTTGTTTTTCATCGAATTATTTGCCTGTTTTTTCTTAAACATATTCATTTTTCTTGGCTCTTTTCTTCTTTTCTTATTTGTGTTCTTCCTCATCTTTTTCTTTGTTTTGTTCCTCTTTTCTTATTACTCTTCTTCTATTTCTCAATTTAAGAATATTCTCTTTCCCTCTTCTTCTTCGTGAACTTCATCTTCTTTTTTATTCGTCTTCTTTTTTTACGTCTCACACATCTTTTTCTCATCATATTGCTTCTTTTGCTCTTTACCATTTCACGTCGTCCTTATGTATATTCTCCATACTGTACCCCTTCCAATTCACTTGCCAGTTATAATCGTCTTGCTCCTTCAAGTTTTTAATAATCAATCTCTTTTCCAGCGTCTCTTACATTTATGTTGTATTCTTTTTTAGATTTTTATCTTTTTCTCACCCCTTCGTCTAATTATCTCTAATCTTCTTTTTTCTTTTTCCTCTTTTCAATTTCCCATCCTAATTCTTGGTTTGTAATACAATTAGTTTTCAACTCCGTTTTCTTCATTCATTTCTTCTTTTCTATTCATCTTCTATTTCAATCCATTACAATCCATTCCCCCTTTCCCCCTCCTACTACTTCTGTATCTTTATAATTATTTTTCTGTTTTTCGTGTTTCATATCTCAAATTCGCTTCGTTTTCGGCTTTCTATTTAAATTGGATTCATCCAAACTATCAAATATACACTTTTCTATTTGTATTGGCTGTAAATTTAAAATCGAAATCCTCACTAAGATACAACTGAAAAATGTTTATTAAAGTTATGTTTCTTCGAATACTCTATTTTAAACATTCCTTCGGATTTATATGAATGCCCTTCGCATACAAGTATATTAAATAATAAGAAAACGTGCACAATTTTGAATCACCCCAAATATTCACTCGGATTATTCTCGAACAATATGCGGACGCCTATATATCAATCAACTACCACAACCGTCGTAGCTTACAACCCCTTGTTCCAAAGGGGGCACGCGATTCCTTCTCGTAACCAAATGTGAAATATTGTTGTCGATACACTATGTCTACTCCGAAAGTTATGAAAATATTCAAGGGCTTTATTGATAATAGTGCATATTTATTTACTTGCCTCCCCACAACGCAAAATAGAGTTGGTTGTTATTTTCGGCGTTGGATAATTTTATGCCGAGCGTACATATGTTTTGTACATCATTGGTATGTAGATAAATTCGCCGTGCTGACGTATATATATATTTTAACTAAAATGGAAATCTTACGTTTTTAAAATTACGTAGAAATAGTAACACATAATTGATAACTGCACATTTCAAAAGGTCGCATAATGGAAGTGAAAAATTAGTGCAGTTTTCTGTGACAACTAAAACGGTGTGTTTAGAGTGAACACGTAATATGTTTAAAAATTAAGTTATGTAGACACATGTAGGACAGTTAAAGACAATTGGTGTCGTGGTAGATAGTCTTCAATTTCAAATATACCTTTTCTCAAATTACCATTAAGAGTTCTAGAATGTATTATACAAATATTGAAATTTTGTTTATTTTGATCGATAATACAACTGTTCTCATCTTGAATGTTGTTCTCACAACGAGTTAATTGATGTAACCTCCGAACTTCTGGCTTCGCTTGTTGAACTAAATTGTCTGAATATTCCAAATCATACGAATTTTAATCAATTTAATCAATGTTTAAACATATCATTGTCTACTTCACATAAGCCGAATGTATTTAAACCAGCAACATGGGTACTATATTACTCCTCATACAATTTCTAACTTTGTGAGTAGAAAATATTCGATTCATATAGATATTTGATCATATCTCTATCAATATTTTCGCGCACGGTGTTATGATACAACTCGTAAATATATAAACAACATACACAGTATACCGACAGTTGATAGCTGACATTTACACTTATTTAAATATATCTTGCACGGCGAAATTTTGGTTTCTGGAGTTTGACTTTGAAACCTCTCAATTTATTTCTAGGGCTTTCTAACGGCCAACATACACACCACTTTCTTCGCGGGCCTTTTTAACACCGGATTTTTTTTACAATCGGACACTTGCTTGCATTCGGGCAGCTTTTTGCCTTGTTTTTCCCCCACAATCTTTGTTTCACTTTTTCAGAGTTTAAATCTGAACTTTTCGCCAACTTATCTATGCCAGAAATTTCCTCTGATGATAATATTTTGATCTTTGAAAAGCCTGGCTTAAGGAAAACATTTATTAAATAAAATGTTTTTTCTGCGGAAGATACCTTGCATTGAGCAACTGAATTGAAAGAAAGATCTGCTTCCGTCGCTTTTCTAATTCCTTTTCATCCTTCTATCTATATATCTGCTCTATACGGTATATTGAGGTGTGTACTTTTCACAATAGGTGTTCCCTTTCCTAAAAGTTCGCTTTTAGTACTCTATAATATATATATATATATATATATATATATATATATATATATTCGTTTTTTATATTTTACTCTAACGGTATGAAACGTGCCATGCGTAGGTAAGTCAACATAAAAGATAGCGGACGGGGCTGAAAATCAAGTACTAAAGCAAACATAACGACTCACTACACTTTTGTTTATCAGGTTTAAGAGACGAGGCAGGCGTGTTTGGATATATGTTTTACTCCCTTCTACGCGGGAGCAATACTCATAATGGGTAATCCTTACAGGGTTTTCAAGAAGGAATAACATTATTCAAATATATTAAAACACGAAACTAATACTTGTATTGTTGTTATTAAATAACACTGTAAGATATATATGATATGCTACAGTCTCTACTACACCGCAACCAACAGACACTTATACTCGCTGCTACTACAATCATCATGAAATGTAAGGCAGACATTACGATCACTGCTACTAGACAACGCTAAACCACACGTGGTAGCCATATTGGTTGTGCGGCAATCTTTAGTCCGATACGTTCCAGTCGACTTTTGGTGCCATGATACCTTATAGAATATGAGGGCTAATATTTAAAAAAAATCCTAATTGAGGCTGCGACTAATTTACTCTCACTTTGTTAACATCTAAATATTTTTGACTCTATATATATCATGTAAATACACGTATATCGCTTAAACTATTTCAAATAAAAACGATGGACCGCAAAATTTATTCTAAAATAAAAATATACTAGTTGCATAGTAAAATTATAAACGAAATTATTGAATTCCTTGAAGAATTTGTCATTATTCATTGCTAAATACGTAAATTGTATTCATTAGCTCGTACTAGACGTGCTTAATTAAAACAGCAATTACAATTACATGAAATAAGTGCACTAATAGCCGATTGGTACTGGATAGAAGAAATGTGCTTCGTGGTAAAAATAACAATGGAAATGGCCGAGAGTAATATCTTCCCATTTTTAATGCCCATCTCTCTCGATCTCCTTATTACTCTCTCTCTCTCACACTCGCTCTCCCCCCCTCTCTCTCTCTCTCTCTCTCTCTCTCTCTCTCTCTCTCTCTCTCTCTATATATATATATATATATATATATATATATATATATAGTGCAGGTTAGTAGTCCGAGCCTGTAGCAATGCGATGTAGTTGCCGGAAGGTGGAACGGGTGAACAGAAATAAACGAGAAGAGAAAACGAATCTCAAAACGATTTATTAATATTTCACAAAAAACTGAGTAAGTACCAGAATAGTTAATACTGACAGGTAAATAAAAAGTTCGGCAAAAGGTAATCTTAAATTTTCGAAAGAAAAACTTTCATTATCAAACGACAACAATAAAAGACCGAGAGAGTCGAAAAAACGCAAAAAACGGAATCAAACCATTGAAACACCGCAGCAGACTATTGGGAGTAGGAACGCAGAAAATGTCAAAATCTAATTAAATAATTATTCAGCTAAAGTTAACATCTTCTTAACATTTGTTTATTTATATACTAATTATTATAATTTTATTATATTTTTTGCGTTTTTTTTACCCTCTCGGTCTTTTATTGTTGTCTTTTGATAATGAAAGTTTTTCTTTCGAAAATTTAACATTACCTTCTGCCGAACTTTTTATTTACCTGTCAGTATCAACTATTCTGGTACTTAATTAATTTTTCGTGAAATATTAATGAACTGTTTTGAGATTCGTTTTCTCTTTTCGTTTATTTCTGTTCACCCTTTCCACCTTCCGGCAACTACATCGCATTGCTACAGCCTCGGACTACTAACCTGCACTTATATTTACCAGTAATGCTTCCAGCAAACTACAATATCTTTATATATATATATATATATATATATATATATATATATATATATATATATATATATATATATATATATATATATGTGTGTGTGTATATAAATATAACTTCTTTGTAAAATGGTAGGAAAAATCCCAGCAGAGTGCTTGATTAATTAAGAATTAAAGTTAAAAGTAAGAGCATAATATTTATTTATTCTGGTACAGAAAAATTAGTACAACATTCGTACCGTCGGTTTCAAGCACGGAAGGTCTTACCCATCCGGCTCTCTTCAGCTTCTGTTGTCATCTGTATTGGAAATGTGAGGTCACATGACACTCTCGTTGGGACGCGTTATTTGCTCAGTGTGTTGTGTGTGTTTGTTTAAATTTAAATTTTGTGTAATAAGACCGTTGAGATTTAAAACACGAGGGAATTCAAGATTAAAGGGAATAACAAATCAAAAATATATGAAAATATATATAAAAAATATATATAAAAACATATATATAAAAACATTTCAATACTAAGAATAAAAGAATAAAAAAGGGGAGAGAATAAAAAAGAAGAATAAAAAAATATAAAAAAATATAGAGAATAAAAAAAGAGAGAGAAAGAAAGAATAACAAAATAAAAAAAGAATTTAAAAAAAAATAAAAAAAAAAAAATTAAAAAAAAAAAAATAAATAAAAAATAAATAAAAATAA
Source organism: Sepiola atlantica (assembly GCA_963556195.1). Classification (NCBI taxonomy): domain Eukaryota; kingdom Metazoa; phylum Mollusca; class Cephalopoda; order Sepiida; family Sepiolidae; genus Sepiola; species Sepiola atlantica. The sequence continues at coordinate 155,109,015 of OY744516.1, forward strand.
AAATAAAAAAATAAAAAAGAAAATAAAAAAAAGAATAAAAAAAGAAAGAATAAAAACATAATGAATAAAAATAAATTAAAAATAAATTTAAAGATTAAAAAAATAATAATAATAAAAAAATAAATTAAAAATTAAAAATTAAAAATTAAAAACAAAAATAATGAAAGGGTTTCTCTGAAATTATTTTTGCATTTTTGTATTTTTGTAAAAGTCGAAGTTTTGCTCTTGAAATGTATGTAGATATAGGTTGATGAGGTGTTTGTTCGTTTTTATTGTGTTTATATTAGTAGAGGGGGGGGGGGGTAGTTAGACATTATGTGAATCGGTCAGACCAGTTTATAAGTAATGCTTGTCTCTTGTGGATACACCCCCTAAATATTTCATCGCGGATATTTAAACAGGCTGTATTAACAGACCAGAATACCAGTAATGCAGAAAAATATATTGGGATGACGAAGGGAAACTTCAAACAAAGGCTATACACACAGACACTCCTTCAGATACAAAAACAAGGCTAATACGGCACTCGCGACCCGAATATGGCAGCTTAAAGAAGAAAATACACCCTTCACCATCAAATAGAACATAATTGAGAGAAAACCATCCTTCTCTCCAGCCATAAACAGATGTCCTCTATGTGACGCTAAAAATTACCACATTTCAAAGGCCATCATCGATCCGAATACAGTATTCATTCCTACCCTTACAGCTCGATAATTATGAATTTTTAAAATGAAGAGCTAGTGATACAAGGTCGTTATATGTGATACATTAAGTCAGATTTATTTTTATGCAGTAATACGACGTTGAAAGTTCTCCCTTTAAAGTCATCCGATTGATGTAAACTTTTAACTATTATTATTAGATATCAATTGATGCATATTCTAAACATGTCAGTCCTTTTTGAGTGGACATAATATTGACAGGTTACCATTATATTTGATTCATTGTTATTAGACACCTACCATGCAAAATACCATTAATTTCATTTTTTTCTGTAATCTTACACATTAAATTCGAAACCAGACTAAGAATAATTTAATAGATTTATTTATTAAAATGATAACGTGTTGAGACATTAAGTTTGGTATCATTATATCTTGATTCAAATCTTAGTTAAACGACATAAAAGTGGTGCAAATATGTTCTGTAAAATTCAATTAACCCGACCTGATATTCTTATGGGACATATTCACAATACAACGTTCGTAACGAAACATAATCTTAAATAATGTTTTGAGATAAAGTTAATTAAATGCGTCGATGAAAGAACAACACACAAATAAAAAACATGTTTCTTTGTAATCCTGTAGTTTATAAACCTGGTAAAAATATCATTGCATTATCATTAAACGCTTTCAACTTTCATTCTTTAAGATGTGTTATTTTATGTGACAGAATACGGAATATTTATTTTTCCTTTTTAATTTAAACCAACTTATTGAGCAACATTTTCTCATAAGAATATAATTATAATTATATAGAATTATATATACATATGGATATACATATACATATACATATATGTACATATATATATATATATGTATATATATATACACATATGTACATATATATAAATATGTATATATATATATATATATATATATATGTATATACACACACACATTTTTAATGGCATTACAGAAGATCAAGTACAATCAACATGAAACCGTTGGTTTCAAGTAAGTTGGAGTTACAAAATTACCATCTGTCTCACTGATTGTTAAACACCTACTGACTTGAAACTGACGGCATCATGTCGTAAAACTGTTATAAGTAAATGTATACTTTTTTCTAATTGAGAATGCTTTACTTATACTTTAATGATTTAAATAATCTTGTATTTTTTCTCCTAAACTTATCAGTATATATATATATGTATGTACACCCCCACATATATATATATATATATATATAAATATATATATATATATATTGTTTGCACAGTTTTGAAATAATTCGCAGATATCCCGTCATACATAGACCTGAATAAACGCTAATATAATCCTAACTACAAAAATTAGTTCTAAATACAAAGAATAATATCCAGATATCACACAATCTATTTCCTTCTTCCTCTACCAATTCGCTTCTGTTTCCGATCGGTCATCCGCCTCTTCTGTCGCGTGGTCTTCTTCCCTAATTACCCATCGTAAAGCGCCGATAATGAACGCCTGTCATTTCCCACCAAATAACAGTAATTTATTCTCATAGAATCAATACCACTGATAGCAAATGAACGAGACGAGGCGCGGTTGACTAACTTGCGTATATTGATAAGAACCAAAATATTGGGTGGATCTATTGAGGAAACTTCAGTGGTGTGCTTGAGCAGTGGACACACTGACGGCTACCTCAAAAGAAAACGGTACAAACAAATACGGCGCGACAGTATACTATTTACTATCCGGCACTTTCATAAGCCGAACTGGTAGCAAAAGTGTCACGATATACATTATTTGTGTATAGTATAAGTTATCCTATATGGGATGTTCTTGAAAATTGTCTTACGTAGAATCTTAATTATTTTTGCCAGTATCACGCTGTGCAGATATAGTCTCTTGCGGGCGTGGTTTCTGTAAGAACTGGCAGTAGTATTACCACGATGAAGGATACCCATATGCATGAGCCTGTAAAAGGATCGCAGATTGTACTTATTTGTCATACAGAGGCAGCTGGGTTTAGAGATTGTGGTTCGGGTGTTAGACGAAAATTATGTAGCAGATCGCTTGTCAGGAGAATAGCGAACAGGAAACGAAACAGCAATATCTCATGACATATTGTAAGCTGAGTTATCAACTCTAGTGTGTCCAATGCATTCATACGCACTCCCTTGCTTAACGTATAATATTGACTTCTGTTAAACTAAATGCATCGATCAACTCGTTGGGAATAGGTAGTGTGTGTTCCACAGTAAATAACTCATAAGAGATTGACATGCTGTAGGATATGGAAATAACGTGAAAATGATTGAAATACATTTTGTAATATATTGTTCTAGATGCGTGAATGACCTTATGGAAAATGTGATCAAAGCAGGCTTCTGAAATGAGTTAATGGCTTTTAACTATGTTTTGGAACACTTAGAATCATACATGCCAATACCATATATATATATATATATATATATATATATATATATACATATATATATATACATATATGTACGTATATATATATATATATACATTTATAAATGTATACGTATGAGCGTTCTAATAAAGTGTTAAACGTCACATATATATATATATATATATATATTTATATATAATCATGTATTTACACTCCCATACGCATACCTTCACATACGCTACACACACGTATATATATATATATATATATATATATATATATATATATATATATATATATATATATATAGTTAAGCATCAGCACGATTCAGGCTTTACACTATAACAGGTAAATTATAGTATCAGGAATACGTTGATGTCATTTCGGTTCATCTGGGTAATATACCCATTAAAGCATTAAGGAAAGCTATTGATACAAATCTGTTCCAGTCATATGTTAAATAGTGATTTCTATTCTAGTAATTTCCTTCAAAGTACCGTTAATCTAATGTTTAGGCAGTACCCCAAAAATGAATAATGAGCCTTAAAATGTAAAAAAAAAAACAGATGCATGACAAATTATTTGTATGTGTGGGTTGGAAAATACATTTAGCTTGTTGTTCAGAATTATCCGACAACTTTTCTTCTGTTGTTGTTATGAAGCTTAAATCATTTTGTATTTCGTGTTTGTTTAGTTGTCTTTAGTGTCATGATAAAAGTTGGAGAGGAAGTTTTGATAAAATAAAGTTAGAAGTGCTGGAAAGTGTGAATGCTTAGGGAACCCGTTTGTATGCTAAGACATAATACTCTATTCAACTGTACCAGCATAGAAATGCACACTATATTAGGCCTTCGAGTCAATCGCTTTATCATTCATTTGATTAAATTTGCTTTTAATCATCCACTTTATTTCTTTTTAATTACTGAGCATGGCAATGACATTAATTTCTTAACAATTTAATCAATCAGAAATAGTATTAGATGTCCTCCGTCCGCTCTTGTTTATTGTGATACGTCCTATATTTTATAAGCGTCGCCTGTTGTCAAGATTTATTTGACAGATAAAATAATATCATATATGATCTCCTTGCCACTTTCATATCACATCTCACGCAGTATTTCACTTATATACCTATACGACCGGTACATAAGGAATAATCCTGATCAGAAAAAAACGTGTTTTCTCCACGTTCCCGAAAATACTTCTAACTGCAATCTTTAATCTTTTACAGTAAACTTACACCCCATTACGACTAAACGCATAATGGCGAGTCGGTGTGAAAACGCTTTCATGGCATTCGTTCGGGATTAAATATTACAACTACGAATACAAAATAGTAGAAATACGAATGTTAATCAGTAAACAATATATCAGAATAAACATGATATATATCCAAAAGTAAGGTAAAAGATTTAGAAATTTCAAATAAGTGTTGAAAATCCTGTAAGAGAAATTATATATTAGAGATGTAATATATAGTGTTATATAGTGTTATCTCTGTAAGTATAAGGAAGATAATTCATTACTATTTTGCAAGAGTTGCCCCACATTCTCGAAAAAATATTAAACTAAATTTAAATTTTTAAAAAATCGTTAGTGAATTAAACTATATATTTTTATACCATTTTACTAAAATCATAACAGCATTAAATAGTTTCAGATTAAGTAGACAATGATGATATTAAAAATAAATTAAACAAAATTTAAGAATTAGTTCCGTTCATTAAATTCACTGCGTGCTACACACAATCTGGGCAGGGTATGAATCAAAATATATAGCCGTAAATCAGGAAACTAAATTTGAAATTAAAAAAAAAAAATAAATAAATAACAAAAATTGTTTTTTTTTTTCAGAAAAGCAAAGAAGTAAATATGTGTTAGAATAAAATAAGGACACAATAGTATATATAAAACAAATTAAATAAATGTTACAAAAAATAATTGAACACTGCTCTTGGTTGTTATCCCTACCTCCCCCTCCGAATAAACTAAAATGTGTTCTTCTTTTTTTTCTTTCTTTTTGGCTCTTTTTTTCTTTCTCTTTTTATATGAATATGTAGCACTTCATCGGTGGGTTCAAATATTAAATACTAAGAAAAAATAAATAAATAAGTAATTAAAATCATTAAAAAAAATCAGTTATAGTTTTAATTTTATTACATTTGCTGCGGATATTAATATTTGCTGCGTTATAAGCCATATTGCCATTTACACGTTTTTTTTAAAGATTTTAAACACCTACCATTTGACAAAAAGGTCTTACTCGAAATATATTATGGAACACGGTCACACAGATTACATCAGTGTTGACTTTTGCCAAATCAAGTAAGAGTTGCTATATATAAAAAAATGTTTAAAACGTTTTTAAAAAAATATATAATTAAAATCACTTGTTTTTGTCTTCTCAACGCCGACATATTTCCATGTCTTGCATTGTGATAACGCTCCTATATGTACATATTACACACAATGCTTCAAGCTAACTACCTCCCATTATTTTATATATATATATATATATATATATATATATATATGTTACTTAACTACATAGTATAAGTGTTATAGGCTAATCTTTGGCAATAGATTCTCCTCCCGTTTTTATCTGATAAATTTACGCCGGGTTGTAAAACACATACAAGTCTTTATATTTTAGACACAAATTTTCAAAAATTCCATGAGTAAAAATATTTTTTTCTGTCAAGGCTTTGGGCAATAAATCATATCTGACTAGTTTTAAATATAAAAAGCAATGGGTTACATGTTATATTTTTTAACAGGATAAACAAAAATATATTTAACAAATTGCTGTTGCTACTTATCTTTGTTGGGGGGGTGAAAACAACGGGAGGGGGTGTCTGTCACACATTCCAGTCTTTTTATCGTATTTTGGACAATAATTTTCAAAAATTCCATAAGTAAAAATCATTTGTCTGTCAGACTTTTGGCAATAAATCATATCTGACGAGTTTTAAATATTAAAAGCAAGGCGTTGCATGTTATCTTTTTTACTTTTAACAAATTGCTATGGCTACTTATCTTTGTTTCTGGGCTTGAAATCCGCGGGAGGTGTGGTGTTTGTCACGTGCCCAAACATTCCAGTCTTTTTTCCTATTTTGGACTATGATTTTCAAAAATCCCATGAGTAAAAATTATTTTTCTGTCAATGCTTTGGGCAATAAATCATATCTGACTAATTGTAAATATTAAAAGCAAGGAATTACATGTTATCTTTTTTTTCTTTTGGTTTAACAGGTAAAACAAAAATATATCTAACAAATTGCTGTGGCTACTTATCTTTGTTTGGGGGCTTGAAAACCACGGGGGGGGGTAGATGTGTGCCCACACATTCTAGTCTTTTTATCGTATTTTGGATACGAATTTTTAAAAAAATCAATAAGTAGACATGATTTTTCTGTCAGACTTGTGGCAATAAATCATATCTGATTAGTTTTAAATATTAATAGCAAGGAGTTACATGTATCTTTTTTTCTTCTTTTGTTTTAACAGGAGAAACGTAAAGGTGTTAAACAAATGGCTGTGGCTATTATCTTTGTTTCTTGGCTTGAAATCCGCGGGAGGGGGTAGTGTTTGCCCCGTGTCCACACATTCCAGTCTTTTAATCGTATTTTGGACAATAATTCTAAAAAAATTCACTAGTAAAAATTATTTTTCTGTCAGACTTTTGGCAATAAATCATATCTGACTAGTTTTAAATATTAAAAGCAAGGAATTACGTTATCTTTTTTTTCTTTTGTGTTAACAGCATGCACACACATATATCTAACAAATTGCTGTGGATATTTATCTTTGATTGGGGGCTTGAACACCGCTGGAGGGGGGTAGATGTGTGTCACGTGTACACATATTCCAGTTTTTTTATCGTATTTTGATCAATAATTTTTTTAAATTCCATAAGTAAAAATAATTTTTCTGTCAAGGCTTTAGGCAGTAAATCATATCTGAGAGAGGGGGTGTTTGTCACGTATCCACACATTCCAGTCTATTTATCGTATTTTGAACAATCATTTTCAAACATTCCATGAGTAAAAATTATTTTTCTGTGAGCCTTTGGGCAATAAATCATATCTGACTAGTTTTAAATATTAAAAGCAAGGCGTTATATGTTATATTTCTTTCTTTTGTTTTAACAGGACAAACAAAATTCTTCTTCTTCTTCTTCTTCTTCTTCTTATTATTATTATTATTAGTAGTAGTAGTAGTAGTAGTAGTAGTAGTAGTAGGAGTAGTACTAGTAGTATTAAGAATCGTCAAATGAATAGAAAAGGCCTTATTATTAAAAAATAACGATGTGTATTTATTAAAGTGGCTTACACCATTCGGTGTAGGTTACCAGAAGTTTAAATTGCGAGAAAAGCAATTAAAGTAATAATTTTCAGCTGCCCAAAATATTTTCGTTAGAGTAGTATATCCTTATGGGTAGATAGCCTCCATCATCTGTAATTTTAACAAGGGCAGAAGAGAAAAACACTTTTTATTTGTTGGTACCTGAAGCTGTCTGCCTGACCTGCACATGTAAAAGTGTCTGCATGTAGTCCTTTACAGTTTCAGTCGAAATTAAGACGCCCTGGTGTGTGGTTGGTTGGTATTCGTGTTCACAAATATCTCACAGCTGTCCACCGCTAGAATGACGTGATATTCTTTTATGACTGTTAAACATACACATACTCACAACTACACCCACACTATATATATGTATATATATATTCATAAATATATATATATATATATAAAGATATCTATGTCTATATATATATATATATATATATATATATATATATATATACATATATATATATATATATATATATATATATATATATGTGTGGGGGGGGGTGATTTCAAACACGAGGACCAATTAACTCCACAGCGTATGTATTCCGACCAGAACTATATATATATATATATATATAGAAAAGAGGGTAGTGCAGTATTAGTGCGGTTCCAACGAGAGAAAAGTATATATGTAAAGGAGTAAGGCTACCAACATTTGTAGAATGTTTTTTTCAACATTTATTTATTATTTTGTTGTTTTTTTCAACATTTATTTATTATTTTGTTGTTTTACCATTTTATGATTTTAAAATCATATATATATATATATATATATATATATATTTATATATATATATATATATTTATATATATATATATATATATTTATATATATATATATATATATTTATATATATATATATGTATATATATATATATATATATATTTATATATATATATATATTTATATATATATATATATATATTTATATATATATATATGTATATATATATATATATATATATATATATATATATATATATATATATATATATATATATATATATATATGTGTGTGTGTGTTTTGAAACACGAAGATCAATCGACTTCACGGACAATACATTTCGACACAAAACATATATATGTATATTTATATATGTTTATATATATATATATTCCCGAAACAGTTTTTCATGGTAAACAACTGATGATCCCTTAAAATAGTGTTAGAAACTAACTAATATAATAACTGTAAAAAATAAATTGACTTACATGAGTGATTTTCCACTGGAAGACTTGAGACTATAAGTTTTTTTTAAATTTTTTTTTATATAGTTTTAATGGTTGAGAAACTTCCGAGACTATATATATATATATATATATATATATATATATATATATATATATGCACATACATACTATACGTAATTGGTAGAGGAATCTGGTGGAGAAACGCAATACTCCTCCGTATAGTGAATGGAGTTGTCTCGGTTATCAGTATCGTAAATGTATAATGTAAAAAAGGATAAATGATGATACAAACTGCTAATTATTTTCTTCGACACTTTAATTAAACATGCACTGAACGTTACAATGAAGGAGGAGGTTAATAATTCGTAAGTATTCTTAGCTGGTTTAGTTGAATTTATTCCATATTATACTACATAAATAGTTTAGTCTGATTATCTAAGGTATACATATCTCTCTCCTCCCTCCCTCTCTCTCTTTCTCTCTCTATATATATATGCACATATAAAGTATATATATATATATATATATATATATATATATATATATATATGTATCTATTTAAAGTATATATATACATATATATATATATATATATATAAATTAATTAATGAAGTTCAAATATTAACTAAATTAACAAAACCATTACTTTTCAAAAGTGCTCAATATATATTAAAATAAACATAGTTGGAGTATCCGACAATCGTTTCAGAACCTGCCTGAGTCTTCTTCAGGGATGTGCTGGTGAGGTAAGATAATATCCAATAATATACAATCATATGAAAGAATGAAAAAGAAAAAAAAACAAGCAGACAAATTACATTTCAAAAATCTTCAGACGAGACAACCCTTTCCATAAGATGCCAACTTTGACACCTCTCTCTCAACTTACAAGAAATTGGGTCATGCCGTCTTGGATATTTAAGCATCTATATATATATATATATATATATATATATATATATATATATATATATATATATATATATATTGCTGGTCACAATGTATATATATATATATATATATATATATATATATGTATATATATGTAAATAATGTATATATATATATATATATATATATATATATATATATATATATATATGAGGAATAAAAGAAACAATGTCTCAGACAAAATATTTCGATTATTAAAATGATGATTGTATTTTTACAATCGAAATATTTTGGTAGAACGATTGAGTTTATTTTTGCTAGTTGTTGATTTGCTTATCCGTTGTTACATTTTTATTTTTACATATATATATATATATATATGTTTTCTGAAATGCTGGCACACCATGATAACATGATTTGATTGATTTAAATAATCTTTGGCATAGTTTTGACAGTCATTTACACATAGTGTTCATTTAAGTGTAACCAGGGATAATATATATTTTACTTTTTAAGAAGAACGCGAGGTTATAAATCAAAAACGAAGACAAGTAAATTATTTTGATAGAAATGGCTTAATTGATATGCCATTGTGTTGTTGCTCAAAAAATTAAGTCGTTATGTGAATACTGTAAAAATAAATTTCTGAATGACCCTGCTCAAGGAAGAAACGATCAGATGCTGAAAGATCCAAGACTGCCACTAACTAGAATTTGAAGAATAGCAAAAACGTTCGTGTAAAAAGATATTAGGTTAGTCCAGGTGGTAAATGCCCGCCGATAAGGTGTCCAATGAAGGAAGTTTCGATGGAGAAGAAACAGTTTCGTGGGGGCATCACAGAAAGGCGTTCAAAATGAAGTAAATCCAATGGTGAAAATTGAGTTCAAGTCGTAGATGGATCGCACTTAAACGGAATTAAAATGAAGAAATCTGGCCATTTAAAAAACAATGCTTCCTCGGCCAAGAAATGAGTTGTAAGTGAATGATGTCTGCAATGGAAAAATGAAGTAGTTCTAAAAAAAACCTAAGTTAAAATCAATGTCAAATTAGGAGGTGGGAAGGAAAGGGGAAGGTTAGATGAAAAAGCCATGTCTGCTGATGGAAAAATGGAGAAGAGGGTTAAGGAATATGTGGAATTTTGGCTTTTCTATTGCCAACTTATCTATCTGTATAATTCCTCTGATGATAAGATTTCGATCTTTGAAAAGCCTAGACTTAAGGAAAGAATAATGAACATAATTTTATTACAGAATATACCTTGCATTGAACAATCGAAGTTTGAAATAAATTTGGACATTCGTGCCTGTTTATCACTCTTCGTCTATCTATCTTCATATACATACATACATACATACATACATACATACATACATATATACATATATATATATATATATACATATATATATATATATATATGATTGAATCCTCCGTTTTTTAGACGTATGAAGTTCCGTCACCCTTTTTATTGACACCTGTGTTTTACTCGCAAATGACTCCTTAGTCCTGCGAATAATTTGCAGAGAAGTCCACAGATTGTGTAAGAGTGTAAATCGTTTGAGTATATAGCTGGAACAGCGAGATATATTTAGTTGTTTTCCCTAGTTTCACGAAGTTTGACAATTTTCGATGCTGCGTTATTTCTGATACTATTATAGCATTTCCTCCTCCATTCATCATGATAAATTTCTTTGTTCTCAAAGGAAACATGGTTAATATTCGTGAATATGAGGTTTATTTTTAGATTGACTTTGTATCTAAGCAACGGTTGTCCCATGTCTAGATTGTAGGCAAGTCAAAGCAATAATATATACAAAATACAACGTGGCGTTGCTCTTGTTTGGGAAAAAGAAAAGTTTCGTAACTTGATAGGTTGTAATTCTAGTTTACTGAATAAGAGAGTTGCTTTGTACATATATTGCTACACAAGACTTTTTATTTCCATGCGTTCGATCGGTTGTCAATATATATTTCTCTCATATGTATCTCTCTAATCCCTAAAACGTTATTTCGAGTTATAATGTTCACTTGAGTAGACTATTGTGATTTGCTAAGAAATAACAGATCGTGTCGCATTTTCTACTATCTCACCATTTACTGATAAACCTAATTCTTCGCATACCTCACATTCGAAAAGACTCTAATGAAGCCATATCATAGGGTGATTAGTAGCAGTACATTTTGTAATCATGTAATTATATTTATAGATGAAGAAAAGGTTCATTAAATAACATTTGACATTTTAAACCTGCATTTAGACCACCTGCATTACTCAAAGACATATAAGTGTTTAAAGTATTGTGTGACAGTTTTTTTTATCGCAAATCATATTATTTTTATAGTTCTATTTTGTATTTGATGGATGCAAATTTCTTTCACTAGCTAAAACAGCCCTTTCTATTTTATAAATAATGTTGAAAACGCAAATCATACGTTTAGAAATACAAAATATAACATAATAGTTGTGTACACTTTTAACTCAAAACAGCGTTTAACCTAGTTTCTGTAATTATATTTAACTTAAATAATTTAACTTAATAATACAACTACTAACGCATGTTTAAACACTTCATCGTGTCACAGTTGGTGATACGTCGGATCCCACTATAAAAGGACAAACCTTAAATTTAACAGGTGTATCAAGAAAATCACAATAAAGTTGAGATTACATAACTAATGCCTTAGTAAAATAGTTTTAATAAAATAAATCTCACATGAAATTGTTTTAAAATAATCAAAATTACACCCTTTTAAATCTCTTCAATGTTCTTTCATTTTATTGTGCTAATATTTCCATAAAATTTGTTGTGAGAAAGATATGCAGCTGTATGCTACTTTACAAGAAAAAGAAATCAGTATGATCACCGTCGGACAATATTGATAGTGAGCAGAGCATTCCTATTAAATGTTAAATTAATAAGACGGATCAATTATACACATACATAGTGATCTATAGAGAGTTCAGAGTTATCATATATGCATTTACAAAAAATGAGTGCATTGATTGTTACAAATTTCTCACTTTTTGTATTCGGCATTTCTCAACTCAATAAGTCATGTGGCATGGCTTTCAAAGCTGCCACAACTTTCTTTACATGCAGAGTTTTCGTTACTTCAAACCATCTGGCAAAATATTTCAGTTTCCCCTCATTATTTTCTTATTTATTAACACGTCTCAGGGTTGACCAAGTTGTTAAACAGTCCTACCTTTTGTAAAGACGTGTATTACTAACAGAGATTATTTTCTTAAACATACAAGACAACAACAAAAAAGAAATTAAAACATAAATAAACGAATAAAACCGATCTAAAGGAACAGTTTTATTATAATTTCTTCTACAAACTTTTACTTATTGTATACATTTACGTTTTATTCTTTTTTTTTAATAAAATAAACATCAGCTTTAAGCCTTTCTTGATAAGAATATTTGTCGATACGTGTCGAAACTTTCGTACGTGTTTATATTACAAATATGTAACTACGTAATTGAAGTCAACTAGAGTTTACCTCATGTTTATGCCTTTTTCCTCCCTCTTTTGTCACGTCGAAACTCGTGATTTTAACATTTCGTACGTCTTTCACTACTGCCTGTTTTGTTTTGCGATATTTCGTATGTTTATTCTTTTGTGTTCCTTCTCTTTCCCCTTCTTATTCTTCTTTTTATTTAACTACTTTTTCTGTTACTTCTTTTTTTTGTTTCCTTATATGCTTCTATTTCCCCTTCTCTTTTTTCTTCTTTTTTTATTTCTTCTTTTACCTCTTTATTTTTAGTCTATTTCTTTCATCCCTTTCGTCCAATCATCCATCGTTCTACCTTCGATTTCTACAGTATCGCATTCGTATCTTCCTCTTTACCTCCTTCTTTCTCTTTGTCAGTATTCTCCATTTAGTACGTTTAACGTTTCGCCTTTTCGCCTCTGTCCGTTACTTAATTTTCTTATTTGTCATTGTACTTATTTTTTACGCTTTATGCAATCTAAATATCTCAAACGCCTTGACCTTCTTCCGACTTATATCTAATTCTTTTTCCTTTAAAATTCTCCATAAAGCGTTGGAATAAATATTAATAGAATCAAAACTACAAAACCTACTATACAGCCTCAGGTATCGTCGATTGACAAGCGAACATAAAATAATATATTAAAAAAATACAAATACGTATGTTATGTTGCTCTTTACGAACGGATTTTATTTTCTTCTATTCGATAAACATTTTATTATTTGTTTTCATTAACATTTTCTCAGAAGATTATCCTGGGCCGTGACTCACGTTGAATTAGACGCGAATAACACACAGCAGCGTTTTTATGTGCTCTTGTGTGGATTTACCGCTTACACCAGAGAGCTTTTTGATAGTCGAACACGAGAAGCCCACAGCTATCTTGGAGATTAAAGAAACAGTATTCATTCTATCGGTTTTTGTAACACAGTAATATCAAGTATCTTTGGCGTTCTTGCTTTATATATATATATATATATATATATATATATATATATATATATCAATGGGTACTATGTATTATTTTGTATTATCCATCGATACCTTCGGTTTCACGGACACACTGACAACTCAACTCATAAGTTTAAAGATAAAAAATCTACACGGCCCTTTAACCGATGTTTATCCACGAACGTTAGAGGGGGCCTCTCATTACGTTGTATGATGAACTGGTATTTTAATACTGCAAACCGATTTCCCATGTTTTTCGTGACTAACCAAATATACTAATGGCTGATCACGCATATATATATATATATATATATATATATATATATATATATACACTCCATTAAGCTAAATTACGCTAGATTCCAATGACTACATTTTTTTTTTTCAAAATTCATAAAATTCCAGGCACTTTTACAGAGCGTTTCACATACAGATTAACAACCACAGATGTATATTCATTGATTCTGCTCTTCAGAAAAGCATATTTAGCATCCAGAAAATAATATTATAAGGCACCAAAAAGACAAATTTTCAAAACAAGCAACTTATGTTGAATCCAGTTCCTACGAGGAAAACATGGATATCTATACCCTATTACGGCAGCCATTAATAAATGTTAAACTTGGTCACTGGAACTTTGCGTTTTATAATTTATCTATATATTCTCTATTGTTAAATGTTAACAATCATCGAGCTTTTACCTTGAATAGTTTGGACTAAATGATAAAAATATATATGCACTAACATATGTTACGCATATATATATATATATATATATATATATATATATATATATATATATATATATATATATATGATAATTTTATTTACACAGACATGAACAAAATCTGCAACACTGGGATGTCGATGTTATCGATCAACAGTTACTATAAACTGAGATCTCATCAGGCAGAGTTAGAATCCGATCTTAACCTCAGATCATATTTGGAGAGAATGAAGTGGAGGAATAGGGAAAGAGAAGAAGGAAAGAAATTTAACATTTCAAAAATTAAAGCCGTTAAAAGTCGTTATAAAGACAATATAAACCCAGAATCGCGACACATTTGATCACCGCCTCACCACCACAACCATCAGACCAGTTTGTCCGAACGCATACACACATATACACAATATTACAGTTCACTTGGAAAAATACATTTATAAACTCGACGGTTTTTTGACACTTGATTCGTGCATGTCTACCCCCTCCTTCCCTCTCGATCTGAATCAACAGACGCCCTCTCTCTCTCCTTCTTTTTCCCCTATGTGTCTACCTCCCCACCACCTCTCCCCTCATCATTATTTGTTCCTCTTTCCATCTTATTTATTTATTTATTTATTTATTTATTTGCCCTGTTTGTTTCAGATTCTAGATTTTAGAGTTTTGTTTTCTGTTTTTTGTTTCTTAGATTTTTAGATTTTTTAATTTTTAATTTTAATTTTTTAACGGCTTGTATTTTTGAAATGTTAAATTTCTTTCCTTCTTCTTCTCTTTCCCTATCCCTCCACTTCATTCTCTCCAAATATGATCAGAGGTTAAGATCGGATTCTTACTGTTGATCGATAACATCGACATGCCAGTGTCGAAGATTTTGTACATGTCTGTGTAAATAAAATTATCGTATATAAAGCTCTATTTTGATATTGAGCACTTTTTATAAACCCGGTTAAAATGCTCTGGATTACCACCCTGTGGATATTTTTCACCTGGATTATTACCATTATATATATATATATATATATATATATATATATATATATATATATATATATATATATATATATATATATGTGTGTGTGTGTGTGTGTATGTGTGAGCGATATGGGTTGGTATATACACATATAAATAGAGAAATATATACATAGATAGGTTGGTATATAGATAAATAGATAGATTTCTAAACATGAGACGTACGTTTAGACAACTACTACCACCATTTATTCTATTTTTATTTCATTCTAAAATTAATAACCTGTAACTTATCCTTTACGACAATCTCTTCCATGATGAAAATAATAAATGTCGGTCTTCTATGTATTAGTATTTGTTATTTTTTTACATAGAAATAAAGCGACTTATGTTACTATCTATTTACATTCCTAATTGTTGTATGTGAACACTAAGTGTATACATTGATTAGAAAAGCTGATAAATAGAGTCACTTTTACTCCATATGTGCAGAAAGGCATCCTGAAATATTAGAAAGTGTTTGACTTCATATAAAGTAAGAGAGAGCGAAACAGATACATAGATAGGTAAAAGTTAATTATAATTTTTTGCAAGTTAGAACAATTAAATATATTTTTCTTTTTAAACATAACAGAATCCTAAAATTCCTGTAGACTTTAAAATGTATGCTGTCTTATTCATGTATATGAGTAAACGATAGAACTAAATAACATTTGATAAAGTAACATTCAGTATGATATATATATATATATATATATATATATATATATATATATATATATAGAGAGAGAGAGAGAGAGAGAGAGAGAGAGAGAGAGAGAAAGAGAGAGGGAGATGTTATACTAAATCAAATAAAGATCTGAGGTGTATCATACTGTGATTAAATATCAATTTCGGTGCAACGGAAACTTACACGTTTCTGGAAAAATTCAGTGCACAATGTTCCGATATTTAATTTTGAGCTTCATTCCCATAATAATCGACCTGTACTATATAACATCATTGTTTTTGTTTATATTATAACACGCATCTATCTTTTATCTCCTATTCTTTCTTTATATATATTTATGAAAATATTGTTAAAAATAACTGAAGGTGTCTGCTTAATTATATGTATTACATTTTTGTCATCATTTCTAATATAATTAAAAAAATACTAATCCACCCATAGGTATCACGAACGTTTTCAGTTCTTCGTCGAATCATTTTCAGATGTGAAAAGCAAATGGACAAAAAAGCTGGAGAAAGAAGATTTTTTTTTTTAAATGCAGCGGAGTAACGAGCAGATAACGTTTTCACATTCTTCTAGGAAAGACGTTGAGCGGATTGTATCATGGTAAACGAACATATACAAGACCCCCTCTTAAAAGAGAAGTAATGTCTTGTATGATGGAAGCATGGCAACAGAACGTATACTAAACTACCTCTCCAAAAAAATGAAGTTAACACCTAGGAAATCGCCCTATCAAATGAAGAGTTAATACTTGCGAGTATGGGATCATGACAATAACACAGATACGACACAGATACTCTCCCTCCCAAAGAAAAGACTGTAGTCCCTGGGAAGATGATATTTTAACAACAGAACAGATCACCGCTTCACACAAATAATGATTTATTACCATGGAGAATTAAAAGGAGTTATTTCCATATAATATTACAAACATTACTATAAGAGATCATACAACAATTGGTTAATCATGGTTTCAACATTCATATAAATTGCCTAATCATGAAAGTTTGTTTTGTAGTTCCTGTAGTGTAGCATCTGTTCTTAGCGTACAGCATCATGGGGGGGGGGGTTAACTATTAACGAAAATATTTCGTATTTATAAGGAAATACGAAACGACATTTGCATATATAAATATCACAGAATATAAATGTATTAGTCACTGTTTATGAAATGAATATTCGGATAAAGAATAGCTACAGATGTTTGAGAATATTTAAAGATTACTATACTTACGTTGTTTCAAAATGTTATTATGTATTATAGAATTGATAAGCATACGCAATGTTTATCTTAATATAGTTAGGATAGGCGATAACACGTTCGCATTTAAAAGGTGACTCTGTGTCCGGAGTGCGAATATAGCGACTTATTTAAATAGTTTTCTCTACACTGATGATTCTGTAAAGATGAAACTTATATGTCTGTAGATAATAAAATATATACTATTAAATAATGATATGTATATACATATATATGTATATATATATATATATATATATATATATATATATATATATATATATATATATGCACTAGTTGGCTTCGCCCGCTAGCTCTCGTTTCACATGTATTATATATATATATATATATATATATATATATATATATATATATATATATATATATCGCAGAGAAGGGAGTGTCTTAAAGGAAACATTAACACAACTAGTGCACTACGGCATTAGAAATACAACACATTTATTTAAGTATACACATACTCCATATTCTAAAGACCTCGTGGTTTCAATACAGATCACGTCAGTAATCATGAGTGTTCGACCAGTGCGTGACGAGAAGTCATAACCATACAACATATGATTTGGTAATGTCATACAGATTTTAGATTGTTTTTAGGAACACTGAAGATTACATATGTTAATAGAATGAAACACATTCTTCAACCATAATAATTTGTCTGCATCTATTCATCTCTTTCTACCCATCCTTCTTTCTCTATATATATATCGCTCTCTCCCCCCCTCTCTCTCTCTCCCTATATATATATATATTTTCTTTTCTTTATAGCCAGCAACTAGACGACTAACTTCTGGTCCAACTACCATCCATGTTCTCAGTGACATGATCCTCGGGCAGTTCAACAGCTGCACCATCACCTTTGATGACTGCATTGTTTTGTTCATCAGCTTGATCTATCGCCAGGGCAGCCAACCTTCTTTTTGACTAATGTGTTCTCTACCTCTACTGCTATAATGAAGTCTTTCGGGATTCTGGTTTACCGGTGGTTGTGCATCGAGTGGAATGAAACGAAAAATATTCCTCGCTAACTGGCTGTATCTGTCATCCTGCTGTGTTGAAAGATTTAAAAACAGAGATATGAGATCTTTTTACCACTCTATTAGAAAATGCAACATTTGTCTCAGTGTGTGCACCATAATATTTCACTTGAAACCATTGGTATGTTCTGATACTCGGGATCGAAAGTTCGTGACACAATTAGAAAACGACCGAATTAATGTAAAATAAATGCCCAATTAATTACTTTAATTAAACTACAATTACTTAATAAATGGAAGATATGCAAATGATTATATGAGAACTAAAATATGCGTGATGACTCCATAGTGTATACTAAACATTTAAAACATTTATAAATATATTATCTGATATGCTATTAATAAAATGTGTTTTCTATGCTGTCCTTTTCGGTTAGTTTTATTAATAGTTTGATAAGTGGTGCTCAAATGCTTTCTAAAGTGACATAAATGGGTCTAGTATGACCCCAAATATGCAATTTGACACTAAAATCACTACAATGGGTAAAATAGTACCAATTTATAAAAACATATTGTCATCGTGAGCTTTCGACGGTGGCCATTGAGAAAAATAGCCGCCATCTTGGATTCTCAGGTCGCTAGATATGTTTAGTATACCGTATGGAGTCACGATGCCAATGTCTGTGCTTGTATCATCTAAGTCATGATTTTTTTGCAACTAATACGGGAAATGGAGCGCTCAGAACCGAGGAAACTACTGTCTCGATATTATTAGAGATGTAGTCAATTAGAGTACACGTTTGATTCAAGGAAGGACCCGCTATAACAAATATAAGTAACTACACTGCAACCAGCGATATATCTTTCCAACAAAAGAAGTGATTTCTCAATTTTCTTTGATGCAATTTCGGAAGTTTTTACAGGCAATATGTCATGAATTTTTTTCTAAAAAATCAGAATAATTTCATAGCAAATATTTTCAAAATAAAATACTTGTTGAAATCACTTAATATTAACATATCAATGGTAATAGCTTTTGAATTGAAACAACACAAAATCAGGTTTATGTAAAAAATATAGACTAAATAAATAAAATAAAATAAAGATGAATGGCGGTTATTTTTTACAATTAATTTATATAATCAAATATAAAATAATATTAATATGCATATGATAAACACATGCCTTATTTACCCACATAACCACCATCGACCTTTATAACTTTAAAATGCCTTGAATTGACTGAATCAGTAATTGATTTTTATATTAGCTGGTGGTACTATATATGTTGCAGTATTAATGGATTTCCATGGGTCTGTTTTAGGCGAAAATTGACGTTCATTTGCACACACATCTTGTGTCATTGTATACCAACACTTTTCTATTGGATATGAATCTGGGGAGCATGGAGGTCATATCATCAACTTTGTACGATTGATGCCTCAAAGTGCTTAATATTTTTAGTGGCATAGGAAACATTACATGTAGCAGAAAAATAAAGCCCTCTAATAGGTCAATATTTGTGTATTCTACACAATGCACCTCAGATTCTCTACAGAGGTCAGAAGACGTAATTTTTAACTCATTCGGATGCGCTTATGAGAGCAAAACGTCTCTCCCCAATCATACCCGCCCATAGTATGACTACTCGCTCATTTTGTAGTCTTCAACAATGGAGAATCTTCTCCGGAATAAACCGATTCTCTTTGGCCAACCATCATGACCATCAAGGGTTGACCGGGTCTCATCATTAGAAAGAACTTTACTAATATCCATCTCCATATATTTCGTTGCTAAATCCATTCTCAAGCTTGTGTGTTGTAGTGAGTAGGGGCTTTGTAAGTGGAACTTCCACATTAGCTATTGTTTGAAGAATTTAATTCCTCGTTGACTTTGGTATATCAGAACCCCCAGCTGGTAGGAAGATGGATTTGCTTGATTGCCGACTTTTTTTACGGAGTGTACGACTAATATTCCTTAAATCATTGTTGGTGACCGTTGGATATTTCATAATCTTATCGTATCTTCCTTGGCGAAAGATTCCCTAGAAATCGTTTCACAATATCCACATGAACACTTATTCTCGGGCAAGTATACTAGCAGAGGTCCGCGTAGCAGTTTCCCTTACTATAATTTTATTTTATGCCTCAGTTAACTTTATGTTTCTGTTAACAAGGACAAAAGCTATTTCTATTCACAATAGCTCTGTTTTGATTTTCTGTAATAAATATATAAATACATACTACGATATAATTTTGATTTTTTTCTTTATAATCTACCAATCTGCTGAGGTTCTTTCCTACTGATCTTGCAAAGATATATATACACATTTCGCCTGCAATAAAAAGGTTTCCGGGCTTGTATATATTTTTTTAATGTTGTATTCATAATTATTGATAAAGTTATATTGTACTGATGCAGTGAGACACTTTTTGTGGATGATAAATACTTAAAATTTCAGAAACATATATAAACAATGGAAAAATATTGTTAGTGGTGAATCTTTCAGAGCACTATAATTGCAACATAATCAATGTATCATGAATTCTACTTAGTCATAATATATATGTTTGACTTTCAGGAGTAGCCATTAATTTCAAATTTTCTTCAAGGCGGTTTGTATACTAGGCGTTTTCAATATTCATTTTAGTTTTATCAAACAATGTTGTGTTATAAGTTCATAGTTAGACAACTAAACTGTTCATTAAATATATATATATATATATATATAATTAAATCAATTTGATTTTCAAAGTTAAGCCTTTATACACATGCATTATAAAACACGATATTTTATTCTGACTAGCCACCTCTTTACGTAAATGTTCAGTACGTGGTCTTTATATAATGAATAGAACGTCTAGTCGATTTCATGAATTATTTATTCTATCCGGTCGGATAATTATGTTAGTTTCATACACTGCGTGATCTTCACCTTTGATTTTCACCGCGTAAACAAGAGATACAATAAATGAATGATTTCTATCCGCATGATAAAATACGCAGTTTGAATATATGTTTCGAAATTGAAGTTTACGTTGTTATAAATATAATTCACTTCGTTTTAAGACTTCTTTTTAGGGTTCTAAATAATCAAACTATGTCTACCTACTTCGTTCCCTTTCATCATTACACATAATATTAAAATAACATAATAGTATTAACATAAAATTATAAAATATTCCTTGCGACGTGTCTGTGTAAAACAAAACAACGACCCGATGCGGATGTACAACCTCATGAACGGGATTATACACTTCTTTAAGAGAGGTTTTCAGTCAGCGACATGTTGCGATGTTCACTTGCCATCACAAAATCAGTACCAGCGTCGCTTTCGTCTCAATAAAAGAAATGCAGAATGATCTCTCCGATTTACTGCCCCTGGAACAAACTAATAGAATAGAAATGCTTATAGTTTGAATACACAGGTTTAAAGTCGCTTGGACACATATTTAGACTATCAATATATATATTTTTAACTGCACTTCGATATTTGATTTGATTTGATTTTGAAGACAACTACTTCAATTTTTTATCTGTTTATCTATGTTTGTACGTTTGTGTATTCCTGTATTTGTTGGGTCATTTCCTTCTCTATTTTACTTAATGTTTTTGTATTTATTGTTAGTCTACTCCCTCTCGCGTTTCCCCCTTTGTAGCTTAGTTTATTTCCATTTTTGCTTCGTTTTATTCTGTCGTCGTATCATTTCATATATTTTCTTTAAAAATATTTTTTTTTACTTACTGTTTCTTTTACTTAATTTGTGTTTTATTCTTCCATTAATTACTTTTCTTTCAGCGTTGTTTATTTTCTTTAGTGTTCTTGATTCTCTAACTCTTATTTTTTCTATCAGATCAGGTTGTCTAAATATAGTGGCTTATGGGCGCCAAATTCACAAAACATTGATATTTTATTGGGTTTTTTTCTTTGCAAAACTCAATCATGTTCTTCAGAATCAAAGACAAAAAACAACAATTTCCATCACATCTTTTCCTCCCATCTTCCCCCCTTATCCTTAATTCTATATCTCCCCACCCACTTAAAGTCAACAACACACCATGAATAAATTCTTGAACATAAAAAGAACTATAAGCATATAAACATTTACAAAAATGACCGAATTTAATCGTCTTCTTCATCTACTCTCATCCGTTTCTCCATTTGTTCTACTGTTTCGCTATATTTGTTCCCTTTTTCTTACATATTTTTCTGGCATTTTTTGTTCCTGTTTTTCTTATGCTTATATTTCCTCTTGAATTTATTTCCGACTTTGTTCTTGTTTACGTCCATCTGTCTTCCTCAATTTCGGTTCTCTTTGTTATTATTTTGGATTTGTCTTACTTTTCATATTTCTTTTTTTTTTGTTTCAATATATCTTTTCTTTTTTCTTAGTCTTTCTGTTTTTCTTTTGTTATCTCTTTCCTTCCGGGTCCTTTTGTCCATCACAGTCTTTTTTTAAAATCTTTATTAGACTTTCTTTGTTTCTCTTCTATTTCCGTGTTGTTCTATTTTATTTTCCATATGTACTCCTTAATGGAAATCCATTTTATTATTTTAGTTGGATTATTACTTATTGTATTCCTTTCGTCGTACCAAATGATTCGTTTTTATCTCTCTATATAAATATCTCTTTTGATTCATTCATTAATAATACTTCTCGTATTTATTTCTCTAGTTCGTCATTTATTTTTAATTCATATTGTTTTTCGCATTTTTGATGCACTATGTATTTTTCATGTTTGTATTTCCCCTTACCATTAATAGTTTGATTAATTTATTCTTTCTTTTTTATATATACTGTATTTTTATTTATTAATTATCCACATTGTATTAAGTTTTTCAGTCTGTTTTAATTACTTTAATGTTTTGTCTGTTTATCTAATTCATAGTCTTCCAGATGTTTTCTTACTGGGTTGGATTTCCTGGTTTTTATCTCTTTAATGTTTATATATTTTTATTTCCTTTAAAAACGGAATAAATAATTTAATATGTTTCATTGTACTCTTTACTTTATTTAATTTCTTGTACTCTGTTACTTTTTCTAAATGTGTTCTATCCTTCACACATTTTCATTGTAATTTGTACTAGTCTTTAACTATTTCCGTTTTAATTAGTATCGCCTTTGCATATTTGTTATTCGTATTCTAATCTAAATATATATTACATTTTAAATTTGAAAACTCCGTCTACCTGTTCCTTTATACGTAATACAGTATTTCAACAAAGTCTTTTTTAACTATAGTAGTAGACATCCGTTGGTCAGAGTCGACCATGGGTAGTGCATCCTTAGTTGTTTCGACTGTCTGCTCGGCTGAATCAAAACTGCTTGTGGCTGAAGAAACAAACGCAGGATCGGCAGTCTCTGTCACAAATGCCACACACATCTGCGGTCTCTGGAGTGTTGAATCTATGCTTTTCTTTCTTGCTTCCGCAAGACTCAATGCTGATATTAATCGCCTTTATTTCTCCAACAGGCCCTCTTTGTATCGGGGATTAGAAGCAGCTAGTAGAGCTACTCTTAGTGTCCTGCTCTCCATACAGTATGCCCTTTTTAATGCGCCCATCCTCCATACGATGGATATGATCCAACCAACGTAATCTGCGTTGCCTGAGGAGGGTGAACATTTTGGGGACGCTCGTGCGGAATAGGACCTCGGTGTTAAACACCTTATCCTGCCAAGCTATTACAATGATGCGAGGCGAATGTATAGAGGCACCACCCCTGTCCGCCGTACAGCAATGTGCTGATAAAGCACGCGTTATACACTCTCATCATTCACTCTAAGCTTGGAATTCTACCACACTCTGGATGTGGCATGGACAAGTGTTGTAACTGCTTTCTCGATATTTTGTCGATTTTCCGATCATGGAAGTGTGTGTCTGTTATAGTGGAGCCAAGATATGTGAACTTGTAAACCACATCAACTTCATAATTATCAAACGTGGCGGCAGGTTGCATCTCGATTTATTGCCCCGTGAGCTTTGACTTATTACGGCTATAGTAAGCTCAGAAATCCATGCAGACGTGTGAGTGGCTGCCCAACGGTTTCTGTGTGGTATGTGTCACAACAACTGCTGTATGTTGGGATTATATCAAAGGCATGCGATTTCCTGATTGTGAACAACTGATAGGAAAACAACTATATACTCCTTTCTCTTCTCATGCTTGTTCTGTTCGTTGGTTAGAAAATAAAGACGATATTAGATTAAATCAAATAACTTGCTGCTGCAACAATTACAATTACAATAGTGAGCGATCCACTGTACATAATCGATAAGAAACACAATTATATTGTTCTTTCTTTCTTCTTATTTCAGTCTTGTTTCGTTTATTTTCTTTTAAGTAGACCCTTTGCAATTATATAAAATAACTTGCCCGCTGCCCCAATTTCAATAGTGAGCAAGCGATATGAAAAACAAATAAATACTAATTTCTCCTTTTTTTAGTCTTGCTTTGGTTTTTGTTTAAAAAAAACGAAGACGCTTTGCAATTAAAACAAATAACTTGCCCTTTGTAACAATTTTAATTAATTAAATTATAACAGGTTAATAACAATGTACACAACTTTTAATTATGTACGCTTTTTCTTTCGAACTAATTCTTTCTTTGTAATTCATACTATCATGCTGACATTTTCTTTTGCACAAATTAATTTTTTGTCGTACTGTTTTAACAACCATCTTTTTATTTTGAACTGCCCTTCTCCTACGAGGTGTTTATTTACACTGCATACTAGCAATTCATTATCTATTTTCATCGATGCCGTTTTATTTCTTACCGTCTTTCTACAACTTACTGTTAAATGATACTCTGTTTCTGACAATTATTTGTTAGGTGTGTACTATTTCTTTATCTGCAATTCGTTATCTGTTTCTAAAAATAGTTTTTTTTTATTTTGTAATCTTTTTCCAAAAAATCTTATTGAATTGCTGCTAAATCTCTATTCTTGCTAAATGGTATATTTTGCGTCCGTCTTTTCTTTCGAAATATATATAAATATTCGTACTCTAATTATTCCGTTTCCTATTAGATTCGTAGACTTTTCCAGGTGTTCCGTGTTTACGTAGTTTTCAATAGCTGCTTTTTAACTTGTACTCTCTATCTAACAATTATATTTGTATTCATACTTTCTCCTTATGAATTACATTTTTATACGTTTTTTGTACTAATGTACTTTATTCATGCCATTTTTAACACAAACTTTTTAACAATACTTTTTTATTAGTATGTTTTTCCATATCGTTTTCAATTTGTACTCATTTTATAAAAAAAATACTTGAATGGTCTGAATCATTTCCAACCTCTTGCATTTTATTCATTAATCTTTTTCAGAAGCACTTCATAGTGCATACCTTCTTTCTACACCTTCTGTTAATGTATACGATCTTTCTACCCTTTTTTTTAATGTAAACTATTTTTATACCACTAGCATTTTCTGTGTACTATCGTAATCGCTTCAATTTCAATTCGTACTTCCTTGCCAACCACGAGTCGTTCATTCGTTCTCTATTTCTACCAATGTGTTAAGTATCCATAATTACATTCTAATAGTATATTTATTTGTATTATTTTTCTGATACTAACCTTTTAGTCGTACTTACTTTCTACAGGTTTTTTTATGATTCATATTCATTCTAGACGGTAGTATGTTAATTAGTATGATACAAATTACATTTACCTTGTAGACTATAACAGGTAAGTTTTTATTTGTATATTCTTTATACAAACCGCTTTTCAGTATGTACTCTTTCAAACATGATTGTACACTCGCTTATTTGTTTACGTATACGTATTTAATAATAGTTGCGTGCTACTGTATTCATAACGTCTACTTTTTTAATCTGTACTCTATTGATATCATTGAGTTTGTAATCGCCACTCTCTTTCCCGCACACACTTGCTTGATTCGTACAATATTTCTACACCAATGTTATCAATGCCCACATTTTTTAAAGTACGTTCTCTTCTATCTTGAATCTAACAATTTATTTTTCATGCTTAATATATTTCTAGCATTTCTTTTGTGCTTCGTTCGTTTTTACACTAATTTGTAGTATGTTTCTAAATAGTACTTTCAAAATTGCTACTATTTCTAAATATTCTTTCTACACCCTTCTTTACAAATAACAATTACGTTTAAATGACTAACTTTCAATAAACGTTTCAAATTCGGTTCGTACTCTTTTATTACCAAGTACCTTATGAATGTGTACCTTAATTCTAAATATTACTTCATATTGTGTACTCAATTTTAAGCACACATTTTTTAATTTGGAGTTTATTTTTCCTATAAAATTATTATTTCACAAACTATTCTATTAGTTCGTTTTCTGTTCCTACTCTACTTTTACAATGTTAAAGTATATTGGTACTCTTTTTCTATTAAGTTTATATATATATATATATATATATATATATATATATATATATATATATATATATATATATATACTCTTTTTCTACGATTTAATATTTTATTTGTACTTTCTACCGTTTCCTTTTAATTAGAATTTTTATTCTGTTAATAATTCGACCGTTTTATATCAGTGTATTTCTGCAAATTACACGCGTCTATCTAATCGTAATTTATGATGTCTATTCATTTAATCTTTCATTCTCTTCAAAACATTATCTTTCCAAAGTATCGTTTTTCTATAATTGCGCGTATTATTTCTCAACATAATAAAAGACAATCATCGACCGATGTAATCACATTCGATAAATGCGACTGACATCGGATTTATTGAACGTTAATTTTCTAGAATGAAATTGAATGAGATTACGACAAGGATCCTTTAAAGACACAGACAAGATAAAGCGTTTTTTATAAAGCTCTATTCGTCAGTACGAGACAGTTTACACAATGCAATCTATAATTATTTGATAAACCAGTTACAAAATAAAATAAAACCACAGACTTCTGTTTTCATTATTTTGTCCATCTTTTATTTATTCTATTTTTTAGTATTCACGTATCACTATAAAAGTCGGTCAGTAAGTCGTTCTGCGCGATTTATCTGCCTCCCTTCGGACCTAAAGTTTCACAAACCCTCGTTTTTAATCTGGGACAATCTAGTTACCTTAAAACGAACACTCTGGAATGGGACACAACGGTACTTTTTCAGGTTACGGACCAGGCTGAAATAATAACGTTATAATTAAGAAAGGCATTCTCACCATAAGGAGGTGGGTGTTGATTAACTATTTTGCATTTCTCCCAAAAATGTAATAAAGAAAATATTCCATAAAACTTGAATTTCATCTGAAAATCCTATCTAAAAATTAGCCCTGTCTGTGAATTGCATGAGTACCTGAACTCATTTCTCATTCTAAAATAAGCTGTCCTTCATCGACCGAGAACACAAATAAGGCAGTGCACTTTTAGGTTTCATTCTACACTTTGCCACTACTTCAAAGCTGGTTTCTACACACTTTTTATCTAGAAACGCGCAAGACCTTTTTATTTTCTGTGTACTTATAAATTATTGTATTTTTATGTTTCGTTTCTTTATGTTCTCTTTCACTCTTTGTATCTCTTTCTTTAAATCATTTATCTATTTCTCTTTTTCATTCTTTCGTTAGTAATTATTGTTCGTGCTCTTCTCTCAATATTTCAAATCTCATTATTTTATTGTTGTATGGTGTCTCTAACTCTTGCCGTATTTGTTTATATCTTCATATACCTTTTGTGAACAATCACGTTGACTTTGATCACCGAAACTAAGCGATATTGAGCCTGGTCAGTACGAAATGGGTACCCATTTGGCAATACATGCTGATTATCCCGGCATTGTTTCGAGTTGTCTAAAGTTTCATCTAGCTATTGGAGTCAAGCGGAGACTGTTCACGAGAGGTGATTGTGAATTGCGCACACCTTGCTTTACAATAGACTCCCCGCCATGTACCCTGCATTACAGGGGGTATCCATAGTTTGGTGACTGACGGAAGCACCCGTATCCTAGATAATATGTCGATAAGATTCGTCGCTATTCTTTATACGCCCACGACACCTCGTCATATCAATTCCATATTTCCTTTCTTTAATACTTATTCGTTTTCCTTTCTGTGTTGTGTCTACGTTTATTCAAACTTATTTATTATTATGTGTTTGTTTTGTAACTTGAACGTTGTATCGTCTTTTTCGTGTATGAATATTTATATATTTGCGACGTTTTCTTGATGCCCCTCGTTCGTTTTTGTTCTTTCGTTCACTGACACTATTCACCGGGTTCAGTAATTAATTATTTCATAACTATTTAAAATCTCTCCTACATGTTTTCCTTGTTTTCTTTTTTCTGTGTCGTTCCACATTCTTACTCGTAATGTGTTATTGTTATATATTTCCTTCTGCTCTGTGAGTTACAATTTTTTTATTTTACGCTAAATATTTCTTTTAATCCCTTCTTTTTTTCATATTTAATATTTGTTTTTATCTATATTTACGCTAAAATGACTAATACTTATTGAACAGACAGGAACCAAAAAGTAAATAAAGAGAAGAAACAAAGGAAGTCGAAGCGTATATGAATTCTGAACTCGCAATGTTACCGCGCCGGACTAAACAAAAACATAATAAAAACGAAGTTGAAGCTATTTTGTCTTCCAAATTTGTTTCAAATTTAGCAACCACGCCACGAAGGCTGACGGTAACATAACCTTGGTTTCAATGTCAATAGTTAGCTTATGTAAACTGATGTTTTGTCTCCGCAGAACGAAATTAGGTGAAGGAGGGGTGGCGTACTTACAGAAAAATATAGAATGTATTATTTTTCTTTCAAAAACGATTGCTTATTTTTCATCAGTTGTTACTATTGTTCTTTAATCACTAAGACTTGCTCCAGATGATTTTTGTTGCTGAGTTACAGAAAGTCTCCCTTAGATTTTCAGTACGTACCAGTACGGGTTCGATAGATTTTCTATTCTCTACCTATCCGTTTACCGATGCGTTTACGTTGGTAACATTCGGTGGCCTTCTATTAATTATACAGTACACTAGTACTCATTAAGATTTTACCACTTTTTATACACCTTCACTCGAAGTCTGGATGCCTCCGTAATATTTATATAACCTCAAGTATTCCTTGATTTCTTTCCTTGATATAAACCGATTTGTGGTACACTTGTGTGTTTAGCGGTATTTTCCTGAATCGTTGACTACCACAATGTCTGGTATTTATCCTTGGATAGATTTTTGAGTCTATAGTCCAACACAATACAGAGTTCTATTCAATTCGTTTTGAAATTCTATTTTTTATCTTGGGTCAGATGTTTGTCTTTACTTTTGATGTGCTTTACTTATTCGCCGCTTTTGTCAACTGAGTGTACATTTACAATTATCTTGTCTGCGTGACTTGATATTTTTGTTATATTCGCAGTGGATTGTGCATCTATCAGTAATTATTATTTCTTTATTTCTAAGTGCCCGTTTTATAGACATGCCCATGTTTTCTCGTTGCTATTTCTCTAGTTAGTCTAATCAAAGTAATGGTATTTTAGTAAATGTGTAGTGTTAAAAATACCCGCGACATATTTGCTCAGTTTGTGGAATGCGAGTCGGTAGTAACTCAATATAGTGTGGTACTTGAAAGCATTGGATATAAAACTGTCTAGTGATGTTGCTAATAGTTTGATAGATGATAGCAAGTTTACGTCCAATCATTGTAAGACAATGGATACAGATATTACCTCGGATGTTAAGTAATAATTTTTGGATGAACACGCTATTGAAGTTGTACAGTATTTATCTTATCTAGGGGGATACCATTGAAGTAAGAGAGGGAGAAGGCGCTAGTTCGATTACAAGATTTGGAAATGAATGGAGGATATGCAACCACTACTTTTTCACAGAGCGTCACCACTATTTACAAGGAAAGTATCTATCATACATATGTACGAAGTGTTATGATGTATGGAAGTGAGACCTGGTCAATGAGGATTGAGGACATGCGTTGTCTTGAAAGAAAAAATATGCGAATGATACGATGCGCTTGTACTGTAAGTTTTAAATACAGACTTACATTAGATGATCTCCGAGGAAAATACAATTTGAACAGTATAGAGAGATGTGTGCAGAACAGAAGACTACGATGTATAGCCACGTTGACATAATGGATGCAAATTTCTGGGTTAGGAGATACAGAACAATTTAAGTAGCAGAGTCAGTTAACAGTGGAAGATCAAAGACTACGCTGGAGTAAGTAGGAAACATAAAGGCATTGACAGAATTAGGGTAGTTTGGAAGTCGATGTTTTAATAGTCGTCAGACACATGCCAGAATGCAAAATTGGCATCAAATGGAATATGCTGATGAAAATGATTAGGACGAGTCTTCTCTTTTTTTAAATTACACTGCTTTTAATATTCTGTTCATCGTGCCCTATTTAGTCTCATGTATAGTGTCAGTCGTTTAATACCGTATACAACATGTATTCAATTCTTCTTTTTCTTCTTTATATACACTTGCTCAACTTATAGTGTAGTTGTTTGCCAATGGTCATTAGTTTCTTAGTTTTATATGCACATTCATCAAGTTTTTTTTTAGTTTATGACTGATAATTATTATATAATCAGTAGTATGTTACATGGTTTTAGTTTTTTGTTTCGTTAGTACTATTTAATTGAATTTTTAAAAGTGGTCAAGTTCTTCTGAGACATTCTATGCCCATTCTTTTTTCATCTAGTGTGTTTTTATGATGCTCATTTCCGAATGTCTAGCTATATAGTATATCGTGTTCGATAAGTACACATTACTTATCGATAAGGTAAGTCTGCATCTACCACTATTCCAAGAGTATTTTCTTTATCACAATCAGTGCATACTCCATACAATTATGATCACTGTACTAGTTGTGCGTATAAGTGTTTTTGTCAAAGTCGTTGTATCTTTTTCGAGAAACAATGACATGACAGAGTCACAGATTGCGAACATGGAAGACAAATGTTGAAATGTGTCTTATTATTTTAAAATTCACTTGGTTTTAATAACTCACTTATTTCTGATTCAAACAACATACTCCGAGGTCAATGGGTTACCAAACGAATACCATTGTTGTAGAATAAATACATAAAAGGGAATAATTATTTGATCGAGACATTGCTGGTAAATGACTATACTAGTAATTACTGAAGCTACAGCCAATGCACGAAAACCGGAATTGTGAAATTGAAGATGAACAAAAAAAATTAGAAGACACTATTGCTGGTATGAATTTAAAAAAATATCTATTTATTTGTTAATAATTCTTTCACATAAAATGTCGGTACATATAAAACTTTGTTTCATATGAATAAAATCCTTTTTTTTCCTTTGGGCCAATAACACTTATTTTTATTTTATGAGAAGGGGCGATTTTCTCCCGAAATATAAATCGATGTTAAATCATCCTGGATTTTACCATTATTGGAGATTACTACCACAACTATCTTTATCGATATTTGTATTATTTCATCTTCTATTTCCCATACTGACATTCTGCATTGCTTTAAGGTTCGGGGAACACACACACACATAGTGTATATATATATATATATATATATATATATATATATATATATATCATATATATATATATCATATATATATATATCATATATATATATATCATATATATATCATATATATATAATATATATATATATCATATATATATCATATATATATCATATATATATATCATATATATATTATATATATATATCATATATATATTATATATATATTAATATATATATATATATATCATATATATATATATATTATATATATATATATATATATCTCATATATATATATATTATATATATATATATATATATATATATATATATATATATATATATATTATATGGCCGTGAGGGTAGAGTGAAAGCGTGCAGATGTAAAGGTTTCTCTGTGAAGCGGAGTCCGCCCTATGACCGTCTGTAATTATAACTTCCCTACATTGAATAGAGCGATACGCTCAGAAAGATGTCTAATTAAATATTTATTTACAAATATTATGATATATATATATATATATATATATATATATATATATATATATATATTAGTGATGGGTCACCATTTATCAAGACCCACGTGCTACTCGATGA
Organism: Sepiola atlantica; assembly: GCA_963556195.1. Taxonomy (NCBI): domain Eukaryota; kingdom Metazoa; phylum Mollusca; class Cephalopoda; order Sepiida; family Sepiolidae; genus Sepiola; species Sepiola atlantica. Next base: position 155,141,729 of record OY744516.1, read on the forward strand.
TAAGGTTTAAAAAGATCGTCATTTAAACAATGAGTGCCATCCAGAGAAGACGGTAATCAATGGGTCTAATAGGGATAATATTATTTAAGAGGAATTCATTATCCAAGAAGAAAGCTCAGGAAGTATATGTTTACATTAAATTTGAAGATTACTATGAGGTAGTCGGCTGGGAAACAAAATCTTAATATATTTTCCACATATTAGATGGTCTATGCATTTCGTAAATAGAATGAGAAGGGTTGGTTATGTGCTGTTGTTTTAAGGTAAATGAGTTCTTTCATCGGATGTTTTTTATGGACTATATGTATATAAAATATTTAAAAAACGGTTGACGACAGTGATTACACCTTCAGGTGAAACGATTTATTTTTTAATCACAACCTTAAATCTTACCTTGCGAAATATTTCTTCTAAAACAACATGTGTGTTTATTCCCAAACCGGCACCATATATTAATTAAGAGTTATTTCAAATATGACGTCGATCGAATCAAATATTGCATTGATTTTATTTTATACATACACGTGTGGGCTTAAGCACATCTATTTAAAGGTTTTATCATATGGCTTGGCCGAAGGGATATATCTTGGTCACGAAACAAACGGGATCCGATCAATATGATCCGACTGTTTGGCGGGGTGGATCTTGGGACGACATGTGACGACGGAACTATGTGTGACAACATATTACAGTATGTGCAATGTATCGTTTTGTTATCGCTAGTGAGAAATTATCGTTTGGCGATAGTAACTGTCATATGCTTCTGGGAATGGCTGGCTGGCTAGTTGTTTTTGTCGGGACTATACGGTGGAAATAAAACATAATGTAATAATCGAATACAACATTTTACTTTTTTATATAAGAATATAATTTATTATATTTCGAAAAGAAACATAATTACAACCCGAAAATGTCAGAGGTTGACACACGTGATTTCCTCGTTCAGATTTTAAAAAGACGAACATTTTTCACCTGCCGTGGAGAAACTACGTGGCAAAGAAAGAAATTGAGAGGGGAGAGGGAAAGAAGGTGAGGAAGAGAAAGAGAGGCAGAAAAGGGAGGGAAACACAAGCACCGTCACTGTTTCAACAAATCTCCGTGACAGGTTATCTGACCTCTTGAACCTGGTTGGTGTCTTCAACATTGTTGATATTTTAGCTAACATCGGATTACACCGAATATCCAGATCAGTGAGCTGACATATTTAGTGCAACGAATTAATTTATTTTGCAACTCAAGTCTAGCGCAAGGGTTACAGATATACGGGGAGCACTTAGCTCCCTTAAAGGGCAGGTATTGTGCCATAAAGAAATGTTCTCTAAAGTAGATTTCAATTTTTAAAAATAATTTCATCTTTTCTATCTGATGAAGGATTTAGTTTTAGAATAAATACACGTGTGGTCTTAACAAATCGATATTAGAGAATGTTTTTTTAGAGCAGATTTAAATATTTAAAAAAAATTGTTTTCTTTTCTTTTTGATGAAGCGTTTGTTCCAGAAGATTCAAGAGCTGCTTGTAAGACTTTGAGTGACTCGAAACATAAGGAAGCTACTGTTCTAAATTAATCGCTTTACGGGAAAATAAAAATGCAGTTGCTGTTATCTGCTGTTTACTATTGTTTATTTTTAACTGCTCTAGAATCATAAGCTACTATATATTGCCCTTTAATATTGCCGTTATATGATATATATATATATATATATATATATATATATATATATATATATATATATATATATATATATATATACATATATATATATATATATATATATATACATATATATATATATATACATATATATATACATACATATATATACATATATATGAAATACGATTATTGATTGTAATACGAGATGAAAACACAGCCATCATATAGAATAAATAAATCATTCTTGAAATCCCTCCAGTCTTTAATATTTTTAAGAAGCCATTTTACAAATGCATAAACAAATAGTGATGTGTTCGAAATATCGAATTTAGATTCAACGATTACATTGGTATTCCCTATGAATTGTAATTTTGGAACGGACTCATCGACATTGATACGTATATGTATGTGAAGGTCGAATACCCAAACAACAATGTGTACCACACTTGATGCGAATGATTCCTACTTTTGGTAACATTTACGCAATTATCTTGAATTTAGAAGCGTATTTTACTAGAAATTTTAAATGATATCTATGGATGTCTCATTAGTAAAATATGAAAAATATACTGCCCGTTGTATCGGCAACAATTTTAGCAAAAATTAACGAGAAATTACAGTTGCTGCGTAATCTTTTTAAAATAGTCGGAAATAGTCGAATATTCTATTCATGTTGAGTACGAATGTTTTAATTGTTATGCCTATTTAGACATCGGTACGTCAAATTATACAATCATTTTACTTCATATGTCAAAATTATATTTGCTATATAAGAGTTATCGATAAACGCATAGTTTAAATGGATGGATGTTCCAAACACCAATTCTTTAAAATAAGGCAACCCTATAAGGTTAACAACTATGTGTTTCTAAGCGACCTACCAACAAATCCCCCCGCAAAACAACGTAATTGCATCTATTTCAGCACGCCATCATTTATTTGACCTCTAAAGGGCATTTATTTTAAAAAGTACTTTCTATACCTTAGTTCCTTACTCATAGTATGCTGTTTTTCTTTTTTTAGGGTGTTAAGAGAAACGTGTTTTAGAAGTGTGTGCTATTTTCATGCTACGACAGACCTGTCTACGTTGAATCCACATAATTCTGGTTTCTTCTTAAATTTGACATCCGTGTGTGATTGTGTGCGTGTGAGTAACGGACGTAATTACGTGTACACGTGCATCATTTCGTTTACCCGTTATCGGCAGTGCGTGAGTTTAATGCTAAACAGTGCGAAGTATTGTTCAGACGAGCATGCGCAATGGCGCCGTTGTGTGTTCGTCTGCCACTCTCATTTGTTTCAAGTTGTGAACGCCTCGTCATTTCTACTTAACCTTCCGTCATGTTTTGCTAAGGCCTCACTTAGCACTTAGCGTGGGAAAACGACAACGTGGCTTTGTCAAATGTTACAATACCTGAATCTAGAAAACTAAATCAAGAAAGAAAAATAAAAAATGGATAAGAAGAACAGTTGAAGTACGAAAGTGAAATAGTTAAACGAAATTACTGATAGAAGGAAGAGAAAGCAATTGTACACTGAATATGCACTTGTAAGTGAATATAAAATAATATAGATGACTATAATAAATATAAAGGTTAAGCAGAAACAAAGTAGAACATTGTAAAACTCTACCTTTTTAATATTACATACAATAAAATGTTAAAGAATTCAACAATTATAAAGGAATATGTTTAAAAGAAAAGGGTGAACACGACTCTATTTAATTAAACTGGTAAGCAGAATACATAAGGTGAGTGAGTATGTACTTGTAACCGAATCATAAATATATGAATGAAATGAAAATAATAGTTGTATTTATTTGTCACCCATCTGTTTTCAAAAGACGGTACGAACTGTGAAAAATGAAACGAAAGAATGAAGCAAAGAAGACATGCACATTAAGACGAAAAATAAAGAAGACACATTAAAAATAAAGAAAGGAAAAATAAATAAATAATGAAATAGAAAGAGAAGGGGTAAGTAGAAAAAGAAAAAAAGGGAATCAGTTATAAGACATGACGATAAAAAGAAAAGACGTAACAGGGATGATAAACCTTGCAGACAATGTTTGGATGCAGAAAACCAAAGTGGACTAAATAATGAAAGAGAAAGACAAACACATCAGAAGAAAGAAAATAAAGTGCATCGCACATACGTAAATACATACATTAAAATAAAAGAAAGTATAACAACATATAATAAGAAAAATATACCAAGAAAAGAATACAATTGTAATTTTAATTAAGAAAAAAGTTGAAAAATCCAATACGTCAGAGTAAAAGAAATGAAGAAAAACGAATGAATAATAGGAAGATTCCACCCTGACTTTACCATTGCCCTAACCTTTAAATAAATGAACGGATGAGGACATTATATTGACTAATAGAATAAATGAATGAACTTGAAATTATTTAATGACCGAAATACTACGAAGATCAAAAGTGAATTAATGTGAGAAGAAACAATTTTAGAGAAATAAAGAAACATCACACTTTAAAAACCTAATGGGAATATGAAGACAAGTATATAAAAAATAACAATATACATAAATAAATGAGACTTTTTGTTAAATGACTCAATGAAGAAACCCAAATGTCATCGAATGCGATTGATTAATTAAGAATGAGAGAATAAATATCACAGTAATAAATTATCGGCTGAAATCGCTATTAAAAATCTAGTGAAAAGATTTGAAAAAGCAGATGCGGAAACAAACAAGTGAATAATTCATGTATATGATAGTTTAATATAGTTTTTTTAGCAATATATAATAAAGTGTGAAGGGATATGAAAAAAAAAGAGTGATTAAAGGAAACTAAGGAGAGAAGGTAGAACAGGATAGGATAACGTAAGAAGTAGAAGACGAGGATAAAAGAAGATCTTGAATGAAAAAGAGAAAAAGGAGAAAATAGACGAATAACAGAAGAAACAAAAACAATGATAAGTAGTAGAACAAGAAGAAGAAATAGAGAAAAAAGAAAAGAGAGAAGAAAAATTGGGATAAATAGAAAAATAATTTTAAAATAATTTAAAAATAATACAAATAGGAAAAACATATAAAATGCAGAGGTGAAAGGCAAGAAGAAAAATGAGAATCAGGGGGGTAATCATAACCAAAAAAAATGATGTTTATGAGAAAATGCAGAGTAGATCAAGTCGAAACACGAAAAGAGAAATAAAGAAAAATAGAACAAAAATAAAAAAAGAAGCGCATGGAATGAACATTGCAATGCCAAAAATAAATAGAAATCTTCAGAACAAAATGAGTGATGAATCAGGGTAAATGGAGCAAGATAAAAGACGAATATAATATAAAGGGTGTTGAAAAGTAATGTTCGATTATTAAGTAACTGTTATTTATTACTGAACTATAATTCCTACAATTAATTAATATGAGCAAGACGGTGTATTAAATTGATGTTTATTCTAAATTCGATATGGGAACCAGCACTTACCGCCAGCTTCTCAAGCAGACCGGGAACTGCATCAACTGATTTCACAAGAAAATTATTGTGGGATGGAAATCATAACTCAAATGTCTATCTCTCAAGTTCCTCCAAAATTGTTCGTTTTGTTAGACTAGCTCCGTAAAACAATTACAAAGAAAACAGTCAACGGGTGTAAAGTCATGACTACAAGCTGGCCACTTCTGCGAACCACGACGACCCATCCATCTTCCAGGGAAGTTGGTATTCAAATAGTCACGGACAACGATAGTTGTGTGTGGAAAAGCGCAATCTTGCATGAATATTAAATCTTAAATATTGTTCCAAGTACTGATAACTTGCCAGATTTCGGCATTAATGGTATCGCGAAGGATGAAGAAAGTCACAATCCTGCCCGAAGTCATTCCACACCATACCGTTACCGTGGGTTGATTTTGGCTTTTTTCATAAGTGTTACGAGGATCTTCTTCCGCCCAGTAGTGGCAGTCGTGGTGGTTACAAAGAACCACCACTGCGGAATAGCGCTTCAGCACACCAGAAGATGTTTTAAAGAGATCAGACAAATCTTCATACTTAACAACATAATCTCCCCAAACTTCAGACGAATGTCACATTCTTCAGCAGTAAGTGCGGCTCCCAAGCACGTCATTTAAGCTCATTGTCAAGCACATTTCGTACACAGTCAAAGGAGAGCCCACTTCCCCTTGTTACTTGTCAGATTGACGTTTTCGGGCTACGGGTAAACATTTCTTGAACAACTTGCGTTACTTTTTAATCTATGGGAGTTGATGGACGCCGCTTCTTCGAGTACCAGCCACTGATCCTGTGGTGATAAGTTTTTATGACAACTTCTGGTCGTCTACGCGTAAACTGGAGCATGCTTCCTTTAATTGTTATCCACCATCTTTGGGCTGGAACAACATATATATAACCTTCGTAACGTACCAATAACTGGTCAGAATGATAACAGTGCATGCATTAATAAATACAAAAATGCTGTCAAATGGTTATAAGTCAAATACTTAATGTATTCTTTCTTTTTTAAGTGAGTATTATAATTATTACAATAATAATTATAATTATTCAATCCAATTACATTTTATTCAATTTAGGAAAAATGAAACAAGCTTGTTTCAGTTGCCATGGAGGGAAAGCGTTGTAGTAATGTACACAGAAGAAGATACAGTAAGCCAGCAACTATCCAAATCACCCTTGAATTGATGCGTTGTTCGACCATTTATTATCTCTCTTGGAGCTCTATTCTAAGATCCAGGGATGCTAGACTTAATAATAGGTCCCGGTAAATCGTATGTCCATTGATGAGATTATAGGCCAAAATAAGATGCCTGCGTAATCGTCGAAACTCAATGAAAAGGATAAGTTTCTTGCGTTGGCTTTCAGGGAACAGATCGAATAGACATTGCACCATTCGAGTAGCTTGCCTTTGAACTCTGTCCTAGGTATTATTATTATTATTAGTAGTAGTAGTAGTAGTAGTAGTAGTAGTAGTAGTAGTATTTTTACTCACTAGGAGTTCTCACACAGGCTGTCATCAGTGATTGCTCACTAATAATAACCAGTAGTTTTCCCTGAAGTCTGCGTGACAACAAGTCTCCTCAGATTTCCAGTGTAATCCACCTTTTTCGATAACTACTGCAGATGAATTCGCGTCATCACAGCAGACGCTTACCATCGATTAATATTGGCAATGGCCATTCGTATTCTCTGGAATTTTGATGGCAATAAGCCTCCCCAAAACCCTAGTGTTCTCCGAACTCTTCCAGCGGAGGTCTGGTTTGTGCTATCCGTCCACGGTATTTCCATCTTCATTGACACTTCATGACTGTTTTGTGTGGTATCAGCCGAAGCTGGTGGCGTTACTATTTTCTAGGGTTGGGAGAATATATGAAATATCTTCCAGTTCATGTTTCTTGGGTTCTTGTGCTGCTCTGTATGTGCTTTTGTTTTTTTCATATTGTTCCTTGCATGTGGTTGCTTAGTCTTTGTTGCTTATGTGCAAATGTTTCCATTTTGAAGAGGTTTCCTTAAGAGTTCAGCTGGTTTTAACAGTGTCGTACATCGTTTTGCTTCAGTCTTCCCTTTCATTCTAATTTATCCCAGTATTTTCTCCAGGTCGTTCGGAACTGTTCCAGACGCTTCTCCAATTATTGATATTACATTTAGTTTTTGCTACTCCATATCCCTTTCAAATATCTAGCGAGTCCAGTGTATTTGCTTCGTTTTTCTGTATCATTGCTCTTCAACCTATGGTCGGCTGGGGCAGCAAAAATTACGATTTAGAAGTGTCTTTCTATTGTAATAACTATCATGACATCCGGGCTGCTTGCTTGTATGAGCTTATTTTTGTGTATCTTCATATCGCAGAGGATTTTGTGTTTTTGTTTTCGAAATGAGTTTGTTTACATAGCTCCTAGTGTAACGCATTCATCACGCAGTCATGCCTATTTCTGAATTATTTTCGGGACAGTTTTGATCATTCACTTATTATGTGAGTAACTGGGTCGTCTCTTTAACCATCCAATCTGCATTTATTGTTTTCCTGGCTTTCATCTATTTTAGCTTTAATGTAGTTGGTTCAAATCGCATTGTTTTGTGCAGCCTTCAGTAGGGGTTCTATTTTTCTCTTCAAGTGCCCTTTTCTCAGCCATGCCCAACTATTTCCATGCGTATATTCTCTTGTAATTCTTATGAAACGTTCATGTAGTTGTTTTTTTCCAACTTTTTTTTGTTCTTGACTGTTGGTTTCTGGTTTCGGTGTTTCCCGAGTTGTTTGTAAGGACGGTATCTCTTGCTGCGGTGATTAACCATTCTGTGTTCTGCTTTATGTATTCTCCAGTGTTTTTTTAGTATCTATTTTGTTCAGCTAATGAATAGTAGAGATAATCTAATGAGTGATATTGCCTAGGTATTTATTTATTTTATTACATTTCTGCTATATAACTCTCTTTCTAAGAGATTTCTCGTTCTACTAAGATATTCTTTTCAAAACTTTTCTTTCATTTCAGTGGATTTGATGGCGTCTGCTTCCAAAACTCTAAAATATTTATAGCTGTTCTGTTCGTGAAGTTATTTATTATTATTATTATTATTATTATTATTATTATTATTATTATTATTATTATTATTATTATTATTTGTACTCACTAGGAGTTCTCACACAGATCATCGTCAGTGATTGCTCATTGACAACAACCAGTGGTATTTCCTGGACTCTGAGTGACAACAAGTCTCCCCAGACTTCCAGTGTTCTTCACCTCTTTTCGATAACGATGCGGTATCGCAACAGTCTCTTACCATTGATTTCTCGCCGGTAAGGACAATTGGTCTTTACTGGGATTTGGGTGGCAACAAGCCTCCCCAAGATCTCAACACTCTCTGCACTTTTCCAGTGGAGGTCTGGTTTGTGCTGTCCCTCCTCGGTCTTATCATCGTCCTCGTCCCTCTACAAATATGTTGTCTGGTGTCAGCCTAGGCCGGCATCATTAAGAAAAAAAAAAAAATTTAATTTTTAAATTTTTTCCCTTCAATTCATTTTTTTCCCCTTTCCTATTCTCTTCCCTTATGGTAAAAAAAAGAATTTTTAAAATTCTTTTTAATTTTTGGGGGGTAGGTGGGTGAGGGAGACGGAGGAGCTTATAGTGTTTCTAGTAATTTCTGTTGCTTGGTTCATTTTTGTGTAGTGATAGCTGAGCCCGGTTTAATTTATTGAGGGGGGGGGGAGATTATGAAGTGCTGTTTCTTGAAGTTTCTGTTCCTTGGCTCTTGTTGTGGTGTTCTTCGTGTGGTTTTGTTTTCTCTGTTGTAAATTCCTTGTGACTGGTTAGCCTTTGTAGCTTATGTGTGTTAGTTTCCGCATTCGAGGATTTTCCTTAAGATTGCAGCTGTTTTGATCATTGCCGTCCCTTGTATGGTTTCGATAGTCCCTTTGATTCTAATTTCTCCAAATATTTTCTCCATGTTTTTGGGGATTGTTCCTAGTGCTCCTACGATTATTGGTATTATTCTAACTTTCTTCATGCTCAATATTCCTTTCAGTTCTTTGGCTAGTTCTGTGTATTTACTTCGTTTTTCCGTGTCTTTGATCTTCACTCTGTGGTCTGCTGAAACGGCGAAGTCTACGATTTTACAAGATTTTTCCTTTTTGTCTATTATAATAACATCAGATCTCCTTGCTTGTATGAGTTTATCTGTTTGTATATCCATATCCCAGAGGATTTTGTGTTTTCGTTTTCCAGTACTGTTTCTGGTTTATGTTTGTACCATTTGTCTGCATATTCGAAATTCAATTGTTTGCACAGTTCCCTGTGTATTACTTTCCCAACACAATCATGCATGTTCTTGTATTCTTTTTGAGTAAGTTTGCTACATTCACTTATTATATGATTTACTGTTTCGTCTCTTTGTCCACACAGTCTGCATTTATTGTTTTCCTGGGTTTTATCTATTTTAGCTTTAATGTAGTTTGTCCTAATCGCATTGTTCTGTGCAGCCATCAGTAAAGATTCCGTTTCTCTGTTCAAGTTTCCTTTTCTTAGCCATGTCCAGCTATTTACGTTGGTTTCTTCTCTTGTGAGTCTTATGAAGCGTCCATGTAGTTGTTTTTCATCCCATTTTTTTTTCTTGTCTGTTTGTGTCCAGTTTCGATGCTTCCTGCGTTGTTCGTTGGGACGGTATCTCTTGCTGTGGTGATCAGCTTTTCTGTGTTCTGGTTTATGTATTTCTCCAGCTCTTTTTTAGTGTCGTCCACACAGTCTTCTATACTTACCAGTCCTCTTCCCCCTTCGTTTCTCTTCACGTCGAGTCTGTCTGTATCGTCTTTTGGATGTAGTTCATTGTGCATAGTCATTAATTTTCTAGTCCTCTGATCAAGTTGCCTGAGTTCTTCTTTAGTTCAGTTTATGAATGGTCCAAAATATCTTATTAGTGATACTGCCCAGGTATGTATTCCTTTGATTAGGTTTCTGCTATATAATATTGTTTCTAAGAGCTTTCTTGTTCTTCTCAGGTAGTCTTTTCCAATCTTCTCTTTCATTTCTGTTGATTTGATTGTGTCTGCTTCCAAAACACCTAAATATTTATAGCTCTCTTGTTCATCTAGCGCCCTCATCTGTTCTTGGTTGAGTAGTTCCATGCCCTCAGTCGTCTCCAACTTTCCCTTTTTAATCTCTAGCAGTGCACACTTTTCCATTCCGAATTCTATTTGAATGTCCTGACTGAAGATTCTGGTCGTATTTTTCAGCTTTTCCAGTTCCTTTTTGCTTTCTGTCAGTTCTAATCACCATGTTTCCATTGCTTTCTTGATGAAATTAATAATCATGTTGGGTATCTTGTACATTTTTAAACATTCAATTATCCATGCTTGATGGATGCTGTCGTACGCGTTCTTGTAGTCAATCCATGCCATAGCTATGTTCTTTTTCTTGCTTTTAACTTCTTTCAGGATCTTTTGATCTATGTATAACAGATCATGCGTCCCTCTTTTCCCTTTCTGGCATACTTTTTGTTCCTCGGGAAGTAGTCCACGACTGTTCAGGGAATGGTAAATTTGCTCTCTAAGTTGTGCCGTTAGGATTTTCCACATTGTCGGTAAACAGGTTATTGGTCTGTAATTGCTTGGGGTCATTCCCTTCTTAGCATCTTTTTTGTATGAGCGTTATCCTTCCTTTGGTCATCCACTCTGGTACATCTGTTTTATGGATACATACTCTCAGTTTATGTGCTAGCCTTTCATGTAGAGTCGTGAATCTTTTGAACCAGTACGCATGTATTCCATCGTGACATGGTGCTTTCCAGTTTGCCATTTTCTTTAGTGTTGTCTTAATAGTTTCTTCAATAATTTCTGTTTCCGTTCCTTCTTCAATTTCTAGAAGTTTATCTTTCATGTCTTTCAGCCATTTACCATTTTTGTTATGATCTTCAGCATTTTCCCATATCTTGCTCCAGAAATGTTTTGTTTGTGTCGGGTCCGGATGTTCTGTTGTTGTTCTTTCTCCGTTTACGTTTTTGTAAAATTGGCTTTCATTGTTTTCAAAGGTCCTGTTCTGTTTGTACTGTTCCGATTTGTATCTGTATCGTCTCAATCGTCCTTATTTTGCTTCTATCTTTTGTTTTAGTTCTTCATGTTTCTTATTTAGTCTTTCCTTGCGATTCAGATTTCTGCTCTTCCATCGTTTACTGTTCTCCTTCATTCTATTCACGGTTTTAGCTTCCTTTTGAAGTTTGGTGATGTGGGTTTCCAGTCTGATCTCCCATCCAGATTTCGTCTGTCCATTCTTTTGGTCAGTCTTCTTTTCCCTTTTTAGTTTCATACTTATTGATTTTGCCCTCGCATATATCAAGTTGTTTAGATCTGTGATAGTGTCTGTGTGGATGTACGTGAGTACTCTGTTTACTTTCTCTGTTTCAACTTTTAACTTCTTCCAGTCTTCGTTCCTTAGGGATGGAAGTTTTGTTTTGTTCTCGGACATTAATCGTTTGATGTTTTCCACTTCTCTTGCTTCTTCCTCAGATAGTTCTATAGTTTCGTCGTCTTTGCCTTCTTCAGTTTCTGTGTTTATGTTTTTCTCGTTTTGTTCCTGGGAGTTTTCGTCAAGTGATGTGTCTTGATCTGTCACGCCATTACTCTTTTGTTTAATTTCCCTTAATTCCATCTCCGAGAACCATCCTCTCTTGAGTATCTGTCTTGCTTGATCTGCTATCCTTTGTGCCGTTGTATGGTAGTCAGTAGAAGTGTCCCATAGATCTTTCATTCGTTTCTGATATCCTCTTTCTGTGGGGTATCGGCTTTTGTAGTAGCATTCCATTACCAGTCTGTTCTCTTTTGTGGTCTATTTCTTTCTATGGCCTTTTGGTCTGTTATTTTCATTCTTAAATTCTAGTGTTTGGTCAGTGTCCTTATCATATTTGGAATTTGATTACCTGTTTTTTGTCCGTGGTATTGTTCCTGAAATTAAAAGAGCCAACATTCGCAGGATGCGGACCGGGTCCCCCATGTTGGCCATCGAGTGCGCACCTGCCCATCATGACACTCAGATCTTTCTTCTGAGTCCAACGGCGTTTATTTATATTTATAGACATTTATCATGGTTTGGTGTTTGTGGCAACACCAGGCCCAGGCTTAGTTATTATTATTATTATTATTATTATTATTATTATTATTATTATTATTATTATTATTATTATTATTTGTATTATTATTATTATTATTATTATTATTATCATTATTATTATTATTATTAGTATTATTATTATTATTATTGTTGTTGTTATTATTATTATTATTATTATTATTATTATTATCATCATTATTATGTTACTGTTGTTGTTGCTGTTGTTATTATTATTTATATTATTATTATTATAATTATTATTATTATTATTATTATTATTATTAGTATTATGTTATTGTTGTTGTTGCAGCTGCTTCCGTTCAAACTATTGCCGCCTAGTTGCGTCAGCTTTTAATTGGAGATTTTGATTTTCAAATAATGTAAAATACAGCATAGGGCAAACAAGATAAAGGTAACAAAAATACTAATTATTTAAAGAATAACAACAGATGATCTTGTTAAAGCACATTCAAAAGAACACCCACAAGGGAAACAGCATTTGAATAATAAATTGTAACATGAAGAATAACAATTACGGGTTGGAATATTAACATAACAATAACAAAGGATATATATATATATATATATATATATATATATATATATATATATATATATATATATATGCTATTATATTATTTTGTATTTTGAAGAATCTTGTAGCAACTTACTCGCTTTAAAATTAAATGGTAAATGCGCTTTATTCATCCCAAGAATGAAATATAAAGAAATAATCAATACATATTTAACTGAAAAGTTTGTTTTGTTCAGGTGTTTGGTTGTAAAAGATAGGATAAAATATGAACTTCAGCAATATCGGTATAATATATATATATATATATATATATATATATATATATATATATATATATATATATATATATATATATATATATATATATATATATATATATATATTATTAAAAATAACCGACAACTCGTGTCTGGATTTTTTTGTATGGATCAGTTTCAATTTTCCGGATTAATGTCCTAATCTCGGATGAGAATTGGCTGATGAATCTGCCGTAATTTTCTTTTGGATCCCAAGTACTTTCTGACTTATTTGGATCCATCTTCAGTCGGAATAGTGTCAATAAGTAAAGACATGAAGTAGGTTTGCGGGAAAATTTAAATACGAAACTATATTTATTTAGTATTATAAACATTTAAGTATATTAGTACTAGTGTTAAAATTAATCCGAAAACTTCTTGTAGACAACACTAAAATCCTAGAACACAATACTAACATGCAAAAACTCCATTTACTAGAAGCTTTACACATAAAAAACCCGTTATCAACAGTATTAATTTAATACTAATTAGTACTAATATACTTAAATGTTTATAATACTAAATAAATATTAACTATAAACTCACTCTAAGTCTTTACCTGATTGACATTATTCCCACTGAAGATGGACCCAGATGGGTCAGAAAGTACTTTGGACCTAAAAGAAAATTACGTCAGATTCATCAGCCAATTCTCATCCAAGATTAGGACCTTAATCCGCAAAATGGAAGGGATCCATACAAAAATATCCAGAGTCGAGTTGTCGGTTATTTTTAATAATACGTGCCTTAGAGAACAAAATGCTGCCCGATACATATATATATATATATATATATATATATATATATATATATATATATATATACATATTTATATATATATATATATATACATGCATATATATTTATATATATATATATATAGAGAGAGAGAGAAGGAGAGAGAGAGAGAGAGAAAGAGAGAGAGAGAGAGAGAGAGAGGGAGAGAGAGACAGAGGAAGGGAAAAGAGAGTAGTGGAGTATTAGTACAGTTCCACTAAGAGAAAATTAGATATGTAAAAGAGTAAGGCTACCAATATTTGTTTAAAGATTTTTCCAACATTTATTTATTATTTTGTTATTTTGTAATTTTCAAATCGAAAGACATTGCTCCAAATGTATCTACATATCTGATGAGAGTGGGGCACCGCTTTAAACGCGTTATATAAAATTTAAACATGATAAAATAATAAAATACAAGTAAATGTTGAAAAAAACTTTTTACAAATGTTGGTAGACTTACTTCTTTACACACACACATATATACATATACATAAATAATATTAAATCATTAATACCTTCAGACGCTAGCGTTTCAGTTCATGAAAGTAACACTTTCAGACGGTCGGGAGGCGCGAACTCACAGAGTCAACCTACAATCGGCAAGCAGTCGCCATATCAACTCGGACAACGGAAACTATCACGTCATTAAGGGAAATTAAGATCTATATTTACCTAGAACAGGACAGAAGACTAGTCGAGAGTGTTTCAGACGGTCGTGAGGAAGGAAAATGAGTAAAAATATGATTTATGTATTCATTAAGGGTTCGTCTTTATTAAAACACTTCCTCAGAATGATTGGTCTGATCTAAATAATACACAAAGTACAAACTAATTTAAACAATGCTAGTAACAGGATGACAGCTGTAAATGACGGCTTATGAAAATATTAATTATCAGCTACAAATAGATGATAGCAGTGGTAGAAGTTGAATTAACTGTGAACAGTGTGGGGGAAATGGTAGCTGTTGGAGTTATTAAACCATTAGGGAGGGGGTGAGCGAACGTGATTTTAGCCTAATAGGTCGCTTATGAAAAGATAATTCATGGGATCAAAACCATAGTAGCAGTGGGAGAAATTATATTAACTAGAAGGTGTGATGTGCCAATATTGATAGCGGTCAGAGTGATTTAAACGATAAAAGAAGGTAACATGCATCATATTTAGTGAAGTGATTAAGTTTGTATCGTAGCAGAAGACGGGAGGGTTAAACATCAAGATCGCATAATGGGATTGAGTAGACGGGTGGGGGTAAGGACAATAACAAGATGTAGCGAGCGGAAGAAAATGTATTACTATTAAATATATATATATAGGTATATTTATCTATATACTTGAGTTATGGTAATATATATATATATATATATATATATATATATATATATATATATATATATATATTAATGCGCGGAATTTATTTTGTGATTCACCGAACAATAAAAAAAATAATGTAGGACATATTGAAATGTGGTATTTTTTCCTTCTCGAATCTGTCTTTTTTCCTGTTCAACATTATTTAACACATGTAAATAAATACAAATGAAGGCGGACATTTTTCTAAGCAGTAATAACAGATACAATTTATATATTTTGGTGCGGGTGTCAAGATATATTTTCGGTCAATCTAATCAAATCTAATCCCTAAATTGACCATAACCTACCTTAACTATAACCTAACCCTAAAAGGAAGTTAAAAAAGCGATGTAGCCGAAAGTTATTTTTTTATACTGTGACCGGATTCATTTCATAAATTTGTGTAAAAATATTTTTGAAATTTAAATTTCAAAAATAGTTACACGTCTATATTTACAGTTAAATTGGCAGAAATGTGATACTTATTTTACGTTATATTCATATAGAAAAGTGATCCCTTACTCTAAAGTCTAAAATATTTTATTTGTTATTCATTTTTTTTCTGCGAGGTTTTTTCTAGGCTGTTTACATGTTATCGGCAAAAAAGATGAAGGCCTTAGTAAAAAAAAATATCGTTACTTTTATTTTGCGATTGACTAAATTCATGGCCTAAATATTTGAATAAACACATCAATTTGTTTCACTCATCCACTCACTTTTACTGATTAAATTTGCGCAACAAATTAAAAAAAAGTAAAGTAAATGTTGCACAATAGATCAGTACACCAAAGCTTCATGTGCAAATCTGTTTTAGAATTTCACTAACAGAAAATAAAATAAACTACGAAACGATTTTACCGCTAGGAATAGATGTGTTTCGTTTATGCATAGGACTCGTACATATTCCTTTCTTTATTATTCGCTCATTTTATAATTACCCTTTTACAAGTGTTTGTAAATGTGTACTGTTTCATCGGTTACACTCTTCTCATACATACCACTACACAACTACTAGAGAAAACATTATCCGTAACACAACAAAATAACATATTCGAGGCGAGGGAGGGTCTCATCAGAGATAATCACGCAAATTATGACATACAATTTATTAGTTTTGTCCGTAGCAAGTTTACCTTTGCATTTTAATTTTCCGAAGACTTCATATTCAAGCTAACCAAAATAAGGTAAGAACACTCTTCAGCTGATTGTCAGATATCTTGCATAAGATCAGCCATGTATAACATGCCTCCCAAACAGAATTAGATCAGTCTGCTTTCGAACGAAAATCGACAGCAGAAAGTAGCGAAACTTAAATTCTGAGCCTCGGTGTCACATAAACGCGATAGGTGTATTTATATATATATATATTTATATATCCTCAGAAAGGATTCGCTTTAAGTCGAAATCAAAACGTTGCCAGCAATTATATCTACATATTTAATACAATCGATAAACTGTCTATTACGGTGGGACAATTAAGTAGCGTTCGTCTTTTAATTTAGTGCCACTATATAATCACATGCTAATTAAAACAATCCTTAAAGTTTCTGTACGTTGAGAAATAATTAGGGGCGGACAACATTCGTGAGTGGACGAGGCTGACGCTGAGTAGCACACCCAGAAAGGCTAAGAATCTGGAAGGCTGAAAAAAGATGCTTTTCTGGTCATCTTTGGCGCTAAAATCATCATCCAGACAAAGGGGGCACATACCAATATAAGATTAGACACTTTGCGCATGCTGTTCTATATTCATTTTAATACATGCTATTATATATAGTTGCTAGTAGTATTAAGTAGACATGTTATAAAAGAAAAATATCAAGATATATAAATTGTAGGTGAACTTCAGAAGATAATTACAATCATTATATATATATATATATATATATATATATATATATATATATATATATATATATACGTTATACAATGACAGATTGAGCATTGCTGTCCTACGATCATGTTAATATCGGCCTAACATTCGTCTGAAATTAGTTTCTTCTAAATAATGTTTAAATCAAATCTACGCGAACTGTCAGGTACAGACAAGTCATAAAATCGATTAACCGTCGACTGAAGATTTCAAAATACATTTTGAGTTAGTGTTTCTTTTTATGCTTTTAATTGCAGACAATAAAAAAACTGTCTGATAATTATAAGGTGCGTTTTTTGGAATGTATTTTATCATTCATAAGCAGATTTTGATGTGAAATCAATTTTAATTTTGAAAATATTGGTGACATCTCATATAAATATATATTAGTCATGAAAAGTTCGTATTTGTCTTTTTGAAGCCGAAATTATATATCTAATTTTCATATTCAGCCGAAAGTATACTATTACTTCTTTTAATTGTACTAACCTTCAATGGTCAAAAAAAAGAGGTAGTGTAGTATTTGTTGTGTTATCATTAGATAATCACCCAAGAGTATACATACTACTTAGGGATGGGTAGTGTAGTAAATGTTTAGTCGTCACGATTCCATCCGCCGGAGCTCTAACTCCTTATGTTGGGGGAATAGGGGAGTATCTGTTCAATTATCATTGGACTATCCTGCACTCATTAAACCAACCCTTAGAGTGCTGTAGAGTACGTCAAGAAAGTAATGGTATAAATCAGTTTTTGATTAACAAACTACTCACTTACATTACGAGCAGAAATATGCGACCGGAGGAAGCATACAATTGCTAGTTGTTAGAAAAATACATTGTCTCTTTGTAAACTATACTCAATATTATTCCCTGATTACAACCTATTATCCAGGAATTTTATGCAGTTCAAATTTAAAGGTTATTGTTCTTGTTTGCAATAAATATCCTTGTTTTTATCTGTGCAATCTCTCTCCACACACACACAGATGCATATATATATATATATATATATATACATAAATATATATATATATATATATTTATATATATATATATATTACATACGTATACGTTTCATCCTTTCAAAATTGTCAAACCATGATCAACTACAGGCAGCCGACGACAACGGTGGTACACTTATTAATAAACATGCCTTAAAGCTATAATGCTGATTAGAGTGCTCAACCTGAATTTGGACCGACAAAAATATAAATATATATATATATATACATGTATATATATATATATATATCATATATACGTATATATATACATATATATATATATATATATATATCATATATACGTATATATTTATATATATATATATATATATATATATATATATATATATATATATATATTACTATATAGAGACACATTTTTAACGATTGCAGTGCCATGCTTAAACGCGTTTTTAAAGTAACAGAATTTCTTGTCTTATATTCAACATGTCATATTAGTGTAAGAAATCGACAGTAGATGCCGAAATATCACCCTTTTGCAATAAAAATTAAAAAAATACCCATACATCTAAAAGTTTACTCACACCATACTTTTAAATTGCATACAATCAAAACTGAAAGATTTAGTAAAGACAGCGATGAGTTACAGCGATTTGAAATGGATTTGTTTTGCCTATTGATTCATACAATGTATATGGGAGTGTGTGTATGTGTTTGTGTGTGGGGGTGTGTGTAAATAGTACATACGGAAAACAGATTTAAATACAGGAGAAAAACAAGAAATAAAAGGTTGAAACAATGTAATATATTACGCCACCGGTATCCTGATTAAAGAAACAACAATAAAACGCCCCATTTGTACTTATTCTATGTATATACGTACCAGTTTATGTATGCGTGCTTATTTTACATTAATACATAAATATATATATATATATATATATATATATATATATATATATATATATATATTTATATATATATATATATATATATTTGTGAAATAAGGCAGCATTCCTTCTCTTATGCGTGTTTGGTTTTACAGTAGCGCCAGCTTTTGTTTATTTACTTTGTGATTCGTTTTTTCGATTGGTCGCACGACCGATTTTGTATTGTCATCCATGTTGTATAACTCATATACTGGAAGCGTTGTGTATTGAAGTAAATAAACCTAAGGTAAATTTATTTCTGTGTAAACAGCTGTTTGCTATTTCATTAAAAAATTTACCTTAGGATGATATATAATAAATAAAATAAGTAAATCAATAAAAATAAATAAATAAATTAATAAAAAACTTAACTAGTTAAAATTTAAAACCTAAAATAGAAATACAAGAAACCACGTGTAAAATAAACTGTATTGACAAAACAAAGGAAACAGGATATAGGAAACTCCATTGTTAACAAAAATAGGAGCGTCACCAACACTGCTTTTGTTCGAGGGAAGCCCAACGATTGGCTGAGGGAACAACAAAGAATCTGATTGGTTTACTAGCAAGCCACGTATATAAAAACACCTGACAAAAATTACTCCATGCATTTAGCCTTACGATTCCCCCCGGGGATGAAACAAGAGAGCCTCTGTGTAGCTTGATTGCCATATATATTTTCATTGCTTACTATATATATATATATATATATATATATATATATATATATATATATATATATATAAAAATCTGTTTTGCGTTTGTCTTTTTTCACACATTTTGTCTATCACAGGATTCTATTCATGGGATTTTTGTGCATTTTATCCTATATATATATATATATATATATATATATATATATATATATATATATATATATATATATATATATACATATATATATATATATATATATATATATATATATATATATATGTATATATATATATATATATATATATGTATATATATATATATATATATATATATATATATGTATATATATATGTATGTATATATATATATATATATATATATATATATATATATATATATATGTGTGTGAGGGGGTATGTTTCATTGTTGATTCCATTTCGTAGTAAAAACACAATATAGTGATAATAAAATCGTAGTATTTATTTATAACATTACGAAAGTTTAAATGAACGTGGTACTTAAGGTTTTTAACTGATATGACGAATCCAGGCGAGAAAAGATGTGTTTCTTGAGTTTTACTCAAGAAAAAACTGTTATTTATTTTTCGTTAGTGACTGCTGTCCCAGCTTGAAACCTAGGATATCATGTTGATCTGAACTTCTTTAATATTATATATATATATATATATATATATATATATATATATATATATATATTCACTCCAAACAAAACACATTGCCACTGAGATGTAAGGGCTACAGTAAATTTACGGGGTAAGTTGTGCAGCAAGATGATTGTTCACCTTACATTTAAATTTCTGCAGTCGGGGTAACACGGAGCAGAGAAATAATTTCAAATAACTGCCGTTCTAGGAAATAATCTATTATCTTAGAACGCTTTCCAGTAGCTTGGTACCTCTACGTAAATGGAAAATCATGCTGCTTGACGGGTTGGCTTGCGGTATCGACGTGCAGCAAGTTTGTCGGACAGCGTTTCGTTGGCGTACTCGTCAAAGCAGCACACGGGTTGCAACATTGCGGCGATGGGACAGGGGCTAGAGCTTGGTAAATGGCGTGGGTAATATTTTGTCAGAAGTGCATTTCGGACCCTGTCTAAGACGGAGAGACAAGTAGTTGGTGCAGAAAAGCAGTTGTTTCAGCAATACTTAATGCATTAGCGAATGCAGACACTGTAGAGATATAGCATACTAGCAAGTGTGATAACTTTTTTAGCCCGGTAGATGAAGCCCCCATCCTGACTTAACAGGACCTTGCATAATGTAAGGATGAGGAGTTTCAATTTTTTGACTCTCGGGAAGGTTGATATAAGCCATAGACATTAGTTGGAAAGGTTTCGTATAATTGGTGAAAGTAACAGGACAGTGGCTGAATATAAAT
This sequence comes from Sepiola atlantica, assembly GCA_963556195.1. Taxonomy (NCBI): domain Eukaryota; kingdom Metazoa; phylum Mollusca; class Cephalopoda; order Sepiida; family Sepiolidae; genus Sepiola; species Sepiola atlantica. The sequence goes on from OY744516.1 coordinate 155,162,742, forward strand.
AAATGCAGCAATCCAATGTTTGCCTCATTCAGATACGGACTGGAGGTCATCTTCTAATGAGTCATCTATAGGCTTTTCTGTGTGTTCGTTCCACTTACCTATACGTCGAGAAAATAGCATGGTGTCACCAGCAAATATCTAAGCGTGATAATATATATATATATATATATATATATATGACATTATTTTTTAATAGTTTATATTATTATTACTAAAATACACCAGTGTTTCATGTTTATGACAATTCTCAGTGTAAGAGATGCTAATAACTGCCAGTCGAAAGAAAACGAACCAACTTTCAAAGTTGTCTTTAACTTTGCAGTCGGATATTAACCCCTAGGCCACCAGTAATTAAAAAGGGAAAGAAAGGAATATAAACTCTTTATAATGTCAACTCAAGCGAACATATACAACAATCTAAGTCATATACTGTTCAGCTGCCGAGACAGAAATATCGTTTTTTGCCTAGTGTGACTGCTTGTTTATGAAACCTCCTAGAAGCACATACTTGTTTTAAAGAGGGAGGGGTGCAACAACATTGGTTTATATTTGTTATTATTATTATTATTATTATTATTATTATTATTATTATTATTATTATTATTATTATTATTATTATTATTATTACATATATACACCAGTGTTTCATGCGTATTCAATTATGAATGTATGAGATGCTAATCACTACCGGTAGAACGATATGATCTCAGTTACAAGTCACCTTTATCTTTGCAGTCTGATATTCAGCCTCAATACCATCAGTAATTTACACGTTATTATATATATATATATATATATATATATATATATATATATATATATATATATATATATATATATATATGTGTGTGTGAGTTTATGAAGGCTTACCAAAGCATTCCTTTCAGGACACCAATGATCACCATTAAAGATATTTTTTCTTACAAATATTATTTATTCAAATTAAATGTTTTTTCCTACACGTGTTTCACTACCAAGCAGTTACTTGCTTGGCAGATCATCAGGGAAATTAAATGTCTGGAATACTGGTTTCAACTGCCGACAATACACAATGCGGCGTTGCAATAGTTGAGGTCACTTAAGAAGAGAAGAGGAAAAAAAAATAAAAATAAAAGTCAAAATTAAAAAACAAGGAAGAACAACGATAAAAAAGAAAGTCCTAGAAAAGTCTTAGAAAAGTAGCTCGTTCATTATTTCTTCCACCAAGCCAACAAGCAAATAATCGGTCCCAAATACATTAAAAAAACCCAAAAAACCGGAACAATGTGCGATAATACACTTTCACGTCGGCCGGCACAATGATGAATAAATCCCCCCCCCCTACAAAGAAACAAAAGAACTAAATCATTCAAGGTACCGCTCACAAGTTCCCATTCCAATCCAATGATAGTATGGGAATTCTAAATCCAACTTCTCACAAAGAAAAGTCAACACAAATGTTCGTCCGAGTTCAAAGAGCCTTATTTCAATGGCTGATTTCTTGCCCTTCGAAACAAACACACGACGAGTTGAATGTCAATCTCGCAGAAAAAAACCCTTACATTAAGAAAAAATCTTAATTAGTAGATAGAAACTATTTATTCAAAATACTGTTTCTAAAAATATTTATTATTAAACCTATTCTTTATAGAAATTAATTATCTAGTGTTTGGGACGTCATTTTACATTTTGGGAAAATATCCTTCATTTAATTAACTGCCGAATTATTATCGTTTTGTTGTTTAACGAAGCGAAAAAAGCCTATCCCGCAGAATTTGTTTTTAAAAGAGTATTCATATATCAAAAATAAAATGTTATTATAAAAAAGTTTTCTACAAAAATCTAGTTATTATTTTAAATCATTTAAAATATTTCCTTAACGGCTGTGTCTGTTTGCAACTCTCTGTGGAGATTATTATTCTATATTCCATAAATAAATGTTACTACGGAATATCGTTATCAGAAATCTATTTTCTATTTTGAAAAAACCTTTTTTAATGGACCGGGTTATTTTTTTTGCCAACTTTACGGGAAAGTATCACTCTAACTCGTTAAATGACAGGAGACTTTGTTATTACTAATTTAAAATCCCGTACAAAATACTTTTTATAAAAACCCAATTGTTTCTATTTTTAGAAATTAAGTCCGTGTCGGCATGCATGTTTTTTAAATTATTTTTTCCTTAATTATTTTTTCCCCATTCCTGCCACCCATTGTTTTATTTAATTTAATCTAATTAAAAACTAATTTAATTTAATTTAACCTAATTTAATTAAATAGTGATAGCATCCAGGTTGCTATTTCTTCTTTTTCACTAAAAATTACTTGAAATTCCCAATGCATTTCGTATAATATATCTATTTCTGAGAATAAATTGTGATTTATTATTTATTATTCCACTATCTTTTTATATGTAACAAAATTTCCCCCCTCTATTCTGCTGAATAAGTATTTACTATAGTTGACTATCAATTGGCCTTATTCCGATAGAATATTCCTACCTTATCACCCCCAACCTAAGTTCCGAGCCTCCGCTAATAATTGAATCAAGACATATCTTTGCATAAGTACGTGTTACTAATTCTCATTCTCCATATTATACACTAATTATTGCCCCAGATATCCTCAGGAAGGGTCCATCCTGCCTTTCTCTGCTGTAAGTTTATACTTCCCCCAATTCCCCTCCTATCCAGGTTTTAGGCTTGATAACAGGTAACACACACACACACACATATATATATATATATATATATATATATATATATATACATATATATATATATATATATATATATATATGTATATATATGTGTGTGTGTGTATATATACATATATATATATATATATTATTTACATTTTAAATCACAATTTTGAAATGAATTTTAATAATTTCTTTCTGACTTGTGGTTACTTGACGTCAGCCCATTTCTAAAACTATGTGATATTTTTTTAAGTGTGTTAATACTTTAATCTGTTCTGATTATATATATTTATATGTTATAATTTTGATCAAGAACTGCTTCATCATTAAACACTATTGAATAAATGTGACACATTTTAATATTTCACCGCAGTTATGCAGGGAGATAAATATGTACGGATTCTCTGGGCCTAATACTAAACACATGTCTTAAAATCAATAAACTGTCTCCTGAAGAGTTCAGAATCAATTCATTTATTTCCGCTTTTTATACTGTAGATAATGAAAACTGGCATACTTTTAAATTGGCTTTAGTGATTTGTCTACTATTCATGTTAAACCCCGTGATTTGTGTTAAGAACACGCACTTAAAGAAGAGATGTGCTTCCCGCAAAAGGAGGTTATGTTTACAGTCGAGTTTGTTGATTTGCCATTATGTGTATATGTTTTATACAGCATAGCGTCCACATCGTTTGAAAAAAAGTTTTTATCCTTAGTTTATATATAGGTCATGATCTGACTTAGAACTGTATTTTATTTGTGGATATCTATGTAAAATGGCAAGGTCATAGTAACGGATCAAGGGAAAAGTCGAGCTTCTGGCAGTAACTTATGTTCTGATTATTGTAGAGATTTGATACTTGCGCCATATTTCCGACAATAATGGCCAACATTAATTCGCTCATGGCCTTGAAATTAACATTGAAAATTGTCGGTAAACATCGTAATTTTTACTGAATTTTAACTTCCTATTTTTACAAATTTTATGGGGGGATCCGAGTCTTGTAAACATCAGTAACTACCGTGCAAACTTAGCGCCTGATCCGATAAATCAATTAATTGAGTTATCAACGTTTCCTTGGAAACTAAAATTAATCCCTATGAAAATATTAGGTTGTCAGACAGAGTTATTAATTATCATAGCTCTCTTATATTCTTGATATTATTGTGGAGATATTCCGTCTTTTAGTGACATAGACTATATCGCATTACTTGAACATATAACATCATATCCTCAAATAACTTAATCTGAAATATTGAGAATAATAATCATATTGTTATATTAAAACTGATGGCACTCTATTCGGGAGAAACACTTTATGATCTTTGCCCGCACATATAACTAACAATACACATAATTAACTGTCACCAGAAGACTTACAGAAATATCTCTTTAATTCATAATCATCTTATAATTTATAATATATAATGTGATCTTCTATTTCTTATGAAGTATTTATTTTTTAATCATATTCTGTTGATGATATGTCAGCCAAATAATATATGTGAATTGTACAATGTATAGGCGCGTATCCACAGCGAAATGCTTGTGTCACAATGTATTCCTTGAGATAATACAATGGATGCCCGTAAAATAAATTAAATATCGCAATTAACGGCTAAATAAAAAATATATATTTTGCTAAAATACTCCATGAAACCGATTATAAGTTACTTGAAGTTTTATAAATGCCATTTAATAAATTTCGTGTGTCTGTTGATTTTCTACAATAAAAACTGGTCCATTATAATCGCTGATTTTGAAGTAACTGTCGATTATGGAAATGCTAATAGTGACAACTTCAGTTTATTACAGATGTAAACAAATTTCTTGAAATATATTAAACCCTGATCTCAAATATTTTTATCAAATGAAATTAAAAATGATAGTTATATTGTAAAATTAATTAAACTCATACTCTATATCACATTTATTTCAATTAATATGATATTAAACCATATTCTCAAATATGTGTATCTTGAAAATTTGAGAATGATAGTCATATTGTAAGATTAATTACACTCAGAATCCATATTACAATTCTTAAAATATATTAAACAATATTCCCAAATATTGTATTCTTGGGAATTTGAGAATGATAGGCATACTGTAAGATTAATTAAACTCAGAAACTATATAGCATTTCTTGAAATATATCAAACGATATTATTAAATATTTTCATCTTCGTAATTGGACAATCATAGTCATATTGTAAGATAAATAAAACTCTTACCTAATTCGTTAATCATTTATTTATGTACTTAATTGCAAATCAATGGTTTATCGCGTCATAAACTAGATGAAATATTAAATGAAGACTGTAAAAATTAGCTTTACCTTTAAAATTGTCTATAAGTTAAGGTGTCACATTGTACGTTCAATTGAATCATATTTCTATGATATTTTAATCATATCATGTAATATCCCTTTTTTCAAATTCGAAACTATTAAAGACAAACACACACACACATTTAATGTTAAAACATTAAATGTGTGTGTATGTCTTTCTAAATCAATTCATGTTGATTGCAGTAAAATAATTCGATTACTCCTTGTTTATAACGAGAATAAATATTGCAGCCATTTATCTGTCCACTTATATTTTCAAAAAACTTTCTATGTCTCCTTACCGAACTGGCAATCATTACATTTGTCATATTTTGGTATTCTTCTTAAAGCTGATTCACAAGTACTTGAAAATAAATAGTATTGAAAAAACATCTCAAATAGTTGGTTATTTTTTGACAAAATCTGTATCACTGACCATATTCATAGATATTTCATTCAAATAACTTCTCTCCTGGGAGCGATTGCCTTTGGAATTCCATCGATCTCCCTGTTTATCCGACTGTAGCAACATGTATACATTTGAATGTAAACAAATATACTATTTCACAACCTACAACTTAGCATGTCCACTATAAATGTAACAGTAATTTATCATATTTCAGTGACAGCACGCGTTGTAAGGACCAACTGAAAGTAAACATGAAAAAAGCAAAATATACTATTTCGTACAAGTTATGATTAATTAAACGATGAAGAAAATCATATTTTAAATGCTTGTACCTAATGAAACATTGGTACGTATTGTCCTATTTTAATGCTATAAGTGTTTTCCATGTTGTGCCAGGCTTTCTTGTCAAACGTCTGAGAAAGAGTTCTCTCCTATGTAAGTGTCTGGAATGTCTTCCAAAATGCGTAATTTAGAACGATAACTTACACACTTTCTTGTGCATGCTTCAAAGCGAACAGGTTTGTCGTTAAGGTTCTCTATGAATATGTTTTTAAGATAGTGTAGCGGAGTTTGCCTCTAAATTATATCCTCTGATAGCAGTCGTATAGTCTCACAGAAATACACACTACAAAGTAAGTAAACTTTATCTATATATCGTTCACACACATATATCATTCGTAAACGGGGAACATGTGCGCTGTCTCATTGTATTCGGTAGCATGATGCATTCCCTATTTTATAATGATGTCCGTTTTTGCCTATGTATATAATATTGTGTGTAACAATACCGTTTCTTATCATCATTTATGTTTTTTCCCGCACAGATTTTATCCGTGATTAACTATTTTAGTATGCAAATCCAACAGTTTCCTCGCTATTATAAATTGCTATTTTCGTTCATACGCACGTGTGTCTTGCCCCATGTAGCACAATACGCAAAATAGCGACAACCTCTGCAGTAAATATATACCGGATATGGTCGCTAAAATTTAAAAGTTAGAACAGAACACATTTTTAGCTTTTAATTCTTAATGTTTTTCCCGAAATGTTAGTTACAATTAATTACCAATCTCCAAGCATCTTGTGTGTATGAAATGAATGTACATAGTTGTTGTATGAGATAATCTGCGTGGTGACAATAACAAAAGCAATTTTCCATTTCCAAAAATGCTGAAAGTCGTCAAGACTGTTTTCAGATTCAACCTAGTCTTCTTGCGTTTGGGGTGTTTTACTAGTAGGTTACTCTGTTGGTGTTGGTGTACTCTAGAAGCGACAGTTTTTCTCTATATGCTATCGTAAATTGCGAAGGTGTCAGTCGGAAACGAACTCTTTTGAAACAAATGAAAATACTCTCGCCGCTGGATTTAACATTTACGAAATTTTCAGATATATTGGGGAATACTAATGAATTGGCAACACTGATTATAGGTTGGTTCACACATCATTCCAGGGATATAACTAATTACATTTATTAGAAAAATATTGCCGTCCCGTTTGTTTGTATGTATATACACACATAATATTTAGGCGCCTATTTGTATTAATATACCCACATCATAAGTATTGTTCTCTTAAATGACAATTTGAAAAAAAATGTTGTTTTATTATTTGTTTTATTTTTAAAAATTGCAATCTTTATCCGAAATTGAACCATACTCCTTGGAGATATTAAATTATTTTATCGGTACAGTTTCTGTATTATTTGAAACTATCTAAAATGTTTATACCAATATTACGAGCTTCATAAATCATTTCTCTACTGAATAGTTAAAGTGTGATCAATTCTTCTTGCGACCACGGAGAAAGAAATATCATAAAATCGATTAAATGTCAACTGAAGAGTTCAAAATCAATATATTTATTTCCTCTTTTATGTTGTCTATACTAATAAAAAACTGGCATGACTTTAACTTTATTTTATTATGATTTTTTGTATTTTCTTAGCAGATGTAAATGTAAAAATCCGTGTCAGCTGTCAGCACAGCGTGTTTAAATCATAAATGCGGTGGCCTATGCTATCTCATAATTATTATTGTAGTGATATTGGGGGTTGCTTAAACGGAAAGTAAATCACATTACATGAAGATATTAAAACGTATCTATAAATAAGTTAGTATTATGAACTATTGAGTTAGATGGGCATATTAGTATATTACTATTGCTGGTACTCTGTTCGGAAAACAGTTTACGGTTGAAGAGTAATAGTCTTAAGAGAAGTTTTTCTGTAAATATTGGTAACTATATATGATAAAAAAAATAAGTGTACAGATCATACTTATTTTCTTTATGTACATCGCTCCATGGACGGCATGAATCCAGTTAATCTAAGGAGCTCAGAAAATGTTACTCTAACGTCAACGATAAGTTTTAGATTGATAGATTTCGACCCAGGAAGAGAATGTTTTTACCATTGTTCAGAACAATAGCTCATAGAATAAATAAATAAAAGACAAATAAATAAAAGACAAAATAAGAGAACAGAGAGTTACAAGGATGCCGAGACTAAACAGAATATATACTTTGTACTCCCATAAGTATAACATTTTCCTTGTCTACATTTATATTGTGATTATCCGATGATGAATGAAGGCAATACAATTTAAGCGTACTCAAAACATTGTGTTTAAAGCATATCTATACGATACACGTGTATTGTGATGCTATGCCAGCTAACCAGTATATGTGATTAAACAGTGCAATAACACTTTTCTTCAGCATTGCGTTGGTGACATATTAAATATTGCAAGTAATAATATTGACCGTTAGTGTCTTAATCTCAGTGATAGTGAATATATGCTTTGTAAATATTAAATAGTATATTTAAATACATTTGCTTTTGTCAGATTTAGAAATGTTTTTTTACCGTTCATATATAAGTAATGTAAGTGATTGAAGGCTCGCTTTCCATTGGGTACTACATGGCGGCGCCACTCATTTCCCAAGATTACCCCAGATTACCTTGAACCTCACCTCATAATACTCAGTCTAAAGTAAGTTTACAGCAGTTACGCCCTTTGGAGTATTTTGTATTATTTGACGAAGAATTCAACCCCGTTGATTTAGCGTACACTCTTATGTCACTTTTTCATATTTAATTAATGGTGTTAATTGTTCTGAATAAAGACTGAAATATGTTCACCGTGTCTTTTAAATTCCTGCATTTTATTGCGTCAAAACAATATGTTAAAACATATTGTTTTGACGCAATAAAATGCACATTTACATTAAATTCAGTTAGAATTCTGTAATTTTAGTTTCTATAAAATATATTTACTTTAGGTTAGAAAAAGAAAGTGAGATACGGGATAGCTATAATACACCTATAATGTATATTTTGATTTAGATTAAATAAATTGAACTAATAAGGATTGAATTCACATAGAGATTATGTAGGGAAGAATAACGAAATGTGTTGATGTAAGATATTTACAATTGATCGTTCATCTATAGAACAAAATAATAATAAAAATAATAATGAAAATAATAATAAAAAATAGGACAATATCGTTGAAAAGGCAGAAATATATAAACGCCATATAATGAACAAAACTTGCTGGTGTACGATTAAGCAAAGTCTTCCGATTCAACAAGCTAATTGTCCTAGAAAACTTACCGCTCCGGGAATCTGTTGATTCAAAATAGAAGTGAAAAGAATCAGATTGACAAAATATGAAAGTAAATGTATTGATGAGAAAAGTACAAGAAATAAAATATAATTAATTATTTTATTAAATATCCTAGTAAAAGCTTCCCTAATTAGTGAAATATAGTTTATTTAATTAAAATCTTATATTAATGAAGGTATATTTACATAATACAAGTTTAGTATATATTTCAGTATGTAAATATTAATCTACGATTATATATATATATATATATATATATATATATATATATATATATATATAGAGAGAGAGAGAGAGAGAGAGAGAGAGAAAGAGAGATAGAGAGATAAATGTCTATATTCAGTTAAATCCATGTTACAAAATAGATTTATTATGTTTTTATACACTACTTATGTATATGCGATATCACTCGCAAAGTTAACTATAATTTCCATATTGGTTTTGAAAACAGATATTTCATTAATTAACCATTATTTGTTATTCTTTTCTAATTCAATGATTGTTTTGATGTAAATATAACAAATTATTATATTTCAAAATATTGTTTATTCTCTGGACAAATTTTTTGCATTTGTGTTCAAAGTTTCCTTAATTTGAAGAGACCTACTTAATTTTCAACAAGTTGCGCTTGAATGAATCAATTTGCATTTTCGTTTGCAATTTAGAAAATTAAAAGGCAAATGGACTTCTTACACTTTTATCTTATATACGGTCACATTAAACAAGATGAATAGATTTGCATCAAAATAAATAAATGTTAATGTTTATTAATCAATTAATATTAATGAGTAGGATGGTGTGTCATGTTTACAACAACGTTTTAAATGCAATGTTTATGTTTTAAATTAATGTTTCAAGTATTTCAAGTAGCGAAATTTGAGAAAATGAGCCGGCAACACCAGCTCGTATATTATATATATGTATATATATATACATATATATATATATATATATATATATATATGCATATATATATATATATATATATATATATATATATATATATATATATATATATATATATATATATATATATATGATGGACTCTCCCGTCGATTTCGACATATTAGTGCCCCGCGCGTGAATTCGTAATTGCGCAATCTCTAACAACCGCACTCCTGAGTCGGCATTGCTTGATTCCAATGGCAAGTAGTAGTACCAGACGACTGGAAACAATGCCGATATAAGCAGAGAGCACATACAGCACCTGGTATTCCTAAATGGTCACCCATTTAGTACAAGCCAGGCTCGACACCGCTTAACTTCGGTAATCTAACGGGACCCGGTGTTTCAACGTGATTGTGCAGTGTATATATATATACATATATATATATATATATATATATATATATAAATATATATATATATATATATATATATATAAATATATATATATATATATATATATATATAAATATATATATATATATATATATATATATATGCATATATATATATGTATATATATATACATATATATATATATATATATATATATAAATATATATATATATATATATGCAAACATGTGCCCTATTATTATGTGAAATAAAATATTGTTTATAGATTTTCAGTATTTACATCAGCAGTGGTTAATACGTAAGTAACGCTAAGTTAAGAGCACACATTTTTTGGTTCTTTCGTGTTTATATATCCACGGTGTGTTTGGTCTAGCTAACTAACCAATCAGATCCGTCGTTATTTCTCACCTGCTAATGCCTGACATTCACCCAAACAAAGGCCCGGCTGATCTTTACTTTAAATCTTTTGCTCTTCTTTTGTTTGGGTTTGGCGCGTTATTTTTATAAATGGTCCAGTGAAAAATAAAAATGACACTAAGAAGAGCAATAATATAACCAGGAATAGTAATAACGTACACTCCAATAGAACGAACCCAAATAGAAATAAAAAAAGTCAATAATAGAAAAGAAAAACGAAGTAATTTTTTATCAAGCCACAATATTTGCAATAGAAAACCCGAATAACACAAAAGACTTCGTAGATATGATCTCCCTAGCCTTTAAAACCAATCAAGAACACACATGAAAGAACATTCAAGAAAAAAAACAGTTCTGATTTAAAATTCGAGTTATTCACTCACTCATTCATTTCGTACGAATCAGATAATTCTATTGTTGCATTGCCTTCTCGGCTATCTTTTTCGTTTGAATTTTTAATAGAAATATAGTGGATACCTACGGTAATGACAACGTAAACGTAGCAAACGTCCTAAGTTAAAATGTTTCTGTGACAGGAACTGGATTCGGACAGTACGCACCTATGTTGTCAATCCATGGCATAAACAATTGAGCCACCGTCACCTCCCCAAAAGTCACTAGAGAACCATTACAAACGCTCGCGAATAAGGGATAGAGGAATTGTACGATTGTAAAGTACACGTATATACGTAGACGACCTGTGTAGATTTTCTCTGAACAATAAGCTTGAAATTTTTTATTTTTAAGATCAAAACACATTAAAGAACTGTAGAAGCAAAATAGCAATCAACTGTAGACATAGAATACATTTTATTTTAGCATAACGACAAAGTAACAAATGATGAAATTAAATTAAATCAATATTTGTTTTAACTAAATATATATATATGAAGTAGCAAGGAATAACAAAATAAAAATAAAATTATCCAAATCATGCATGTGCGAAGAAAAGTTCAACTGTTAACTCGACACATTTATAAAATGGATTCGCTACATCCAAACAACACAAAATAAATAGATTTCAATTAAAAGTCAGCTGGACTATTGGTTGATATAAACTAACCTAGTTGCTAATGAAACCATTTATCCGTGGGGAAGGAATAACAACGAATAGTTATCTGGATGAAACCAAACTTTATCAATAAGTCTGTGCACTTAGCCTGACAATTCCTTGCGGGGATACCACACACACTATTCTGTGTAGCTTAATTGCAAGATATATGTTTTCCTACTGTACTTTACAGTATATATATAGTCATCCACATACAGCATGTTTCGCTGTTTAACAGCTCATCAGTGCGGCTAGACCAGTTAGTGTCTAAAGCCGGGATCGAAACGCAACCGTCGAGCTGACAGTCGGCGATGCTAACCCCTACGCCATCATGCGACACTGAATGTAAGTGATATCTCAATGTAACGAAATGTAAACATTGCAAATGCCTGAGCTCGAAATCAGTTTTACCTAATTAGCATTGCCTTAAAGCTAATGGCCGTTGACGATACCCTTACACAAATAAGCTCTACCCGGAGGGAGCTTTTTATAATCATCCACATACAGCCTGTTTCGCTGTTTAACAGCTCATCAATTAGTGTCTCAAGCCGGGATCGAAACGCAACCGTCGAGCTGACAGTCGGCGATGCAAACCCCTACGCCATCATGCGATAAGATATATAAGAAAAGGTGTACATAAAGAACTACACACTTACTATATCTCTATTCTCGTTTTATTTAAAACAGATCCACTCAAACATTGTTTGAAGCTATTCAGAGAGCCTTAAAATGTGCCCCATCCTATAATGTATTTTTGATTTTTTTTATCTCACCGATTCTGCCTGTTATTATGGAAAATTGTAGCTATTTCCATCCTTGTGGACTTTGTGTTGTTTCTATTTTTTAAATTGTTTTAGATATTTTCATTAAATGTTGCTCGAGTTGGAACTGATAATGTGCTGACTATGAAAGCCAGTAAATTGCCATGGTTTTACCCTGGTGTATAATTTATAACAACATTGACCCATTTTCTAAAACGCCTGTATACATTGAAAATATTGTTAAGTGTTGAAATTCTTGAAACATGGTTATACAGTAGTAATGATATACATTTTTGATTCTACTGAATTATATATATATATATATATATATATATATATATATATATATATATATATATATATATATATATATATATATATATAAAAGGGAAATAACTGCCACATCGCCGTCGGTGCCAATTTTTTTTTGACGAAATGGTCATGTTATATCCACTCATACAGGTTGTATACTCACGTAGAGTTTTTACATACAAAAGTGATAATAAAAGCAATATATATGTAATGTGAGGAAGGTTACGAGGATACATTTCATATTACGAAGTTTAAACAACGGTACAATTAGTAATATGAAATGCGTTAAACGAAGAGAAGTAAACTCATTATAAATTCTGACATTCTGAGAACTCTCTTGTTTAAATACTCATAGCTTAATATGTGGACGTTTGTATGAGTCTCTATTGGAAGGCAGGAGTTACTGGATGTTGAAAGAGTATGAAATTGTGGTCAGCAAAGAAGTCGACTCTTGAAAGAAATCTGCGAACTAAATCTTTAAAAAATACGATGAACATGTGTATCGCTATTTTTCTAAGCCATTGATTTTCGCTTCAATGTAGAGGGTCGAAAAAAATTGTTGAACAATGAGATTTATTGTAGATATTTCAGTAAAGTATACTCTATTTTGTATAGATTTTTCTAAAATCAGGCTTATCGATGAATAAAAGGACACCTTAATGTCAGTACAATGTGTATCGTCTCTCCTTGTTTTGTTGAATAACGGGGACTGGATAGATTAGAAAGTGCAACCATTATTAAAAACCGACACGTGCATTAAAGGATAAATAACATCCTCCAATCATAAAAACAAATGACGGTAAAAAGAACCCATGAAGTAAGTACTTCTGCGCGATGAGGATGTGTATTGAATGCTCAGTGAATAATTAAGACTAATACAAATGATCGCAGAACGGACTAGAGCCCGATTGGGAGGGGCAGTGGCAGTCTGCGTGCAGATCATATAGAACATGATATGGTATATATGGTAGTGCAGTAAATTTGCTGGCTCTATAAATAAAATAAATATACTTTCATCACGTGTTTTAATAATATTTTAATTATGCGGGCTATTTGTTACAAGGAACGAGTACTTTCGATTGATGTGAATATGTGTATATCCATGCTTGTAAAGAGAGCGGTTTTCTCTTATTTAGCCTCACATGATTTACATTCCTATCACATGATGCCGTCATTTGAAAAGTAGATTCGTTCATCTTAATTTACTTGATTGCAAAATATTTCCGACCGATATGTACGCTTTAACTCTTATCGTTTGAAAAAAAAAGGTCGTAGATTTTAATTTAATCCATCACCTAGCCCGTCTCCAGGGTAAATGAATGTTTTAAAGGTCACTGGCTTCTCATTATACCACATTGGAAATCAATTAATGTCTTTTTTATCCAACACATTTATTTCATCTGGAACATTCACACTAAGGCATTTGTAAGCTTTACAATAATTTCCCAATTTTTTCGTTACTTCTGTCAAACGATCAACTAGCTTGTTCATGCCTTCTTCAAATAAATTCTATGTTTTTTTAGAGAAAAACAAATTTAGGTTATTTTTGAGTTGGTCGTCATATTCATACATTTTATTGTTTAAGTGATGCTGCAACGACGGAAAAAGATGCTAGTCGGATGGAGCAATACCAGGTGAATAAGGTGGATGAGGCAAAACTTCCAAATTGAATCTTATGACCTTTTCCTGAGTGAGCTTTGCTGTGTGAGTTTCGGCGCTATCATGCTAAAGACCTACACCCTTCCTATTTAGTAATGATGGTCGTTGTTTTGATAGAGCAATTCTTAAATCATCCATCTGCGAACAATATTTTACTGCTGTGATTTTTAATTAGGCTCTAGTAACTCATGATGAAACAGTACTCTCATGCCCCACCATGAATAGAACATAACCTTCTTTTAGTGTAGTCCTTGTTTTGGAACAGGCTTTGGACTTTGGTTTCAGTCTAACCATTGTCTTTTGCGTTGGGTATTCTTGTAAATATACCCATTTTTTTAATCTCTAGCCGCAATTTTTTGCAAAAATGGTTCTCGATGATTCCTGGAAAGCAAAGATGTGCAAACACTCAATCTTTGATTTCGTTGAGCGTCGGGCAAATCATGAAGAACGCAGAGTTCAAGTTTTAAAACATTTCTTAACTCGTAAAGGCATGAAATAATTGTGGTATGGGTTGTATTGAATTGCTTGTTAACTTTGGATTGCCCTCAACAGCGTCTTTAATGGCGTCTTGATGAATAATTTTGACTTTCCCGAACGTCGCCGATCAACAAGGTTGAAGTCTTCTGACGCAAATTTTGCAAACCATCGTTGACATTTTCGATCATTCAGAACATTTATCCCATAGACAGTTATAATATTCCTTGTAGCTTCTGCAGCTGAGTTTCTTTTTTTTAATTCATAGAGCATGAAATGTCACATGCTCTTCACTAATATCTATTTTTTGACAGCTGAGACCGTTAAACCTTATATTTTCCAACTAATTACTATATCTGAAATCTAAAGCAAGATATTAAGACACCAATTCGCCAAGAAATCTAGAACTGTGTACAATTTAAGAGGCTGCAAGTGGTTAATTAAAAAATTCGACATTATTTTCTTGCCAACCTGATATAACATTACGCGAACGTGCATCTCCCAGCTGCCATAACGGCATTGTTATACATATATATATATATATATATATATATATATATATATATATATTCAAAACCAAGTGAGTTTTCTGAAATTTTCATATGATTTGTCTTCTCTATCGTGTTTTATCGTGTTATTAATTTGCATACACCTTAACTACAATGTTCACTGTTGTTATCTACTGTATCGATAGCAAACGAACTTCCTGCCTGGATAACGTTTTTCCCTTTTCGACCACAATTCACCACTTGGATTATTCTTTAATCAACATCTTGGATGTCTTGTCTCGAGCTATTTTAGACTTGTTGACTGGGATGAATTGTATAGTTTTACTAAATAGTATGTTTTGGGCCGATATATTTGATGCTTTATATACCTTTCTGTATTTTTCTATCTATACATTTTTTTATACATTTTAGTTTCATTTTAATTACCTGCTGTTATGCCATTGAGGTAATAGTCCTCTTAGGAGAATATTTTCTTTGAAAACTCATGAGTTAAGGACTTTAAAGTACTTTGCCTGAACACTGAATTGTAATAAAATTTGATTCGTACCTCATTTAGTTCTTTCACTTCATCTATTGCTATTAGTGCTATATCCAGTATATTGAGCTTTATTTTTATCCGGATGTTCATTAATAAAAGAGGTTAGTTGCCTCTTATATCTTTTGTTGTATTAACGTTATATATATATATATATATATATATATATATATATATATATATATATATATATATATATATATATATATATGCTACACATTATTTCAAACGTATCTTGATAGAGACTAAGACACTTAATCGAACATATTACACCATATCTCGACAGAACCACTGAAAAAGATTGTCTGTTCGGCTTTAAAAAATAATACTAATGTAAGTTTTTATTCTCATATTTTTTCTATATTTTTTACTGATTAATAAAATTCAAGTCAACATTAGATCGCTCTTAAAGCAAAGAACAGTTGATAAAATCGATCGACTTTCGACTGAATGCTTAAAAATCAGTTTCTTTACTTTTTTACGTTGGCCATAATATAAATATAAAAATAATTCGATAATGTGTTTTTATAGTATTTTTAGTTGGCTTATTGTAAGTAGATGCAGAGGTTAGAGCACTTGAATCTTGATGAGCTGTCAACACGAACAATATCTGTGATATTTTTAGAATGTGAAAAACAAATAAATTACGTGCTGAAGCTAAACAAATTCTAAAAAAATATATTAAATTTCAATCAATTTCTCATCCCGAAAAAATAACATATTTTCAAAGCCGAAAATGCAGTCCCAAAATTTCTATTTCCCTTCAATTTTCACCATAAGGTTTTGCTTGCTTTGGATTTATGTAGTCCAAAGGTGTTCTAATCAGCAATCAATATTACAGATTTAAACTGTTTTGTTTAACGTATCACAAGAGATTTACAAGGGGTAACATTTAAGTTGTAGTTATTATCTATTCGATAATCTTGAATTAGTATAAGTGTTATCTTAAAATTTAAACGATTTTTAACATTAGATATTACTAATATAAATGTGTGTGTACGTCTGTGTGAATCTGAAACAATAATATTACTATCTTTCAATGCTCAATCATGGGAGTAGTGTAGTATATGTTCTTTTATAATGATACCATCATATTAGTAATTAGTTTTTCGTTATTTCGAGGTAAAAACAAGTTAAGTATTTGTGCGTTCGCCATGATACTATTCTCCCAGGTGTTGAATTGTTTTGTTTCGTTGGAGGTATTGCATGATGTGTTCTATTGTGATACCATCTTTCTAGGTATTATCTCATTGATTTGGGGCAGGGGGTAGTTCTTTGGTCATGAGACCGTCTTCTGATGTATAATCTCATTATTTGTTTACTACGGCAGTGTTTGCGTTAATTCGTCATATATACTAGCATATATATGTGATCTAAAGAGGTCTAATATATAAAACGAGTATAGCTGCGGGATCTTAGTGTAGATATCTATTCTTAAAGATTTTACGTAGATTACTTTCACTTATTTTATTTTGAGAACGTATGCGTCGAGAACACTTCTCCTAGATATGAAGAAATTATAAAGTAGACTGAACCCTGATTATTAAGTTTAGCAACACGTCTAGGAAAAATACCTAAATAACTGTGTGTGTGTAGTAGACAATGAACTGGTTAACTACGAAAAAGTAAAACAAATCACGAAGGGACACTCGAAATAAACTACTAGTAATAGATAAACACATATACATTAGAGTAACACATATTAGAATAATATATATATATATATATATATATATATATATATATACATATATATATATATATATATATATATATATATATATATTACCCGAAGTAACAGCACTTAGATGGATACTCAACCAGACTAGATACCTTCTTTTCCTGGAATCTGGTAGGACCAGGAGAGCACAATAAAGGTATACTATAACATAGTTAGCTGTTCTATTGAGGAGAGCAAAATTAATGTTCTTGATGCTGTTATTAACTCTACGTCTTACTAGTTACGAAATATTTAGTGAGATATTCGAATATCAATGCATCTCATAAACAGATGAAGTGGTAGCCCCTCGAAGTACAATGAAACAAAAAAGAGTATATATATATATATATATATATTTATATATATATATATATATATATATATATGTATATATATTTATATATATATATGTATATATATATATATATATATGTATATATATATGTATATGTATATATATATATATATATATATAATTACTATTTCATGTATGTTTTCTAAGGAGATATAATTTATTATGTATTTTCAATATTTACTTCAACAGTGCTCGATACGTAAGTAGAGCTAGGTAGTTTCATCAGCGGAACCAATCCCCTGCATAAGATATTCAAGAAGATTGCCTAACAGTGTACTACAGCTGCTGCGAAAACAGACCACTAATAGTAACCACCTGAATAGAAGTGAAAAAGTTAGCAATGAAGAAAAAAGATGTAACTGCATAAATCGTACACTGTGTCCACTATAAAATAAATACCTAACCAAAAGGATTGTATACCCGACCACAATATTTGCCTAGGAAAGAGCGAATAGCAAAAAGTAATGCGTGGGTATGCGTGGGTATGACCTCACTAGGTTTTAAAACAAGATATAATGACCACAAAAGCACATTTAAAATCAGAGAACGTCGAATAAAAGCAGCACTACAAACCACCATTGGGAGCTCAAAGAAAATCGATGCTCATCAATAATTGAATGGAAAATAATTTGGCAGGCCAGTACATGTAGAAATGTAGACGATCACTTTGAAATCTAAAATTTAAATACCCCCGACATCCATTACACTGGTGAAGTGAGATAGTAAACAGCTGCATACACAGGAAAAAATTTACCTTAGACTTTAAATACATAAATAGATAAATAAATAAATAAATACATAAATAAGTAATAAAACTAAACGAAACGCGAACCTTACAATTTAAAAATTAAAACCTAAAATAGAAATACAAGGACCACGTGTTAAAATAAATTCACCCATTATATTGACACAACAATGAAACAGGATACAGACCAATCTATAGAAAACAGATCAATAGCACAGGATATAAGAAGTAACACTAACCGGACAGTTGTTCGTAGAAAGCCCAACGATTGGCTAAGAGAACAACAAAGAATCTGATTGTTTAACTAGCTAGAAGTGTATATAAACACACCCGGCAAAAATAAATCCATGTATTTTAGCCCGAAGATTCCCCCGGTGATATAACAAGGGAGACTGTGTGTAGCTAAATTGCCACACACATATTTTCATAGCTTACTATATATATATATATATATATATATATATATATATATATATATATATATATATATATATATATACGTTTAACCGCAAAATTGGAAATTGCCAACCTTTATCTACAATATAAAGGCACATTTATAAAAACGTATGAAGAGAGGGTTTTAACTGACGTGTTTCTTCGGCCGTTGTGTGTGTCTTATCTATAAGTGAAAACATGATGTAGTTTCTGACAGAACTTTAATTTGGTCTATACATGTAAATAAAGAACTACTGTCACTCGATTATCATCATGCAATTAGAAATGTAAGTCGAATGTTAATATATATATTTTATATATATATATATATATATATATATATATATGTATATATATATATATATATGTGTGTGTGTGTGTGTATATATGTATTGTTATGTATGCCCCAAAGTGACAACACAAGGTGGCATTTAGCCAGCGACCCGTTCCTCCTTCAAGGGTAATCAAAACCCGATGATGATGTTGATGATCATGATTATTATGGTGATAATGATGATGATGATGGTGATGGTGATGATGATGATGATGATGATGATGATGATGATGATGATGATGATGATGATGATGATGATGATGATGTTTTTATGGATGTCTCAAAGAAATAGAAAAAAAAGCACGATGATTAGGATTACGAATTCTTTAAAAAAGAATATGTAAGATTCGTCTAAAGACAATTCCACTTTTTCTTTTTCCTCTTAGAAAGAGAAGAATTTACATTTATTTGATATTTCTAATGTTTGCTATGAGTCGGTGTTCTTTTTCTCGTTAAATATTTCAGTTTTTACTAATTATTGAGTTTTTAGCATTTTTTTTGGCTATACGCAACAGACGTATTTTTAATAACCACGTACTTTGATATGAACGGAAGTACAACTTCAAGCTATTTTATCAATGGCTATACGTCTCCTGTAGAATCCGAGAAAAATCGCACAGTAATAATTCTGGATACAAATTTACGTATAATATAAATACGGTATGAGTCAATATTAATCCTTGTCTAACCACTAAGCACCTAGTGTGGGATTTAAATTCGAGTGTTAAACAATGTTTAAACTCAGTGATTTGGAAGCGTCTGAAATTCATAATATTATCAGTAAATACACCCGACACATATCTATAATAAACTAATAGTTTGTATTCCATAACATTAAACCGTGGGTGTTATCACCTGATACATTTATAATGCAGGTTAGAATTAGATAGTATTTTAGAACTCTCATTAGTCTGAGCCAAATGGTTTAATATAACGCGTGCTGCTCTAATGTGGTACATGCACATCACTTTCTCTCGATCATATAGATTATTTTTATGCTGAAGTTTCATAACTGCCTATTTTAACGTTTCTATTTTTATTACGTTTCTTATAATACTATAGACATGGCAGAGCTGATCCGTTGATTATACCTGCTACATGAACGGGAACCAAACCCATGCTTAGATCATGAACCGTTTCCTGAATCACTTAAATCCCTGTACTTGGATCGATTGTGTTGGTTCGGTAAATCGTAATACTTAGCTGAGACGGCCATTCCTTGTGTAAGGTCTACTCGTTTCTAATACTTAAATGTTAAATACAGCTAGAAACACATTCTTAAAATTATTCGATTAAAATAATGGTTTTGGGATGTGATATCTGACTTCTGTAGACAAATGCCATCTATAAAAAATGAGTATGCTTTTCGAGGTGGATATTGTAATGCTATTTGTTAATATGTACCACGTCACCGATGTTCATACCATTTCAAAGTTTAACATATATTTGTCATCCTTATTTTCCTTAAATTTCATTCCAATTTTCTGGAGAAGTGTATCGTTTACTTGAGTTTTATCTGGGAAAATTCATTAGTCACCGACTAAAACGACAACGCTTATCTACTTCAATTAATATAATTATTTGTATTTATCTGTATGTTGTATATTAATGTATTTCTATTAGATTATTTATTTATTTTTTATAAAGGTATATATATATATATATATATATATATATATATATATATATATATATATATATATATATATATATATAAAGAGAGAGAGAGAGATTTTTCACTTATAAAATAGATCATTCAGTGAAGACCGGGGTTGTTCCAATAAAAACAAGCTCGATGATACTCGATTACAAAGTACAGAGCATTTATATGCGAGTTTTTGGTAACAAAGCATTCCTTTCAGGACACCAATGATCACCATTAAAGATTTTTCTTACAAATATTATTTATTCAAATTAAATGCTCAAATTAAATGTTAAATGTTTAACATTTAATTTGAATAAATAATATATGTAAGAAAAAATATTTAATGGTGATCATTGGTGTCCTGAAAGGAATGCTTTGGTAAGCCTTCATAAAATCGCATATGTATATAGATATATGTATATATAATTTTACTCAAATTTATTTTTTTATATACGAATATATTTTGCTACAAAAATTAAGTAATATTTAGCTATCATAGGTTCGGTGTAAGTAAATGAAGCAGCAATAGAAATATCTGTTAGAATTAACATAACTAAATATGTAACACGTTATCTTATGCTGTTTATTATTCAAACTATATCTTTATACTGTCACGTGTATCCCCAAATGAAACTTTACAAAAGAAGCATAGTGTATTAGTTTGAAACGTATAATTTATATACATTTGAGTCAGCGTATTGTGAAGCAGAAATTGATTTGCTAAGTTTGTATATTGAGTTCGCATTATAACTATTATTATTATTCTTTAATGATATGAGCTAAGTGATATTTAGGGGATTAGGTGCGAGCTATGTAAAAAATATTTGTTTACTATTTAAACTGTGTCTAATTGCGCTCCTTGATGATCAAGCATACGCGAATCTCTTAATAATATCTTATAAGTCTAATCTTAAGGATTTCAACGATGCTGAACTGTCGAAACGGCGGTTGCTTGTAGATAATCTGATATCTTTGCTATTCTGCAAGCTGTTGATTTAATCCGTCAATTTCCAAAACATATTGACCCAATCCGATCAGCTCAAGGCAGCCATCTCCGACGTTTGATCAGCCATCAAAAGCAAATCGATTCTTATCGATACCCAGGATTTCTAGGTGATACGAAGGTACCCACTCTACGCTTCTTCCCCCCTCCTGTCTCTTCACGTTACTCATCCGTTCGCACGGGGTTTCTTTTCTTTTCTATTACCTTGTTCATACTCTCAATCTAAAGCAACTTCCGCCATGGGACGTGATCTGCAAGACGACGATGTCATCAAGAACCGAATATAATCTATTCGTTTTGTTTGCACAATTTGATGGTTTGGCGGAGGGGGGTTGG
This sequence comes from Sepiola atlantica, assembly GCA_963556195.1. Classification (NCBI taxonomy): domain Eukaryota; kingdom Metazoa; phylum Mollusca; class Cephalopoda; order Sepiida; family Sepiolidae; genus Sepiola; species Sepiola atlantica. The sequence goes on from OY744516.1 coordinate 155,185,379, forward strand.
ACCGAGCTCACAGTCAACTAGCAGGTTTACCTTGCGCTTGCTGGGGCCGGCGATACTTAAATACAACAGATAACTAGTGCATGTAACGTTTCTTTTAAAACCTCTCTGTGTATGCCTAGGTGCGACTTCCGCCATCTCTCCCATTCACTGTTCCTTTACCTTTCCTACAAAATCCCCCACCTCTCTCTACCGCCTCGCCCTTTGACACCTGGTTTAGTATAAGAGAAAGAAAGAAAAAGAAAACAAAAATGTAAGAAGAATTAACAAAGAAAGACAAGATTGCCTAATTGTGTGCCCTAATTTCAAGGTTGTTTTTAAATCAACTACACATAAAATAACATTGTATATTTTTTCTGACACGACATGCCAAAATTTGGTTCAGTTCCCTCAAACCTCAATCAATTCGCTGAAATTTATTATTTTTTAAAGAAAAACATATTTTTTTGAGAGTTTATTCTTATTATATTAAAAAGTAATAATTTGTTACTATATGTATGAAACAAGGTTTTAATTAAATATATTAACTTTGAAATGTATTAAAGGCATTGTTATCAAATGAAATATCATGTTAATAAACGAAAGATTTATAGACAAAATATTTACATCCGTGGATACCTTTAAAAATCGAATTTAGTATTTACCGAATATCTAACGTGCACACAATTTTCAAATTCTCCCCTTTCAATTAAGCCAGAACCTTTTCGATCTTTTTCTATACCTAGCACATCTTGCATAGTTGCTGTTCTGATCAGTCGAGTATACGTCCTCAACAATCAGCCGGTAGTTGCTTTGTTACAGTTAGGCTGAGGTATAGTACTGTTCATTCTTAGGAAACCCACACGCATACGCTTTTCCTCCTCTTTTAGAAGGGGTTTGTTTATTTATAATAGGTGCTCATACCAAAATATAGCTATGGGGCTTTTTTTGTAGGCCAGATTTCACTTCATCGATTAAGTTGGCTATTCAAAACTTTACCTGACCTTGTGTCTAACCTCTTGAAGAGTGGGAAGTGAATATGAGAGGCGATACTCTCTTTTATGGGTATCATTTCACTATTGTTTACCATGTTTTGCATTTATTACGCAACAAAGGTAAATGTTTTTTTAATAAATTTCATCTTTTTTTCAATGAAACTACTTTGACATTTATTTTAATTGTTTCGCGAAATAGAATGAGAGAGTAAGAGAGAGAGATAGAGAGAGAGAGAGAAAGAGAGAGAGAGCACGCGAGCGCGCGCGAGAGAGAGAGACAGAAGTAAAAAGGAAACAATGACCGGCATACAATTAGACCATACTAAACATAGTGGCGAGCATATTTTGTACCTGTTTTTCCAGAGTAACTAATGTTGCTAATGAACATTATCACTCCATCTGATCCCCGTTTGCTCAGTACTTTTAAATATTTGCGATGTGTTGGTGTTAACTGAGTTATTTACACATATATTACGAGTTACTAAACGCACTTGAAAACAACTGCATTATCCATCTGCTTTACGTATCATGTGAATGAACCTGTATAATCGCAATTTGAAGTCGATTCGGTTCATTTTTCGTTCACTTTCTAATAGAGATCATGCCTGACATAATATAATGCCATACTGTAACACCTATACACCCTCATTTGAATGTCTTACTCACTACGATGTATCACATGAGTCACTGCGAGTAATCGTTCACTGGCAAAAACAGATAGTGTTCCCTGAGGTTCGGCTGACAACAAACTTATGTTGTCGATCAACATGGAAACTCATGTTTTGCACTTGAGCATATCTGTTTATTCTTGAATTCTCGCTGATAACAGAATATATGACTTGACTTGAGGTATTTTCATATTGCAGGGGGCAGCGGGCTTCTCCACATGCTTGAAAACAAAATGCCGCTACTTATCATGGTCAATTGCATATGAGCACACTGGAACTTTATTTGCAATAGCCATTCTCATGATTCTAGTACTCTTTGATCCTTTTTACTCACAGTCTGAATGGTGTTTTCACTCCTCGATCTTTCTATTCTATCAAACTATTACGACCATTTCCTGCTTTACCAATGGATATAATTGAAACCGCGGTTTTGGCAGTGATAAGTTGTCACATTATAGGAGTATTATTATTTACTTATTAAAGGTTTTCCACGGATTATTATCTGTGATGGCTTAGTAGGAATAACTAGTTGTTTTTCAGTCTCCACAGTTGTCCACAACTCAATAGTATTTACGATATTCATTGAAAATCATTTTGAATTATCGTAACAGCTGTTTACAACTGATTCGCTGCTGATAGTGAGTTTGTTTACTCTGGGATGTGAGTGGAAATAAGGCCCCGTCCCATTAAAAAAAAAATTGCGAGTACTCTCTGCACCTCGATAAAAAGGTATGGATGGTGCATTTATTTCGAGGGATGTTTCCCATTATTATTATTATAATTATTATAATACTTATTATTATTATTATTATTATTATTATTATTATTATTATTATTATTATTATTATTATTATTATTTATTCACTAGGAGTTATCACACTGGTCATCGTCAGTGGTCACCCACTGCCGACAACCTGTGGTATTCGCTGGAGTCTGAGTGACAACAAGTCTCCTCAGGCCTCCAGTATGCTCCACCTCTTTTCGTTCATCATCGCTGATGACCTTGCGGCAATCGCAACAGCCACCTACCAACGATTTCCCGCTGATAAGGGCCATTGGTCCCCTCTGGGGCCCGAGTGGCAACAAGCCTTCCCAAGGTCACAGAGCTGTCCGCGCTCTTCCAGTGGAGGTCTGGTTTTGCGCTTTCCCTCCTCGACCCTCTGTCCATAATTTTCGTGGCGTCAGCCTATGCTTGCGCCTCTCTCGTGCGGTTGTATTTTCCCCGGTTCTGTTGTTTTGTGCTTCCATGTGTTTGTTCTCCATTCGTTGCTTATGTGGGTTGGTTTCCGCATTCGAGGACATTTCTCAGGATTGTAGCTGTTTTGATCATTACTGTCCTTTGTATGGTCTCAGTTATCCCTTTGATTCCTATTTCTCCTAGTCTTTTCTCCATGTTTTTGGGGACTGTTCCTAGTGCTCCTATGATTATTGGTGTTATACTGACTTTCTTCATGTTCCATATTCCTTTCAATTCTCTGGCAAGTTCAGTATATTTGCTTCTCTTTTCCGTCTCTTTGATCTTCACTCTGTGGTCTGGTGGAACGGCAAAGTCCACGATTTTGCAGGATTTTTCTTTCTTGTTGATTATTATCATATCCGGTCTCCTTGCTGTTATGGGTTTGTCTGTTTGTACATTCATATCCCATATGATTTTGTGTTTTTCGTTTTCTAGTACAGTTTCTGGTTTGTGTTTGTACCGTTTTCTTGCATATTCGAAATTCAGTTGTTTGCACATTTCCCGGTGTACTTCTTTCCCCATGCTGTCATGTCTGTTCTTGTATTCCCTTTGTGCTAGCTTGCTGCATTCACTTATTATATGATTTATCGTTTCGTCTCTTTGTCCACACAATCTGCATTGGCTGTTTTCCTGGGTTTTATCTATCTTTGCTTTAATAAAGTTTGTCCTAATCGCATTGTTCTGTGCGGCCGTCAGCAGAGATTCCGTTTCTCTGTTCAGGTTTCCTTTTCTTAGCCATGCCCAGCTGTTTTCATTGGCTTCATCGCTTGTGAGTCTTATAAAGCGTCCATGTAGTTGTTTTTCTTCCCACTTTTCCTTTCTTGTCTTTTTGTTTCTGGGTTCAGTGCTTCCGGGGTTGTTTGTTGGGCTGGTGTCTCTTGCTGTGGCGATATTATTATTATTATTATTATTATTATTATTATTATTATTATTATTATTATTATTATTATTATTAGCAGCAGCAACAGTATCGTCATCACCATATTAATGTGTATTATTATTATTAATGTTATCATAATCACTATCAACACAATCATGACCATCATTATCATCATCATCTCTACTCACCACTAGTTCTCTCACAAGTGATCGTCAATGATTGCTTTGGGACAACAACCGGTGCTGATCCCTGGAGTCTGAATGACAACAAGCCTCCCCAAATTTCCAGTACTTTCTACCTGTTTTCGATAACCACCGACAATTAAATTGCGGTATCGCAACAGCCGTCTACCATTTATTTATCGCAGGCAACGACCATCAGTCTCCCCTGGAATTTGGCTAGCTATTATTATTATTATTATTATTATTATTATTATTATTATTATTATTATTATTATTATTATTATTATTATTATTAATCATCTTATTGTTATCATTGTTATTATTTGTATGAATAATATGAGAAAGTATGATGAGAGAGAGATTAGCAGTTGTGGAATTTGCCCCTTCCTCTGTTGATGTAACAGCACCGTATTAATACCATCGATTGTCTTTCTGAACAATAGCGTTTTTTTTCAATCAGAATTGCCATAACTTCTTTTCGAAATGTATTTAGTTATTCTTTTCATATTTTCTCTTTTAATTTCTTTGTCAAAATGTGTTTTCTCGCTTTTATGCGCGGCTAAATTCACTATCCTTAGAACACAGGGGACTGCGCAGTGGACATGTCTCAGCACGCGGAGTCTCACGTTGGTATTCTTCCCGCGTCACGTCCATTTAACACGTACTCCCATAGGTAAATACAAAACACAATTATTAAAGTGTATACAAAGGAAATGAGGTTCCTGCTTGCAGATATACAAAAAGCATTATAAATAATAGAATATGTGCATAGGCGATAATACGTAGTTATCTATATCTAAAAAAATAATAAGTCATACTGTAATGTTTTATATAATAATATATTTAAAATGGGAAAACTTTATTTGAAAGCATAGTTTAAGCATTTACATTTGACAATAGGCAAAACGCCTTTGAAGCAACGTATACAATGTACATATTTTTTTCATTAAAAATCATATATGCTTTTTTATTCTTGACCGTTACCTTACATTTTTCAATAACCTATGCTTCATCAGAGATTGAAAGTGTTATGTTATTCTTCATAATTAGTAAAGTCTGTTTTTTCTTCTTGATGTTATTGAAGTGTACGTCAGTAGTTATTGGGACGGTTAAGAAACACCTCTATTTATAAGGAACTTTTAAAGCATGTGGCTGTTAGTAGTGTATTTAAAATGGAAATATGGTATGAAACACTTTTAACCTTTGATGAAGGATATGTTATCCAAAACATGTAAGATGACGGTCTAGAAAACAAAATATGAACGATTTTTAATTAAACATATTTACATCTTATATGTGGTTTCAAAGGCAATTTGCCTATTTTAAAATCATAATAATACATATTTTTCATTACGTATCTTGGAAAGTTTTGTTCAATTAGTAAATGAAATAAGTATTGCAAATATGCTTATTCAAATACTGTTTTATTTTTAAGTATACTCTCCTGGTTGGGTCACAATTCATAAAGGCCAAAAGCCACTCGAAGATAAGGATTAATAGGATAGAACAATTGTCAGAAAGAAATTGGGCAATGCAATGAATGTTGTTAGGCTGATCATGGGAAACATCACGGCAAGCACTTGTTGACATTGGATTTAGATATGTTTATGTTTAGTATTCAGGAAAGCAGTTATTCGGTAATATGTTGCACGGACATGAAGCCCTAGCAAAGCATTTCTGTCAATGGAAATTCTATCTCACTCTAGCCGGAAGAAGATAAAGAAGGTAACTACTTCTTCTGTTGTGGTAGAAGACATATGAATGCCATACACAGAGGAACTATATATAGGAGCTCAGTCGAATAGATTACATGAAAATAACGATAGAGTAAAGAGTAACAAGCAACGCTTTTTCTGTGAGAAACGGGGCTGTAAGGAACAGAAAAGATAACTCTCACAATACTACGGCGTTGATTTTGAACTCTATATAAGTAAGTAATTATGCTCTGAGTTCAGCCTCTCCCGGTGTGGTAGCAGTACTTGTAATAAGGGTTTATCTAACTCTTATATAGGTTAATGGTTGCAATAAGAGAACCTTTCTGGAGAGGGTCAATGATCTAAACATGATTCAGCGACCTAAGCGACATGAGCGACTATTGAAGAGCTGTGATACAGCGACCCAGTTTGTATGTGGATGATTATATGAAGCTCCCTTGCTTGGGTGTAGCTTATTTGTAAGGATATCGTCAACTCCCTTAAGCTTTAAAGTATAGCTCATTAGGTAAAACTAATTCGAACTCTCTGTACTTGACAATGTTTACATTGAGATATCACTTACATTCATTCAGTGTCGTATGTTTGTGCAGGGGTAGAGGCGCCGACTGTCAGCCTGACGGTCGAGTTTCAAGCTTATTGGGTAAAATTGATTAAAACTCCCGACCCTTGACAGTAAGTGTCGTATGATAGCGTAGTAGCGGGTAAAGGTGCTGACTGTCAGCTACACGGTTGAATTCCAATCCCGGCTTGAGTCCCTAACTGGTCTAGCCGCAGCGAAACAGTCTGTAGGTGGATGACTATATATATATATATATATATATATATCAATTGAAATAATAGTTAATAAATTCTAAGTTTACTAGACAATTACAAGTATGCTTTGAGAAGTTGCGAAACTACTGCCATAACAATTATATCATTTACTCACAATTTAGTATTTGTGTTTATATCAAGATCAAGGTAGCGTTTCATGTTATTTTTATGTAGTTTCTTATTGAAGAAGGTACACATATTATTTCTCTAAAGTATTATACCTTCTTTTTCTATACGTAGTCCTCTAATCTATAAACACATGTTAGTGCGGTTAACGGGCATTGTCGCACATTTGGAAGCCCTGTTCAATAAGCCGCGTGAATACTTGCATATATTGATCTTCCCTGGTTGCGTTAATAAATTTTAGTCACTCATGAGCAGAAACTCCAACGAATTAATTACAGATTCAGTGGATTCCAATTAGAATGACGTTCACAGAGTCCTCTAAACAGCGTCAGCAATAATAAGATCACTACCTTTTTACTAATTTGTGGAATTTTAAAAAAATCCTCTTTAGCAGTATTTTCGGTTTTTAACTCAGAGGCCGCTTACTAATCGTTCTAGTCTTCTGTTATCGGACTCTATATTCACATGTCTTCCATGTTTATAATCATTCTGCTTTTACAATCTGAACTCATTGCCACTTATCTCAGTGTTGATATTTTTTTCTAATCTTTCTATTATTGTGACGCATATGCTTCGGGATTGCCATAATACAGAAGGAACGCAACACATCAACATCAGACATGCCCGTTTGTACCGAAACTGGCTTATTCAGATCATATTAAACCAACGTAGCTACATTTGCTATAATTTTCTTGATGTGATTGAAGGATATCGGTTTTACTTTTCAGAATATAAAAACAAATCACAGTCACAGTCTTTAGAATTTAAATTTAAATCCAGAAAACACGAATTAATAGGCACGTAGGGCCCTATTTATCTGTGTTTATTAAATGTTAAATTATTTCTAACGCCGATATGTAGTCTTATGAATACAATTATTTTTTTTCGACTATTAAAATATCTTCCAACGATATTAATATGTTGCATAGGCTCCTTGCTTGGGCCGCGACTTTTCTCGTGTTGTATACTCGTCCCGGAACGAGCCGTGGCAGTTCCCGTTTAAATACTCGTCATTGTTTTAACAGTAGAAATCATATAGTTTGCATACCTGTACATTTCTCATACCCTCTCTTCTTCCCTCGTTGCGTGAAAGGGGTGTGTGTCGTCCAATAGTTGAATTCTTTCTTCTCTTCGGTACTGCTGTGAACATCGCCGCTGCAACAAAAACGTCATGACTGACTAAATCGACAAACAATCTTTTATATTGTGTTTCTGTTTTATTTCAAGCGTTAGATATCCGTACACTGGGAGATATTCACTAACGTCGAGAGAGAGAGAGAGAGGGGGGGTCAAATTACTGCTTTCGTAATTACTCATCAATTATGTCCTTAACCATTCGTGGAGGGGGGAAATAGATCTTTCGCCTGTATTTTCCTCGGGAAATATTTCCCTTAACTATGTTGCATACTAGATGGTAAAAATAACGTCTGATAGGTTCACCTCCTAAACCCAACCTGCTAAAACTCACTTCTCACGAAGAACGAGTGATGTCACGGATTCCTCTGCTTCTCGCGAAACGGCCCGTGACGTCACATAGCCCCTCGCAGGTGCACATTGACCCTTTATCTGAGGGCTCGTCACACGGTGACCCTGTCACGTCTGTGAGCTCCGACTGTCAGAACAGTCCTTATTCTGCATTTGACTGCACGGGTTCACTCGTGTTAATTCGCGCAAGTCAAACCGACGATTTCCAACAGATATGTTCATTCTCATGAGGCCATTATTTAACAAATAATGTCCACCTATCAATTTTTTTTTAAAACAGTCAGACTTCTAAATATTATTTGCAGTTAGAGGTTAATAAATAAATGTGTTCATTCTATCAATATTATTAGCTCCCAGTGCATTATCACTCTTTTCTTAGATTCCTTGAATTAAAAAAACCCAAATATGTTCAGTTTCCACAGCCATTCGTAAAATACCTTATATAAATTTCTCGTTGTCGAGTGAAAGCTTTACAATAGTTACATTACATCATTTAGTAGCTGTAGTTAGTATATAGTTTGCATTTAATCGTCCTGTTTTTTTTTAATATCATGTCAGTTTAACATCCAAGACATGGGTAGGTTCAAAATACGTTTTATACATTACATTCAGTGTGGTTACCGTAACACTGGTTTATATTACAATGTAGTAGAGCCACAATATACTAGAAAGGGGTAGTGTAAGAAGTTTAGAGAGGTAATTAATGAAGTGTATCAGATATTCGGTTTTTGATATGGACAAAAATGTATAGATTTATAATTGATTAACCGTACAATTCTTTCAGTCTAATAATTTTAGAAAGCATTTTGGTACAAAATTAATAAATTATATTACGTTGTACGATAGTGTAAACCCAGTTAACGGAACTTCAAGAAACTCGATCGTAATATAAGTATACCTACCTAAGCCTTAATTCTCTTGCAGTTGCCACGGGCAAACGGGATGGATTTTAGAGGCATGCAGTTCAGCACACAATTGGCTGTATTTATGAAGACGCGATCTAAAGTTTTATATAAGCCGCACAGTTGATGGTAGGATTAGTTTAAAACTCCGAGCTAAGTAAAACATTAAAAAACAATGAGTAGTATTAAAAGAGAGAGAAGTACGACATTTGAGAAGATGATATAAACAAACCATCAATCACAGTCGTATTGGATAGCGAATACTTATATACTTCGAACTCTACCTATGTCCACCTCGATCTGATCGTATCTACTTATTTATCAATCTGAATTGATTTTTTCTTTTCAATATACCTTTCTATTTAGCTATCAATCAAAATCGATTTCTAATTATCTAAATCGATGTCTATCTAAAACAGATCGTATAAGTCCATCAAACTAGTCATGTATATTTCCCTGTCTCCCTCAGTCTATGTATTGATTGATATATATATATATATATATATATATATATATATATATATATATATATATATATATATATATATAAGGTAGCGTACTATAAGCGAACTTTTAGGAAAGGTAAAACCTATTGTGAAAAGTATACAGCTCAATATCCAGGATAGAGAAGGCAGATATGAAGAAGAATGGAAAGGAATTAGAGAAGCAAAAGTCAAATCAAATTTCAATTCATTTGCTCAGAGCAAGGTATATTCCGCAAAAAGGCAATTTATTCAAGTTAAATTTTCCTTAAGCCAGGCTTTTCAAAGATCAAAATCTTATCATCAGAGGAAGTCGCTGAGATAGATCAGTTGGCAAAGGCCAAGATTTAAAATTTGAAAAAGTAAAATAAAAGTTGTAGGGAAAGAAACACAGGGCAACACTCTGCCCGAATGCAAGTAAATGTCCGATTGCTATACAGTCCGGTGTCGAAAAGTCCAGCTGTGAAAATGAAATGTAGATAGGTAGGTCGATAAAAGGCACGAGAGGTGGTGAGAGAGGATTCAAAGTTAAATTCTAGAAACCACAACTTCAGGTGCGGCGAAAATAGAATGAATCCAAAGGGTAAAAAGTCCAATAAGAGGTACGTTCGTGGATGCAGGCAAGGCTCAGTAAAACGTGAGGTGGAAAATATTCGCCATAAAAAAGACTTCCTGAGCTAAAATATCATGAAATGTGTTTTAAAATGGGAAAAAAGACAGCGAAAATATTTAAAAGCTTGCCCGCTGAGAAAACCGACTTGCATTCGGGCAGATTGTTGCCCTGGGTTTCTTTCCCTACAACTTTTATTTTACTTTTTCAAATTCTAAATCTTGGCTTTTGCCAACTTATCTATCCCAGCGACTTCTCTCTGATGATAAGATTTTGATCTTTGAAAATCCTGGCTTCAGGAAAATGTAACTTGAATAACTTGCTTTTTTGCGGAATATACCTTGCTCTGAGCAATTGAATTAAAATTGTATTTGGCTTTTGCTTCTCTAATTCGTTTCCATTCTTCTTCATATATATATATATATATATATATATATATATATATAGAGAGAGAGAGAGAGAGAGAGAGAAATACATTTATGTATATATATATATATATATATCAATGTTTATCATAATATATATATAAAGGTATACATGTACTAATATATATATATATATGTATATATATATATATATATATTAATATATAATTGATCTTTTACACGTAATCATATATATTTTCTTTTGTGTTATTATACTTTAGTCGAAGCTCTCAGAAAGCAAGGGTTCTTTTTCCTGTGGCTAACACTTGATCTCTATATAAGATACATAGATATTACAAATAGTTCATCTAAGTTCTCCTTTAACTGTAAACCTTTGAGTAAGTAAATAAGTTAAGCACGTTAATTGACCCGTAAACTATGTTATATTATATATTTCTTCATCTTACCTGATTCTTGGTCACAAAGTCATACAGCTAATTATTGTTAATTTAGGAAACTTTACTTTTAGTAGGTGTACCTTTTCCTGTATGAGACAGTGTACAGCCGTCTAGGGGTTTATATTTGGGCTTCAAATACTATGTTTTTGAAAATATTTGGTCAGTGTTTACTTGTAGAATGAAGTATTCGTATTTCTCCTGACAAACCACTGTACAGAGAGACCGAACACATTCGACGCTGGTGGTTAGTAGGCGAGTCTAACTCTCTCTATATGTGTGTATAGGAAAAGTAATGATAAAATCAAAATTGGCTAAAGTTCAATGTTTATTTCTCATCAAATATTTAATACAAATACACTTTAAATATTTTTCTTAATCCATTGATTTTCAAAGAAAAAATATATAGGACATATAAAAAGTGTATCTGTATATTTCTTGTTTGAACTATAATTTATAAACATTGTATATCATCCAACTTTTATTTTCATCATTCATTATCCGATATTACTTCTCTATATTGTATATTGAACATTTACTTATCAAAATATGATAAATTTAAGATAAGCTTTATCTTTATTATTATATATATATATATATATATATATATATATATATATATATATATATATATATATATATATATGGCTCTGTGTGTGTACTTGTGTGTGCGATCTGGATTACATATACATGTTTGATTTCACAAGTGTAATTGAATTTTATAACCAATATTAGAAGTTAAAAACATATGTTTAATAGTGGTAAGCTATTGTGTTATTTAAAATCATTAAGGTGTATAATAATGAGCAATATCAAATATTATTGAAATTATTATTTTATAAAAAGCAAATCATTTATTAATATGAGAGTTTTACGGACGGTCAGCGATCAAACGAAACTATGTTTTTTTTTATTAACTTAGTTATTATCATTTTGGTGTAGATATACAAATTAAACATTTGTTTTTTTCTTCCGGCACATATCTAACATAGCTCTATTATTTTATTTAATAACAACAAAAAAAGAAATATAGATATAAAAAAATATTAGTACACATTCATCAAATATTGTTATCCATTTTTCTCTTCAAAGAACACGGTTATTCATGCCATCGGCTGAAAATAGTATATACCAAACTCGAAAGCGGACGCTAACAATTTCGGATAATGTGTTTTTCATGTTATATCAGGTATATTTAATTTTAAATAATGAGTTTTTGAAAAGGTTCAAGTACTTCTTGTATCGATAAGGACATCGGAAAAATGTAGATTCTAGCCGTGCGGTTATTTTGGCTCTTAGATAAACCCTTTAATTGTATTGCCGCGTTATATACATATATGCACACACATGCATACTACTATGCTTTGAATATAGAGTGATACAGCCATCAAATTACACTCCAGAACAAGAGAATGTAGCTTGGATAACGTTGAATATATATTTTTTTTAAAGTTCAATAAAACTGAGCTTAGCTAATCTTGAATTTTCACAAATAACTGATAACTCCACCTTTAGTCCTGTAACAAGGCCAGTTTAAGCACCTTGTCTGTCAGATTCTCACATTGCTGCCAAGTAATATTTTCACTATCGTATTTTACTGATGCCCAAATCGAATTTTGTATGCAAATATTATAGCAGCCTATTTTATTTTCACTATGTTTTACAAGTTTTTGATCGGATTAAGATAAGCACAATGTCTGAAATGAGTCATGAGTAAACAACTTTTATTTCATTTCGCAGTGTGAGCTAGGCTATTATCGTGCAGAGAGAAGTCATTTCCCGAAGAACGGAAAATAAAGAACTTTTGAATTGTCGAAAATAAGCTTGTTTTCTAAGATACAGATGTAGTCGTGTATTATCTGACCGCACACAATTGACTCAGCAATACGAAGTGGTAAAAATGAACTCCAAACCATAATTTCCTCATTCCCATGCTTACCTCCTGTTTGAAGACAATCTACTCTCAATCGCTCATGTTATTGTCAAAGACACTGTTCGGGAGCATTCTTTACAACAGTAAACCCGAACTCATTCGACCAAATTACTCTTTTGAACCATTTCAAGTAAATCGTGGCGTATCCAGTAACAAAGCCCACCCTCTCCATGATATTATCTTGTCCTGATGATTTATCGTTTTCAGTCATCCCATAGCTATTGTAGATTGTTAAAAGGACTTACTTTCTCCGGTTTGAAATCTTTGGTTATATATTTCAAGCAGCTTTTCCTATACTGAACAGTTTTCATTGTCATCCTTGAATCATGTGTTCTTGCGCCTGTCTCCCTTTCTACATTCCCTGTGTGTCGATATTTTTAACTAATTCTTAACGCTGTAGAAAAAGGAAGTAACACTTATTTTTGTTCAACGTGGCAGAAATGTGTTTCCACTGCAAACCCCTCATTCTCATTTCTACAATGCTGGTGTTCGTAATTTCATACTTTTTGTCTCAGGTGATATTTTATACTAAGCATGAATATACATTTAGGAGCTAAGATACACACCCCGGAAAAATACTTTCTGATAACAACATAATTACGTTAAAACACAGTATTAACAAAATTATTGAATACTAAGCTAGGCTTATGTTTTTGCCGTCGAGTGTATTTATCGCAATCTTATTGTATATATATATATATATATATATATATATATATATATATATATATATGTGTGTGTGTGTGTATATGTGTGTGTGTGTGTTAGTTCATATGAATCATATCTGCTCATTTCTATATATACATGGATCAACATATACACACACCCCACACAACACACACACACACACACATATATATATATATATATATATATATATATATATATATATATATATATATATTAATTAAAAGGTATACGCATGTAGATATGATTTAAATATTTACTATTACAATAATTGTATATATATATATATATATATATATAGTCTCGGAAGTTTCTCAACCATTAAAAAAAAAAAAAAAATTATAGTCCCAAGTCTTCCAGTGGAAAATCACTCATGTAAGTCTATTTATTTTTTGCAGTTATTATATTAGTTTGTTTCTAACACTATTTTAAGGGATCATCAGTTGTTTACCATGAAAAACTGTTTCGGGAATATATATATATATATATATATATATATATATATATATGTATATATATGTGTGTGTGTGTGTGCCTATGCATTTAAACATCATGTTTTGATTCCTGCAACGGTTATCTTATAACACGGAGTCGTTCAGTTTTGATACTTTTTTATTTCATTAGTTTTTTTCTTAACTTTCGTCATTACGAATCTGAATAAATTTTAAAAATTCGTGTTATTTTACAAGATTTGCCTGAATATATATATATATATATATCTATATATATATATATATATATATATATATATATATATATATATATAGGTGCGTTCTTATATTAGGAATCACGCTAACATCGACTTGGCGTCGATACTATCTTTCAATGAAACACCCACATTTACAAAATGGTTCAGAGTAGTAACGCATATCGTATTTTAAAAACTTGATTTGCAATAATTCATCAAAAGAAGAAAACATATATGCTACCAGAAAATATTTTCTGATTGAATTCAACTCGATCAGCAGTATTTGGATAAATGTAATATATCCATTATACTGTCGGCATATGAACGATCCGCACTATTATCATGCCAACGTCGGGCTCTTTAATGTGAACTTTATTGAAAAGAAAATCCAGAGAAGCACACATGCCGACATCGTTCCCATGTAACTCTTGTGATAAAAAACAACCGATGATTAGGAATTGATTCAATAAGAATGTTGTTGGGTGTAAGAGGCGATGAACTTTCTTCGAAATTGTAGTAATATATTTGCGTGTTTTAAATTTAGACAGTTAGAAATAATGTAAGGAGAAACTAGTTTAGAAGTCATTAATAGATGTACCATCATCAGGACTTATTACTTTACTGAGACGAAAGGGCCGCATATATCATCGCATGTAGACTAATGTATAAGACAATGTAATACATATATGTTGTATATACTATGGTGCTATACAATATATTTTGAAAAATGTGCATTGCAAACATATGTAAGTCTGTATGGGTAGATTATTATTGACAGACAAATGCAAAAAAATGAAGGTGTAAAGGTCATAAATTATGTCATGTTTAAATTCCGAGCCGGAATAGCTATCATATTAATAAAACTAAACCGAAAATTGTTTCATTAATAATAACTTGGTCATAAATAATTAAAAAAATAGGCTTGACAGAATTAAATGTTGATTGAGCAGAGTAATTGCTATCGATTATATGATAATTTTCATTTTAAGTTATCAGTGACAGTAATACTAATAGCAGTAGTTTCGTAATCAGTAATATAATTTAGACGCGTGGTCTTACACGTGTTTTAGGCCAATATAAATAATATATAAGTGTAGAAAGACGAATACAAATGCGTAATTATAATATTTATTCCATTTGATTTTATATACATCGACAAGTTTGCACAGTGGAGATTAGAGGTTAATGACCTACTTGCGTGTTAACAAGGGTGGCCGGTTTCCCTCATTGTCTGTTGGCTGTCAAATGTTTATTATGTACGATGAATTTGATTGCTTTCTTTCGATACTCGTAAAATCGTCAGATAATCACACGTCCACACATTGGCTGTGTGGTTAACATCAGGCGATATTTCCCAATAGAACTCACTAAAATCGATCTGCAGGTCAATCGTTCATTTCTTAGCTGAAATGTCTATTCTATATAATAGATCATCAGTACTTCTACGAAAACACTTCTGGTTCGGTTTATAAATATTTGTCTTGATGAATTCCTTCGTGGAATGGAACAGTAATATTTCTCTGTAGTTTACGTGATGTAAGTATATTTTTTATCTTACCTCTAAGCTCTACTCACGAAATAATCACTGTTAAATTAAATAGTCATTTTTTTCGCTTTTTTGTTTATTTGAGTTGTGCACACTTGGTTACACCACAAAGCGATTGCATCATACAACACGTCATCTGGGACATAATTTATGATTTAGTAAATTGATGAGGGCATAGTTTTGGACGTCTATAGAATGGACATATTTTACGCATGTTAGCAATATGCAACATATGACGGAAACAACTGTGGTACTTACACATTTCGTCATAGTCTTCAAATTAGACGTGTATTTCATTGGGAACAACATATTATAGAACAATAACGAAATAGGAATCGAATAAAAAGAAAACGTGTGTATGTGCATGCGAATATCAAGACTTTAACGCCATGTTTTCTTAGATCAAAAGAGGTCCGTTTCCAGTATTGTATTATTAAAGCATAAAGAAGATACCACGTGCTCGGTGATAATTATATATATATATATATATATATATATATATTTCTCATGCACTGTCTCTGTGTTTTCGCTATACGACTTTCTGTGATTTTATTAACTGTTGAATTTCTAAAAACCGGGTATTACAACGGTCTTACTGTCTCTCGCGATCAATTATTCTGTCTGTCTTCTCCCTCTCTGTCTCTCTCTTGTTCGAATTTCATTTGCAAATGTGTTAATTTTGTAAACAGTATGCGACTCTCTCCTCTCTCTCTCCATCTCTTACTATCTTCTCTCTATTTTTTTCTCTTTTCGTTTTTCGAAACAAGAAAAAGACGAAATAGTAAAACAAAACACGATACGTGTTTACCAAATTATTATTTTTCATAGCAACTTTTAACTTTGATGTGACTAATTAAAAATATTTTGTTGCGGTCTATTGTTAATATAACGAACACTTTGGTGATCAAAAAGCCTTCGAGATTACCAATACCAGAACTGTCATAACTGATAATATAATTTATAATAGAAACGTAAGTATAGAAAATGTGGCTAGTTATTATTTTCGCTGCGATCATGGCGAATTGGAAGAGATCTAAATTTGATGATGAAATCTGTGCAGCTTTTTTCGAAATATGACTAAAGAATATTAAGATATTATGTAGGATTACATGTTATGATCTATTAAATCGATTGTGATAACACATTTTTTCTAAAAGGTACCAATATTTGATATAAATACCCGGGCTATATAGTCTGTGTATATAGGTTTTTTTCAACAAGGCTATTAAGGAGACATTAAAAGAGGAAATCTGTAGAACAATATGTCGGATATAGAACAGCAAATAATACTATTGATGTGTGTTATGTCATAGGGAGAGTCGCATATGATATAAAGTTTACTTACATTTAAGCTGAAAGGCCAGGTAGGTGTAAGCAGGGCATTACATTTGTGAAGCAAACATTCCATACTCTGAACGAACCAAAAAGCTTACAGATATGACAGATTATTGGAAAAGGCGACATTTACCAGCATTGCTAGAAGACGACTAATTAGAAGAAGTCGAAGCAGAAAAAGAGCAAAGAAGAAAAAGATGATGATGATAATGATATTCGTTTTAATAAGGACACACTACATATTTTACACTAAAATAAAGCGTGGTTTTATATTTCATGATATTGTGTTGACAAAACATTTCAAGATTGTATATCTATATACTATTAAAATAAATTTCTAAATATAGAAATCGAGCTGGATCATCAAATGGTGGTCTTAAAAATGTCACATTATCTTTTGAGATATAGATTTATGAGAATAATACATAACGAATGCGCTTTATTTAAACAGTTTATTAACATTTCATGAATCACCTAATAATTAGATATACAGTAATGAAGTCATTTATGTTTTCATACCGGTAACCTCAAATTCAACCTGACGAGAAAGCCTATTCTTGATTATATACTAATTGTGTCTACTCGGCTTTTAATAACATCATGTTTACTTTCAATTTTATTTCTCTTATTACCCTTCTCTAACTGTTGTATTTTAGTATATTCTTTATCTATTTTTAAACAGATAAGTAATAATTAAATCTGTATGAATCCAAATTACGTATAAGTGGGAAACACACGCATATACGAGAATAGTAACATCCATCGGTAAATAATTTACATTACATAAAAGGAATTGATATGATTGATTTTTTCTCCGAACGAGAAAATAAACCGGTAACTCTCAGAATTAACCTAAACATCGGTAAGAAATTAAACAAAAAATCGTAGATTTAAAATAATTAAAATTGTCGATATTGTAGATTATAACAGGGATTGTATGATGTCATGTTTCGCGATCCGCCATATTGAATTTGTAGGTTAAAATACCAATATCCTGTATTTCTTGAGAATAGAGTACAAATATCATAAGAGAACAGTATCTATTTAGAAATATTTATTCAAGACAAAAAAGCATTATGGATAGATATACGACAACATATGGTTATTACAAAACGAAAAAGAAAAATCAACTAAAGATGACAGTTGACGAATATATAGTTAGTAAATTAATTACATTTGCATGGGAAAAAATTGTATAGATTTGCATTGAAAAATAAGTGTGTATATATTTAGCAAACATTTCGTATTGATGACTAGCTTTTAGAGACAATATCGAACAGGGCAAAATATAAACATCGACAGAAGTAGATAAAACAGATTCATAGTTGCTGAAAGCAAGTAAGCGTCAACAATTGGCCTAAATATATGCCGAAGCAAATTTGTATATGTAGATTTCATAAAAAAAGCTATACCGATCAATGAGTAAGAGGAGCAAGCTCAATTTATATATCATTTTTTTTTTCAAGGAGGGTAGACTCTTGGATCTCATCAGCTAGCATCTCATTGGATGTTTTGCTCCACTTTTCAAAGTTTGAGTAGTGGTAGCAAAACAATAGCATTTTCTTCTGTGCAACAGTCCATGGTTGGGCTTTTAAGCTTCTTATGTTTCTTTTTTTGTTGCTGTATTTGATGGACATATGGGGCCAGGACCTTTTGTCTCAATGCCTGATGGCTGCCTTTAGTTGGCCTCTGTATTGGGATGCCCATTGGCTGAACACCATTGCTTACATCTTCCCGCCTGGTGTATGAACGGGGCGATGGGCCCTTCTTATTCTGAGTGCCGGCCTGCCAGTATTTAGTTTTGTTTTTATTAATATTTGTTATTATTAATTTCCTCATTGTCTACGGCTTCTAATTGCTTATTCAGAGCGTATTCGGGATACGTACTGGATGGCTTTAGGAGACAGTACGTCATTTGTTTTGAATATTTGGTCAGGGTTTACTTCAAGTAAAAAGTATCCCCATGTCAATCTCTGACAAACCTTTGTACAGAGAGACCGAAGACACCCGAGGGTGGTGTCTAGTAGGCAGTCGAGTTCTCATATATATATATATATATATATATATATATATATATATATATATATTAGTACTTCATGTATCCACATAAAATATTATAAGGAGATATAATTGTTTATGTATCAGTTTTAAGTATTTACTTCAACAGTGCTCGATACGTAAGTAGAGCTAGGTAGTAAGCAGTGAAAATATATATGGCAATCAAGCTACACGGAGGCTCCCGTGTTTCATCCCCGGAGGGAATCGTCGGGCTAAATGCCTGACGATTCCCTCCGGGGATGAAACACGGGAGCCTCTGTGTAGCTTGATTGCCATATATATTTTCACTGCTTACTATATATATATATATATATGTGTGTGTGTGTGTGTGTGTGTATGTGGGGTGTATATTTAGGGAATTTTCGCTGTAAGAATAATATCGTTCAATATGACACACAACTTAAGGATTTTTGTGAGGATCATTTCTATTAGTCTAATCAGGTTCTTTGTTTCGGTGTCGAATTGCCAAATCCCTACAGAAACAAAAACCCCGATTCAGCTAATGGAAATGATCCTCACTAAGATATCACAACATGAGGTGCATGTCATATTCAACGATATATATATATATATTATGGAAATAACTCCGGACAAGGCATGACTCCACTTCATTGAGGAGTTAAATAAGCAATAAAATACTACTTCAAAGTCAAAAACTAGACAATGATAAGCGTTGTGTAGATAGATACCGACCCATTAAACATACATTATTCCTCCTTTTTCAGTAAAATCGCTCATTGTATGTGAAGACTATAGGAGAACAAAAGAGGAAGCAAAAATTACGATGCTGTCGAAAGTAAAACAAAATAAACTGTTATAATGTATGCTTGTAGGTAGTTCAGTATTATACAATTTCTATTACGCCCGAACATTTTCTCATTCTCCTGATAATATATATATATATATATATATATATATATATATATATATATATAGAGAGAGAGAGAGAGAGAGAGAGAGATCACTCTATACTGCTTGGTACATAGCCGCCGATTCGCTATTTACATTTAAAATTCCTCTATATTTACTAACTAATTGGCTATGGCCGATGGATAAGATCCTCGACTACGAATCAGTGGCGATTTGTGATCGAGGTTCGCGCCCACCGACCGTTGAGAATTAGTTCCTACACTGAAGATTGCGTTAGCATGAAACATCGATGTCTGTAGGTATTTAAATAATAAATATTTTTTATAAAATATTATTGTATATATATATATATATATATATATATATATAAGAGACAGAGAGAGACAGACAGAGAGACAGACAGAACATCACGAACGAACAAATACATCACGTTTAAAATCATATCAATCATCTTTACCATATAGTACATTATCTCATGATCACATTTCAATCACAGATCATTTACAGCAAAACCCTCAAAAAGCCAAAAAGCGCAAAGATTGAATAAAAAATGATGAACCATTAATAAAGCAAATACGACAACAAAGAATTTTCAAATGTGTAAATGTGTTTTTAGATTATTTGATTGAGTGTCTATAAATACATTTCATATCAATATTTCGAAAGAGAAACAGAATGTTATCAAATAATGTCTCTGTCCCTCGCTCCATTAATCTCGCTCCTTCTCTATATCTCTCTCTCTCTCTCTCTTCTTACTCTCATTATATATATATATATACAGCTTTATATATATATATATATATATATATATATATATATATATATATATATATACATACACACACATATATATATATCATATAATTAAAACATGCATAAATAATATAATATAATATAATAATACGCGGAATATTTTTTACATTTCAAGGTATACAATTTTTGCCAAAAGTAGTGGCGCAACAAACTTAACAACTCTAACCGCGAGTAACAACCCTAATTATATCAGCTTACAAACCCGCTAAATGAGAGTCACAGAATGTATACCGTTTAATTGAATGTATGTATTTGTTCACGAGTTACTATACTCGTAACAGATATGAGTAAATTATTTCATTAGGCTCAGCGTAGCTATCATGCTATCCACTACACATGTTGCATAACCCCTCAAAAAGGGGGGAGAGTGTTATTATTACTAATACTGAAGCAGTTCTAATTACTGAAGCAGTTCTCCGAAACCACTCGAACATTTCGAATTACATCCTCTCGTGAGCGAATCAATACGAAAGTTCACGAGAGAATTAATAGCGGTTATCTTTTTTTAATCCTTTTGGAAAACACTTTCATAGTCCTTTTTTTACATTCAATTTTTAATTGGTCATTTTTAAACAGCCGATTTTAAACCCTTAAACTGTCGACATTAAACAAGTAAACTGTCCCTTCTGTTATATAGTCTTTTACAACGGGGACTTTTTTGAGTGTACATTTATGCGATGATTAAAAGTTATTACAAAAATCTGAACTCCTTTTATTTTTCAACAATTTTTTCAAACATTTTAATGCATTTTATATTTTACCGTATTTTTTTCTGTCCGTAATTTCATTCTTCGTCGGCTAGTGGTCCCCTCCGTAAATGTTGTGCCGTGGGTTTTCTCTGTCTGATCCTTCGTCTGGTTGCGTTTTTATATTCTGAAAATAAATACTCTTTGGTTCGACAAAAAAAAGCTTTGAATACGTTTCGAGAGGATCAGAAGGTATGTTTTATTTGCTTTAAGTCACGCCCGGGAGAGAGTCGCCGTCTTCGATTGCCGTCACTTTTTTGGTTACCTTACTAAACTGCTAACTAGATGGGGGTAGATAAGTTGGGTCTTGTCTCATCTTAGAGATTCAGTCCTAAACTTTTCGTCTAGATTCTTGGACAATTTCTGTCGCCTCAAGCTGATCGTGTGTGCATGCTTTTGCCTCGACTTCCACTGACGAACTGATTCAAAAACTAATTTCCCACACAACGATGAATGACGTCACCCGATGTACACGTGTTAACGTCATGCCAAAACATTCGTTCACTCATGTTGTCTGATTTTTTTTTTACCCTAGCATTTCCTATCGGCCAAACATACCTCAAATTTGTTATGACTTTACAAAATGAGTCACTATGATACATATATGTTTGTCCCAAAATCACATCTGCCCTTAAATTGTGCTTAATCCTATTTCTTTGATAATTAATACTAGTCGACTTACACACTTTAAAATACAGGGTCTGTCATAATCTAACACTCCTCTCTTTCTCATCTTTCAAAATTTCTTCACTGAAGAAATTTTCTCTTAAATATCTAAATCCATTACTAAAAACCTTTTTTTAAATACACACAGACATCTCATTCTTCCCATCATCGGTATACGAACGATTGCTAATCAAGCGTATTACCGCGATATAGGGGCACAAAAACAGAAACCCCTTTCCTTAACATGTAAACTAACATGGTCAGCCTCCAGGATCTACGTGAGGTAGCCTCCCTACATTGCTTACTAATCTTGACCATATACTTCGGACATCCGAGTGCCCGGCGCCAATGCCCGCGAACAATCACCCATGTCTCTAACTGACAACCCTTTTCACGTCGAGGACCCCATCCCATGGTTCTATCTTCACTTAGGGAGCACTTACCTTTCTTAGTGTCTTCCTTCCAGAAGCCAACGTTTCCCTAACATTGTGTACACATTCGATCTAAGTAATATAGCCGAAGCGGATGTTGACGAATCTCAACGCAAGGCATAAGGAGGCAGATTACAGATCTCGCGACGAAAATTAGAGGCCCTACCAAGCCATAACAATTTGACAAGGGTCCGCTGAATTTCAATCAGTGTATCTGACGGGAGTGGGATCACTGAAATACGATATAAGACAATATGATAGAGGTGTCAAACACACTCCCGCTCTCTCCGTTAACGAAAGATTTCTACGGGTCTACAGACTAGCTACGGTCCGTATCCTCTTCAGTACTTCTGACCAATGTTTCTTCAGCTGAAGATCCGAACCAAACCAGACGCCGAGTAGCTTGCAAGGCCCGTCAGTCTAGCTGAAAGGGCCCCTGTAAAGATACACCCTTCCAGGCCCCAATGCGTAATCCCACCGACTTGTCGCAGTTTATTTTGCTCCTTGCTATCGTTTATTACAATCTGATTTCTCTGTCAACGACACTAATCTCGGCACTGCTCGTTAACGGACTATTACATCGTCGCCATTAGCAGAGTACTTTAACGTTGTGCAAGCACCTGGCAAAGTGATTCCACGTAGGAGCAGATTCACCCTTAGCCTGTGAATTAAAAGTTCTAACACAAACCTCGGTGACAGGAACATTCACAATTATAGCACCCGTTGTGTCCCGCAATATGGTTAGTATTAGCTTCACATCGAACAACGACATGTTGAGCCTCCAACAACCAGTCATTCTAGCTAAGTTTGCACGAACTCGAACACGTCGGTGGTCCAAGTAAACTTGGGCATTATACTACTCCTATGTCGACTCCCCTAATTAAGAACCGGTCGATATAACTCGAAAGTGTTACCGAACCAGAGTCGCGACCGCTAGCTGTCCAAATCCATACATCACAGTTTTTTTTTTAATTTGGGAAATTATTGACAAGATAAAACTTATCGAGAAACTCACGAAATGCCTTAACATCCACGGTCTTGTCAGTACCCCGAGAAGGATTCCCCAAGCGATCTAAATTGATACCCAGGACCGCGTTTCAGTCTCCCGCTAAGATAACTGTCCGAAAAGTATTCATGAACTGCTCGATCTACCGAAAAAAGGAGAAAATTCACAGGTACATTAAGCGCATCAACCCCAATGAATCAAAATGTCTTATCGATTATGGTAACATCCAGAACGCAAAGCCTTCCTTCCGAATCCATGAAACAAGGGACACACAACGAATTTAAAGTGGACTTTAGGAGCCAGGAGACAACGCTCGAGCAAGAATAGAAGTACACTGAATAGACATGAAAAACCCTAATCAGCGCACCGAGATAATCACTTGGAATGAAGTGGGTCTTCTGAATACAGCATATATCCACTCCGAGGTGCTGAAGATCCTGCCAAACTCGAAATTGGCGAGCAGCGGTCCTCTACACGCGGACATTCAAACTAGTTAGATTGAGAGCCATTGTGGTGCTTTTATGGTAAGGTTTCAGAAACGAGCATTGACGTTGCCAACGTGCCGACGGCTAGTCCCATAGAATAATAGCTTATCTCTATGCTGATGGAGCCATCCGGGGTCAAACCGCTGACATGAAGGGGAGAGTTAATTTGGCTGCTCTGTATAGGGAGGGGTGCAAAAAAATGTGGGCCCTTTCAAACATGATTTTCTCAAACTTCTTAAATTACTTTTTTTTCGAATTACAACAGGTGGGTTAATATCCAACGTGATGGTTGCTTCTTGCAGTATAGGCTATACAGGTTTCGTCTTGTGTCGTGATCTAACGACCGTTAGAATTCTAGTGGCATTCGTTAAATTGTAAGTGTTTTCTACTGACTTACTCTCCACCTCCGTAAATCCTAGAATGTTTTCAAATTTAGAAGGTGATGTTCTTTTGCTCTCGCTAGAACCTTAGCTGTTATCCGGCACATGTACTCGCCGTGGAGAAATAATTGGCGTCTTTTCGGGGGTCATAACTTTTAACTATTTTCAGGGGATTGGGGGTTAACTGACAAATCGGTTTTGATTGGAGAGTGGGACGGAGGGATTTCTGAAAAAATGGTGAAGGGGAGGGAGCACTTATGACTTTTTGAGGGAGGAAAGTGGTGTACTTTTATGAGTGTTATGATGGGAAAAACGGGAACATTCTTTGGGAGTCAGTTTTTCGGGGGGGAGGTGTGCTCAAAGGTATCAGCTTATATTCCCTGTTTTGAAGGAGAGCGGTGACTGGCGGCGGAATTTCTGGGGGTGATTCCGTTTTAACGTTTAGGGAGACTGGTGCTGTTGTTTGGGACTGGGCTTGGGCGCTATCGCGCTGGGTTGAGTTTTGGGAGGAGAATGGGAGCTGGACACGTTAGTGCTTCTATGATCTTTGTTGAGTTTAATTATCTCGTTTAACATGCACCACCCGGATCTTTCAAGCTTTTGATATCATCCTCGCATTCTCTGTATGTTTCGAGTGATTCTCGAACGAGGGTCTTTTTGCCGGTGACAAGTACACATTCCTTTTCTTTTCTCTCGTCGAACTTGCTGAGATCTGAGCATATGGATCTCTCTTCGTCTGTGTTTTTATTTGTTGGTCTATCCACAACGTCTGGTCTACGTTCAACGGTATTTGGACCCAAGTGGTTCCCCACAATATCAATAGAGCATAGACCAACAGAAAGGAGGCTAAGGAAATACATCCGTTATTTACAACAGAAATGCTGTGTTTTAAAGTGTTCGGACGAATTTGTTACACTACTTATTAGGTGATTTATATTTTTACGTATTTGTATTATCTTATTATATTTAGTTTAATATTCAAAATATTAAAAAATGATATATATATATATATGCACATCTTTTTCTTCTTTTCTCCTCTTAATTTTTTATTATATGTATATATATGTATATATACCTTTATACATATGCTACATTGTTTCTTAGATTTGCTTTATCAGTTTACTTTTATTAATTGGATATGACTTAAATAAGTTAGGATGGTGAATATTTACTTCATTTTATTGTCTAAATATTTTATTATAATTGCCACCTTGTTTTATCATTTTTTTTATTAAGGCAGGAAATGGATGTAAAAAAAACTACGAATTTGAAGTAAAAAGAGCAATTCTCAGAAATCCGTGCATAATGCTCACGTGAAAAATATACACAGTGCAGGTACCATTTTTATGTAGCATATGAATGATATGAAAGTGGAGAAATGTCTTTTCTCAAACATTTTATAGATTAATATTCTATCTTCAATTTGTATAACCAAATCAAGAAATGTTGCTTGTATTCCAGTGTGTTCACAGTTTAATTTTAACTACTTAGGATATATTAAATGTTTAGTATTTCCAAACTCTTCATTATCATTAATGCATATAAGGTCGTCTATAGATCGCCTGAAACAATGATAGCTATACGATTTTGATATATCATTTTTTCATTAATGATGACATATATATATATATATATATATATATATATATATATATATGAAGCAATCCAACAAAAGATATAAGCGTCAACTAATATCTCATAATTAGTGAAACATCCGGATAAAAACTTAAGCTCAATATACTGGATAGAGCATTAATATTATAATATATGAGTTTTTAAAGATAATTCTTCTCTACAGAGGACCAGTACCGCAGTTATACTACTACAGGTAATAAAATTACGCTTTGAAAATATATAAAATGATATACACAAATACATAAAAATACATAACATCAAACATATCAACCCAAAAACATGTTGAATCCATACAGTCCATCTGAAGAGAAGAATTATCTTTGAAAACTCATAAGCTAAGGACTTAAGGATACTTTGCTTGAACTTTGAATTCTAATAAAATTTGATTGACACCTTATTTTATTACTTCATTTTATATTGTAATATATATATGTATATATATATATATATATATATATATAAGTATATGAATGTATATAAAAAATAATGTGAAAAAAAGTTTATATTGTGTTATAACTTTTTATTTTTTATTCTTTTATTTATTTATTTTTTTATATATATATTTTGACGTGTAGGAATATGAATTGTTCTTTCTGTAAAGAAAAATAGGTTTTTTTGTTGATGATAGGGAGAACAACATTTTCGACTGATGCCTTCAATCTTCGTCAGTGTTTGGGGTTTGCGTGTGTACGGTGGGAGGTTTCCCCAGGCAATGAGGGAGAAAGAGTAAAAAAAATCATAAATTAAATATATGTATAAATGAGCACACGCACATATACGCGTCCACACACACGTAATGGGACGTGTACATGTACATTGATATACACACACACACACACCCACACCGACAGGTGCCCATGCGTACAAGCATACACACATATGCACATACACACATTCACAAATAACCCTGCTTCATCACCAAGCGTAAAAGCCAACATAATTTTTAACGCTTACTGCTGATCTGGGCTCGCGTGCAATCTGACCGCTGTTTGAATAATTTACTTGCTTTTTTCTTTCTCTCTTTCCTTCTCTCTTACTGCTCAATACACACACATACACACACACACATACAAACACACCCACTTTTTTAACGCTTACTGCTGATCTGGGCACGCGTACAATCTGACTGCTGTTTGAATAATTTACTTGCTTTTTTCTATATATATATATATATATATATATATATATATATATATATAGGCAACATCTATATATATATATATATATATATATATATATATATATATATATATATATATATATAAGCAAAATCTTCTCTTGCATGCTAGTATTTTTGAATATAAGAGACACCAATGTCTAGATATACTTTGGGAGATCCTTTCAACAGTCCGAATTAGGATCTTAGTTTCGGAGGGGAATTGATTGATGCATTTTCCATAATATATATATAATATATATATATATATATATATGTATTCAAGTATATGTAGATAGACATTTGCGCAAAATGGTACATGATCCAAACCCATTAGAATAGCTATAGTTTGGATTAGTACTTTATTTCTTATTTTAAAGTAACTCCCTTTTATAAAGTGACTTATGAGCGTTTTCAGACTAGTTTTAGAAACATTCGTCTTACCATTTTTAGTTTCACACCAAAAGGTATTAGATTTTGAAAAGTCTATGTGTTTACGTTTTCTCTGCTGCAAAAGCTAACACTATACTATTTTCTAATTATTTAATAAGTTCACTAGGTGGTAATTTTGTATATAAAGTACTGGAATCATGTGTTCTGATTGATTTAGCATTTTTACGAGAACTTATACGATCTAATTTTACTATAAGTAAATCTGAATTATTGACCACCCAAAATAGGTTTACATCACAATAGAATTTACTTTTTTATGGAAAGTATTTATTTGATTCATAATGAATTTGAAAACTTTAGTAATAGTCTTACTAAAGAGATTTGTGATGCACATTTTGAGGCAACTATAAAACTGTGTTTATGCATTTTAGGTATCCAATAGATACATGGAAGTTTTTTGTACTTTTTTCTAATCTTAGTCCAAATGTCTCACAAATAACAGTGTTGTTTAGAATAATATTATATATTTACTTAATTTATAAGTATCTGAAACCCCAACTAGTAGTTCTACTTCTAACAATAAGCGTTGTATATAATATATTTTACAGATAAAATCTATATTATTTGCCGCTTTATCAATAGGAACAATTTGACACGTATTTTAAGCATTGTAAGGTCTATAATTATTTGTGAATTCTTAAGGAGGGGATTCGTTTTTTAAGGTGTTAAAATTCTTTTAAACGTTCAACCTTTTTGGCTTACGAATCTAAGTAAATTATTCTTCCATGCGTAAAATGTAGAGTTTAATCATTTGTGCTTTTTTGCCATAGATGCAGTGACATTTTCTTATTTACTTCTTTCCTTAACACATTTTGCATAATTTAAACATTAGGTTCTCTATAGTTTGGGCATTTACTGAGGAGTTTTTATTATTAAGAATATTTAACTATCGCTAGATCACTGGTAATTATATGTCCTATGTCCATATTACATAAAGTGGACGATTTACATTCACATGGTGGTATACTCATTTTATCATTAGCATTTATATTTAAATTCTCTACAGTTGCTTTATAGCTAAATACCTTATTCCGTATAATTTGCCCTAGTTTATATGTTACTATTGGATTCCGTTCCTCTTTTTAAATTCATTGGGCAGTGACTGGATGAATTCTGGATTATTAAATATTTTATACAGATTTATATCATAAAACCTTAATTTTCATACAATACTACACACACATTGTCAGGTGTCTTTTTATACCCTCAACAGTTGGCTTGTATAGTTTTGTATCGATTATATCCATGATATAGTCATACCATTGAGTAAGTTGTTCTTACCTATATATCGCATATGGATGTAATGATATTTTAGATGTTATATCCTTCAATACCCTCTTCTTCGTTTGATTAAGAAGTTTTGTTAATTTAATTGAAAGAATCGGAAATATTTGTCATGATAATATCTTTAGTTTGTTTTCTTTTTTTTAATTCCTCGCATGACACGACCGATTCTCTATTGTTTCTATTTACATGTGTTTTATCTGTAGTACCGTAGCGAGGCAAGGCAGTATATAATTGGCATACATATCCTAATTCGTTGTGTAAGTGATTTTTCTTTACTCTTATATTTAGACCATATAGATAAATTACTCGCATTGTCTTGATTATTTCACTTTCTTTTTTCTGACGCATTTTAAGTATAGTATTGTCAACATTTCCAAAACTATCATATCCATTATCTTAATTTTTTCAATAATGTGTATTGAAAAATACGATTTTCTACAAATGTCATTAAAATAGTTTATAACATGGGCACACACTTTAGTACAAGATCTATGTAAATACATACGTCTATTTAAAGGAAGCGCTGTCTCGCCTACAACTTATAAATTACAATTTCTACACGGTAATAAGTAAACTAAATTTTGTGACCTAAACGACAAATATTCCCCCGAATGATTCAGGAACGGATTAATTCTCTTTGTTACATTACATTGATATTCTTCAGATGTTATTAGAATTTCACATGTTTCACATAATGAAGCTCCACAGGAGCAATCTTAAATATTTTCCGGTCGGACAAGTCAAATTTACGATTTCGAAATGTGTCTACTACTTTGCCTCTAATTGCAACGGATTTACCCTGTTTAAATCTGTCCGAATTCTTTGGGTAATTAGCTCTAAGGAAACTCACTAGTTCTGAGAGCTGCCCAGGCCTTGCTTGCGATCTTCTTGTTGTAACCATAGTAATTATTATTATCTCAATTTTGTATGTTTTATCAGGATGAAAAAAACTTAAGTAACTTTGAGGTATGTAAATAAGAGGAAGAAAACGCATATCTAAATACCTACTATATAGTCTTGGAAGTTTTCAACCATTAAAACTATTAAAAAAAACACTCTTTAGCCCCAAGTCCTTCGGTGGAAAATAACTTTTTTTGTATGTCAATTTACAGTCACTTTATTAGTTTGCTTCAATATATTTACGTTTGTCTCAACATTATTTAAGGGATCATCAGTTCTTTACCATGAAAAGATGTTTCGGGAATTTAAAAACAAACAATATTTTATCTCATGGATTATATATATATATATATATATATATATATATATATATAATAATGGTAATAATCCAGGTGAAAAATATCCACAGGGTTGTAATCCAAAGAATTTTAACCGGGTTTATATATATATATATATATTGATTTTAATAATAATGGCGAGGTAGCCATAATTACCAAAGACGGAGAGGTTTATAATACAAAAGAAATAAGTAAATTATCTATTTACTAAAGCGGTTAAAATTTTAAAAAAATAGAATAGAGGAGAAAAAAATGGTGGTGAAATCGAGACGTCTTGAGTCGACACATTTTCAAGATCTCACGTCGATTATAATAGAATGCTTAAAAAGCGAATAAAATCATGGATTATCGAATGAGTGGATTAAAAAAGAAGTATGTTCCCATCAGTTCCAAACTGTGGGTATAGTCTTTCTGCTTGCACAGAGACGGTTTACGTAGGTTGATGGTGACCGCTTCGAGAATCTTCAGGTAACTCTTCGAGCGAGCCTTGTGCAAGACAGTAAATGCCTCATCCGTATATCCCTCAGTGCATAAATGGCACTGCAATAAATGGTCGCCGATGGCCGACTCATGAGCTTGTAAACGCCAGGATGTCGGCCACTGTCTGTGTCTACGTATCGAGAGGGGTGTGTGTTGGAAACTCTGACCCCTAATCACTGAATGGTACGCCCCACGTAGTCAGCCTCACACTGGCCAGGAAAATGGTAAACAACTAAAGTGTATTTAATGGTGGGGATACCATTCTTGCGACGCAGGCATCATATTGTATACTACATATGTGACATCTAGGGGAATCAACTGGTCGAATTTCATATTTCCCTGTAACTCTACCCATAACTCTCTCATATATATATATATATATATATATATATATACATATATATATATATATATAATAAGGAGAGGTATTTTGCTATATATATAGCTATATATATATATATATATATATATATATATATATATCACATCTTTTAATTGGATTTATATGACTATGTATACATATATATATATATATATATAAATAAATATATAGATAAATAAATAAATATATATATATATATATATATATATATATATATATATATATATATATATATATATATATATATATAGATAGATAGATAGATAGATATGTGTGTGTTTTCTTTCGTCGTTTGTGACGAGCTGGATTTCAGTTGGATTATCTTTGGGAAAAAAACAACATTTTTTATAGGCCAGGAAACGATACATATTTTCTTTTCAGCTTAACAACGAATTCCATTGACAATATACAAAAGACACATACACTGCTTGAATAATGATAATAATATCAATAATAATAAGAAGTTGAATAAAAACAAAACGCAAAACAAATCATGGGAATTCTTCATTCTCTCTTAGACATTTACCAATTCTTTTCTGCCAAATAAGAATCTGCCGGGTTCTTTAGCGATGAATCCCAAAACACATTTCTTTATTCATTTCTCCTCAAATATTTTTGTTTTCCAGCGTTTTATGAAATATGCGGATGTTGTTTTCCCTTCTGCTTTTTGTGATTTTTCTCATTTATTGATACAGATTTGTATTCATGTCTTATAGTATGATTCTTCAAAACATTCTTTGTTTATAAAAAATTATACGTTTATACACATGTAACTGTCATATTGTACGTATACACACACCCACAGCCATATATATATATATATATATATATATATATATATATATACATACCTATTCATATAAGTATGTTCATTTAATAATTCAAATATAATAATAATATTTGTTTACCTATAAATATATGGATTTGCCAACGCATATACTTTTTTATCAATGATTTATTCTACTGTATTTAACTCTGTATTAAATTATTTCGGTATTTATATTATTGGATATCTATATATAAACACATAGCGGTGTCCTTATAAAAACATGATTTTAAAACTTACCTGGCGTGTATAACTGCTAAACGAAGTTCAAGATATTTACAAACAATTGCACTTAAAGGGACGGTTAGAATCTTAAAAAACATCTTACGGTTACAGTCTCTGAAGTAGCGGGTTGAAGTCTTGCATCAGGTACGATGCCTCATCCCAAGCAAAAATCCAAAAAATCAGAACATTACAAAAAAAACAAGATTTTCCGTACTTACCTAAATGTACATTGAATGCAAATAAAATTTGAGTCGCACCTTATTTTATTCTTTAACTTTATCTAGTGCTGAGAGATAGTCTGCAGTCTGTAACGACAATGAGTACAGGTCACATTGTATTTGCATGTCACCGATTAATAACCGGTTAATAATAAGCTAAGAAACTAGTACTCGTTGTGCACAAACGTTTTCACAAAAATCCTAAGATGCAGTGATGCCAACAAAACATATTGAATGTCTTTTGGCAATGGGGGAGTGAAGAAATGTGTCGAAGTAAACTGTTAAAAACATACAATCACAATTCCAGACATAGTGAGGCGGAATCGCTTCTTTCTTCCTCTTGAAAATGAGCGGATCACCCAGTGTTGCATTGCCCAATGTTCGAATGATGTACTAAAAAGTGTCCCTAATATCTATACTGATTTGTAACGGTGTATTTTGACAGCATAACAAAGTTATGAGCCGGTCATGATCATTTATATATATCTATATCTATCTATCTATCTATCTATCTATCTATCTATATATCTATCTATCTGTCTATATATCTATCTATTTATCTCTCTCTTTATATATATGAAAAATGACAAACAGAAACAGGTTAAAGTGCAGGAGAAACACAAAAACAAGAGATTTGACCGGTTTCCCTCGTGGTTGCGAACGTCTTCAGGAAAAGTTAAAATTTGGAAATAATGTTATTTTGAAAGGACACTTGTCATATTTCAACGTCACTTAAAGTCTTCTCATACGGTCCAACCGAACCTTCTTTTCCTCATCCCATGTGTGTGCCTACAAAATAAAATTATTTCCAAATCTTCACTTTTTTTGAAGACGATCGCCAACACGAACGAAACCGTCAACTCTCTTATGTTTGTTTTTCTCATGCACTTTAACCTGTTTTCCGTTTGTCATTTTTCACACATTTTGTCCACCACAGCATTGCATTTTCATTAAGTATCCTGTACCTTACTCATATATATATATATATATATATATATATATATATATATATATATGTGTGTGTGTGTGTGGATGTGTGTGTATGTATATATGCTGTTGTTTATCCACTTTTTTACGAACTTATGTTTTAGAAAAAATTGTTAAATATTCCTTCTTTTGTACGACGCCTTTCTTTAAAATAAATAAGTAAATATTTCACTCGTACAAATTGTCAGAAATGTGTTTCGTATTTCTTCTGTTTACTCCTTTTTTTTCTCGTATTTCTTCATTTTCCTATTATAAAAGGTTAGTTTACAACAGGTTATAGGTTGCGCAGTGCCGAGGGTGGATAGTGAATATCTAATTCGTAAGCTTTGCAGGGCGAAGTAACCTCAGATAAAGTCGTCCTATATTTGAAACTTACAGAAAGTGACAGTGACAGGAAGTTATGTACATCTGCTAGAAAGCAAGGTTCAAGGAAATGAACTTTAAAATACGGTAGTTTCGATATGTCTCAGAAGACAGGACGATACATGACTGCTAAATAGAAAGAATACTAAAATTATAATGTATGACGTTTTTTTCTTAAGAAATGCTGAGTACCTCATTTAATTATTCCCACGTTTCGTTTTAATCTTATCTCAATTATATTTTGAGTATTTCCATATCATATACCTTGAAATATATATATATATATATATATATATATATATATATATATATATATATATATATATATATATATATATATATATATTAAAAGTATTACGTTTTGCGTCTGTTTTTCGTCAATCCTCTGATGGCTCGTTATCTCTGACTGAATTCCGATAAAAAAATCATATTTCCTGTTTTATTATAATTTTCATAACCTGCGATTTTGTATGTAACACATCTGTAACAATATATATATATATATATATATATATATATATATATATATATATATATATATATGTGTGTGTGTGTGTGTATATATGCGTGTTTCTATATATATCTACTTCACATATATGTAATATATGTATGTGTGAGTGTGTGAAGAATCAGCATACGCTAAACATAACAATATATTGCACAAATGTGTCACGCACTGTTTGATTAATTTATTTATGCTCGTCCCTTAATATATATTTCTCTTCGTATTTTTTGTTGAAAACACGTGCTATTCATTACAAACATGCATGTCGACTGTCCGACGCACCCGAAGTTTTTTGAATGAAATAATTGGTTTAAATATTTAATTATGCAGTATTCCTATTTCTCAATAATAGATGTAAGTTCTGACGTGTGTAAGTTCTATATGAATTTAGTGTCGGTGTTGTTGATTTGTTGTGTACAACCCACTATTTCAATGTAGTTTGAATTGTAGGTTGCTAAATGTTAGCGGCCGACGAATGAGGCTATTCTACCCTTGTCATCTATCATTGCCAATGAAATGCTTATATATACGCGGATGCTTTCGGTAATATTAGTATCAGCTAATTCTAAATGGTGAACGTCTGATTTTAATGAGTTAATTTACATCTTAATCAAATCATCTACAATTGTTATTACCGTTTACTGTTATGTATCTGCACTATTTACATTGAATTAAATGAACATGGTTAATAACTGCCTTTAGGTTTATTTAAAGCCAATACAAGTGTCAGTAAATTTATGAACGTTTATTATTATTATTATTATTATTATTATTATTATTATTATTATTATTATTATTATTATTATTTGTTGTAGAATTTTAAACAATCAGTAGTTTTGAGTTCAGAAATAATCTAAAGCGTAAGCTTTTAAGAAACTGTTAAACGAATGAACTAAGTGTTAATATTACACAAAATACATATTTCCACGAAACTTACATAAACTAAAACACTGCTGATGAGATATGATACACACACATATGCGCACACACCCTCATACAACAACATACATATGTGTATATATATATATATATATACATATATATATATATATATATATATATATATATGTATATATATATATACACATATATATATATATTAATGACGAGAGATAAAGATGTACGGATGACAAATGTATTTCATCTTCGATTGTTCAATGCAAGGTGTACTCGATATAAAATGTTTATTTTTATTTTCTTAAGCCAGGCTTTTCGAAGATTAAAATCTTATCATCAGATGAATTACATAGATAGATATGTTGGCAGTGTAATAGCCAAAATTATAAATTAAAAAAAATAATAAAGAAACAACATAAAGTAATAGAAAGTACGAGTGTGCGTGTAAAAAAGTGCATCCAAATATTCAGTCTGTCCAGTTAGTGAATGTCCATTGATAAAGTGTCTGATGAAGAAAGATTTAATGATGGAACAAGTAATTTCGTTGAGACAGCGTTAAATATTTTCAAAATGAAGTAAATCCAATAGAATTTTTTTTAGTGCAACCGTATATGAGAAGCACTTATTCAGATGTAATTTTGAGAAGTAGGGCAATTTTAAAATACTTCCGTGGGCCGAGAATGAAAATAGTTTTTTAGGAGTTGAGTTTAAAATGGTGTGCATATTATAAGCAAGCAGTAGGGAATTTCAGTAGTAACTTTGATCAAATCTAAGAAATGAGAGGGGTATTTCTTGGCGGAGTGAGAGATAAGCGGGGTGAATGAGGAAGTTTAGTTTAGCAGATGGAACTATAGTTGATGCGGGGATAAGGATAGAGGAATTCTTTGTTTAGTTACAGCTCATCGCGTGTAAGCAACAATATAATGCCAGGCCTGGGCTGGCTTCAGTTAGAGTTGGGGTGGGGTTTAAATACCCTAAAAATAGTAACGTTTCAGGTCAGAAAGTAAACAGTTCAGTATGGCGGGGGTGGGAGTGCCCCCGTATTTTAATGGATTTTTATACAAAATTATATAGAATTCAAAAAGTGTAACAGGGTTCAAATTGCGAAAATTAGGGCTCAGACGATTGGTAATCTGGAAGGTACGTGTTTAAGATGTAATAATCCGGAGAATTATAGTATTTCAAAGTTTAATGGTTAAACACATTATAGATTTCCCAGTTAGTTAAATATGAAATGCTTTACTAAAAAATATACTTTAGTGTATAACTGAAGTTAGGATTGGGAACAGTGTTAATTTGTTTGCAACAATTGAGTTCTAGTATGAGGATCATGGGATGTGGTTGGATGGAATTATTTCACTGAAAAGATGCCATGGAGTATTGAAATAACAGATATATTTAAGGGGGCGAATTAACTGTTATATCAGTAACCAGGGACGTAGTTTTAAATATGAGAAAAAGATTGTCAGTAAACCGAAGCGTCCACAGAGTCTATTGACTCTATGCAAAAGGGAGATGAGAGAGGCAATGAATAGGTATGTAAGGGAGTAGGTTAGTAATTGAAAAAAGGGAGTATGAATTAGAGTGTTTTATATATATATATATATATATATATATATATATATATATATATATATATATATATGTATATATATATATATATAAACTTAGGTGATTGTATTTATATAAATCTACATCTATATATTGTGTTAACTAATAAGCGTATAATATTATTTTGTAATATATATTCTACAAAATGGTAAGTACGTGGTTACATAAATTTTTTTTATTTTCTTAATATTAAGTAGATTCATATATATTTAAAGTTTTAAACTAATAATTATATCATGTTCATTAAGTATTAACTGTGAAAGTTATATTCTCAGTAACCCGGTGAGTTACATAGGCACATTATTTATTTGTAAACTTTACAATTTATAGGGTGCGTTTACCAAAATCCGCCCGCAAAATATACATTATATTTCTTCTTCATTTAGAATATCGGACTTGCAAATAAGAAAAAGTAACTTTTACTTAAAACGTGTCTGCTTCTCTGATTTTATAATTGCATCTGCAGATAAGCCTTTTTCTTATGCTCCTTTATGTATGTATATGCACTATAAACATGTTAGGGTATTATTGGAGTTTGTATGTTCCTACAAACACGTAATATGTAATTGGTTGAAAAAATAAGCAGACTAAACATAACTAAAACAGTAGTTTTTACGATGGTAATACCCGGGGAAGTGGGATGTCCGAGCACCAGAGAACAGGTTGGGGCATGTCGTCCACTAAGCCATCCGTATACAAGCCTGCTATGCAACAACTTACCGCACGAAGTTACACAACACACAGAACCACATAAAGAGGTGTCTGCCTCTCGTTGATAAGGAGACAGACCTCGGAAAAGTTGCAAAGCAACTAGACAGCTTTAAGCCGTTTTCAGGCGATGAATCGTTATGTAATATTATAACAGGAATCACTGCTTACGAGGAATTCAAAGTTCAGGACATTTTCGAAATCGGAAAATACATTGCATAGCAGATTGATGGAAAATCAGTTTTCTTCTACTCTTACAAACGGAGTGTTAAAGCAAATAATTTACCATCGAGCCAGAATGCCTAAGTCTCTGCAGATCGTAGCATTGACCAAGTACTTTTATTCCAGAGTGTTCTCGTAGTCTCACAGATTGATGATCTAAGGCTGGATGATCTGATGTCTTATGGACTCGGTCTCTACCCAATGTCTTTCTTTGAAGGAAAGTGTAGCTTACGCCTCGCAGACAAACAATAGCTGGCAGCAGCTCTAAACATATGTTGAAACAGAATTGGACAGTACTGTGACACACACCGTTCCAGTCACAGAGCACAGTGTACTAGACGGATAATATCTTCTAAACCGTTTTAAATGGAAGGAGAAGAGTACCTACAGCTCGATTGCAAATGGTTATGCCTCATTTACTGTCAGGTTTGATGGTTATGAAGTTTGACCAAGTATAAAGGATGTACACATCAGGGGCGACGTCGCAAACTTAATGCAAAAAAGGTTAACATTACCGAGGTAACAACATTTGCTGGGAAAAAGGGAGGACTTTTTTGTTAAATGTGAAAACAATTAGGCGCTGATCCAGATGATTATGACACCAATGCAGCAGAAACAGTGTGGCGTTATTCAAACGAAAGGATATGCTTATGATGGTATTGCAAAGGCAGCCATCAATATGTCTGCTTTCAAATTAACCACCCTTATTAGAGAAGACACGAACCTTCTCTTGCTGTTCCGTTCATATGTCTCTAAATGTACTGTATTTTATTTTTGCTCTGACAAACATCTAAAATATCAAGGTTCTCAAGAAGGTGCTTGGCGAAGCAGTTTTACATAATCTGTTGTTCTTGCATGTTTTTACGGGATCCGATTCGGTGTAAATGGGAATTCGAAATAGGAAAAACGTTAGGGTACCAACGTTCGTTAAGAGTGAAAATACAATGACACACTGTTGAAAAGCATTTTCTCTACCAAAGCAAAGCTAGGATGTTGTGGAAACCAATGTTTGTGAGGCAATGGTAGCTTTGTTCAAAGCACATAGAGAAAGCCTGCTTGGCATCTATTAGATACAATATGCTCTGCAAGAAAGTTTCGAGAGTTAAGAGGTTCGTCACGTCACAAACGCCCTCTGCCTGTAAATTACATTATCTGCGGAGTAACTACCAGATAATTGAGTGGATGGGATGTAGTGATGAAATTGTGCCACCTGAGTAAGGGTGGAAGGTGGAAAGGAGCAAACTTGTTTCAGTGATCACGGGCAAGTGCCCTGCTCTAGATTCACTGATTCAGATAATTCATTGCAACTGTTCAAAATGATTATATAAGCTAAGATGTACCTGCAGGAGGCACGCACTAGAATGTACAAATGCATGTTATTATTGCCAAGACGGAAATTGTAACAATATGACAAATGATCCAGTGGAAGATGATAATGAGGAGTAAAATGGTTTTGAAAATACAATGTGACGTAAGTAAATCGGGGTGGATACAACAAGGGTAAGTGGTGTAGGGGTACCCACTGACATAGTATAAAGGTTTATTTGGCAGTACTGGTAACCCTTTTCATGTGAAAGATTGACCCTGAAAACATGGGTAAAAAAGATCTATTGATGTATCATGAAAACTGACCGAGTTAGTGCATCACATGTAAAGGGAAAATTGCTAGTAAACCAAAAAAGTCATATTCGAGATTTGACATTTTCCCATACACGGACCCTACCCAACTCTTAGTATGAGGTAAACTAGACCCGACCTAGTACAACACCCCGAAAAAAAAAGTTTGCGATTTTTGGGGGCCAATCAGTATAATGAGCCGTCTATAACTTATTTTGTTTGTAACTTTGTATATATTGATGTCATAATAATGCTTACCACTATTATTCGTACATTTTATTAAACATTTTCACATATGTGTAATAAGGAAGTAAACGTCAAAGAGTGTGTAATTTGTTGGAACAAACAAAGCGAGATTTGAGTAACAGTTACAGTGTCCATATAAACTGTTTATGATGTAAAGAATAGAATGACTATGTGCAAAACAATTACGAGGTAGTCCGGATTGAGTCCTAAAAAGAACGTACCAAAGCTATTATGGAAGCTATCAAATCCAGGATCGTAAAGGATCCAACCAACTACAAGCGAAAGTAAATATAGACAAGACGACTAGAAATTCAGAAGTATATGATTTCAAGTTAAAATCTAACACAATAACACCCAAACACTTGTTTTCAGCAGCTATTACGTAACATAGATTGGAAATGTGCAATACCATGGTTCTAGAAACAGTCCTGACCTGAAACGATAGTTTCAGATGAAATGATTTTTATTGTGAATGCTCTTTTGAACCACAAAATTGACAGATTCATCGCAAAATCGACAGCTGAGGTTAAGGGGACATTCAGAACACTATTTCCTGTTCAAGTTGTTGTTTTTGATGGTGTGGGTTCCGATGGTAAGTAAATGTCTCTAAAATTCTACAAAGTTTATGAAAAATCAATGTTAATGCTTAATGCAAGACTCTAATATATCAGGAATTGCAATGGCTTTAAGTAAACTACCTAGATAATTATTATGTATTACCAGCACCCACCGATACAAGACAATATTTCTGCAAATCTAACTAGCAATGTTTTAAATCCATGTGTATGGCTGCCTCCGAGCAAAAATATAAACCGTATGGATTATGCTATTATGGTCGTTTTAGAACATGCTACCAATATAACATATCGACTCTCTTGAACATATTTTTTAAGAAGAATGATAGAAGCTGTCTCCCAAATATTTGAATAACACTTATGCAAGTTTCGGGAAGCATGATAAGGCAATTATTGAGAAGGAATAATGACACATAGAACTAACACATGTTGATTAAGTAAGTTTGATGTGGCTAATAAATTCTCATGAATTTCAAATACATTTATTAGTTATGAAGTGTCTTTCAATCTTTGCATCAACATATTGTAAACCCTGTTTTTCCATCCTGTATATATATATATATATATATATATATATATATATATATATATATATATATATATATATATATATATATATATAATATAAAGACAGAAGCAAAATGCCTTCATAAGAAGCAATGTGTTAGATGCAGATATTTTTCATTAAATCAAAATGAAATAAAATGAAAATATTTTTTTCTTCTTCATCTTGACTTTTTTATTTTCCATTTAATAAAAAATATCTGCATCTAACACGTGGTTTCTGATGAAGGATATTTGCCTCTATCTTTATATTTACATTCAAAAGATGTTTTAAAAATGAACTTTCCCAAATGTGTACCTACCAGCAACCATGCGCGATTTTAGTTAAATTAAAACAGACATTTGCACCGTTAGTTCATAACATCGGACACCCCTTCTAAAATACCAGGAAGGATTATTACGCACAAAACAGGTTACTACATGTTATTTTTCAAAACTCTGTCGAGGCTTGTTATATCAAGCGACATATTAGATAAAACAAGTCAAGATGAAGAAGAAAGAAAAAAAGTGTTTATTTTGTATTTTGATTTAATAAAAAAATATATGCATCTAACACATGGTTGCTTATGACGGCATTTTGCCTCTATCTTTATAGGAAAATTCAAAAGAAGCTTAAAAATGAACTTTCCCAAATATATATATATATATATATATATATATATATATATATATATATATATATATAAAAATAATTGTTATAATACATTTCCCCACAATATATGATAGATTATGAAGAATGTGTATGTCTGTTTGTAAATTATATAAGTGAGAATACTTGTGGTTAAAGTTATAAACTACAGACATGTTGGGAAAGTACAAGTAAACAATACTGCTTGAGTTGTTTGTTATCAAATAATATGGCTGACACTCTTATTAGGGGCATATATAAAAGCTTATTACAAGGAGTATGACGATGTAATGGCTATATGTTTTTGTTAAAATAATTTATATTCAGACTATCCAAACACTATTATTAGTAACTATTGTATATATTAAAAAAGGGTTAAATACATATTTATAGAAACTAAAAGGAGTGTTCAGAGAATTTAAAGTTTATAGAAACTCGACATTCTAAACTTCACTACTATGAGTATAATTAGTCAGAATGATTACAAAATTATACTAATAGTAATTGTGACTCAGTTGGTCTCACAATATCGGCATCAAATGGCTTCACATGCAGTAAAACCAACAAAAAAAACAATTGCTGGACACATGAGATTCTACTTTATTATTATTATGTAAATTTGGGACATTAATGTCTCACTCTTTATAATGATGTTGTAGTAAAAATAATTTACGATTATACCGTAAATATGACAATATCTTAATGAAATATTATACACCATATATTCAAAAAGAGTAGTTTACTGCGGTTTTAGCGTAATTAATGTGTCTAGTTTAGATACAGACAGAGTATGAATAGACCAGTACACTGTTTATTTCCCTAAACTATACTTTTATAATGCTTAACAATAAGGTGAGTTACGCACAAGGCCAGTTTTTATCTTACTCCCACAAGTAAGATGTGACCCAAGGTCAGGTTGGGAAAGTGGGGTTTAAAAATTGCCTGGGCAGCCCCGTCGGCATTCCCCGGTAAGGGCGCCTCAGGCAGTAAGCAATAAACCTACTCCTCCCCAAAGAGGGGAGGCGAAGCCTGGGAGGGTGGATCTCCTAGAAATGCACAGGACAAGACCCATAGACCGGTATAAATCAAGCCCCGAAGGCCAAGACCAGTCTATGGGGTGCAGTATCCATCAGAACAGATACTACACTTTGATCTTAGCCAAAAGGCCAAGTAGAATTATTAATCTAATACAAATATGACAACATCCTGCAATTTAACAATATTAGTATCCTTATTAATGTGTAATGGGTGATTACAAAGAAGTGGTTACAAAGCTTGGGTTTCAATTATAAATTAAGGCTTCTATTTCGGCTCGCAACAAGTTTGAAACATGTGTGAAAAACGCGGGTCCGTGTAAGTGGAATTAAGCATGATAAAACTGTTGAACATCCGTCATATTACCCGAGAGACTTAACAAGCATAACACAACTTTCATGATGCATCGTCCCGTAATGGAACAATTTCCACGATAAGAGAATTAAAATAGTCATAGAATCTCGAATAAAAACGCTTAATTCAGCGACCTGCATTTTTAAAGAATATAATTAGTAGATACTTTAGACGTTGCCTATCTAGTTGGGATTTAACACATCCTCATATCACATGCCTTCACGATAATGTTATGTATTCTGAACACAGTTGGAAATATAATATCCTTTTGCTTCGTACCATCCACCATAAACCGTACTTTACTAAGTAAGGACTAGTCCTAGCTGTTCATTTGGATCAACGAGGAGAGATTATGAAAGTAATCGCACGGGATTACATCAGTATACCAATAACGCTATAACTCTGACTATTCGTCCAGAGACAATTCGGATACCGTATCAATTCGTGGGGCATTTCTTAGTCTGTGTATTATCTTGTTGGACGTGTTTAAGAACGGGTTTAACGTGAATTCCATCAAAGATTTCCAATTTGTCAAGCTTCATTCGTGGACTATATTTTTTTAGTCATTGCTTCTATATCTCATTTACATATAAATAATCTGACTGGGTGTGTGCGCTTCATGCATATGTCTTGGGTGATATCTGCTATTATGTTAAAATGTAGTGCGTGTAACTACGTGTAGCGTTTATCTCATAAAGGTATGTGTTCGTCTCAGGCTAAGAATACATATCTATTTGGTCTTGTGCTGAACGCGCTTACGACCTCGCCTTCTATCTACACGCACACCCATACACGTACACAGACGTATATATATATATATATATATATATATATATATATATATATATATATATATATATATATATATATATATATATATATATTAAGCATGCCGATTCCTTACGAGGTTGAAACACTGACGCGTTTGTGTATCTTTATTACCATTAATATTTTTCCATAATTATATATA
Organism: Sepiola atlantica; assembly: GCA_963556195.1. Classification (NCBI taxonomy): domain Eukaryota; kingdom Metazoa; phylum Mollusca; class Cephalopoda; order Sepiida; family Sepiolidae; genus Sepiola; species Sepiola atlantica. The sequence goes on from OY744516.1 coordinate 155,229,096, forward strand.
TGTATATATATATATATATATATAGTTAGAAAAATAGAGAGTAAGGTGATGGGGACGGATGGGTTAAGTATGGACAGGGACCTTACCTGTATTATATATATATATATATATATATATATATATATATATATATATATATATATATATATATTTAAAGTCCAGGTCATGACGTTGTACAGTTGATTATAAAATGTTGTTTGTTGGTTTTACATGCACTTTGCATGAATATTAGAAGGTAAACAGATAAAAAGGAAAATATGAGTGAAGCAAGTCACAGTGAATAAACGACGGATTAATTTAGAGAAAAGAGAAGTGAAAAGTGAGAGAAGCAGAAATAGAATAACCACTAGGGAAACTAAAAAGATATTTAACAGGACAAACAGTATAATACATCTGTTTTCCCGAGATCGGCATGAAAGTAAAATAAAAAAGAAATTCCATGATAGTGAGACTAACATGTGTATCGGAAAATCTGCTATGTTTATGGAACAGCCAATGCGATAAACTGTTCAGATCATTAAACTTACCTGTTGTCAGACATTGTTCATATGCCTGTTTTGTTACGATTTATTATACGCAATTAAAGTTAATCACCTAGACATAGTGCTTGCATAATCTCTATTCTACCTCGAAAATATAAAATCTGCTTTCGCATTGACGTAGCAATTTCTGCAGACAGTAAATGACGTAAAACTTAATATCAAAATAGAAAATCTTTGAACAGAAATCTAATGATTGTGGGCTATGAAACAGCAATAATAGCAGGGTTGAGTTTATTTTTAAATACATATATTTTTAAACAGGTATACTAATTGAATTAACCTCTGAAATCTATCCCGTATTTCGAGGAGGCGGAGACGAAGTTTAAAACAGCGATGCTCCTAGTGTTTTGAGTGACTATATTTAGGAAGTCTTTTTTGGGAAATGATGTGAGCTATTGCATTTTGGAAGATGGAGGTTCATGTGGCGCTTTTACTATTACGGCGAGAGATAGTATTATTATATAGTTGTTGCACTTAGTTTATTTAGAACTTGCACACATAAACTAATTCTAATTATCCCGGTGTTCATTCATTGAGGAGAAAACATATCTTTCAAGCAGTGTTCACACATATTTTCTAAGTAAAATATTTGTTGGACTATTTTTGTTTTATTTTACGATATGTAAACCGGTATATGGTAATTTTATGACAAACCCGTACATATATTTCCTATACGATAGGTTCGTAGATTAATGCGTTTTGTAGGCGTATATTAGGGTATTGTCTCTGAACGATAGTTTATATTAAACGTATAGATTAGAAAGCGAGATGTACTACCACTCCTGGTCAGAGTGTGTATAATAGTAGTTGTAACTAGCAGTTAGCCACACTGCATGTCACCAATGTATGTAACACCTACGTGTGTGACACAAATGGAAGCAGTTTTTTTTATCATCACCACGATAAAAGATAATAATCCGACGCATGCTTACTTACGATGTTTTCATAAATCAATGAACTTAGGAGAAAATACACAAATATGTATGTATAGCTTCTTTGCCATAGTTAACGCTTCAGTCTAACTTTAAAATATACTCATGTATTAGTCATTATTGAACTTGAAGTAGATATTGAAACACACATATATATATATATATATATATAAATATACATGTAATCTATTATGTCATTATTATATATATATATATATATATATATATATATATATATATATATGATTTTACGATAAATATTATTAAATTATTATCAACATACACGTGTTTGATCGTTTTCTGGAAATAATTAGTGTGGAATCTGATTACTCTACCGGTTGTACGGTTTGAAACCGTCAAACCTAAGTCACCATTTTAACTTCAGTCTGAACGTTTACTAGCCCTAACGAATGAACCAAGTAATTTGAAGGAAGATACTTTAGATCTATTTATGTTTAAGCAAGTAGTCACATTAAGCACGGTGTCATCAAAAATGTTGAACGATACGTTAGGCCGGCACTTTGTTTATGCATTTAAATTTCACAGAAAATTATAATGTTCTTTAAGCGCTCGTCTTAACATTAAAGGGGATATGAACAACATAACGATAATTATTATTACATTCTTATCTAGATAAACATGTTTCATTCTTTTCCGGAATCATCAGTGTGGAAGATAATTGTTCTACAGGTAGCACAGTTCGACAAACTCAGATCTAACTTTGAAAGAAGAGAAGTAATATCTGTTCATGTCTAAGCAAGCGGACACATTCACCACGTTGTCATCAGCAGTGTCTAACGATACGTTCGATCGGAACTTTACATCACCCATTTTAATTGTACAGCTCTAATTCTATTTCACCATCTATTGTGTTCATTTCAGGTGACAGACGACTCAACTTTTATCTCTTTTGTAAAGGTAGTAATTTTACTTATGAATGAACAATTAAACAAATACAATTAAAACTAATGAGGAATAAATACAACATAACGTTTTGAAAATGCGGATCGACTCTATCTAACATCTGCACTCTGGCAATGTTTCCATTTTTAAAACGGAGCTTCCATCTCTTCTATTAGATTTTAAAAAATGAGTCGGGCGTTTTAAATTTAGGTTGTGACTGGAATTGCATAATTATTATCGTAATGTCTTTTTTAATAAAAAAACACGTTGTGTTTATAGATTCAGAAAATATTGTGAAATATTAGCACGACCTCTGTTCTATAAGGACTAGTAACGTATTTTTTTTATTTATCAGCATGATACGATATTTTTAACAGACTCTATTTTGTTTTAGCATTAGTTTTCCAAATACATTCACGAATACGTTACTTACAGAACAGTTTCTAACAGCCAAAGAGAAAGTAAAACTATAAGGCCGAGTGAGTACGACCTTGGCGCATAACGGTGCTCCGTCTACGTCATTATCTACTCCAGCACTGTCACTTCCTGATACTTATTATTTATGTTGAGAGAGTAGCTCTTTAGCACCATATGTTATGCCCCTGTGTTGCTTAAAGTGTAAACCTCTTCAGACTTTCGAATTAGGATACAGCTCAATAAAATAAACACTCATCAACAACTAATAACTTTAGTCATGTGCATCCAAATACAGTATTGATTTTTGATCATTTTGAAATATTTTGATTTGTATTCATATATTGGATATATTAAAGTATCTGATTGTATCTCAGTATAAACAACCAATCTTAGAACTGATATTTTTCGTAATTTAAAAGTAAATTTTCAATTGAGAAATGTGTATAATATTCGTTAAGTAGTTTACCTTTTTTCAACTGCATTTATACAATATCGCCAACTCTAAACACGTGTCCGTCATGTCCATACGATTCTATTGATTTGAGACTATCTACGTTTGAAACACCTGATCCGTATTAGTAACGGAAATAAGTGAGCAATAGCTTATACTTGATTAAGCACGATAATAAGAAGCTGCTCAAGATGTGTGACTTAATCATTGAACAAGGACAATCTCCGTTACAGCTATTGGATATCTCACGTCAGTTTTCGCCGATAAATGAGGCAGTCTGCTTTTCGTGTAATCATCCACTGTGTGTCGCTTCTGAGATTATAATGACACGAATAGTTCTCTATTAATTTCGCCGGTACTTTGGAAATCTATATCGAAAGATCCTGAGAAGATAACGTACATGATCTCGTCTGTTCATCCAGCAGACGATGAACATGGAAATTAGCTATAGATGCGGGGGTGATAACATCTTCACTCTGGCCATGTTGCCATTTGTAAAAGGGAGCTTCCATCTCTTCTATTGGATGTTGAAAATGCGTCGGGCGTCATATTCTTATTGTAATCAACCAGGACAACTCGGCGTTACCAGGCGTTCTGGATAAGGAAATGGAAGGGCTATAGAAGTGTGTAAAATGTCTGTGAGTGTTAGTCTCTCGCTCCCCCTTTCTCTCTTTCTTTCTCTCTCTCTCGCACTCTCTATCTCTATTTCTCCTTGTCTCTTTCTCTTTGTGTATGTTGAAAGGTTAGCAACTGCTTCAATATCATATATTTACAAAAAACAAAGACATCAAGTGAGAGAAAAAGTAATCAACATTCGACTGTTTGGCGGTTTCAGTCTCATAAAACAACTATTGTAAAAAAATGTTTTTATTTTTTTTAATACTGAACGACAATAAAGCATTTTTCTGACCGTACAATATGTTCATTCTGTTCCTCGTTAGCCTAAAGTAAATATACATTAGAGTATTATTTTCTACAAAAACAGTTCGCTGTATTAAGGTGTAAGATGCTATAACGTTTATAAGTATCATTTCGGAATTTTATTCGGACACACCTATAGTCGGAAATACGAATATTATATAATTGACTCGCAAAAAATGCGACCGATAGGGCCCATTTTTCATTGGGCTACCGCGTCACCTGGTGTACACCTGTTATAAATAATCGAAAGTTTACGACCGCGCTTCTAGTGTACACAAAATGGCAGTTTACGGCCGCGTATCTGGTGTACAAAAGAATTGACATGTTACGTACGCGCCTCTGGTGTACAAAAAAAATCGAAAGTTTACGACCGCGCCTCAGGTGTACAAAAGAATCGTAGTTTATCGAAAGTTTCTGGACGCACTTCTGGTGTACGAAAGAGCTGAACGTTTACCTACACAATTAAATAACTACGGACACGCCTCTGGTGTACAAAATAATCGAAAGGTTACGTACGCGTCTCTGATTATCATATTCTCCTCCAGATATTAATTCCTATTATGACAAGAGTACATGACGAACGAACACTAATCCCTAAAAAAATAAAATAATAGGAATTAATATCTGGAGGAGAATATGATAATCAGATTATTGATGCTACACTACCTCGACTTCCTAAAGAAGTAGAAAGTAATCCTCGGATATAATATCGTGAGAGACGACCATATACTATACCCCCAAAGAGGAGGAAACAGAACACGCCTCTATTGATAACTATATATATATATATATATATATATATATATATATATATATATATATATATATATATATATATATATATATATATATATATATATATATATATATATATACAGAGAGAGAGAGAGAGAGGAAGAGAGAGAGAAAGAGAGAGCGAGAGAAAGACAGATACAGAGAGACAGAGAGAGCGGAAATAAATGTTAGGGAGAACAGTCATGTATATATAAAAAATACAATTGGACACAAATAGAGGGATATGGATAGATAATTAGGTAGGCAGATAGATATAGATAGATAGATAGATAGATTCATAGATAGATAGATAGATAGATAGATAGATAGATAGATAGATAGATAGATAGATAGATGGGATAGAATTAATAGTTGTATGAATTAATATGTAGACAGATAAGTAGATAGATTGATAGTTAGAAAAGTAAAAGAGTAGATAGATAGATCGATAATTATATAGATATATAGATACATAGGTATGGAAATGGATTGATAGACAAATGGGTAGGTATAAGGATGGATATATATATTGATAGATGTATGGGTAGATAGATAGATAGATAGATTGAAAAGGAATTGTTTGTGCATGACTCGATAGCTTGCTAGCTAGCTAGCTAGCTAGATAGATAGATAGAGATAGAGAGATAGAGAGAGAATAGTAGATAGATCGATAGATAGAGAGAGTGGGAGAGAAAGAGAAGAGTAGATAGATCGATAGATACATAGGTAGATAGATAAGTAGGTAAGTTTATAGGTAGATGGATGGAAAGACACATGGGTTGATACATGGGTGTGTAGATTGATAGATGGATGGATAGATAGTATATGGATATATAGATAGTTAGATAAATAGATGGATAAATAGATAAATGCTGAATAGACAGACAGATTGATAGACGGGCACGCACACGTGCGCTCGCATTAATTTTGCATGTACGTACATACATACACACACACCCACGCACGCTTGCCATCTATACGTTCTGTGTATGTGGATGCGCACATGAACCTGCGTGTGCCTGCATATGTGTTCCTGTCTATACGTTCACGCACCTTCGTTCTTATATGAATGTAAACGCGTGTGGCCCGCATGTTGTTGATTTGTTTTAAGATTTGATTAATTCTGGGTTGAATTTAGATATAAAGTTGTTTTCTTGTGTTAAAAGATTTGACTAGGTATTTGCACGCACACACATATACGCGCGCAAATGGATAGAAACATCAAACTGTTAAAAAAAATGGAAAATATATCTGAAGAGAGCAAGCTCGAAACGCGTTATGAAATCACAAAATAATCAAATGATAAAATAATAAAATACTAAACAATGGTCGAATTTTTTTTTACAAGTGTTGGTAACCTCACTTCTTTAAATATACGATTTTCTTTGGTTGGAACTGAAACTGATGCTGCATTACCTTCTACATTCTACTCGCTCTCCGTATCTCAATATATATATATATATATATATATATATATATTCACTTTCATACGTACAGAAAAGTAATCTATGGACACGTGTTTCTGGCTTACAACCGTCATAAGCATAGCTAAGTTAGACAAGGATCAAACCTTCACTATTGAAGTCTATAGTCCAGCGGTGTTCCATTGTACCACGACCCTGTCTAGAAATGTGTGCGATTTTTATCACCTAAATATTTAATGTATTTTTATGTAATTATTTTATTGGTGATTGCAGTGTTCGTTGTGTTTTGCTTACTTCAATGTTTATGCTTACTACTACTTCCTTAAAAAGTGAAACAATCAAAATAGTAGTAAGCCACAAACAACGAACGCTGCAATCACCAATAAAACTAATTACATAAAAATACATGAAATATTTAGGTGTTAAAAATCGTACATGTTTCTAGACAGGGCGTCGTAGTGTAATTGTAAGACTATAGCCATGAATATCGATGGTTCGATTCTTGTCTAAATTAGCCATGTTGATGACGGCTGTGAGCCAGAAACATGTTTTCATGGATTAATTTTATGTGCGTATGAATGTAATACAAATAGATATATTAACGAAAAATACGTTCTATAAAGTTAACGGTGACTAATAATGCCTTTTTTTGAATCTTAATCACTGAGGAAAGTAACCATTCAAAATAGTAGTAAGCAACAATCAAACGAACGCCGCGATCACCAGTAAAAATAATTACATAAAAATACAGTAAATATATATATATATATATATATATATATATACATTTATTACTTATGTTCAAAGTTTACGATTAACTTACATTTTTAATACAATCAAATGGAATATATTTTAATTTTCCTTTTAGAATGCCCAACGTTATGACGTAAAGGACTAGTTTCATACTGATACAATTCCTCAGGTTGCACATTTACATCTTACAATACGTTCCATTCCTTAGATGTTCATTATCTTGTGGTTTTGATTTGTAGTTTAAAACCAGATTAATTTCATACACATATTTAAATACAACCTACTACAACCATTTTATTTTTATTCATTATTGTTTTCACCACAATCACCTCTAGGTATGTTATCTTCTATCTCTACATCTCTAATCAATCATATTGGTATCTGACATTCAAATCTCTTTCAATAATCTTTCATATCATAGCATATTTCTATTCTCGCTATGTCGTTTTCCTCCATTTCATGTGACATTCATTGTTTCTTCGTCATCCTCTAAGTACTCAAATCACGAACACCGTTCACACCGACCATTCTTCTTCCCGCATTTCTATACATTCTCTAGCGGCCTCAAATGTTCACATTCACAACTGAAGCCATTCTTACTGATAACATTGAGAGTTCTATGATGTGTTTGCTTCTAGAAGCCTTAACATATTTTAACAGGGGAATTGGAATATACTATTTAAATGAGAATGTGTACAATAAGAGAACTAATAAAATTATTACATATCTCAAGTATGAAATTGGTTAGCTTATATGTATATATGTAACTCTGGAGAAGAATACGTATTATGTAGCATTACTTTCTCTTAGATGAGAGATCTAATGTTTGGTATGCCACGTTCAAAAAATATATATGTTTGCTATAGAATGCAAATCAACAAATCATAACGGTACACTTAAATCATTATGTGTGTCTTCAACGTTCAACTATATCGGCCCTCAAATACTCAATACACTTCCTACCAGAGCGTCTCACGCCGTTCTATGATAGTTATCCCTTCAGTAGTGTTTATTCTCGCCATGAAACAAAAATTGTCCCAGCCCCACACATGAACCAAATATATCTCGAATTTGGAGAAGAACCATTTTATTAGACTGTTAACGAAATGTTCTGCTCGTCTATTGGCCGAGGGAAAGACGTATCGGGTATTTCGTGGTCTTGGTCCCTCGTTAATAATAGATTTTTACGACACTCTAACCACGGAATCTCAATTAAACTTCCGACAGAAAATTCCTGCCTTTCACCCAATACTATCTAATGTGCCCTTATTTTTTCTATGTCATTTTCTCACTGGACTCAATAGCCGCAAAATTCAGCTGTCATACTCGCGTCTGGCCCATAGTTCTTATTTACGGGCTAAAGTTTCCCCCCTACAAATTTAAATCATCAAATCAGTACAAGCAGTCAAAGCCTAACTATTTAAGAGTAATTTAAATAAGTCGTGAACACAAATAATAAGATTGCTAAACGTTGTTTACTATCTCACCTAACACTTAGATTTATTGGCATTCATCAGCCTGGTACGGCGCATTCCTAGATATGCCATCCACGCAACAACTGTCTATCCTCAAAATAGTACCCCTTGAGCGTGTTCAACGGTTGCTTACCAGAATGGTGCCCGAATTCTTCATGGTTACCTACAAAGAACGGCTTTACAGACTAAGTGTGTACTTTATCAGCAAATGTGCTATTGGACCTTATTTTGGCATATGTCATCTAGAAAAATGTAAATACATATTTAGATGAGTTTCTTTACCATTCACACCTTGTCGCGGTCTTTGCGGAGATTAACAGAATATTTATCAGCGCCGTTTCCGCATAAACAGAAGAAAGACAACATTTTCTTTCTGTGTTTCTGCTCTCTTAACAGCTTGCTAAACAGGGGGTGTGATGATGCTTACCATATACAGGTTTTAAGTCGCGTTCGACAAACATTCAGACGATATGTAGATGCAATATTTTCTGCATTTTACATGGCTTGCTGCACTTTCCTATTTACTACCAATACCATTTATTGTTTAATTGAATAAATATTTCAAGAAACAAATATGCCACACAATTAAAGTGTCTTTTTCTAAATAGTGTAATATATTGTTTGATCGTATACTTTATTAATTAAAAATAACAATCATGTTAACAATGTTATTACTCAACTGTATGTATTCCTAGATAATGGAAACTTATCGATTTTATAACCACAGTGTTAGTGTCTATTTGATAAAATAATGTTCCTCTGTATATTCCTAATATATATATTTTTGGGGAGTTATAAGGATGTGGAGATCTATTAATGTATTATTTTCTTATAAAATAAGGTATGGGTATATGTTTATATATTCGTATATACTTCTAAACTAATTAAACGATCATAATTAGTTTTGAAAAATAGACGCCAATTGTGTGAAAGTAGTGTTGTCTATATTTACTTTAATTTAGTTTCATTCAAAGTATGTACAATTCTTTGTTAAAATCATATATATATATATATATATATATATATATATATATATATATATATATATATATATATATATATATCACTGTCGTAATTTTAACAATAGGTTTTAAAACTCTATTAATAAATATTCCCTAAATTTTAGTAACTTTCGAATAAATTCAATAAGCTTAGGAAGACATACTATGGGAATAACCTCCCAATGTAATATTGAAATATTTCAAATTTGGATTAAACTTAATCCGTCGTTATTATTTGACGGTAATAAAAAATAATAATAACATCAAGGGATTTACATTTTTACTAAGCACATTGTTTGTTTGATTAGCGTCGACGACTTTGAGAGAAACAAAACATTTTTATAACATCAGTCGACGACTCAAAAAATAAGAAACAGTTTTTTAAATGCTAGTAAAATACAATGGAGTTATGCTTTAATTCGGCACGTTGTTTGTTTGATTAGAGTGGACACCTCCGAAAGAAAAACCAGCACATATTTAAAAAAAAAAATAGAATCAGTGGATTTACACGTAGAACAAGCTTGTCGTTTGTTTGATTAGCCTCGCCGATTTTGTAACAAAGAAAAATGATAAAATGATTTATTCGGATTTTATTATTCTCAAGTAATACACACAAATAATGTATTTCACTGATCTGAACGGATTCGATGAGTCTATTTTTTCAGTTACCGATGTGTGTATTAACCCTTATACGCCATGTTTGTTATCCTACCCGGATCCTGGCTTGCCTGCAGATACAAAGCCACTCAGACGGCGATGTAGGTTTTAAAAATGTTCTATTTTAAAAAAGGAAGCACAGTCACAGACAACATCAGAACTACGGGTTACTACTGTGCGTGTGGGAGAGAGATAGCCAGACAGATGGGTAGACGTATAATCAATCTCGCTACACCCATGCATACTCTGCTGATCGTGTCTTAGACCCGTTTTTCCTACATGAGTACCACTAAACAAGTAGACAGAAAATCTCTGTCTGAAAGTGACATGGTTCCATCGACTTTCGTCTGGGGTCACCTATACCAGTTAAGTGTCACTCAAATGTTATCTAATAATAGGGAGTAGAGACATGCATTAATAGAGCAGATAACTTTAACGTAAACAGCTGATTACTAATTGATGAAGTAATTCTGGTGTTAGAGGTTAAAAGATAATAACATTAACATGAAAATGGTATAGTTATGTATAATTAACTAGCTAAAATCCTACTAACGTGTAAACACTATTTAAGAATCATATTTGAGCAATTTACTGACAAGAAAAATCCACCCAGAAATATTCCAATTAAAAATAAACATATTGCAATTGTGAACAATTTGAAATAATGTAAACTTCCGATATCACAAAAACTTTATTAGGAGCTCTTAAAATTTTCGAACTTTTCACAAACGTATGTTAGATAGTGAAGGGTGCCAGAAAGAGAGAGAGCGAGAGAGAGAGAGAGAGATCGTGAGAGAGAGGCCAACAAAAAGTGGAAGGACGCTTTTAAATGTAGTAGGAGTATTGCTTTACTCCTCTCCAGGAGTTAGGCAGAAGGCCAGTTTTTATCTTTCTCCCACAAGTAAGATGTGACCCAAGGTCGGGTCGAACGTAGTAGGAGTAGCCGCGAGATCTGAAGTGATATCACGCCGGTTAGAGGGGCTTTATGACTTTCTGTTCCCCACGAGTAAGAGAAAAGAAGGCGAGAATCGGTAGGGAACGTCGCATAGTAGGCAAATGGCCTGAATATCTTTCTTCTGTAATTGTATCTTTCTCTTTCTGTCTCTCTCTCTCTTCCTTACTACCGAATCAAAAATCGTGTCACCTGTTTTATATTCGCATAAAACTTCTTCAAACGAGACCAGCATCTAGTGTTATCGTCCAGAACCCGAGACACACAGAACAACAATTGGGGTGCCCACCCGGTAATGTAAGCAGAACAAGAACATTTCCGAGTTGGAGTATCATACACTTATAGATTATTTAACAATAAGGAAACCGACAACTAATTGCGGGTTTATTGTTCGAGATATGACTTACTTTTATTAAGTAACTATCTGGCATGCCTATTTGACTTTCTGGCGAGTACATGACATCTAATTCAAGACAAAATTTAACAGCGAGTTACACAGATTCAATGGTGCCCATGATAAAACTATTTACAGACTCTATCGGTAGACACAGTGTCGGTTTTGTTTCCATCAGAAACCCTGTCAATCGTATCCGATCGATAAGTATGTTATGTAGACATACCCTACTTTATGATTATCGCAATCACTTTACTGATAAATTTAAAAAGATTTCTGGTTTCAATTTCTGCTTGTTCACACAATGAATTATTTTCGAAAACATATTCCCAATATACTATATAGTTTAGAGCTTTTTGGATCTATTACTCAAAAATAATAGTTTACCATTAGTTCTGTCGGTGAACATCCAACAATAATATCCGTTTAAAGGTGTTGGTAAACAGAAGCAAAAACTGCATAAGCCTCTTTCTGTGTCTCTTGATATCTTAATATTTCAGTGTTCTATTTGACGATTCAACAAAGATGACACTAATCCGTTTTACCATGTGGCATATAGGCGAGGGGTGAATGTGTTGTATAGTTCAATACTTACACACATTTTTATCACAGCAAATGGTGTCTTCCGTGTGTCGGGAATCCCAAATCTTAAAGAAAAAAACGCAAAGCTGTTATTGATTATAGCGATGTTGATTTACTGCGTTTCAAACATCCGATAACTTTATGCGTAAAAGAAAAGTTTAAGTAAAGTGATTAATAATCCCGGGCGCCATGAACGCTCCCTTTCATTGATTACTATACCGAGATTTAGGGGAAGGCGCCACTCATTTCCCAGGAGTACTCTGCGTATCCTTGACGATACGCTTTTAATTGTGAGCATTTTGCAAGTGGGCTATAAGTACAATTAATTTTGTATTTTATATGATTCGACCAGACATTGGAATGCCATCTATCAGCCTATTAACGACCACTAACACCATTATGGAAGATAACTTGATAATAAACGTATTTTAAGCTCTCTCCAGTAAACATATAATCTGGATTACAACATTTCATGATGGTTTGTACCGTCAGTAAACTCGTACCAAATCTTTCATATCAGTGCGCAGAATAAGCCAGGAAACATAACTCGTCATTACAACGTTCAAGCGAAAGATTCGACTATTGGATCTTGGTAATACCTATATCGATTAATGTATCGGGTATACGTAAAGCAATTCGCGCATTACACCATAATAGTGTTGCATTATAAATCACTGTAATATTTATTCTTTTGGTTCACTCTGTCAATTTTCCATTATTTTTTAAATGATCGTCTGTTTGAGATCCCAAATGAACATGATTCTTAATAACTGATAAGCTTCTTACTGTGTTTTGCTTACTTTCAATTTTTAATGAAGGAAACAACTTTATCTTCCAGTGCTTCCTCATCAACTTGTTCCATTGCAAAAATAGTAACTAAAGTTTGTGGTCTGAAAAATAGCTTTCGTGTTCTTTCATATGTAATGAAACATTCACTTTTAAAAAAATGGAAATCGCACCAGACAATCGCACTTGATATAAGGAGCTAAAAGTAATACTATGTCAAAGTTTAATAACAACTAGCTAACTATTAGGGTTAGATAGATAGATTTTGATCCAGAAAACAGCAGTTTATATCCCTCTGTCAGAGACATCGCTCATGGATTATAAAAACTAAAAGACGAAATAAAGGAAGCGTGACTTACGAGACTGCAGAACGTACACTCAATGCAAACATTCTATCCTCCTGAATCACAATTGGTGAATCTCCAAAAAACATATCTATATAATTATGTTTTGGAGTTTTCAAGAATATAATTAACCATTTCGATTCCCCCAATTATTCAGACCACTGTGTTCATTGATATTCATATCAACACGTGGAGCAACGAATTAAGTGTTAAGTCATACTATGTTCTAAGTCACAGTTGTCTGGAGGTTGTAACCTTCAATCCTTACTACTGGCGATACTTACTAAGAAGAAAAACTATTCTTCAAGATGTTCACTTAGTCATGGTAGACGAGACGAGAAAAATCTACCCCTGTGAATTAAATAAAAGGTGTTCTGTACAGATGATCGAGTTCAATATAAAGATTCTGGAGTTCGACAACACTCAAGATAATACACATTTTTGTAATCCTTCTTTATTGTACTTTCATAACATTCGATATGTTTATTTGAATGTGTGACCGACTCACATATAAAATTAATCAGTCTGTTCTAATACATTCAACGACTCTACTAAAACGATAGACATATTAACTTTTAAGTGTTCCTTAAAACGATTTTACAATAAATTACACATTTTATTACAATTTTGCTTTTACGCAATAATATTTCCCCCAGATTAATGGCGCACCTATTCTTCTTAAGCGCTTTTATAAAATCATTGTAATGTCAGACCAATTTTACTTTCAGCTTTACAGGTTTGGGTTTTTTATAAACTTGCACGGATTTCTTGTTAAGCGTACTTTCACTTTCTAAACTCGCTAATATCACTTTTACCGATTCCATTTCTGCCTCACTTTTATTTTTTTATTTGCAGTCAGATTTTTGATTTCCGGATTTTCCACCAATAAAACTCACCATTCTTTAAAGGGCAATTCATTGCAAAATCTATACTGTCTTATGTATGTGTATAGTTTTATTTTGCTATGTTTTACAGACATTTATCCCCAATCTCTGTTTCTTCAAACTGACTCGATTCATTATTTTTATGTAACTAAAGTTGGCATTTCTCAGACATCGATTGTACATTTAATCCTCGTACTTGTTCAAAATTTGACAAGAATCTTGTTCTTATCTCGCTGTCTCTTGGTAATGTCATACTTTGAACAAACATGAAATTTGATCTTCTGTTAATTTTCTCATCCTTCTCTTCTCATAGTTTACTTAGTATATATCATGTGTTAAACTCTTTCTCATTTTTACAACGATTATCTGAGATTGTGTAGTTAAATGTTTATTCATATCTAAAACTTTATTGAACTTTATATATATGGTACAAAGTTGTTGTAATATCTCGCATATACAATTGAATACATTTCTACGTCTTTCTCCTGTCTGTAATGTAAAGGAGTTATTTTATAAAATATAATCTTAACGCGTTGTAGATATTCTTTGACACTGATTCCGTTGTAATTTCTTAATACAATAAATTTACTAAATGTTCAAACAATTAACGTATTACATTTACTCACATAAGTCTGACTAAAAGCACTTTAAAATGTGTGTTTCTTCAAGATTTTATTATGATTTTACTCGGTTCAAGTCTTTTATATATATATATATATATATATATATATATATATATATATATATATGCGTGCGTCCGTGTGTGTGTGTGTGTGTGTTCATTTATTATTTCGTACGGAAATTCATTACAACATAAGTGTCAAGCTCAGAAAGTGTTGATCTTCCGACTATCTTCATCTTTGTTTTCACTTTGCAACGAAAAACCATATAAGCTGTATCAGACACGATCGGATACGTTATTTTATTTGAGGTGTTAAATATGTGCCGTCTAATTGGTGTATTAGAGGAAGATATGTGAGATTAAACAGCTTAATAAAGTCTAAAAAAAAGCTTGTAAATTTAAAAAATAAGATTTAAAATTTTAAAAATATTTTTACCCGTGAGAGTGTTTTTACTAACTGCTATTTTTATCTGATGCGTCGTTTTAAGGGTTGAATTAGTTTCATCTAAACTATGTGTTAAAAAAAGATATGTGAGGTAAAAATTAGATGAGTGAGGTCAAAAATAAAATGAATAAAAAAATGAAAAATTAGACAGAATTCCACTATATCTAATTGTGTTAACCTGCATCTATATGTTTTATTTATATTGGGAAACTAATTTAGTACTGAGATACTCAATTTTCTCTACCAAGTGACAACAAATGTAAAAATACTCGGCTAACTAACATAATCTGAGCTTGAAACCAATGGTACATATGTTGTACTGGTTTTATGTACGGAATAATAAATAATTATGACGCTCTTAATTTTGATTTTCTCAAGCAATTAAGATCACTCTGCTAGAGTGGTTTCCTACTATCTTACAAATTAAGTTATATATATATATATATATATATATATATATATATACATATATATATATATACATATATATATATATCATTATTTTTATTTACACAGACATGTACAAAATCTGCGACACTGGCATGTCGATGTTATCGATCAACAGCTATTACAAACGGAGATCTCATCAGGTAGAGTTAGAATCCGATCTTTACCCTAGATCATATTTGGGAAGAATGAAATGAGGAAGGAAAAACAGAGAAGTAATTGAAATTTCAAAATTTAGGGAGTCACGTGGTAAGGATCATTAAGAATCAAAATATTAAAGTCCAAAACCAAAATACAAAAAACAAAAAATAATAAAAAATATTAATATTAAATATGAAATAAAGTAGAAAAGGTAGGGGAGGGGGAACATACCACTGAATGTGTAAAAAAACTCGAAAAGTTTTTTTCCTTTTTTTTATCAAGATAAATTTCAAATCAGCAGCAATCAGTGACATCGCGTTTGTACGCGTACGTGCGTGCGTGCGTCCGTACGTGTGTGTGTTGAGGGGGGGTCTTTAACACATTTGGCCGCTAATGCAGTATATATCTCTAATTGTGGCACTGTTTCTTAAACTCATCATTATTTCATTAATCAATTAATAAATCAAACAAAATAACTAATAGATTAATTAAGTTTACAGAGCTAGTTGTAATAATAATAATAATAATAATAATAATAATAATGATGATAACAATAATAATAATTTAAATGATAGTAATAATAATAATAACAATATCGATTATAATTAAGAAATGTTTAGTACTACTATTAGCAAGTATTATTATTAATAATACTACTACTAATAATAGTAATAATAATCCTAGTAATAATCATAATAAAAAAAACATAATAACAATAATGGTAATCAATAATAATCAATAATAATTGATAATATTGAAAAAAATTATGATAAATATAGTAAGAGGGAAAACATTGATATTAATAATAAAATAATAATAATTATAATAATAATCTCGATAATAGTGCATCAAATGCAAATAATCATTTTTAGAAATATTCAGAAATATTTATAAAAATAATAATCATAATAATAAATAATAATAATTCATAATAGTAAGCGATAGTTGGATAAAAATAATCATGAATAAGTAAAAGATAAAGAAAAGTAAAGGGCACCAATTAACACTGATCATATAATAGAATATTATTTTTTGTCATAATATAAATAATATTTATAATAGTAAAAATATTAATGATATCTATAATAATGATAACAATGGTAACCCCAATAATCGTAATAATTATAATAATGGTAATGATAATAAGAATAATAGTAGCAGTGATGGTAATATTAGTAACAAAAATATTAATTTATAAAACTAATAATACTAGTAGAGGTGGCTATGGTAATAATTGATATAATAGTGGCCATAAGTGTTATTTATAGTAAAAAAAAAAATACTTAATTAAAATAATGACAATAATACTAATAATAAAATATACATATATAAGTGCATACACATGCACATATACACATGCACACACATATATATACACACAGACAAACACACAAACAAACACACACACAAATATACATATATATATAAACATATACATATATATATATAAATATATATGTATACACACACATTCCTATGCTACTGGTGATAATGTTTTCAATGGCAATAGTTAGTAAAGGACTCTAATTTAATGTGTTTAGTATAGTGCAGAATATAGTATAAACAGATAGTTACGTTGTCAGATTACCATTAATGGATAAGTAAAGCTTATTTTATGAAGTAATATTAGCTTGAGGGGCTATATATGAATTATTGAGGTTTCTTGTTTTTTTCAGGAGTTTGCCTCTATCACTAAATTTAATTATTTCAATTTTTTCGTTTAAACAAATGTAACATGGTGAGTTCAGGGAACTGCAGATGCTGGTTCTTCTAATGGTATTCCAAATTACTGTTGGAGATTGATAACTGTGGATTAATTCCCAATAATATATACAGAGTGAGTTTATTTTTTTGTAAGCAGAGTTATTGAATGAATATTTATGGCCGGCATATCTTTCTTTGAAAGTATTACCAGCCATACCTATATAGTATTTACTCAGGATTGGATTTTCTTAAGTTGAAATTCTAGCTTGTTATCTTGTTTGTGTTATTTGGCAGTTTTGTTGTAAGGGGCATTCTGTTTTGGTTGTGCAGTTACCCGCCTTGGTTTTAGTTCTTTTTCTTTCAGTAGTTTTATTGTCCTTTAGAATTTTATTGTTATGTTTTTAAAATCATTTTTTCTTAATTTTCCCCACAGCTATAGCTTAATTTGAGGGTGTTTTTATTTAAAATGTAATGTAGTATATTATTAGGAGGAAAATGTAGGTTGATTAAATCTAAAAATCGTTCTGTTATCAAATGGGGGGGTGAACCAGATAATTTTTCTACTTCTATTTTTGTGTTCGTTGTTAGGAAGTTTATATTTAGTGAATTTAAATTGGGTGTGTTTATATCTACTCTCTTTTAGCGCTTTATTGTAAAAGGCCTTATGGTTGTTAAAAAATGCTTCATTAGACGAGTTATTACTGATTCTTTTTTCAATTGATCTGGGGATATGTTTGATTATGGTTTTTGGATTATTAAAGAGTGGCTAGACATAGATTAGATTGGCATTATATTTAGTAAAAGGTTCATACGTTTCTTTATTTAAGATACATGTTACATCTAAGAAGGAAACTAGTTTAATATTAGATGTTATTTAAACTTTCAGATTTAATCCTTTCATTTCTCTAAGGATAATTTATTTGTTCTGTCACATTTTTGCCCATTTGAGCTTTAAACTACCAACATTCCGTCATCCCTATATAAGCATATGGCTTCTATGCTAATGTCTTTCGTAAGGTACAAACGCGATGTCAATGATTGCTGCTGATTTGCAATTTATGTTGTTTTGGTCGATGAGAAAAAAAGGAAAAACAACTTTTCGAGTTTTTTACACATTCAGTTGAATGTACCTCCCTCCCCTACTCTCCGTCTTGACCGCAAATCACTTATTTCTTTCTATCTATCTATCTATCTATCTATCTATCCTTTTTAATTGTACCTTTTCTGTTCTACTTTATTTTATATTTTATAAATATAGATATATAAAAGCTCTATTAGATATGGAGCATATCCTATAACCGCTGAGGATGTAATACCTGGATTATATATATATATATATATATATATATATATATATATATATATATATATATATATATATATATATATATATATATATATAGATATATATATATATATATATACTTTGGAAAGTCACACAATTTGACGCGCTGGGTGAGTGGCAATAATAACGAAGATATTTTTCTTATAAAATATTTAGAAAACCTTGCACAAAGCAGATTATTTGTTTTTTTAAATAAATTATTTATTCATCTTAAAAACATTTATTTTCATGAACTTGAGTACTTTCGGTAAATCTACCAACTTCAGAAGAATATTCTTTCTTTTTCTTTATTTCTTTTTACCTCTTGGTTGAGACATTCTCGTGGCCAAGTTGAAAATCCGTCTAGGTGTTATGACGAAAATATATATATATATATATATATATATATATATATATATATATATATATATATATATATATATATATATATATATACAGTTTGTGTATTTAGGCAGCATGCATTAATTTGAGCAACATCGTTAAACATAACAAACTTTGCTTTATTATATCTTTTTTTATTGTTACAATTTTTCTAATAAATATTTGTATGTCAAAATAAAAACAATTAATGTATGTTCCATATGTGTCCCTACGTTCTTGATTCTTCGTCGAATTATTTTCAGGTAAAAAATAAAATAAACAGAAAGCTAGATAAAAAAACATTTAAAAAAGTAGTCGAGAACGCACACGTAAAGAGAGCAGATGTTAAAAGAGCGAACAACGGCAGTTCCAGGAAGAACATTCACAATTTAAATTTCGAAACGCAAGAGTAAGCGTCGTCGGGTTAATTGTGTAATGTTAAGCATTTTGGGCACCGAGAGTGAAATTCGACTCTAGAAATATATTTATTGATATATAGCTAAAGATTGCAATCACGGCGTGCTGAGTTCAGAAAAATGTGTTAATAGAAATTATCTATTGACTGAAGATATTAAAAGAAGTAGTATATATATATATATATATATATATATATATATATATATATATATATTAAAAAAATGTTATTAAATAACATTTACTTGGTATAATGAAGCGTTTTAATTTTTTGAAATTAGAATTCAGTATTTCAGTCAAATTAGTGTATATTACACCGTGTGTTTCTTTTTTAATTTTTATCGTGAGTATTTTCGATTTGATACCTGAAATAATAATCAGGCATGAGTTAGCAACTAGTGCCTTACTGTATAGTCTTTAACAGCTAGTATTTACGCCTTTAAAATATGCATCTAGAAAGATAAAAGTTTGGCTTGAAACGTAATTACGTGCATGTCGGATGCAAAATTCAAATCTGAGAGCTCGTCAACGTGGTTACCCTGTCAACGTATGTGAGCTCTGACTGTGAGAACCAGTTTATTTTGCACTCGACTGTACGGGTCCACACGCACTAAATCATGCAAGGCAAACTAAACAATCTCCAACATACGCCCATTTACAAATGCGTCCGGCCTCACAGGCCCATTATCCAACACATGAAATAAAAGCTTTTTTTTTTCAAACAGGATTTAAAAAAAAATATTTTCGTGATGTAATATACTGGTTTTAAGTTATGGTTTTGCGATAAATGCACAATATTAGTGGGAAGGTTCTAATTAGAAGAAATGCCGGTAAGAATAGTAGGGAGGATTTATAGCGCGAATATAAGAGTAAATCTAGTATTGAATAAGGGCCGCATAGTTACATCAACTCAGTCCTCGATTTTTTACCTAGGCCCTTCTCTCGAAGAAAACCAGAGTCATCATGCTTGTGAAAATGTTACTATTTCATGTTTGCTAATATATGACGTGTGATAGTGCTCTTCTCTAGGATTTAATTGGTTATGGATAGACAGAATTCCACTATATCTAATTGTGATAACCTGCATCTATATGTTTTTTGTATATTGGGAAACCAATTTAGTACTGAGATACTCAATTTTCTCTACCAAGTGACAACAAATGTGAAAATACTCGGGAAACTAACACAATCTGAGCTTGAAACCAATGGTACATATGTTGTACTGGTTTATGTACCGAATAATAAATAATTATGACGCTCTTAATTTTGATTTTCTCAAGCAATTAAGATCACTCTGCTAGAGTTGTTTCCTACTATCTTACAAACTAAGTTAAATATATATATATATATATATATATATATATATATATATATATATATATATATATATATACAGGGTGTTTCAAAAGTCTTGGGAACATTACAAATGCGTATATCTCATGAACTATTCCAGGTAGAAAAATGAAACTGGTGCCATTTTAAAGCTTGCTTAATCAAGTTTTTGGTCATACTAATGATTTTCGTGTTATCTTTCCAGGTGCAGTAATGGCGTTCTCTAAACAAGACAAGGCATTTTGCGTCCTCCAATTTGCAAAGACTGAATCGTAGACATGTGTTCAGCGTGCATTTCGCAGGAAATTTAAAAAAGAAGCCCCTGAAAGGAAATCCATTGTCAGATGGCATGCTAAATTTGTGAAAGATGGGTGTTTGTGCGCAAGTAAGCGAACAGGTCGCCCTTCAACTTCAGAAGATGCAGTTGAGCAAGTTCGGACAGCCTTTCAGCGGAGCCCCCGTAAATCAGTGAGAAGGGCCAGCAGGGAACTTCAGCTTGCTCCAGCAACTGTCTGGCGTGTCTTAAGGAAACGACTGCAAATGGTACCTTACAAGTTCAAGTTGGTCCAAAAGTTGAAGGACACTGATAAGCCACTTCGCCGTGACTTTTGCATTGCAATGCAAGAGAAGTTGGAAGATAACGGCTTTGATGACCGGCTTGTTTTTAGCGATGAGGCGACCTTCCATCTGAATGGCAAAGTTAACAAGCATAACACTCGCATATGGGGTACTGAGAATCCTCATGAACTTCTTGAGCACGAGCGAGATTCACCAAAAGTGAACGTGTTTTGTGCAATTTCCAAAGAAAAGTGTCTATGGACCGTTCTTCTTTGAAGAGGCAACTATCACTGGTGAATCCTATCTCGACATGCTGGAAGACTGGTTAATGGCTCAGTTGGAACAAGCAGAATCTGATGACTTCATTTTTCAACAAGATGGTGCACCACCACACTGGAGTCTTAGAGTAAGGCAGTTTTTTTAACACAAGGCTGCCTGGTAGATGGATTGGGAGATCTGGGCGAGGTGATGACGTTCTCATGCCCTGGCCTCCTAGGTCTCCAGATCTTACCCCGTGTGACTTTTTCTTTTGGGGCTTTGTCAAGCAACAAGTCTATGTGCCGCCCCTTCCAAGAGATATTGACGAACTAAAGGCTCGAGTAACGGCAGTTGTGGGAACCATTGACGTCAAGATGCTGGAACGCGTTTGGCAGGAAATGGACTATCGACTAGATGTCTGCCGTGTGACGAATGGTGCTCATATTGAGCAACTTTGAAGATTCCCCACAAAACTCGAAACTTTAGCCTTTCCAACAGTACCAATTTCATTTTTCAACTCCTAATAGTTTTTGAGTTATTAAAAATCGTTATGTTCCCAAGACTTTTGAAACACCCTGTATATATATATATAACTAAAGCTAAATCCTTGTTAACTTCTTTTAACATCCTGAATTACGCTGAAATCTTCACTCCTGCTACACCCAGATGTACTTTAAAAGACCACAAAATAAATTTTCATGAAAACCCCTCCATTAGACTAATCTGCCCTTCCAAATCAGACATAGGCATTATAAGCAAAAATATCCTAGATAGAATCATTCCTACATTAAAAGCTAAAAATACATACTCCCTCTGGCAATCATCTGGAGAGGTTTCCAACTGGTTCTTAAACCTCAAAGATAAATCTAATTCTAACTTGAACTTCATCACTTTTGACATTGACAATTATTATCAGTCCATCTCTCCTATCCTACAAAACAAAGCTCTTATTTTCGCTAAGAATAATTCAGATATCACAGACTCTGAAAAAAATCTAATAATTTTAGCCACGAGATCCCTTTTAGAATTTGACAATAAATTTTGGACTAGGAAAGATAGCCCCCAACAACTTTGATATCACCATGGGAGCTTCAGACTCTGCCCAAGTTACTGACCTAGTAGGATTATATTTATTGAGACAATTAAAGCTTGAATTCGGACACTTACACGGTGGACTTTACAGAGACGATGCGCTCTTTATCTCTAGGGAGAGACCCAGACAATACAACAACACCAAAAAAAACCTACACAATTTCTTTAAAAACTTCGGATTAACCATAACCATAGAACCCGAGAAAAGAATATCTAATTTCCTTGACCTAACACTAGACCTTAACTCCGAATCATTTAGCCCTTACCACAAACCTAATCTAACCTTATTTCACGTACATAAGCACTCTAACCACCCTAAATCCATCATTAACTCAATAGTCCCTTCAATTTCAAATAGAATTTCGAAGCTTTCAGCTAATAAACCTATCTTCGATCAAAATTCTAGTTTCTATAATAACGCACTTCTTAACTCGGGATACACTGATAAAATTAAATATGAAAATAATCCCTCTCTCCAGGGGAATAAACCTTTAAATGTTATTACCTACAAAATGGCTACACAAGATAGACAAAGAACTAGCACCACGATACCCAAGAAACCTAAGAAATATGCAAATGGACATACTAAAACTATTAATATAGTTAAAACAGCTAACCCCCAAGAACACAGTGAAAATAAAAATAAAAAAACTAGGAGAAAGGATAATATTTGGTTTAATCCACCCTATAATTGCAATGTAAAAACTAACATAGCTAGGGAATTTTTCAAAATTTTAGATAACTCGTTCAAGCACCCACATAAATACAGCACTATTTTAAACAAGAACTCTATTAAAATTTCTTACTCCACAATGCCCAATATAGCACAAACTATCATCACATCTAACAACAAAAAAATTAAATCTGCCCAACAAACAGCACCTACCATACACCCCACTAATAACTGCAACTGCCAAAATCTAGAGAATGCCCATTAAACGGTGGTTGCATACAAAGTAACGTCATATATTCCTGTACTGTTAAACAATACACCACTACACAGATTAATACCAATATGCAAAATAATGCCAACATACAATCTCCCCCTTTTCCCCTCAACCATCCCCATCGACAACCCCCTCCACTAAATAACACTCTCCACACTGACCAACAACTACCACCAACTAATAATGGATCCGATCTCATCCCCCAAGACACCCCACCTTCCCCAACTAATAACCCTAACTTAAACTTTGACTTGAATCCGAGCATACAAACCGTAAGCACCCCCAATAATATAAACAACTCAAATAATACAACAATAACCCCCCACAAAATTCATACCTATATTGGTGCCAGTGCTTTCCCCATAAAGACTCGAATTTCTAACCATATCTACTCTTTTAAATACAATAGTAATGGTACCACTAGCACCTCTCTTTCCAACCTAATAAAAAGCTTTCACATCAAAAATACCCCCTACTCCCTAAGTTGGTCTATATTAAAAAAGTCAAACTCATATACTCCTGGTTCTGCATTCTGCCAACTATGTACCTTGGAAACTTATATGATAGCTACAGCACACAAGAACTTAAATGTCATTAACTCCAAAAATGAACTTATTTCAAATTGCAGACACAAACGAAAATTTAAATACATTAATTTCATCACTCCCTCTGAAACTCCTCCTCCCAACCAATAACTCCCCCCATTCTTTAACATCTGACAAATCTCTAAACTATATCCCAGGGGAACCTTGTAACTTCTATTCTTAACGCCCCTAATCTCACTAATTAACCCTCCCAATAAATTTTTCATCCCCATTACACCTAACAACTACATCGAACCGGAACACTTTTAGTAGATTGAACTAACATTACTCCTCCAACTTTCCACCGATCATTAACATACCTAATATCTAGACTTATATACCTCTCCTGCAATATAGCTCCTTTTATCCTTTTGCTTCAGCTCCACTCCTAACCCCTTATATTTATCTCATTGTTTCTCCTGTCCGTAATCCCACCTACAAACTCCTTCTTGGCCTCTCTTTCCCCTCCCTTATTATCCCCTGCACTTCCACTATATCGTCCTTATATTTGGACTCTTCCTATTTGCAACATATTCCCCTGTAACTTCCTTTTGTTATCATTTTAACTACGACATTTGAATTCCCCTCCAATTGGGTCCATTAATACCCCTATGTAATTCTTATCAGCTCTCTAACACACTAGCTTCAAAACGCAAGTCTGCTTAATTTTTCAATCCAACCCTGGCCCATAACACTTATATTATATAAACTGTTACTAGCATTTCTGTCCTATCTCCTTAATAGCCTCCATAACCCCCTTTGAGTAATCTTTTTTACTATTTGATTGATTCGAGCTAGTTACATAACTACTTATTTTGGCCTATTTTTGAATAATCCTAATCCCTCTAAATACTCGCGAGCCATTTTCTGTCGGCCTATTCTCTCTTTGTTCAACTTATCTTATCTTTGACCAATTTCACCCCCCCCCTCCCAAATCATATGTTCATACTATTTGGAAACCTCTTGCAAGTTTCCCTTATATATCTAATTAAATTTAAACTGTAACTGTTAATCGTTACCCTGTTACGACTCACTCACCATTTAAACCATAGATTATAAAATTGACACTGCACTCAAATTTTTGATTGAACCAACCCAACTCCACCCCTATAACTAGTAATCGAAACAAATTGTTTCTAACAATCTATCTTTATCCCTTACATTGTTCCCCTCTCCTAAATTTCAATATACCTGAGTAGAACAGACTTGACCTTTAATTTGACTAACCCTTTTCCCATTAATTTATCCCCCCCTTATCTCCTTGGTCATTTAATGTCCCTCCAAATTATTCATCTAACCCTTAATTTGGTTTTAAATTAAAAATAAATAAATACATTTTTTTAATTAACTATTCCCTAGCTTTTTAAATTTTAATTTTAATTTTTTAATTTTTTAATTTTAATCATCCACTCTCTCACATTCCTCTATTTATTATACCCTGCTTTCACTAATTCTACTATATTCTTTATTCTTCAAACACCCTGAAACCATATCTGATAACTACAATTTAATCTGCCTTTAGCCGCCTGAAATGTTAGAAGCTCACATTTTTTGATTTCTATTTTTAGAATCAACTATTTTTATACCCACTCACACCTTAAGATAAACCCCACCCCCAAAACCTACATCCTACCGCTCGCCCGCACCCTTAACCCACCTGTCACTTTAACTACATCCCCATACCAACCCGTCCTCCTTTTCTTTTTTCCCCCAAATTTACAAAGCGACTTTTTAAACTACCCCGTACCTCCTAACCCCCCCCCCCCTTCCTGACCCCAAATCTGAAACTTTTATCAACTTTGCCTTTTTTTGTCTCATTCTGAGTTAATCCTTATATGAGATCCTACTGTTTTACTAGGCCCGGAAGTAAATCAAAAATATGGCCTGTTTTCCTCTTCTCAGCCTCTTTTAAGTGCATCTGGACTTATCTACTTTTGAGCACCTTCTCCAATCTGCTCCCATGCAAAGAGTTTTTCTTCACTTTCTACAATTTCACCGAACTTTTTCAACGGAAACTTACCACCCAGACAATGTGCATATCTTTTTCACGGAATTTTTCTTTTCATTCAATACGTTTTTTTTGACAAAAGTTATTTTAATAATTTTTAATAATAATTCTCATATTTTTCAAATATTTGAACTTTGGTTTTTTCGAAAGCCAACTTATCCATCTGTATTTCTCCTCTGATGATTAGATTTCGATCTTTGAAAAGCCTTGGCTTAAGGAAAGAAAAATAAACACTAGTTTATTACTGACAACCTTGCATTGAACAATTTAAATTTGAAATAAATTTGGACAATCGTCGCATATTTATCACTCTTTTTTCTTCTATCTATCTCTCTCTATCTCTCTCTCGCTCTCTCTCTCTCTCTCTATATATATATATATATATACATATATATATATAATTATTTTTATTTACACAGACATGTACAGAATCTGCGACACTGGCATGTCGATGTTATCGATCAACAGCTATTACAAACGGAGATCTCATCAGGTAGAGTTAGAATCCGATCTTAACCCTAAATCATATTTTGGAAGAATGAAATGCGGAAAGATAAACAGAGAAGTAATTGACATTTCAAAATTTAGGGAGTCACGTGGTTAGGATCATTAAGAATCAAAATATTAAAGTCCAAAACCAAAATACAAAAAAACAAAAAATAATAAAAAATATTAATATTAAATATGAAATAAAGTAGAAAAGAAAAGATAGGGGAGGGGGGAACATACCACTGAATGTGTAAAAAAACTCGAACAGTTTTTTCCTTTTTTTATCAACATAAATTTCAAATCAGCAGCAATCAGTGGCATCGCGTTTGTACGCGTACGTGCGTGCGTGCGTACGTGTGTGTGTGTTGAGGGGGTCGTTAACACATTTGGCCGCTAATGCAGTATATATCTCTAATTGTTTCACTGTTTCTTAAACTCATCATGATTTCATTAATCAATTAATAAATCAAACAAAATAACTAATAGATTAATTTAGTTTACACAGCATGCTGTAATAATAATAATAATAATAATAATAATAATAATAATAATAATAATAATAATAATGAGATAATAATAATAATTTAAATGATAGTAATACTAATTCCAACAATATCGATTATAATTTAGAAATGCTGAGTACTACTATTAGCAAGTATTATTATTAATAATACTACTAATAATAATAGTAATAATAATAGTAATCATCATAATAAAAAAAAAATAATAATAACAATAATGGTAATCAATAATAATCAATAATAATTGATAATATTGAAAAAAAAAATGATAAATATAGTAAGAGGGAAACATTGATATTAATAATAAAATAATAATAATAAGTATAATAATAATCTCGATAATAGTGCATTAATGACAAATAATAATTTTTAGAAATATTCAGAAATATTTATAAAAATAATAATCATAATAATCAATAATAATAATTCATAATAGTAAGCAATAGTTGGATAAAAATAATCAGGAAAATTAGAAGATAAAGAAAAGTAAAGGGCAGCAATTAACACTGATCATATAATAGAACATTTGTTTTTGTAATAATATTAATAATATTTATAATAGTAAAAATATTAATGATATCTATGATAATGATAACAATGGTAACCCCCAATAATCGTAATAATTATAATAATGGTAATGATCATAAGAATAATAGTAGTAGTAATGGTAATATTCGTAATAAAAATATTAATTTATTAAACTAATAATACTAGTAGAGGTGGCTATGGTAATAATTGATATAATAGTGGCCATAAGTGTTACTTATAGTAAAAAAATAATAATAATTAATTTAAATAATGACAATAATACTTATAATAAAATATACATATATAAGTGCATACACATGCACATATACACATGCACATACATATATATATATATATACATACATACAGACAAACACACACACAAACACACACAAAAATATACATATATATAAACATATACATATACATACATATATATATGTATACACAACCATTCCTATGCTACTGGTTATAATGTTTTCAATGGCAATAGTTAGTAAAGGACTCTAATTAAATGTCTTTAGTATAGTGCAGAATATAGTATAAAAAGATAGTTACGTTATCAGATTACCATTAGTGGATAGGCAAAGCTTATTTTATGAAGGAATATTAGCTTGAAGGGTTATATATGAATTATTGAGGGTTCTTGTATTTTGTTTAGGAGTTTGCCTCTATCACTAAATTACATTATTACAAGTTGTTCGGTTAAGCAAAGGTAACATGGTGAGTTCAGGGAATTGCAGGTGCTGGCTCTTCTAATGACATTCCAAATTACTGTTAGTGATTGATAATTGTGGATTAATTCCCAATAATATATAGAGAGTGAGGTTCTTTTTTGGTAAGCAGAGTTATTGAATGAATATTTATGGCCCTCATATCTTTCTTTGAAAGTATTACCAGCCATACCTATATAGTATTTCTCAGGATTGGATTTTCTTTAGTTGAAATTGTAGCTTGCTATATTGTTTGTGTTATTGTGCAGTTTTGTTGTAAGGGGCATTCTGTTTTGTTTGTGCAGTTACACGCCTTGGTTTTAGTTGTTTTTCTTTCAGTAGTATTATTGTCATTTAGAATTTTATGGTTATGTTTTTTATCATTTTTTCTTAATTTTCCCCACAGCTATAGCTTAATTTGAAGGTGTTTTTATTTAAAATGTTATGTAGTATATTATTAGGGGGAAAATGTAGGTTTATTACATCTAAAAATCGTTTACCTAGTTTGGGTTTAACCATGTTATTAAATGGGGGTGTGAACCAGATAATTTTTCTAATTCTATTTTTGTGTTTGTCGGTAGGAGATTTATATTTAGTGAATTTAATTTGGGTGTTTTTATATCCACTCTCTTTTAGCGCTTTATTGTAAAAGGCCTTATGGTTGTTAAAAATTGCTTCATTAGAGGAGTTATTACTGATTATTTTTTAAATTGATCTGGGGATATGTTTTATTATGGTTTTTGGATGGTTAAAGAGTGGCTGGACATAGATTGGATTAACATTATATTTAGTATAAGGTTCATACGTTTCTTTATTTAAGATAAATGTTACATCTAAGAAGGAAACTAGTTTAATATTAGATGTTATTTAAACTTTCAGAGTTAATCTTTTCATTTCTCTAAGGATAATTTTTTTGTTCTGTCACATTATTGTCCATTTGAGCTTTTAACCACCAACAGTCCGTCATCCATATATAAGCCTATGTCTTCTATGCTAATGTATTTTGTAATGTACAAACGTTATGTCACTGATTGCTGCTGATTTGAAATTTATGTTGTTTTTGGTCGATGAGAAAAAAAGGACAAAAACTGTTCGAGTTTTTTTACACATTCAGTTGTATGTACCTCCCTCTCCTACTATCCGTCTGGACCGCAAATCACTTATTTCTTTATTTAAATCTATCTATCTATCTATCTATTTATATTTCCTTTTTAATTCTACCTTTTCTTTTCTACTTTATTTTATATTTTCTAAATATAGATATATAAAAGTACTATTAGATATGAGGCACATTCTATAAACGCTGAGGATGTTATACCTGGATTATATATATATATATATATATATATATATATATATATATATATAGTTTGTGTATTTAGGCAGCATTCATTAATTTAAGCAACATCGTTAAACATAACAAACTTTGCTACTTTATTATATCTTTTTTTTCTAATTTTTCTAATAAATATGTGTATGTCAAAATAAAAAACTTAATGTATGTTCCATATGTTTCACTACGTTCTTGATTCTTCGTCGAATAATTTTCAGGTAAAAAATAAAATAAACAGAAAGCTAGATAAAAAGAACATTTGAAAAAGTAGTCGAGAACGCGCACGTAAACCGAGCAGATGTAAAAAGAGCGAACAACTGCAGTTCCAGGGAGAACATTCACAATTTAAATTTCGAAACGCAAGAATAAGCATTGTCGGGTGAATTGTGTAATGTTAAGCATTTTGGGCACCGATAGTGAAATTCGACTCAAGAAATATATTTATTTATATATAGCTAGAGACTGCAATAACGGCGTGCTGAGTTCAGAAAAATGTTTTAATAGAAATTATCTATTGACTGAAGATATAAGTAGTATATATATATATATATATATATATATATATATATATATATATATATATATATATAAATATATATATATATATTAAAACAAATGTTATTAAATAACATTTACTTGGTCTGATGAGGCGTTTTGATTTTTTGAAATTAGAATTCAGTATTTCAGTCAAATTGGTGTATATTACACCGTGT
Organism: Sepiola atlantica; assembly: GCA_963556195.1. Taxonomy (NCBI): domain Eukaryota; kingdom Metazoa; phylum Mollusca; class Cephalopoda; order Sepiida; family Sepiolidae; genus Sepiola; species Sepiola atlantica. The sequence continues at coordinate 155,259,842 of OY744516.1, forward strand.
GTTTCTTTTTTTCATTTTAATCGTGAGTATTTTCGATTTGATACCTGAAATAATAACCAGACGGTGTTAGTCTGCATGAGTGTACAACTAGTGCCTTACTGTTTAGTTTTTAACGGCTAGTATTTACGCCTTTACAATATGCGTCTAGAAAGATAAAAGCTTGGCTTGAAACGTAATTACGTGCATGTCGGATGCAAAATTAAAAAGCATGAGGCCTAACGATGACAAATATGTTAATGTTAGTACATATGCTAGCCACTTGAACATTTTGTAATTAGTTTTATAATTAATGATATTAATTGAGGGCTGTCTAGTTTTCAGGTAAATAGCGTCAAGCATTCTGTACATTTGTAGGTTTATGCCTTGATGCATAGTTTTGTGTTATTAACTAACTTGTTTCCATTCGTAGAAAAATACACATTCATGTTTTTAAGTGGTTTGCAATTAAGCCACTGTTTGACATTTGCGAACGAAAACAACCTCATTAAACGAAATTACCGTGTTTTTACATTAAATCCTCCCTAATGAAAACATGCCTCTTAAATAGACACATATCTATGCATACATGCCAGAATTCTGAAAAGAGCTCTCGGTCGGAGTATGTAAATAGCGGGTGATCGTATGGCATTTGGAAGAATGCCCCGTCCCCAGCAAATGAATGAAAAGAAAAATTTTTTAAAAAGAGAGTAACAATATTTTATTAAATAAATATTTAAATAGTTTTATTACAGACGCCGGCGTTCACGCATTTGCTATAATCACATGAACGGGAAATTATCACGTAAAGAAAGGAAGTTCATTTATATGTGTGTCTTAAGAAAACGTGCAACAGAAAGTCGAAAGTCGAAAGGGTTTAACACACGTTTTCAGAATCTTGTGCACAGCTTAGTGGCAGTTTATTAAACACTTCATGAACAGGGCTCACATTTTATTTAAAGAGGCTATGAAACATGAAGGTGGTTTGAAATTGTCAGGGTGGGAAAGAGTGTGAGAGAAGTAGTCGAAAGGGTGAAATGGGTAAGGGGGAGAAGGAGATTTTGTTGTAGTCTGGTGTGAACATTTTGGAGGGTAGTAGTGTGTGACCAGCTTGCTATGTCAAGAATGTGTGGAATGAGAAAGTTAGGAGGTTGGGATTCATGATGAATGAAATGTGTGTAGGGTGTGTGTAGGGGGTGTGCGGAGACTTGTGTGTGAGTATAACTGAGAGCGAAGAGAAAAAAATAGTGGTCAGCCATGATATAGGGTAAGTTTTTGTTCAGTGAGGAAGCCTATATCTTATTTAAAGACCACACAAGTTATTTTGACAACAACCCCATCATTGGCTTCATTAATCCGACCAAACCAGAAATAGGAATAGTAGTACAATTCTATCTAGAATCAGTAAACAAATAAAAAAACTAGAATTAAACCAATGGGTGAATACTGGTTTAACAATATCGAAAATAAGAACAAATGCACCTTCCTACAATTCGGCATAGTGGCTTCTACCCGTCTATATCAGACATACTCTTCAACATCGCCCTAAAATTTCCCGAAATGTATACCGAAATATCCAAGGATTAAATCAACATCATTAAACATTTAAGAGATCAGTTTTAATCAATAACGATGATCAATGGATTAAAAAAATATGGCAATCTCCTTTGATTTGGTCATGGGTGCCCTTGACTCTGCCGATACATCAGATCATGTGAGGTTATTCATTTTATATACACTCACAAATATATTTGATAATACAGATATCGGCCTTCATAGAGATGATAGATTAGCGATAATAAGAGATTCCAACAAAGTCAAGGGAGAACGCTTCAAGAAAATTATACATATGGAAATGAAAAAAAATAGGCCTAAAAGTAGAAGTACTGGCTAACATAAAAAACTAATTTTCTTGACATCACGTTAAACTCAAAAAAAAAATACTTACGAACCATACCTAAAAGATAACGCCAATCCAATACACGTAAACCCGAAGTATAATCACCCCCTATCAGTTATAAAACATATCCCGAATACTATCGAACGTAGGCTTATCAATAATTCTTGCAAAGAAAGTGTTTTTAAAAAATCAATCAACATTAACAATATAGCTCTTAATACAGTAGTTACCATAATATCGAAATTAAATATAAAAAGCAGGACACTAATAATTACAACTAAGTCGAAAATAAAATAAAATAAATATAATCTACTATACCCCACCCTATAACCAGCTGCTAAAAACTAAACTGGGCAAAACATTCCTAAGTCTGATTGAAAAATACTTCCCCGTAGCTAATTCCCATGCATGAAAATATTCAATAAAAATAACCTAAAACTATCCTACAGCTGCTGCGAAAACCTAGAAATGATAATTAAAACACACAATAACAACATACTAAAAGAGAACAACAGACAGGAAAAAACAACAACTTAAATAAAAAGTGGAAACTATAACAAAAATAGCACTGAAAAGAACAAAAATATAAACAATACAAATAGAAATAAACAAAACACTAATAGTAACCACCCGAATGGAAATGAAAAAGTTAGCAATACACAGCAAAGATGTAACTGCATAAATCGTACACTTTGTCTACTACAAAATAAATGCCTAACCAAAAGTTAAAGTTCAGATAATGTTTTACTTTTCCTTTAACTATAGATATAAGTAATATATTGAACAATATTCTTCAAATGTTAAGTCCGGACATTCTTCTAGCATATATATATATATATATATATATATATATATATATATATATATATATATATATATATATATTAACATTTTGTTAATCTTCCCATCAAGGTCGATGTCACTGTTTTACGACCTTGATGCTTTTTCCGTCGATAGATTTTCATATGTTCCGTTTCTGTTCTCCTTAATCTTGTCACATTTTGGGTTAACGGATAATTACTACTTTTTTTTACGTATTTTCAATCCCTCCTTGTTATTTCTTGTATTACTCTATTTAAAAAGAAGTTTCTTTCAAGTTCGTCGTCATGTTTTTCTTCTTTAATTTCCTGTTTTGTGTCGTTGTTATTGCAGAAACGAAGAATGTTTTCATCATATGATATTTTTTCTTCGCCCTTATTTGATTTCATTTTCTATTTGTGTTGGATCTGTGTATTATTTCCTATTCGTGTTTGTTACAACAGTCTTGCCTTTTGTCTCACACTCACATCGTTGCCCCTCCTTTATTTCTTGTTCTATATTATTCTTATTCTATCTTTGGCTTGACGGTATGTTATTTCTTGCACCACAAGAGTATAAAAAAAACGAAAATTCTCGGCCGAAAAGAAAGGTCAACATTGTTTGTTTCAATCTTATGAGAAAAAAATCTGACACTGAACGAATGGTGTAATGTCATTAGATCGATGGGTGAGTGATTGACCGAATGTATATCGTTGCTCAACATGGAAACTACCCTTACATCTCAAAGTAGTAGCCGATCTTTTTTAATGATTTACTTTTATTAACATGTTAGTGAATTCTTGAGAGCATGGGTGACCTCAGCGAATCGGAATAAGCGGAACTACGTGACAGCGTGGAAGGGGGGTGAATAATTATGAATGTTCATGACGACAATTGAAGCAGACAAGGTATTAAATTCGGTGTTCCCTGTTTTAGCACCAATAAAGGCAGGGTGACGCAAGGCTAAACATTGTGTGTGTACAGCACAAGTCTTATATATATATATATATATATATATATATATATATATATATATATATATATATATATATATATATATATATATGCAAGGACAATAAATTAATGACATATTCATTTACATACTTTCCAATAATTCAACACAAACACTACTTTCGTGTACGATCTATTCGGAGACAATATGGATGTTAATTAATATCAAGTTATATCATCAGTACAGGGAATAAATATCCAGGTCGAATTTTAAACATAGCATTACAACTAGAGTGCAGACAATACTCACTTGTTTGGTTGCTTTTGCCCAATCCTCAACCAATGAAAGTCTAGTCTTCATAAGATCGTGCTCAATAATAGGTTGAGCTGCATCATAATATACTTTTTCTAGCAAACATTATTTCTATATATGTGCATATATGTTTCAACTGCGACTTTATTCAAGATTCGGTATTATCGGGCTATTATAAATTTACTTTTGTACATATGTCGCAAATTAATTTTGTATAGATTAACAAAAAATACTTTTCACACACACACGCACGCACGCATTAACTCGTTTCGCAGATTTTATGTGGGGCTGTTTCTTTCTTATTAATAAGCTATCTCATAAAGTAATACTAGAGTACGCATAGTTTTGTCAAGATAGGATTAAGAACCTAGACTCCTGACAACGGGTGTATAAAATCATACAACTCTCTGTAAGTGAAAACGCAACAATTAATAATATAATTAATTCATAATGAATATTTATTATATACATTATATACCATTAAATATGAGTGGTCACTGGATAGGTGATACCAGCATGATGTGATCCAGTATTACGTACAACAAAGTAGGGTTATAAGAGACGAACAAAATCATGGCGTAACTAATGCCTCTATCCTATCTCATTATGCAACATTTTAATTATTACAAAAAATAATGATAATAACAATAACAATAATAATAATAATAATAATAATAATAATAATAATAATAACAATAATAATAATAAAAACAACTACTGACAAATAACCTGTTTACAATCAATGTAGAAAATCCTGACACGACATTGAGAGAAAAAAGTCTACCAATCCCTAAACAAACGTAGACTACTCCACGAAGAACACAAAGGATGCCGTAAACGAGAAAGAAAGAACGTATGATGTGCTATACATCAATCAAAATATCCCGATGGAAGTCGAAACAGAAGAAAGAATATATCCATGACATAGATTAACTATGAAATAGCTTACGACATAATTTCTCAAGTATATTAAACATATACTAAATACCCGACATGATTCATTATCTTATTAAGAAAGGCATGGAAACATAAAGACTGGAACTGACAGCTGGAGAGCAACACCTGACTGAGATAAAATTACAGACAGCCATTTTCCAAGGAGACTCCCTATCAACACTACTGCTCATAATAGCTGTAATACCACTCAAGAACATACTCAAAAAATATGAGTCCAGATACAAGTTTACAGACACAGAACTTAGAGTAACCTACTTAGTGTACATTGACGACCTGAAACTATTTGCAAAATCAAGTAGCCACTAGACAACATGATAAACACGACCAGACTCTTAAGTCAGGACATCACAATTGAATTCGGAATGGAAAAGTGTGCACGACTAGAAATAAAAGAGGAACACTGGAGACAGCAGAGGGCATATAGCTCCCCAACCAAGGGGAAATTACTGCGCTAGGCGAACAGGATAGCTACAAATATCTGGAGGTTGTGGGAGAAGACACTACAGAAATGAAAGAGCAAATTCGAAAATAAGAAAACTCCTAGCAACGAAATTATATAGCAGATGTCTAATAAAAGTAATACACACCTAGGAAGCAACACTAATAAGATATTCTGGACTATTCATATGCTGTACTAAAGAAGAACTCAGGCACCTTCAATAGAAGACTAGAAAATTAATGGCCATGCACAACGTTCTACACCCAAATTCCGACACGGACTGGCTCTACATGATAAGAAACGAAGGAGGGAGATTGTTTGTAAGTATAGAAGATTGTGTTGAAGACTAAAACAGGAAATGGAGAAATACATAACTCAGAACACGGAAAGGCTAATCAGCGCAGCAAAAGACACCGTTCCAGCAAGCAACTCGGGAAACACTTAAACCAGAAAGAAAACGACAACAAAAGAAAAGTGGGAAGAGACACAACTACATCTACGCTTTAGAAGACTGACAACGAACATAGCTGAGCATAGCAAAGAAAAGTACACGTGAACAGAGAAAAGGAATGTTTACTGATAGCTACATAAAACAATGCGATCATGACAAACTACATTAAAGCTAAAATAGCTAAAACCCAGGAAAACTGTAAATGCAGACTGTGTGGACATTGAGAGGAAACAGTAAATCATATAATAAGTGAATGTAGCAGACAAGCCCAAAAAGACTACAGGAACAAACATTAATGTGTAGAAAAAGTAGTACACCGGGAACTGTGCAAACAATTGAATTTCGAATAGGCAGACAAATAGTACAAACATAAACCAGAAACAGTACTGGAAAACGAAAAACACAGAATCATCTGGGATATGGATATACAAAAAAGACAAACTCATATAAACAAGGAGATTGGGTGTTATAATAATCAAAAAGAAGGATACATCTTGCAAAAGCATAGACTTCGCCGTTCCAGCAGACGACAGAGTGAGATAAAAGAAACGGAAAGGCGAAGCAAATACACGGAACTAGCCAGAGAATATAAAGGAATATGAAGCATGGAGAAAATCAGTATAATACCAATAATCGTTGGAGCACTAGTAACAATCTCCCACAACCTGGAGAAAAGACTGGGAGAAATTTGAATGAAAGGGATCATTGAAACTATTTAAAGGACGGCAAACATCAAAACAGCTGCAATCTTAAGAAATCATTATCGAATGCGGAAACTAATCCGTATAATCTACGAAGGTGCACATGTTATCTACAACAGGAAGAACACAAAACCACTAAAGAACACCACATCACAAACCAAGGAACAGAAAATTCAAGAAACATCACTTAATGATCCCTCCAATAAATTACACCGGCTTCAGCCGACAACACAGAAAAAAGATCCAATGAACAGAAATTAACGGAAAAACCATAAGCTTCTTTTCTCCGCTTCCCCCCTCCCTCTCCCCCCCCCCAAAAAAAAATAAATATATAAAAAATAAAAAATGTTGACAGCCTAGGTAGACACCAAGAAATATTTACATAGGTTCAAGGAGGATGAAAATACCGAGGAGGGACAGCACAAACCAGACCTCCACTAGAAGTGCAGAATGTGATAGGACCTTGGAGGGGCTTATTGCCACCTAAATCCCAGAGAAGACCATTGGTCGTTACCAGCGATAATAAAATGATAAACGACTATTGCGATACTGCAAAGTTATTTGCAGTGGTTATCGAAAAGAGGTGGAGAATACTGAAAATCTGGGGGGACTTGCTGGCACTCAGACACCAGGGAATACCACCGGTTGTTGTCGGTGGGCAATAACTGATAATGAATTGTGTTAGAACCTCTAGTGAGTACAAATAATAATAATCTATACTGTGAGGGTTTTTTTCTCTACTGTATAATTATGTAAAAGGAAAACGATTTACAGAAATGCATGTATAAAGTTGACAAAGTCTCATAATAAAAATCTATAAAGATAGGAATCAATGAAAATCTACGAAAAAGTATACTTGATTCATACTCTACATGATAATAATAATAATACACTAAGTCAATTTAATGTTCATACTACGTTATCATCCTCCATTCCTTGTATAAATGATGGGATCGCCTGATCTAAATTGTGTGTATAACCTGATGTCGCTGTTGTGTCGAAGGTGAACCTCAAACTAGATATACATTCTTCACCTTCGACCCAGATTCAAAGTGTAGTACATGTTATGTCCAAAGAAGCTACAATATAATTGTCGGGTTTCTTTTTGCATCGGCCTTTCACAGAATCGAAATAATTCACTGACTTCGCCAAGAGATTTGGAGATAGATCCCCTTAACCATATATATATTCTGAATCTACAGTAACCAACTTACTTAGATAAGGATGTGTGAATTTGATCTAAAGTGGTACAGTCATATCGTCGGGGTTACGTTATTTTCAGCAGGACTGGTAATAATAATGTATTTATTTATAATATATTAGAGTTTATTTGAAACTTACGCATGGTCACATAGTTATGCTTCAGTAGTTGCTCCCTAATTAGAAGATTGGCATATTACTATTACGTATACTAGACATAATAAGATGGGCGTACTTTCGTGTGTATGTACATTGTCATTGTCTACAACCATTAAAAATGAGATAGTCTAATCGCAAAAGTCAAAACAGATAAATGTTATATACGATTTTCAGGTGTCGATGTATTCCCGAGAATAGGTTTTATTTATTGTAAAATGAATAGTTAGAAAAATATATAAGATGCCATGAACATATTTATATTGTCGTTTAAAAATGACATTCGTTTTATTTATTTAAAATATTAATCCGACAATAATGTTTACGGAGAGACAAAAATGACTATTCATTTTTAAAATGTTTAATTTGTTACAATTACTATATTGAAACGTTAGAAACAACCATTTTTTTTAATTTCAAAATATTTAGCTGAAAATTATTTTATTGTAAACTGACAAAGCGATAGTAAGTAAGTAACAGTCGAATTTCAACGGTGTTATACTAATACTACACTATTATCACGATTATAATGTTCAGGGCCTGTTATATAACGAAGGTCGAGGATTATATACAAAAGTTTGAGTGATACCTTAAAGGTCAGAGATGTCAACAGAACGGAATTACACGAAAAATCTGACTTCCGGAAATATAGTTTCTGTTTTTGTCTTGCGATACTTAAAGGGGCAGACATGTCAGATTTCAGATGAGTTGCAACACACACACACTGCTACTAGTTGAAGCTGGACGAAGTATCCGTCTATCTGTCTATCAGTTTTTTTTATCTCGTCTTTCCCTCTTTCTAATGTATGTACCCGACTCTCTCTCTCTCTCTCTCGCTCTCCCTTTCTCTCTGACCGTTTTTCTCTTTTAAACATACCTTTCTTACCAACTAATCATTCGTGTTCGAGTGATAGTATTGACATACACGCATGGGTCTGACTTACAGAGGACGATACGGCCGTATAATGTTGTATACACGCACAGGTAAGCGAAAATATGACATTAATATATATATGAGTTGACTACATCGCAAAAATAATATGCATGAAAGCATGTATCTAGATGTGTGGAAATAGATATTGTTACTTGAGCACGGTCATCTAATTCGGAGAGATTGGTCCTGAATATGTATCTAAGAGGTAAATATTTAAGTATTAATTTGTGTATGAGATGAATATCTCTGATGACGAAAGACTACATCCGTGACGATGTGGCCAGTTGCGCCATTTATTGGATCATTACCGGGTTATATATATATATATATATATATATATATATATATATATATATATATATATATATATATAAATGAGTGGCAGGTTCACGTTTGCTTCATGATTAAATATGTATATAAAGTTATTCAGTCAACGGAAAATCATAAGCGAACAAGTTGTAAAAGACAGATAATACTAGTAGTCAATAAAACACTGAAAGCAATAAAAAATAAATGAACGTGCAACTTACAATTTCGAGACGAATTTATGAGACGGTTTTAAAAGCAACGTAAAGTAAATCCAAATGTTTGTTTTGATTGTTGTATTTTGGGTATAGTTTGTAGGAATTGTCTGTAACCATTCCCTTTAACAATCCTTCTATGAGGTGTAAACATATTTTATGAGGTGTAAACAGATTTTGCCATTTTAATTATTCTGTCTCAATTCTCAAGGATGTTTCACTATTATTTATTTTGCAACATGTATATATATATATATATATATATTTAGTTATTTAAATATAGATGTAATCAGTCAACAGAACATCATAAGCGCTATGATGTTCTGTTGACTGATTACATCTATATTTAAATAACTAACTAACTAACTAACTATATATATATATATATATATATATATATACATATATATATATATATATATATAAAATAATCCAGGCAAGATACACATACACAGGATAGTAATCGAAATACTTCCAACCGGGCTCATAAAAAGTGCTCAATATCAGATGGAGCTTTTATATCTTATTTTGTCATTGGTTACACAGATATGTACAACATCTGCGACACTGGCATATAGTTTATAACAATTGTTTATCGAGAACACTGATATACCAGTGTCGCGGATGTTGTACATGTATGTGTAAATTAAAAATTATTATATATATATTTATATATATATATATATATATATATATATATATATGCAGCTATAAAAAAGCTTAGAGTAGTACGATGCAAAACGGATTTCAGCATAAGCTTACGTGATAGAAAAAGACAACCGTGATCAGATATCAAACTGGAGTAAAATACATCATCTCTACAATACGAATTGCAAAACAAAGATGGGCAGGTCACCTTTCGAGATATACAGAACACACGTGGGCATGTAAAGCGACAGAATAGACCTAGAGACAATGAAATAAATGTGTCATGCCTTTTTTAAACAAAATATTCATTTTAATTTTAAACAACATGGTGCGAATATTCCGTGTTGATCACTTTTTTCTCCGAATGACCCTGTTTCAATTTTAAATGTGTGAAGAGGAAGGCCACACTTTCGATGGAGAGACGCCATCGACATCCAATTAAGTCCTACTTGACCATACCTAGCTAGGGGTAAACCAGGGTGGAAAGACACCACGAAGAGATAACACATCCTGATTATGACGCTGATGATTATGATGCTGATATATGTCTATTTTCTTGATTAGATTGATCTATCGTTTTTCTGTGTCTCTAGCATTATAAATATCTATTCCTTAATAGTCTGTGTCATATGTGTCTTATTTAAAGACAATTCACGAAAATAAAAAGTATAATGCCGAAAATGTAAATATTTAGACACGACTTTTCACCTCAATTGGAGATGTTATCTGTTAGTTGGTGTGTTGGTAGATCAGTCACGTTGTTGTTTTAAATAATATTTTTATAGCTGAACTCGCAGTTAAAACCGGCGCGTCTTCAGAATACACGACCTAGTTTACTTCGATAGGCTGGCCCAGTAAGTCATATTGCTGTGAAAAGCATAGCTTTTTCAGTCGTCATTTATCTCAACCAGAATTTATATTTTGATAACCAACGCTTCGCACTATCTCCTCGTATCATACCATACCATTGTCTCCTAATTATCCTGCATAGTTCTAGATACGTCTCGAAATGGTTTCTCGTACAGTGGATAATTGAGTCGATATTTGATGAATGTTTAATGCTTTTTGTGCGCTTAATTTTTTGTTTTTTGTTAAAATGTTTCAAATCAGAGAGCGCATTTTCAACTCGTGAGAAGATGGCGTCGGAGTTGCGTAGAGGGAAAAAACACAATCGATCTTTTGAAATGGAATCAAATGGAGAAAACGCTATGAAGTACGCATGCGTATGCATGCGTTTGCCTGAGATGGAGATGGTTGATGAGAACAGGGCGGTTAACATGATTATAATGTTGTTAATGACGTCGCTCTGATTAGAATGAGAAGAAGTAATTGTATGCAAGAGAGGCTAAAAGAATATAAACGTTGATAATGGCAATAATGATAAAAACAATAAAACCTATTTTATGTGCGTCCGTTTAAAACTGCGTCAGTTGAAATGAAAACGTTTTTTTTTCAAATTTAAGCGTGACAAACTAGCTCAAATAACGTTTGTAAATTAAGCGTGATATTTCAAATTTCGTGAATAAATCGTGAACATCACAGTTCAAACTTAAACCTGAAAACATGAGAAAATGATATTACAAACTTCGTGAAAAAATAGAAAAACTACTATTTCATATCAAAGCGTGGTAGAATTGGAAAAATACTGTATCAGACTTAAAGGTGCCAAATTAGCGTAAATATCATTTTAAATTCAAGCAAAAATAATTTTAAAACTTCAGTGTGACAGACAAGCGAAACTATTATTTTAAATACGAAACGTTCAGACAAGCGTAAATACTATTTAAAAGTTCAGCGTGACATACTGAATGATGGATAGAGTATCAGATATTTAGCGTTAAGGGAGAAAAATGCTATATCAATCTTAAGCGTGGCGGACCAACAAAATGTTAGTTCAAACTTAAACGTAACAAACCATTGAACTTGATATTTTAAACTTCATCGTAACAGAGATGATTTGTTACACTTAGACTATGATGTGGCGATTCAATCTGCAAATTTTGGGATGCAAATAAGATTTTGAAACTTGAGCGTGAAAGACAAACAATAATGCTATTAAGAACTTAAGATTTACAGATGAAAAATGTTTTTCAAACTCGAGAGTGACAAATCAACAAAAACGCAATTTCAAACTTACAATTTACATCACGAAAACAATACTATTTCTAACTCATACGTGACAGACCAGCAATAATGCTATGTAAAACTCAAGCGTGACATATGAAAAACAATGTTATTTTAGAATTAAGCATGACAGACCAGCAAAATGATATTTCAAACTTAAACGTTAGAGACTAAAAAATATGTTATTTTAAACATAAAATCTACATACTGAAAGCATACTATTTAAACCTCAAGGGTTACAGACACACAAAAGAACTATTTACGAATTAAGCAAAACATTCCCATAAAAGCGTTATAGACCAACACAAATGCTATTTCAAACTCAAGCGTTACAGACCAACACACATGCTATTTAAAATTGAAGCGTTACAGATAAACACAAATGCTATTTCAAAGTCAAGCGTTACAGACCAACACAAATGCTAGTTTAAACTCAAGCGTTACAGACCAACACAAATGCTACTTCAACTTGAAGTGTTACAGACCAATACAAATGCTATTTTAAACTCAAGCATTACATACCGACACAAATGCTATTTCAAATTGAAGCGTTACATGCCAACATAACTGCTATGTTAAACTAAGCGTTACGGACCAAACAAATGCTATTTCAAATTGAAGCGTTACAGACCAACACCCATTCTATTTCATAGTCTAACGTTACAGACCAACATAAATGCTATTTTAAACTCAAGCGTTACGGGCTAACACACATGCTATTTCAAATTGAAGCGTTACAGACCAACACATATTATATTTAAAAGTCAAGCGTTACATACCAACCCAAATGCTATTTCAAACCCAAGCGTTACAGCCCAACACTAATATTATTTAAAACTAAAACGTTACAGCCCAACACAAATGCTATTTCAAATTGAAGCGTTACAGGCCAACACAAATGCTATATCAAACTCAAGCATTACAGACCAACGCACATGCTATTTCAAATTGAAACGTTACAGACCACTACACATGCCATTTTAAACTCAAGCGTTACAGACCAACATAAATGCTATTTCAAATTGAAGCGTTACATACCAACACACATTCTATTTCAAATTGAAGCGTTACAGACCAACATACATGATATTTCAAATTGAAGCGTTACAGCCAACACAAATGCTATATCAAACTCAAGCATTACAGACCAACGCACATGCTATTTCAAATTGAAGCGTTACAGACCACCACACATGCCATTTTAAACTCAAGCGTTACAGACCAACAGACCTGCTATTTAAAATTTAAGCGTTACAGACCAACACACATTCTATTTCAAATTGTAGCGTTACAGACCAACACAAATGATATTTCAAAGTCAAGCGTTACAAACTAACACAAATGCTAATTCAAATTGAAGCGTGAGACAGACTGGCCGAAAACCCGATAATTTTATAGAGATAATGGTATATTTTAAAATATAATGCGTTGATTACGTTCTGCACGTTCATCGAACGATGGACGTATCGACGGACGAATGTTTATAGAAATGTGCAGACATCTCTCATCGGTCACAAACTCACTAATTGATAGAATAAACCACAGCGTAAGAAGAGATATTGGAAAATGTGCGCCAGAGAACTAAGCAAATATTGTCAATACTGACAGTTGATCGCAGCACAATAAAGGAACACGGACATCAAAGAGATGGATCGCATCAAACAGAACACTAACAAATGACGTCCACACTTAGGCGATTCTCGATTAACGAACGAGCTCTTCTATTAGCACTGATAAAAAGGCTGATTACATGAAAACTGTTCATTAACAACGAGATTGCAAATCGACTTTATGTCCTTCAAAACACGTGGTTGGACTAGAAAGCGACAACACATTCATCGTATTTGTCGATATTTCGGAGAGAAGGATTCGGTATGCTTTATTTTACATGCTTACTATCATATGGGAGTTATTTAACGTTGACGCCATGCAGGAATAACATCACAGATCAGTCGAAGTATTCTGTATCAAGATAATTAAAATAAGCCTGATAGTCCTTAAGATACAAGCTCCAACTAGAAATTTAAAACAATAATCGTATGTTTTTATATTTCTGTAATGACATTTTATAAATAAGTAATGATAAACATCTTTACTACGTTTTGGTTAATGAACTGCCGAGTCTTCTGACCCTTATTGTTGCGTATGTAATGGTGGTAGTGTGCTTTCAGACTGAAGCATGTAGGAGATTAACCGGTAAACTGCTTCATACGGTATGATTGAAATATACATTTCAGGGTAATACGAGGTCCTATATTTAGAATAGATACGTAATTCGTTAGTTTAAGCATGTGAAATAACCTACAAGAAAATTGAAATATAACTCAGTTTTTAGAATGATTTTAGTGAAACTACATGGCATATAAGATATTTTATACATAGACCAATTAAAGCCACTCCCGTTCCCCATGTTGAGATAGACAAGATAATGCATACTTATAAGGAATTATAAAAAGACGGTTTTTGGAAAAAATAGTTATTGTTACCCAAATTCAAAATCGAAAAAAATTTTAAAATATAAAGAAATATCGCTATTTTTTCTAAGAAAATACTTGTATTTCTTTTGTCTCTTTTATGTTATATACATTTACCCCCTACGTTTACCTCAAGCAGAATCAAATTATATATCATACTATATTCATTGCATACTATTTGCTGACCATGAGTTGCTTTCAGTGCGTCATTAATCACGAGTCCAGTAAGTGGCTCTTGCATAGTGCATACCGACCTGGACTGACGAGCTTGGCGTACTCAGCCTGAATGTTGTCGTTTCCATAAACCCACATTGACTGTGGTTGTTGGGAAACTTATTGTCGTTGCGCCCATACAGACCGAATTCTAGAAAAAATAAGATCATATTTGTAAATTTTCGCTGAAGCAAACGTTTTACTTTTTCTGTAGTGCAATCGTATGACACGTTTGAACAGTTTGCTAACAAAAGACATGAGCTAATAATATTTATTTAACTCGTTCAGTGTGTATGTTTACGGCGTGTAGATGCAATATTATTCTTAAAACAAGCGCATATATAAGCTATAAGTAAATATGCCTGTGCTTACAATATTAGTTAAAAACGATCAGTATAGGTTCGATAGTATTTTAAATCGTTACACTCGATTCCGTAGTGCCCCTAGTAATCGATAAAGGTATTATTGAATAGCAGGTATCACTTTATTACCTTTCGGCGCCTGTATTCGATGGCCTTGTTGCACTGTCCTTTTACTTATTACAAACTGCAACTAATAAGAACAATAGAAATAGAGTTTTTCTTTCAAAACTGAGTAAATCTGAAGACTTATAAAACAAGTTAGCATATATTCCATATAATGATATAGTATAAGAAAAGCACCTTAGGGAAATAAACATCACATTACACAGCTTAAATAACACACACATACACATATATATGTATACATATATACATAT
>OY744516.1:155277836-155280336 GCA_963556195.1 Sepiola atlantica
TAATACATGGTTTCTTTGAAGAAATTTTGCCTCTATATTTATATTAACATTCAAAAGATGCTTTATAAAATGAACTTTCCTAATTTATATATATATATATATATATATATATATATATATATATATATATATATATATATATATATATATATATATATATATAGGGTGGCCCAAAAGTAGGTTTACAGTTATCATTTAATATTTGAAGTTTTTAACTAGGTTATTCGAAAAACTTTAAATAGGTTAAATATTTAGTTTAATAACTGTAAACCTACTTTTGGGGCACCCTGTATATATATAAATGTGTGTGGATAAAATAAAGAGAAAAGTGATCATATTTTATGAGATAGCCACATAAAATATAAGGATAGTTACATTTGTAATAAATAAATCTAATAAAATGTGATAAAAAATACATCTAAGAAAGTTATGTATGATATATAAAATTTATTTCTTAACGATGGATTAAAATAATAAAACCTACTTCGAGCAATATAAATGCAAGAGCCCCACAAAAACTTACAAAAAAAAAGCCTAAATGTAAATATTAACGTAATTAATGTAATATACTTATGAATATGTTTTTAGTTACGTTCACATGCAAACCTCTTAAATGAACGGAACGTGATTTCTCATTTGCATATAATTTAAAGTACTAATAAAGACAAATGTGTAGTTCATGCTCTTTTAAGTTTCAATTGTTTAGTATGTTGGTCTAATTAAATAAACACATATTTATCGTACAGACAAGCATACACTTTTAGTTCTAAATATATAGAAATAGAAATACTCCGTTGAAATATATCAGAATAAGAAGAAATTATTTTGAAATACCTGTTCTTGCAATGAGTGTCAGATTGTAATTTACCAATGAAATAGTCGATTGATTGGTTCACAAATTCCAGTCGAGATAGCGCAGACTCAATGGTGCCGTTCATGCAACCTTATAATTATGAAACTGATTCTCCCCTTTCTCCGCATAAAGAGAAAATCTCTATGACGCAATAAATAAACACTACTTTAACAGACATGCTTTATTCTTCAAAACATAATCTCTATTTTTATATTCGTTTTACATCATACTTGCGTGTTCTTCTTAGGAACCAGGGCTCTCGTTATAAATGTTCACCTATACACAACTTTTTTGTTATCCCCATGATAAATATTATAGGACATGTGTGCGATTATTCAGTTCTTGACTAGTTTATTTGATAATGTAAACAAGTTTTAAATATTAATGTATCTAGTCTTGGTAGATTGTTTCGCAGCGCATCAACTCATTTGGAGTCGTATTATGGCGAAACCTTATAACTATTGTAACCAGTTTAATCTCTATGATTTGTTGAACACAAGTTAATATTGTATGTAGAGCTGAGATTAAAGTGTGGGCAAGTCTTTTGTCACATAATGTATTTATGTAACACAATATATACCTTATATTTTAACTGGGGATCGTTGATTTCATGATCCGCGATGCTAACAATTAGCCTAATCGAACTCGACTTCAAATTACAAATATATTCATACAACGATAACATTTTAAATAACTTTTCCCATTCTCTTTGTAATGCCCTGATCACGGAGATAAGTGTCAGCATAATCAGACTACATCTACAGATAATGTTTTACGCCCATCATGTGTTGTGCAGCTCGCGATGAACACCTGGTAATGCTACAGGTGGACGAAGTTTGCTATGTGACAGCAACTTACCCTGTCATCGGTGCAGTTTTGGAGTTTTCATTTTGCTATTCCACTTGCTCTGTTCAAGCTTTTTATTACAGTCGATTTTATTAGTTTACAACAATAATGTTATTAGTTTAAATCTAGAAGTTAATAGAGGAAAAAATGACTCACAATTTGAATGCCACTCTATTGTCTACATATGTATCTTTTAAAACGCCAGATACTCCACAACGTACTTCTAGAAAAAAAACACTGCAAAACCGAAAAAGCAGGCTATTTTTTGTTTTCAGTTTAGGTCACGAATTATCTAGGCCAAGAGCCACTCGAGGATAAGAGTAAATTGAGACGGTATGATTATACACCTAACAATAAGGAGCACTATAAGAGTACTAAAATTGAGCAACAGTATTGATAATAGGGGGGGTATAACAAAAAGATGTAGACATATGCTTAAAAACGACGTAGTTGTCTGCAGAATGGAAGCAGTCCTACGATAATGTGTTCTACAGGCGGTAAGCTCTTGAAAAAGAAACTCTGACCATGCAAATTCCTCAGAGACTCTAGACACCTGGATGGAGAATGGATAGTTTTATTTTTCGTTGTGATGGAGAGAGAAATGCTTGAAGTGAAAGTTTGGTTAGGAAGCGGATAAGATTGAAGCTCACGTGGGCCCTTTTCTATCGAAATAATATAGAGTAAACACTAGTGACGTCACTTCTGTTAGAAAAATGCTGTAAAAGAGGACATTCCTTATTAAAAAATGTATTCTCTATTCGTTATGTCTCTCTTTCGCTCGTTTTCTATCTCGCTCCCTAT
>OY744516.1:155285336-155297836 GCA_963556195.1 Sepiola atlantica
TCGGCTTTTTACTTTTTTGTTTCATCCCTTCACAATCTCTCCTGTACCTACTACACACATCATCTCTTGCTTTCCCTCTCTTACCAGAGTTTTTCCTCCCCTTTCATTTCATTTTTTTTATTAATAGGACTAACTTTTTGTGTAGACACCATTTTTCAGTAAGTTCTCTCATAGTCTGCGTTTTTCCAAGGTTTTAAAGTTTCAATTCTTCACAATTTTTTTCATCGCGACGTTGAAGTTTCTAATCTTGCTTTTTAGTGTTGTTTTCGTTTATATTTTATTTTTTGCTAATATTTTAAGTCATCCATATATGCGTTAGGTGATTTCTTTCCTGTTTCCGTCGGGAAATGTATACCCTGTATTGCATCTCGACTGTATATGTTTTATTGATATCAGCGCAATGAGGAACAGAAGTAGAGATACTAACTGTTTCTGGGATACGCGTCACTCTATTCTTATCTGTGCTAATATATTTATTTCTCTATTCCCCCATTGATTTCTCCATTAGGTTAACAATTTTATCTGATATTTTACACATCTTTAAACATCAATAAATCACGCGTATATACATATATCATATTTAATTAGTGGGCTATCAGTGCCATAGTTATGTTCTTTGTTATTGTGTTACATTTTCCTCAGTATATTTTAGTGGCTAGGTAGTTGATAATTGGTCTCGCTTGGTATTTCTAGCGCCTTTTTGTTTACATAGGAAAGAGTATTCGGGGTGTCAGAGAAGTTATCCCATGTAGCAATATTAGAGACAGGTGTGTAAGAATAGGTTAATATAGTCAATTACAATGTAAATCAGATATATAAGTAGGGTGGGATTTTCCATTTAAGATCAGAGGTCAACAACGTGTCATGTCGCTGACGTCACTGGCAAAGTACACACATGTGACATGTTGGTAGAGAGAATCGTCCCTCTTTCGTATTTTTAACGACCAGAGAGTGCAGTTCAGCGTTTGATGGTTTCTCCCTCCCATGTGGGTGTGTTTGGGATGTGTACATTTATACTCTGAAGGGCTAATACCATCCTTAAGAGATTTTCTAAAGCATAACTGATTATGTTGATGTGTTTTCATTCAATGACCTTAGTAACGTTTTTACGAAGAAGAGAGTTACGGAAATAATAGTAACCCCTTGTTATATCTTAATATCTGGTATAAAGATCTACTAAGCAAATATGTGTACGGTATTGGTGGACGAATATTTAATAAAATAAGATATTTCCTAGCTCAAAAAAAGATTCAGGTCATCCTCGATGACGAAACATCTAAACAACACCAGAATAATAAGGATGTCCGGAAAGGCGTCGATTCCTGAAACTGTATCCTTCCTGATGTTCATAAACGACCAACCTAAGCAATCGTGTTGGAGATGGATGTGTTTGCTGACGACGCCATGTTATATTCTCAGCATTAAGACAAATCGTACGAACATATATGTAGGGCTATAGCTGAGTCTTTGAAGAAGTAGGGTAGTAGAATGAGGTTGAAAATAGATGAGTGTATTTAATGCTGCCTAGAAAAAGCTGTTTTTCTTTAAAAGATTTAAGGAACATTAGTAACCACCGCGTCATGGTTGATGACAGACTTCGTGAAATCTACGCATTGGCTTCCATATCAGCACCAAACTGCGGTGATGAGGAGAAGAACGGATCAAGAACAGTACAATCCTCGATTGACTTAATTAAATAATCCATAGAACAAGTGGTTGATAAATGTATGTGTGACCTAATTTATGCACGGTAATATTAATTACATTATTATAACCATAAAATTATTTCAAAGCAGTTTCATATATACTATTAAGAGCAGTCATTTAAAAAAAAAAACATGTTCAGTTTTCTAAAATATTAGACATTTTATGTACTCAGACTATTAAATTAATTCTAGCGAATGATATTTATGTCCAGCATCTTCTTTATTTAAAAAAGAAAAGCAGTACCCTATAACGAAGGAGTAAATAGTCCGAGAATTGCATTCATATCTATCTATCTATCTATCTATCTATCTATCTATCTATCTATCTATCTCTCTCTCTCTCTCTCTCTCTCTCTCTCTCTATATATATATATATATATATATATATATATATATATATATATATATATATATAAAGATAAAAAGCTCCTTGGGAACTTTAAGCTGTTTTTTGTGTGTTTCTAAATTGCGAATGTGTGAACTTTAGTTTTCATTAGTGTATTATTTTTATTCGTGAATTCCGACATCATACATAACGTTGTTGTTTATATATTTTTCCTTTATTCTATTCTGTTTCATTTTATATATAGTATAGTGTTCCCCATACAATTCAGTATTTATTTCGTGGTGTGGCACCATTTTGTCTCTTCATATATATATATATATATATATATATATATATATATATATATATATATATATATATATATATATATATATATATATACACATTTACTTGTTATTATACAAAATGTGAGTTGATCAATGTGCGTTTCCCTAAGGATTTGCCCCTATTAACATTAATAGCATAACACACATGTTAAAATATACACTAGCTCTATGATTGATTTTTTTTTTAAAAACAAGTTTTATTTTTAACTTATTTAAATTAATAATTAACTAAACAAGTCAGCAATCGCTCTGTTAGTTAACTATACACTTCTCTAGCCCTCTCACTCTAGGTTTATTTTATCACTCTGTACTATTGCTATTGTCTATAAAAACATTAAGAGGAAGACTTATCTCATATTTCGAGCGTGCTCATCAAATTTACATTGTGTCTGTACACGCCATACGCAGTATTCGTTCCGATTACAAAATAATGTAACGGTTACTTACACATGAGAATAAGAAAAATAATACTGCCTCTATATAATTATAGTAATAATAAGGATATTATAGAAATAGCATTAATATGTTTAGTCATAAGAGACAGTCAGTGATCGAAACTGCAAAACTAATTTCTTACAGAATAGGGTTGGGATAGTACAGTCCGATATCGTTAATTGTTTCCAGTATTTCCACTTCCTTGTTGATTTCAACTTAAATGATGAGCCTTATTTGCGTAATACGCCCCATTTCGTTTGTAAGGAAATCTGTTAACTTTATCACAGTGTAAACGGTTTTGTAATGTCGAGCGTTACAATTCGCCAACATACGCTTCGTATATATTATTTGGATCGTATGCGTGCACAATTGATTGGAAACAGTGATACGGCGATGCTGTAAAATGATCGCTTTGACAGGTGTTTCGTCTATGAACGATGTACACTCGGCTAAATATGACCCTCATTTACGCGAAAAGTCATATGAACGCGAGTGTAGGTGTATTTGAGAGATTTAAGAAGAGCTTCTCTGCGAACGTTCGCTGTCGTCTGGAAAATATAGTATATAAAGTGATGATTATGAGATTGTTATGGTTGATGGGGAAGTTGTGTGTTTTGAAGAATAACATGCGTTCTATTTGACCTTCAACTTATGTAGATTGACTATGACGCAAAGATGTGTTCGATTAGCTGACTAGGAACATCCCACTGAGTGTTATTTCCTTCATTGTAGCAGAATATGTGAGTTAGTTAATAAATGCATACTTCGTATACATGACAGACAGCCGATAAATTGGAACGGATTGGTAATCATATGAGCACCATGATCGTAAAATATCACTCCCTTGGACTTTTTCTATGCGGTTATGTGAAAGATATAGTTCATCGAACAAAGAAACGAAATATTACAAACTTGAAGCGAAGAAATGCTAATGCCATTGCCACTACGGTTACGCGAACATGGAAATACGTCGGGTATCGTCTTGATGTGCGAAGTCAGACTAATGGTGCCCGTGTAGATGTGTACTAACTGAGTTTAAAAACACTTGTATGAATATAAATTAAAACAAAAGCTCAGGATATACGAGGTGTCTCCTCGTTAATAAACGTTTTACATTTTAAATAGACTTTCTGAACATATTGCATATTCAGAATTAGTGTTTATTACTTTTTAAGTCGATCTACTTAAACAACTTGTTCATTAATAACAACATTATCATTGCAAGTGACAAAATAGTTCTATATTTGTTGTTTACAAATTTAAAAACCAGAACTAAAAATAATGGAACACATACATATGTTTTTGAAAATATTCCTTCATAATTAAAGATAATATTTTTTTCTGATAACTATAGAGCCTCGAGGAATGCATAATATGAAAATAACCCCATAACATTCATACACTATACGCACACTTAATAGAGTAACAGATATTGGGACTCAGAAAGTGAGTACAAACGTAATGGCAAGCAGCAGAATAATAGTGACTGTGTAATGAGACTTCACATCTAGACAACATTTTAGTTAAAGCTCTCAACATCGATGCTATAAGTATACATATGGGGCTATTGCGTAACGGTAAAAGCATCGCTTAACAATCTGTTTAAAGGGATAATTGATTAAAGATGTAGTCTTTATGAATAACTTAAATGTTCAATTGTGCACGGTGATCGCTAAATGATGGTTTAAAAAAGGTCAATTCTCAACTGCTGATGAATTTCTGAATTCAGCATGAAAATGGCGGAGATCACATCGCCCCAATGCTAATACAAGTTATATCTCAGATGAGAATAAGATCCGAGTATTCTAAATAATTAATATAATCAAGGCAAATCTAAAATATTGTGAAATATAATCGTTTGACTAGAAGGTTTACGAGTTCGAAAAGAGGCACCTGGAGTAAGTGGGAGGTTAATTCGGCCGAAACGTAGTCTTAGCATACTAATTCACATAATCGAAATAATACAATGATTATTTCATTATATGTTTAATTACTCCGTGAGCGTTAAATATAATAATCCATATTTTAAATCAGCTTTCACGCTTTAAACAAATATATTATGAAATAAAACGTTCAATGCATTGGTATTTATGTCAAAAAAGTTACGTGGTAAGAGTTAGGGCTAGGCATAGTTTTACATTTAAATTACACATTTAAGTAAATATAACGATAATAATGATGAAACGTTGGATATTTTCGCATCTCTTTCATCATTTTTTTTTATATTTTAGTGTGGTATGAAAATCTCATAACTTATTGGTCACTCTTGTAAACGGCGTTGCCACTCTATCCGTTAGAACTTATATGATTTCTCTGTACATCTATGAATTAAAGTGTGACCATATTTTTGTATATATATATATATATATATATATATATATATATATATATATATATATATATATATGTGTAGGTATATATATTTATATATATATATATATATATATATACATATACATGATGAGTAAATATGAGACATAATCCACTATTCTGCAAGACTTTGCTGAGCAAATCTATTTTATATATACGAAAAGGCGTATGGAAATTTCGAGTATTTTGTGTCAAGTTCAACATTGTTTATATAAATCGTAACCAACGCACGTACGAAGGAGGAATTAATGAGCCTTTAGAAAGAATTATTTTTATATACCACACTGATTTTTTCGTCAGACCCATGCGTAGAAGGCTTTGTGTTTATATTTGCCCGGTAGAAATACGAGTCTTTAGAAAACGTCTGCTTTGTTTTTTCACCCATCAATCTTTCTTTCTTACTTTTTTGTGTCTATGTGTATTTGTCCTCTTTTTGTTTTGACATTATCTTTCGGCTCAAGTCACTTCTTTGCCCCGAAGCGGCTTTGTCCACATGATCGTTAACCGGTCCGATCCATCACAGGGGCGTCGAACCATTAATCTTGCAGCATCTTACGCCTTTCCTATCTCCGTTTCTCATTCGGAATCGATGGTGAACTAACCAGTTAAATGATGCGCATTATGAGACCATCAAGGATCCAACCATGCATACGATGCGTCTTATTTTACTTTATGGATGTATGGAGATGATTTATCGTTCCCAACCAACATTATTATATTAATAAGATAAGTATTAATGTATTCCTTAATATTCATATTTATCATTGTTTCGATTGGATTTTACATTATTGTCTTCACAACTTTCGTGGCAAATACATTTTCCTGAATTCAAGATGAAAGTATGGTATTTATAGATAGAATAATTCCGAGTAGTGCATCTAGCAATATTAATTCTAATTTGAGAGTCGCATGTTATTGCAAATGGATCGTGTGTTATTATATATACGTTTTGATCACATCAGCTATTTACAAAGAGAATGCTAATCTTCTCTCGCATATACTTCTTTATTAGTGAATATAACTTCTGTTTAGACACATTCAACAACCGTATGAAACGATCGTATGAAAAAATCAAACAAAATTAAACAAAACCCTAAGAAGTTTTTACGTCATTCTATTCGGAGCTAATAACGTAACTGTCTATTTATTTTCACATTCGGGTATACCCTCCTTGCACCCTGAATTCTTGGACGCGCTGGCCTCTGTAATATTTCTACATTTTCAAGAATGTCCCACAACGGAAAACGCTTTACTAAAAAATCGCAAAGCAAATTGTTTCAACATTTATCATTTTTTCTTTCGAATAAGCAACTTACTTTTTATTGACTTATATCTAGGAAATACTTTATAGTACCGACATAAATAAAATGGTAGCGAGAATGTCGGTTTTTTTAATAATAGACTGGTCCTAGGTATGTAAGTTACGAATTTAATTTTGCAGATTACTAAATCAGAATTTTACTTAAAGTTGTAATATTGTGTACTCGTTTTCTTTCTTTCCCTTTTATTATTAAGCCATGTCATGTTTTTGTTCGTTCTTTTCCTTTTTTCACTCGATACACACGTGAGTTTCAACGTACTTCGAACACACTGATGACGAAGTCAATCTAATTATATTTTATTTTATTATTTGATCGAGTTAAAGCCGTAACTGTAATGGTATTATAAGCGGATGCAATGAATAGATGATGATTTCTCATGGCCCATCGTAGATCCTACCTTTCTAGTGTTTAGTGGATACTATCCCTATAATATTATCCTTGGTATATGTAAATAGGAAATAACTCGAAAAAAAAGTAAATAGATTATAGGTGCATGGATATACCTGAGTGAGATAAAAAGATAGCCATAGCACATATAATTAGTGAGTAACATAGGGACTATGTCTAATACACAGCTCATAGCGAGGTAATCAATCAAGTGATCATCATATAAAACCGTTATTAATTGTTGTGACTTTAATTTCAATTACTGACATTTGTAATAGGTAGTGTTACTTATACTCTATATATACATGTATATATACATACAAATATACATATATGCTGTCACCCTCTCTATTTTTAACTTTATATATATATATATATATATATATACATATATATATATATATATACAATATATATATATATATATATATATACATATATATATATATATATATATATATATATATATATATATATATATATATATATATATATATATATATATATATATATATATATATATATATGGTGGTCGCGAGAAGAGCGGGGAATTTGTCAAACAGTAGTTTATTTTCACAACGAATAACTTCACAATATTGTGCAAAGATTAATACTATAATATGACCAAGAGTCTCGAAATGTCGTCAGTGCAAATCCAAGACGTAAATATATTGAAATAATATACGATTTAAACAATAACATTTGCAACCTCAGATTTTCTACTTTTCTATCGACAACTGTTTATGCATGAAATCAGAACAACGATTATAGATTGATACAGACAATTATTATTTCTTGTTTTTTTTTGTCACATAAATGTTATAATATATTTCCCAGTTATAATACATACTTCAGTCAAGTTTTAATTATAGTTCAATCACGGTAATGACTGTGAATTTAAAATAGCTGATCGGCACAATTTTGAAAAAAAAAAAAGAATAATGTTGTATACAGGTGTTCGAGACAGATTTGAGATATTTAGGAAAATAAAATAATAATATCATTGAAAAGAAAATAATTATAACGTTTTTTGCCCAATGAGGGTCCCTAGAAGCAGCTGTGCAGTGCTTTCTCTATTAAACATTTTTGTCTGTAGTCGAACCGTATTTTAATGTGAGTAGGAAAATAAGTTTCTATACCCTAAAAGTTAGACTAGATAATTATATCACTGTACCTGCTATAAGTCACTATTTTATACACACTGGAAAAGTCATACAGGTGTTATTCAAACTCTTTCAAATCTTTTAGATTGGAACAAAGTGCTGTATCGATTTTAATGCATCACTTTGTTCATTCTGCTATCGCGCAGTGAAAAAGAAGTAGTGCTAGACTGAGGCAGATTTTATTCGTGTACCAATCCAGAGTGCTTCTTTTTGGTGAACAAAATATTTCTACATTAAGAACGGGCCTTATGTTTATCCTAACCCTATTGATACTCAAGTAAATCAGAACTACATTTGATATATGTATTATTCCCTCTATAATATATATGTATATATATATATATATATATATATATATATATGTGTGAGTGTTTAACAGAGCTTGTCTGTCGATATAAAATTTCCAATTGTTAATTTATAATATATATATATATATATATATATATATATATATATTTATATATATATATAAATATTATGAATTAACAATTAGAAATTTTATACTGACAGACAAGCGTCGTTAAAGACTCATCAGTGTATCAATGCCACAGACACGCCGATCGCAGGAATCGAACCTTACACCTTGAGACTCATAACAAGTAATATATATCTACGCGCCACGCCGACAAGAGAAGTGTGAATGTGTTTTTATGGATATTGCCTTACACAAGACATGAAACACATTGTCAGAAACATCGCACATTGGGTTTTAGGACGGAAGGGCAATGAAAGGGAAGCTAGTGTTACAAGGCTGCCGAATAGAAACAAAGTCAACTTTCTATTTTGGCCTTTTGGCTAAGATCAAAGTGTAGTATCTGTTCCGATGGATACTGCACCCCATAGACTGGTATTGTCTTGGCATTCGGGGCTAGATTTACGCCGGTCTATGGGTTTGTCCTGTGTGGTTCCAGGAGGTCCGCCCTCCCAGGCTTCGCCTTCACTCTTTGGGGAGGAGTAAGTTCATTGCGTACTGCCTGAGGCGCCCCTACCAGGCAATTTTTAAACCCCACTTTTCCGACTCGACCTTGGGTCACATCTTACTTGTGGGGTAAGATAAAAACTGGCCTTGTGCCTAACTCCTGGAGAGGAGTAAATCATTACTCTCTTTTTGAGACCTTATATAAAAGCTTTCAACGAAGCAATGGCCTCCCCTATTGTTATCGCATAGAAATGCGGTTACCGATTTAAATTGAACCTGCGACAGGAATCTTGGCTATTCGGCCACGGACCAAACGTGTTTTAACATTTCTCACCAATTAACATTCTATGTGTTTATACTAATATCATTTCAGACATTTTTAAGTGAAATGTAATATTATATTGTGTTTTCTATATTAAAATTATGAATATATATTTATAATGTGGCTGGCGACACCTGACGTGACTCATAGCTCAGAATATAATTTAAGCAATCAACAAGATCTGGATTAAAGGATCCAGTGGGAGTTCTGCACACAAGATAAATATATGTATATTGTGTGTTTATGTAGTCGTATGTTGGTATAGGCGTTGTTTTAACACTAAAAAAGTCATGTGTTCAAATCCATAATCATAAGAACAAGTTTCACTAACCTGTATTCCTCATGACGAAGTCCGCAAGCTTTAGTAGGTAATAGCTACTTGTATATGTAAGTTAATATTCTTATAAAACCCCGTAATATGTTTTGTTTTATCTTTTTGTGTCAGGGGTGAAAGACACCGGCTGAAACTTTTTTAAAACTCCCTTTATTATCATGACATCTTGAACCTGTTCGAGTTTATGTATTCTTTCTATTTTCAAATGTTACGTGATGTTACCGAAAAAAAACTCCCTCGATAAATTATACTATTTCTCAAGATGATGGAGCAAATTTAACCTATTTTTTATTTGTGTTTTAAAAATATATTACTTTTTGGTATGTTTATATTTATTGATCGTATTTATTTACTTTTTCTATACTTTGAATTAGATTAAATAAAAAATAAAACGAATATGAAAATACTGTTTTGTATGGGCTGGAAATAAACGAAAACATGGATATTATGATATTGATCCTATTTAGAATTTATTCGATATAAATAATAGTATTACATACACAGATATATATATATAGATATGTACATACACACACTCACATATATATGTTTATATATATATATATAATGCTATATGCAATGCAGGATAAGCTAGACCGATGACATACACCCATGCAAATACTTAGGATCATATATGCGTAGTATTCTTCAAATATTTATTTCTCACTAATACTTTTGCATATTTTTCATTCATTTTTCACTCACTCTTATTTGAGTCTAGAGTGGTTGAACATACTTTTATATTTCGGAAGAAACTACCTATTTAATGTTTTTTTTAAAAAATACACAAATGGGAAAAGTGCTCAAGATATCTGTTATATAGAAGATGTTACGTTCGCAGAAAATATAGGTTGAGCAGGATATTTATAATAAACTATTGAATGTAAAACTTTCTCTACATGCTAATACAATACATCACGTGCCTAGCTACAACGAGACTTTCGTGATATATTTTGTCTCATATGAAATTGCTCTTTTATGGATTAGTATATATTAATTATACGAAAGCAATATATGTGGACGCTTTAAATGTCAGGAAGTGATGAAATATTCCCGTTTCGGAATAATCGTTGATATACTAGGAATTTCATGTTATCTTAAAAGATGAGATACTTTCCACAAACAAATATGTAGAATTTACCGGTATATTTATGATCAAACTTTTGTAGATAAATAGTATAATGAGAAAATATGTCAAATATTTATATATCACGTACTTCATATAGACATAATAACTTACTCTAAATAAATGAACAAAAGAAGAAAATGAAAACAATATATATTAACATACATGTTTAATATCTTTCTACATATCATATTATTTATACAGTATCTACACATTCTAAAATATCAAACGAAACAAAAAACAATTGCTTTAAAATACAGTTAAATATCGACAATAAAAAAACAACTGAAATACAACCAAACGATCTTTAATCATGAATAAATATAACCTTTTTATGTCTTCAAAATAAGATACTTACATTCTGTAAAGAAAAGAACATATACCTCGAACAATACAGTTTAAAATAATTTAAAAACATGTGTATGAAAGTCTCAATGGAATAGAATTCGGAATCAACTGAAATAATGATGGTAGTTAATAAGTGGTGTAATTCTACAAATATGTACTAAACTTAGTTATGTGTGGCAAATTAGATTATTATGAAGTGAAATCCAAATTGTAATAATCGTCTACCGATCTCTAACGAGAGAAACACGCATATAATTATGAAGCTTATGCACATATTTTATAAACATTACACATCTCGTCTCATACATTGAGCAATCTTGACATAAATACTGCTTCAAGTATGATGGGTAGCAATATATATATATATATATATATATATATATATATATATATATATATATATATTGTATTTTCCGGATGAAGATTCCTGTGTGAATCGTGAATTTTAATTTTTAATAAATAATATGTTTGTTTAAAACAAATATTCGCATTTGACTGGTCTCTTAACTGTTTTTAAATTACAAATTAACAGTCATTCTTACAGTAGGAATATATATATATATATATATATATATATATATATATATATATATATATATAGCAATGAAGTGAAATAAAAAATAAGGTGCGAATTACAATTCAATTTTCAAGTAAAGTTCTTTAAAGTCCTTAACTCATGAGTTTGCAAATAAAATATTCTCCTCAGATATATATATATATATATATATATATATATATATATATATATATATATATATATATATATATAGGCAATAACACGCTATCCTGAAGCTTTTAAATTATATGAAATAAATCAAAAGAAATTGATAAAAGAAATCCAAAACTCTACTATAAAAATGTATAACATATGTAAATAGTCCATGATAACATAAATAATTAAATGTATATATATATATATGTATATATGAAATATTTTTATAAATATATATTTTTAATTTTAAAACATTTGTAGACAAAGAAAATAACCAAGGGAAAAAGGGGGGTTATTATAATGGAATCATCTAACTCTATAAAATAGATGTTCTGTAAAATAGTAAGTACCCACTTTGAAAGGAACAACACAGGTAAGGAAACTATATTTTAATACTTTAGAAAAACAAATCTGGAGGCAAAACTAAATTAAATATTTGTAAACTTTTTAAATTAAAAAATAATTATTAAATAGGGAGGTGGTGTCTGATCAACACTGCTGGGATGCCATGATAAAGAAATACTGTTTTGTTTTTAAAATCCCGAAACAGTTTTCATGGTAAACAACT
Source organism: Sepiola atlantica (assembly GCA_963556195.1). Lineage (NCBI taxonomy): Eukaryota > Metazoa > Mollusca > Cephalopoda > Sepiida > Sepiolidae > Sepiola > Sepiola atlantica. The sequence continues at coordinate 155,297,721 of OY744516.1, forward strand.
GACGATCCCTTATATATAAAAACATATATAAAAATATATTTATATTAGAGTATATTCTTGGAAGTAAACTAAAATAGTGATTGCAGTAGATTGATTGACTTACTAGACTAAAATCT